>CM040126.1:184467900-185215327 GCA_022559845.1 Amorphophallus konjac | reverse complement strand
GGTCGAGGAACCTCTTCTAGAGATCTGCCCAGTCAATGACTGAGCCGGGCTTTAGGCGGGAATACCATTGAAAGGCCATTCCTGTAAGCGAAGTAGCGGAGGAGGTAGGACTCATCCAACACTAACTCGCCCATGGCCGTAATGTCACGCCCCGACGCGGAATATCGGGACCGGCTGTAGAAAATGCTAGTAAAGATAACATGCTAAGCTAAGAATTAACATAACGTCATGAATAGAAATAACTCCAAATCTATTACAATAACCATCAAACCGTCTTAAACATAATCAAGCACAACCTCTACTTGACTCCGCTACAAAGACTAACACAAACTCTAAGGCATAGCTAGGTAAAAAAACAACTATAACAATCTCAACATCTACTAACTGGTACACTCCAAGTCATCACTCTTGCCCATTCTCATCCATCTGTGAATCTTCACCTGAGCTGCCTGGAAAGGGGGAAAACAACTATATGAGCGAACGCTGAGTAGGTAACAACATGCAAGTGTAAGTAATTAACCAATTAATTACATGTTTATATGAAACAGAAGAAAAGAAATGACGAACGGATGAAACAACATAAAGAGAAAGTGCTAAGAATGAAATGAAATAACAATATGGTAGGATGATGTAACTACAAGAATAGCAAGATTATGAACAATAGAAATAACAAGAAATTGTAGGAAATTGGCCAACAAGTAAGAATATATAACCAAGTCAAACACGATTCAAGTAAGAGATCAAGAGATTCATCGTCATAGACATCACGCTAGTCATGCACTCGGTGCAATGCCTCACCATGTCATTACAAACTCCCATGGGCACAAGTACTTTTCGGGCACTCTCCCCAGGACCAGACCGGGCCCTTATGATGCGTTGACATTGATTTATTGGATCCAAGATCCCAAGTTCCGTCTAGACTTTAATCAAGTTAAATGGCCAATTATAATCAAGTATAAACTTACCTCGGAACATCCCAAGGCTAAGTTGAAGAGATAATGTCTAGAATTTCTGTCCAGGAGTTCAAGTTATCAAGAACCATCATGTTCTTTGATTCAAAACCATAAAACACGGAGAAAACTAGTCTATGGATGATATGCGGTCACTACTGGGCCGCTCAAGACTTGTACGGTCGACTATGGGCCGCACTAATAGGAACTGGGCTGAGGTTTAGCCCTCAGGAGGTCAAGGTTGAACGGCTGATAAAGGGCCGCTCTAGTATATGAACGGTAAGTAATAGGCCGCTTAAGGCCAGAAGTTTACAAAATCGAAGATGGGATATGTGGTCCTGACAGAGCCGCTCATCAGTTGAATGGTCCATTCAGGGCCGCCTGTCAGATGTACGGTCCATTACTGGCCGCACAACACAGGGCCTAACAATAATCTAGAAATTCACCCAAGTGGGCTCCCGGGCTGCCATAGGTAGGGTAGAGCTGAACCAGAGTCCAGCCCACTGTCTGCTGGTCGGCCTAGGGTCTACTGGGCTGATCAAATCAGGAATTGGCCGAAGATAGATCAAGGATAATCGGCCAAGACTAATTGCCATTAGCCAGGGATGAACGGTCGCTACTGGGCCGTTCAGGGAGATATGCGGTCGGATAACGGCCGCGTATGTCCCTGCTAGTCCAATTTGGACTAACTCAAATCACATCAGTTCGAATGAGTCCAAGTTCAATTCTAGGGGATAAAATGGTTCAAGATTAACGGTTCAGGTCTAAGGTTAAAACAAGTGTAAACCTAATAGCTATTTCAATTATAAATGATTCATAATTAAGATTGACATTCATTGGAAAGATGAATCAAGATCAAGCTCAAAATAAATAAATCAGCAAGAATCATTTACTGTCATGAATTACAATCTATTAGGTGTGTTGCTAACATGCCATTAACCACTAATCTACTTACATAACATGCTGTAATGACCAATTGATCTATTCTGTTATATATGTGCGGTCAGTTCTGGACCTTACATCGCCATATGAGGTCACAGACACGCTGCACATGCCCCTTTCGGTCCGAAGGCCTGCTGGAGATGGACGGTCGATCGTGTGCCGCTGGAAGGGATGTGCGGTCTGGAACTGGCCGTAGGACAGACATGCGGTTAGTATTCGGCCGCACGTTCTAGGGAAATGATCAAAGATAGAAATGTAGAAACAGTCATCAATAGGTCACCTGTCTTGGATGTGTGGTCTATCGTGTGGCCGCACAAGTCCAGACAGGTCGCCGCCCCTTTCACCTTGCCCGACTCCGGTGAGATTTCTAGGGTTAGACTAAAACATGGAATTCGCACGATATAAAGCATTAAATTTGGGGCTTTTACTACCAACAGAAAGAGCACGAAAAATGCTACAAGATGCATGAATCAATTTTATGTTTATAGCCTGAAATTACTACTTAATCGAAAGGGAACAATTATAACCGTAGTTCTGACATGCTTCTACTAAAACTAAAAATTCTCGCAGCACACTATATATAATTTAGGGCTTTCTACATCAATGAAAAGCTGACATGATGATGCTTCCAACCATATATTATTTGTAGGGTTTGGCTTGCTATCACCTACCTGAATCGGATGAAGAAAGAAGAGAAGGAAAACCCAAGATGCCGGTACACGCAGCCACTAATCGCTGGAGATCTCCCTCGATCCAACTCCTCTGCAGCCGCCACTGGTTCTAAACGATTCTAGGGTTAGAGAGCTTCATTTTTATAGGTCACACACCTTCTAGAGGTTTCTATGTACGGAGTATTCGTCCACGCAAGTTGGGCTAATGTGAACGCCGCCGCAATTGTTGATGCGAACTAATCGTCGCCGATTGCACCTCCTAGGGTTAGGGTTTCGAGAGATTAAGAGAGGGGAAATGATCTTCTCATCCTGGCCTTTCATTTGCCACCGATTTGGGCTCATTTGATGGAGTATTGGGCTCGAATTTGGCGTTTCAAGGTATGGTTAACTAAGTGTTTATTTTGGGCTTAATCCACTAATTCTTATATACAAATTTTATTTGGGTTGGCCCCAGAAGACAAGTTTGTTAAACGTGTTATCCTCTACAATAATATAATTTTTTTGGATTTTTATAAAATGGTCGAAATCTAGCTCATTCTATTTATTAAGGAATTTTTAATTAATTTTGAATTTCCAATTAATTTCTCAAAAAATCGGGGTATTACACGTAACATAGTAGGCCAAATGTTCATGTGGTAACCCCTGCCCGTCGAACTTTTGTAGCTTCGGGGGCTTGGCATACTATGGGGGAAGCTTTTTCAACTGGTGGTGAAGCGGGTAAGGCACACTGTAGAGATCTATTGTGACAACCCCTTCACCATACTGGGCAAGCTTTGTCTCGAAAATACGCTCGATCATCTGGCATTGTGCCATGAGATTTTCGGGCATTGGTGTATTGGAGGCTCGTGGCTGAGCCTCAACCGGGGGTGTGCCAAACCCTAGTGCCAACGGGGTTCGAGCGATTGCCGCCGAGGTATTGGTAGCCTCGCGTGTAGCTGGCGGTGCCGGTGCCTCGGCCGGAGGCCGGGCAGGTTGCTGAGGGTGGAGGTCCCGTTCCTGGAGGAGATCTTGCAGGAGGGCCTTCAGATGCTGGTTCTCCTTCATGAGAGTATCGAGAGTCAATTCTTGAGCCTCGTTCGCAGGCGGGTCGTTGTTGACCGGCTCTGTGTTGATAGGAGGGTCGCGGTCTTCAACCGGGACCTCTTCCGCGCGCTCCGATGCCTGCGGTCTGGCAGAAGTACTGATGTGACCTATTAGGGGAGGCGGTGGAACCTGATGGCACGGCCTCCGGAAGTGGGATAGGGGATGATTCAGGTCATCAGACTGGGTGTTCGGCTGGTGTCCGGCGGTGTAGCATGCGAACACTCAAACCGCGTCATTGATGAACCGGGCCGTCCGCTTCCTGTGCGGGTGCCGCTCGGGGCGGACTGGCGCCCCTAGTCTGTCAAAGATCGAGGTGCATTGCAGAGGGGGTTCACTCCTGATATCGGTCGGAGGAGAACCCGGGACAAGTTGTTGGAGGGCCCGGGAGCGGGCTCCCCTTTGCCTCCGCTTGCTTGTGCGGGGGACATTAGACGACTGGGCGTCGTCAGACGGTGCTACTGTGGGACCAGTGGCATCCTCTCTGATGCCGCGTCTGAGCGCTCGCAGGGGGTTTTCAATATGCACCCTCCGAACGGCTTGAGCTTCCTCCGGGGTGACCCAGATTCTCCTCAAGTCAGATTGCTGGTCTCCCTTGTCGCCATTTTTCCGACGAGTTATCTTGGGAGCCCGTGCATCAGGCTGTGACGGGTGCCCCCGGACTGCTGTCGAGGAACCCGCCCCTCTGAGCTTTGCCTCGTCCTCTCGTGTTTGCCGCAAGAGGTCAAAATGGTTGAAGGTGGAGATAGTGGGAACGGTCTGTTCCTGGGGTATGATCGGCTCGCCCCCATTGAGACGAATCCGCAAGTCACCGATAAGAATGGTCCGGCCGGAGTTGCTGGTGGCAGTGGCGAGCCGTCTGCCTTTGCGCCCGTGGCGACGCTTCTTCTGGGGAGTGGAGGAAGACTCCTCCCCGAGATGGTAGACCGAGAAGACCCGGCCTGCGGCAACAGGTAACATGGAGCTGTCAGTCAGGAGTACTGGGACCTGCCCCCAGGGTACGAGACCCGCGCCGAGAGTCGATGACTAGGCGACTCGGGTATAAGCCCTTGCCCACGCCAATAGAAGTGTTGCTGATGCTCGAGATGACACTCTCGCACCGGGAAGCAATGTCGTCGGGAGTGCTGAGGTGCCGACAACCCTAGGTCGAGGACCCACGATGAGCATCGACGTAGTTCGGACTTGGGTCGGGAGGCCCGAGAAAGGTGCTGAGGAACCTTACGGAGAGAGCCTGTGGAGAGAGCCGGTTCCACTGGAGCTTGGGACCGGGATCCTGAGTAAAATGTCGAAAAACTGGGGAGTCGGGACCGAAAGCCCGTATTGAGCGTCTGATTTACTTGGGCTCGGGTCTGGGGGCCCGAAGAGGGTGCTGAGAAGCCACGAACCTGGGGCTGGGAGCCCATGTTGGGTGCTGGCTTTGCTGAGGCTCGCAGTTGGAGACCCGAGGTAGATACGGAGACAACGTGGACCCGGGGCTGGGAGCCAGTGTTGGGTGCCGGCTTTGCTGAGGCTTGGGGTTGGACGCCCGAGGAAGATGCTGAGGTAGTGACCAAAATTCGGGGTGTGAGGCCCATGCCGGAGATCAGACTAGGCTGGCCTCGGGAGCTAACGCTCACCCGGGCAGGTGATGATCTGGGGGCCCTGCAGCGGCCAGTGGTGGCGGTCCGGTGCCTGGCGCTCAGGCGGGACACTGGTGTCGGAGGTGTGCGTGGCGCATTGGCCACCGGAGCCAGTGGAGATACTGGGGCTGGCTGAGATGCAGCCACTGGGATGACGCCCAAAAAGTAGGGCGATCTGATGATAGGGGCGAAGCTGCAGAAAGTGATCGGCGTCGCCAAGTAACCCACCCGTGCATGGGTGGCAATGACAAGGGGACCGTAAGTGACGGCCGCCATGGTTGCTGGAGTGCTGAGTGCTGCTGAGGCGATCACCGACAGCTGCCAAGCGAGGTCCGACTGGGAGCCGCTAGGGAAGGCGCATGCGAGTACCCTCCTCTGCCTCTCCTGCAAGGACAAGAAAAGGGCACCAGGGCTTCAGGGCTGGCATAGGCTTTTCTTCAGTAAAAAGAAGGAAGGCGGGAGACGTCCCACCAGGTGTGCCATCCTCTCTGTTGTGGGGGTTTTTATGCCGATGACCGGGGTGAAGGTAGGGATACAGTTGGGAAAGGAAAATACAGGAGTTTGATGTTTCTCGAGTATTCTCCCTTACGGTTGTATGCGTTTCACGGCGGTACCGGGCACTCTACTTTTTACGGGAAGCCGAATAGGGTCGAATGGCATGGGAATGTAGAGGCATAAGTTAGCCGGATAGGATGCGGGCGTGCCAGTCGATTTCTTGACAATCACCTATGGAACCAAGGGTTGACTGGGGAGGCGCCACCAAGATGCGACACGTGGGCTCAAGAGGTCGGGAGACACATGGATCGAGGGGGTTCCACAGGTGCAAGTGCGCAGGCGATTGTGGGAATCGTGTACTGGATGTCTTTCCCTACCGACTGCAAGCGATCGATATTTATTTGCATCGGATTGAATCTGAACACCTTCGTTCTATGCTGAAGAGAAGCCTGTTTGTATCTGAAGTCCTGGGCGGAGAGCAGGTGGTACTCGACAATTGTGGGTTCGCACTAGATAGTGTGATGTTGGCTAGGGTCAGAGGGGCAGTGTATTTGCACTAGGCGGCATACAAAGGGGCTGAGGGCCCGAACGTGGATGTGAGCGCATTCGTTCAAATGGCAGTATGATTTATGAGAGCTATATGGCTTTACAGGAGGGCCGCAGGGGCCGAGGTACAACAGGCGCAAGCCGCGGGACAATTCCGACGTGATGGTCGGTCTTCGGGTCAATGCGTGACCGAGCGGGTATCTGCATGTTTTACAGAGGGTCCCTCTCGTGGCATGGGCCATGTTTGCTTCGCCAAATGAGGGGCTATGACTGGATAACTGGAGAAAGCATCGGGCTGGTGTCTGGACAAGGGTCGATCACATCCTGAATCGAGCAGTCGGACGTGGCCTCGTGACTGCGGAGAAGCGTGACGTCATGGTGCATGAATAGTTGCGGTCGGCGTGCACGCGAGGGGAAATCCCGGAATGAGGGGGCATTCACCCTTGTCATTACGTCACACACGTGGTGGGGGTAGACTTGTGTGTCATGGCGGAACACCGTGTGAGGGGAGTACAAGCGACATACCCTCGATGTCCTTAGCCGACGACCAAGTCACCCACACACAATTCTCCTTGCCGATTGCCTTGCTGCTGCTTGGGGCTTGGAGCTACTGAAGCCTTGATTCCTCTATGCATATCCCACCCCTTGAGCTTCTAAGGGGATTTCATAGAGAATTTGGAGGGTCATGGAAGGGTTTAGGCGGGCTAGGGTGAAGGGTTCAACCTAGCCCGGGTAAACCAATGGAATAGTGAGGGGAAGGGTTTAGGCAGACCAGCCCATAGGGCTGGTCTGGGCCGCCTAAACCCATCCCCTGGGTGGGGTTTAGGTGGACCAGCCCAAGGGGCTGGTCTAGTCCACCTAAACCCCTCATGGAGGGTTTTTTCTTAATTAAAAACTTGTTTTTTGGCCGGAATGGGTTTAGGCAGACCAGCCCAGGGGGTTGGGCTGGTCCGCCTAAACCCCCTCCCCTAGGGGGTTTAGGCGGACCAGCCTGGGGGTCCAGGCTAGTCCACCTAAACCCCACCCCAGGGGGGTTTATGCGGGCTGGGGGAGGTCTTTAATTAAATTAAAAAACCTTTTTTTTTTGTTTTACGGAGGGGGTTTAGGCGGACCAGCCTCAGGGGGTGGGGCTGATCCACCTAAACCCCTCGCCGGGGGGTTTAGGCGGGCTGGGTAATGTGAGAGAGAGAGGGTGGTCCCCACCCTATAAAATATGATTTTTGGGTGTTTTTTCTTCCTAAGTTAAACGAAGAAGAAAAGGACAAGTGCTGGGAGGATACGTGGAGACTTGTGAGTGCGTTGACTGTCGAGGACCAACCGTCCGTGTTTTTTCTTCGTGCTTTCGTGTATTGTTCCCATGAACAGGTACGATGAACGATGCAAACCCTTCACCCCGGATTAGGGAGTCGGACGAACAGAGACTTAGAGTAGGGTGAACTGGAACTGAGCGGGGCCGAGCGGGGCCGTGGGGCCACCGAGCTGGAGAGAGGGTGCGGCCCCCAGGGAGTTCACCCTGCCTGGGGCGCGCGGCCGCGCCCTGGGGCGAATGGGCCCAAGGCCAGCCGCAACCCCGAGGGATGGCCCCCGGGGGTCTTCTTTCGTCATCTGGGAATGTCCTTTGAGGGACACTGGGCTCCGGGATACTGGGATGGTCCGTGTAGGCCATTGTTCTTCGAGTCGTAGTAGCCGCTGAGGGGCCTCAAGATGGGCCTTGGGCTGAGGATGAGAGCTCGTGAGAGCTAAGGAGAGGCACTTTGGGCTCATCGTCTATGCCTCAGGCTGCGTGCCATGTTGCACGGCGGGTTGGCGGGGTAGCCTTGGGTTGGCCGGAGAGCTAAAGTTAAGTGGCTCGTCGCCACGTGTCTGAGGGTCGGGGGTGGCCCCAGCTTGCAGGGGGGTCATTTTCAAACCCAATTAGTGTGCTGGAACCACGGGGCGGCCCGTGGTTTGGTGTAGAAGGGCTGTAATATACGCGCCCACAAGGTGTTCGGAAAAATGCAGAACACACACGTGTGAGCCGTATAAGAATGCGACGGGCCTCCAAAGCCTGTGGTTGGCCTAATTAGGTCTCCCTTTGACCTTGAATGGTTGGAAGTAAGTGTCTTGGGGTGGGCCCTCAGCCCTTCACTGGGCACCACGTGGCATGGCTCGAAGTCGGAGCGCCCCCGGGTTGGCACGGGCGGCCATGTGGAGTACGGACAATGCCCGTAGTTGAGTAGCCGGGATTGGTCCCGGTTAGTCACCCATGTAGCCGCATGTCACGGCAAACTGGTTACGGCCCCTGGTGGGGTCCCGGGAGTTATAGGGGTGGCCAGGTAGCTCATGCCTTAAAGGTGTTCGGGAAATTCCCCGAACCCTTATTTCTTGTTATTTTGCTGGGAAATCGTCCGGGTACAACAACTAAGTATCATTATCAGATGTCAAAATAGAACTTAACCCATGGCTCTATCCATCTCACTGGGTGTGAGGAGTAAACCTATCCTTGGACTTGGGTTGTTCCTAGATTTCGATGACTTCTAATTTCCTAGGAAATTGAAATCCTAGGCTCTGATACCACGAGGACTATCACGCCCCGAGCGCGGAAGATACCCGGGGTTGCGGCCAGCTTATATAGAACCAATCAATCAGAGCAATATATATTTTTTTTTGACAAAAGATGGAGTGCGCAAAAGACTACTTAATAACTGAGATTTAATTTCTAAAATGATACCAATAGTCCAAGACGACAATTATCCAAATAACCAAATGATGATAATGCTAGTCCATGACATTCGAAGAGGGGTGATCTCACGCTGGTCCTGAGCTGGAGGAGATGATCACCGAATAGTGAACTGCAAAGAAGGGAAACAGATCAGGGGGCCCAGGGATGGTTCCCTAAGGAAAACCCTCCGATGCCTAAGTAGAGCAGTGGTGGAAGCTATGAAGGGAGGAAGAAGGAGATGCACGAGATCCCTCTCCACCAAGGTGGTGAAGTGGTTCCTGCTAAGGGAGTTTTAGGCGTGTGTTGGCCTAACCTTTCGCTGGAGGGAATCCCAAGTTTAAATAGTGCACCAGCCTTATGAGTCCCGTAAGCTGAGGAGTTTCAGGCGGGGGTTACGTCCTCGACGTGGGCTCTTTACATCCTCGATGTGGGCTCTTTACGTCCTCGTCGTGGGCTCTTTATAGTCTTGAGGATTCATGGGCCCCCTTATCCTCGTAAACTCCTGCTCAGAAAGGGTTCTCAACGGCAGCGTGGATAAGCAACCATCGGTCGACCCAAGCGTGAAGAGTGCCATCCCTATCCCAGGTGATAGGCATAACTTGGGTGAGGTTCGGTCAGAGTGGGCGCTAGGCGCCAGCCCTTATCCCGGCAAGGGGGATAAGTCGGGTGTGGGTCTTCCTCCGACCGGACCGACGCTTGGCCTTCCAAGTCTAATGGCCGCCTAGGAAGTGCTTGATCCCTAGTGAACTTATTGGGCTTTTATGCTAAGTGGGCACTGCGGGGCGGTCACTTAGATGAGCTGGGCCTTGTTTGGTGTCGCTGGACCTAGTTCGGCCGCTCTTAGATGGGCTACAGAAATCCCCCTCTCCACTTGTCCCCCTCCTACTCCCGAGCCTGGGCCGGCTCGGAAGAGTAGCCGTTGCGGTTTTAGACCAACGTGGCTCAGGTGGGTGGAGATCTGGCGGTGTTAAGAAGCCACGTGTCATGGTCACCTAGGCCCGTAATAATGATAATCCTGATGGATTTGAAACGAAGGGCCCCCCCTTTCTCGGAGGTCGGAACGACACGCCGCCTTCCACGAGGGGATATAAGCGTTGTGCACTTGCTGTCATTCCATACTCCCTCCGCTTTAGGGTTTTGCCCTCCTCTATACTTGCTTTCGGGGCTCTCTGATGCGCCGTGGGGATACGACAGAAGAGCAAGGACTCGCACCGGTGTTCACAGAGTTGGCGGAGATAACCGTGGAGGCGGTCCGATAGCTTCCCCCTCCTCCAGAGTCTTCAGAGTCTTGGGAGCCTTCCTCTTCAAGTTCCTCTTCAGATTTCATGGCGGACCAGCGTCTGGAGGTCGAGGAGTTGGAGGGTGAGCCTGAGGGGAGGGTGGTGGTGATACTGCTGGCTCCGAACTGTAGCGAGCTGGGGGAGGCGGAGGTGAAGCGACTGGAGCACCAGTTTCGCCTGCCCTGGCAGTACTACTTCACCACGGCTACCCCGAACGAGACAAGCTTGGATTCTCGTACGGGCCATTTCTGCTCCTTCCTTCTATCATGGAAGGGTGGGTTCCGTCTTCCCTTCGACCCTTTTGTTCTTAACCTTCTCAATTTCTTCCTGTTGGCTCCCATACAGTTGGTAGCCAATTCTTATCTTCTTCTCTCCGCTTTTCGCATCCTCTGCCTCCAGTGCGGGGTTCCTCTTTCCTTGGACCTCTTCCATTACTTTTTTGAGTTGAAGGAGCATTCCTCGGCCGAGAAGGGCTTCTATTTCGTCCAGGCGAGGCGAAACAGGAGCTGTGTCTCCTTAGCCGTAAAGGACTCTTCCCACAAGGGGTGGAAGACTCAGTTCTTCTGGGTGGGGATTTGTTCGGGGGAGGAGTCTTGGAGGTGTCTCGTAATCCCCAACTTTCACTTGAACATCCCTCCGAGGTAAGATGAGTTCTTTCCAGATGTGGAGAAGTACGCGGCCATTCTGCTGAAGCATCGCCAGTCCACGGAGGAGCTGGTGACCCCGGAGAACATCGAGCGATGTCTTCTCCAGCGGCTACGGCCGGCAGGTACGGGCGCCATGAATCAGCGTTCTCTTCGGAGGATGAAGCCATTTTTCTTTTCCTGACCATATCTTCTTTCGAGCAGACACCAGGCGGCCGACTGCGGAGGAGGAGCATGTGACTGAGTGAGAAGTGATCGATCTGGGCGATGACTCGGCTGTCGTTGGGTCGCGAGCTCCCGAGGGTTGCTCCTGAGCCCGAGATGAGGGCAAGGGGGTGGCCCGGGAAGGGTCTTCCAGGCCGCGGGGGTCAAAGCACAAGGATCCCGTGGAGAGGATGGTGCGGGACGCCGTGAAGGCCAAGAAGGCCGGGGCCATCCCCACAGTTGAAGGTGGCTCTGGCTCGGCTTTCCCCTCTACCGAGCGTGACAGGGCCGACCCTATTAGGCCGGCTCTCCCATCCGTCGAGCAAGAGGGGGCCGAGGAGGCCAGGGCCGTTTCTGCGGTTGGCGGTGGCGCTGGCCCGGCTCTCCCCTCTATTGGAGCCGAGGGGGCCGGGGCCGAAGCGGGTGACTCTAGGACCGCGGCCGAGACTGGAGCGTCGAGCGAGGCAGGTGGCGCTCCGAGTGGCGACGTCGGGGCCGAGCCGATCGAGGCCGGGGGGTGGCGAGGAGAGGCGACGCAGCCCCAATCGACCGAGGCAAAAGGGGCGGATGAAGCAGCGACTCAATCCGGGCTGGCCGGCGGGGCTCCCGAGGGGATGCAGCTAGGAGGGGGGCCCCTATTCCGGCTGCTCAGGAGAGTCTGGGCATCCGGGGCCCTCTGTACCTGAAATGTCGCAGCATAGCTACGAAGGCGGTGAGGGGAGGAGACAAGCAACGCTCCCCACCCGTGGCCCTTGAGATGGTTATGGAGGGTGGCCTGGTCCTAGCCCAGTTGGGGGCCTCTTTGGCTGAGGCTTACGCTCGGTCGAAGTCAGAACGGGCGAACCTTGCATGGACCCTTGGCGCGTCCGATGGGAAGGTAGCTCGGCTCACCGAGGAGCGTGATGGGCTTCGGTGGGAGCTCTCCTCGGTTAGAGAGCTAGCGAGGGTAAGCCAGGCGGAGGCCCGGACACTGACCGAGCGACTGGCTCAGGCCCGCGGGTTGCTCGAGAGGAAGAGAAAGCTTCTGGAGGAGGAGCGCATGGCCCGCGCCGAGCGAGATGGCCAGTGGGAGGTCGAGCGTGCCGAGCTATTAGACCGAGCGGAGGAAGCCACGCGTCTTCGGCTGGAGGCCGAGGCTGATCGGGCTGAGACGGAGAAGCAGATGGCCGAGGCAGAGCGGAGGTTGGCCGAGGCGGAGTGGGAGAAGGCCGAGCTCGCTAGTAGGGTGGGATCGGCCGGGGCGGAGGCACTCGAGCAATAAAAACTCTCGGAGGCCTACCGAGTCGACCATAAGGAGGCTTCCCTCCCCTACTACGAGTTAGAACTTCGCCGGGGCCTCCACAAGGGGTTCGAGCACGGTTACGGCCAGGCCGTCTTCTACTCGGAGGAGCAGGCGCCCGGGACAATCAGTTTCCCGTCCGAGCAACGCTACAACTCGGATTTGGCGTCCTCCGATTCCTCTGGTTTGGCGTCGGGGGAAGGAGGAGACCAGGGGGACTCGTCTTCATCTGAGGGGTCGCCAACTCCGGATGGCTCGGGAGGGCATGCAACCGAGGCAGTTCACACGCAGGTGGGGTCAGTGCCAGGGTCGGCCGTCGCCGAGGGTGCCGGGGGCAGACCATCCGAGCCTTCAACTTCGAGCCTTAGGATGGGCTAGGGGCCTGATGTATCTATTTTTCCTTTTCTCCTTGTACGTTTTTCCTTTTTTGAAGAAAAAACTTCTCTTTTTGTGTAAAGGAAGGTCGAGAACGTAAGGCAGTAGCGTTATGATAAAAACTTGACTATTTTTTACCGCCATTGTCGTGGTTTGACCAGTGTACCCGCAGTAGTTGGAAAGTGTCGATACTTTTTGCGTGGATCTCACATGGTGGTTGGGCGAGCGTCTGACAGGGTGTCTTTCCATTTTCCCATGCTTTAAATGCTCGGCCGCTTCGTGTGTCCCGCTGGGATGGAACTGAGGAGTCTGAGGTGACTGTTCATAGGGAGAGGTCCCTTTAGCGTGTTTTCGAGGGGAGAATCATTTAAGACAAGTAGCCTCCCATCTCTTATAAAAGGTCTGAAGGGCGTCTCTTCCTCTCCATCGCTCAGGGTCTTCTCGGACAGTCTTTCCTCCCTCCTTCTTCACGAAGCGTTGTGCTCTCGAATTTGAAGCATGGAAGATGCTCTGGAAGATGAAGCTGCAGACGACGGAGGGTAGAGAGTCTTTACTGCTTCGGGTCTGAAGGGAGTTTGACGGCCGACGGGCGGTTTAGAACTTGGTTCGATGTGCAGAAGCACGTCGCGTTCTTTTTATCAGTTCCAGCAGTGCTTGCGGGGAGGGACGTAACGGCGGACGGATGGGGGGATCAGGAACCCCCTTCTCGTCCCTTCCTGCTCACTCTCTGGAGGGGATCCCTCTCAAGATTCCTCTCCACTTCCTACTTCTCCCCGCAGCCTCTTTCTCTCTCTTCTGCCCTTCTTATCATTTCTTTCACTCTTTTCAGGATGCCTCTTGACATCCTCTTTTTTTTCTTTAACTCTTTGCAGGATGCCTCTCGACATTCCCTACGATAAGTTGGCTTCCACTTCCCCTTCATCTACCCTGTGCAACATGGAAGGTTGCCTTCCTCTTCCTAATCCCCCTGTCACCTTTGTTCCGAGTTACCCGAGCCGACGGGGTCGACTATCCTTTATCCGAGCTAGTTTCCACACGAGATAGAGTCAGTGGCTAGACGCGGGAAGGTTAACCGAGTCAGCCGAGCGATGGGCTCGTACGGCGGCGCCAGATGGATTTTTGCTCTTTTGACATGTATTGTATTGGCTTCGGCCTTTCTGATGTACAAACAATTATTTGAGTAAAAGAGGAAGGAAAATTTTGTTTTATCTCATATTGCTTACACGACTAAAGTGTTCAGAAGTAGAACTTTCGTAGTGTAGTCACGTTCCACGTCCGAGGGATAGGTTCTCCTTCCATAGTAAATAGTCGATACGCTCCTTTCTCGAGCGTCTCGACCACTCGGTAGGGGCCTTCCCAATTAGTTGATAGCTTGCCCGCTACCTCAAGTGGTCGAGAGGCTTCGACTTTTTTGAGAATGAAGTCTCTCGGCTGGAAGTGTCTGTCTCAGACTCTGGCGTTGTAGTATCAAGTGAGGAGGCGTTGATATTCCGTTGCTCAGATGCTGGCAATCTCTCAGACTTCATCTGCTAGGTCGAGGTTTTCAAGCAGTTTCTGGTCGTTTGCCTCGGGCGAGAAGCAGATGACTCGGAGGGAGGGATTGCCAATGTCCAACGGGATCACGGCCTCAGTGTCGTACACCAGCTGAAAGGGACTCTCACCGGTTGTCGTTCTGGGAGTCGTTCTATGCGACCAAAGTATGTTCGGCAATTCCTCGAGCCAGCTGCCCTTGCCTTTGCCGAGCCTAGTCTTGATGCCTTTTAAGATAGTCTTATTCGCATTTTCGACCAGCCCGTTAGCCTAAGGGTGGGCGACCGAAGTGAAATGATTACAAATATTTTGGTCGGCACATCTGTCTCGAAAATAACGAGAATCAAATTGCTGACCATTATCGCTCACTATCACCCGGGGGATGCCGTAGCGACATATGATCGACATCCAGATGAAACTCCATACGACTGTCTCGGTGATCCTAGCTGTAGCTTCGGCCTCGATCCACTTGGTGAAGTTGTCGATGGCGACGATGATGAACTTCTTCTTGTCCTGAGCCGTAGGGAACGGCCCAAGGATGTCGATCCCCTACTGAGCGAAAGGATAAGGCTCGACTAGGGTGACGAGCTCTGTTGCCGGTTGATGGACCAAGTGGTCAAATCACTGGCATCGGTCGGGCAGTCGTGCTATAGAGTTGGCCACCAGTAGCCCTGCCAAAGCAAGATCCTGGTGAGCGACCTTCCCCCTTGTTGCGCTCCGCACAGGCCTTCGTGAACCTCTTAAATTGCTCGGCTGGCTTCGTCAGTACTGATGCACTTCAGGAGGGGACCGGAGAAGGATCTGTGGGATAAAGTTCCGTCCAAAATGACGAATCGCCGACCTTGGTATTTCAATCTTCGGGATTCTCGAGGGTCGGGAGGCTCCTGAGAGTCTTGGAGCCACGACAGATAGGGGGTATGTCAGTCGCTTGGTATGGCCGAGTCAATAGCCATGAGCTCTGAATCAATGCTCGGTCGCTCTAGCTCTTTGAGAAGGATCGATCGAGTACCCTCAGGGTCAAGAGAGGAGGCCAGCTTAGAGAGGGCGTCCGCTCGAGAGTTTTCCTCCCGAGCTATTCAAACTACCTCAAAACTCTCAAACTGGTGTGCATGATTTTGACCAGCCGGAGGTATTTGACCATCGGTTCTTCCTGAGCCTCGTAGTCGCCGTTGACCTGGCTAGCGACCAGTTGGGAGTTAGTGTGAATTCTGACTCGCTCAGCCCCAACCGCCAGGCCATGCGGTCTCCCGAGATAAGGGCTTCGTACTCGGAGGCATTGTTGGATGCTTGGAAGTTGAACTTCAAGACGTATTACAGCTCTGCTCCTTCGGGGGACTTCAGGAGGATACCGGCACCGCTCCCAGTTGAGTTGGAGGATCTGTCGAGAAACAATTCCCAGGTTGGCCCGGGCGCGGACGTAGATTTCCTTCGGTCGGGACGGTGCTCTCGGCAATGAAGTCAGCGAGCGCCTGTCCTTTGATAGCCGAGCGAGATTGGTACGATATATCGTAGGCCCCGAGCATGATGGCCCACTTGACGAGGCGTCCTGAGGCTTCAGGGTGAGCGAGGATCCTCTTCAGTGGTTCGCCGGTCAACACGATGATGGATTGCCCTTGGAAGTAGGGTCGAAGGTGCTTGGCCAAGGTAACCAACGCTAGCACGAGTCTCTCGGTTGCAGAGTACCTTCTTTAGCCTCGTTGAGCACCTTGCTGGTGTAGTAGACCGGTCTCTCGACTCCCGTGTCATTTCTGACTAGGACCGAGCTAACTATGGATGGAGTTGCCGAGAGGTAGAGATGCAAGGCTTCCCCTGGAACAGGCTTGGACAGCACCGGGGGCGAAGCCAGGAACTCCTTAAGCTCAGCAAACGCCTTTTGGCATTCCTCGTCCCATGCGAACGTAGCAGATGCCATTTTGGGCCCCCTTAACAGTTTGAAGAAGGGTAGGATCTGGACAGCAGGAACTGAACAGATTTTGGGCGAAAGACCGAATTTTTAAAAATATGTAGAAGGCTTCCAAAATTCTAAGAAAATTTATAGAAGATAAAGATGGTGGACAGAACTTCCAATAAACTTGGGGGTTCCAAAAAAAATCAAAAAGGGGGTCGAAAGGTGGAAGAACTGAGCTTCTGCTACACAGATCTGAAAGGGGATAGATCTGGAAGATAGAAAGACATGAAAATAGAAAATTACAAAATGAACTCTGAATGACGTGCAATTTTTAATAGAGGTTGGGAATCAAGAGAGGAACCAACCCTGAAAATTTCAGCTTTAGATGAGGTCGGAGCTAGAAGTTATAATTCACGGAGTGGACCTCTGTCCAGCAGGACAGAACCTGGATAGAACTTCCGACGGTGGCTCGTGGTGGCTCGACGGCGGCACGAACGGCGGCGGTGGCACCAGAGATGGATTCCAGAGGTAGAGAGGAGGGGATAGAGGGGGTTTACACTCTAGAAATGGGGGTGGAGGAGAAGAAACCAGAGGAGAGAGAGGGGGGCGCAAATCTCTTCTTGCATAATGTAATTTTCTTATTCTCATTAATTCATAAATAATAGAAATACATGGCTTATATAATAAATGAAAAAAGTCCAATTATGCCCCCAGATCTAGGGTTTGGAGGGGCAAATAAGGGACATCACATTTAGTTCAAACAAAATAAAAAAAAGAAATTCCTAACTAATTCTAATGGGGGGCACCCCCTTGACCAAGAGGTGTAGAATGTGGACTTTTTGTCCACCTTGTCCCCCATGTGTCAATTGACATTCAAACCTTCTAGATGGTCACCTAGGATGGTTGACCAGCCCCACATAGCTTAGGTGGCCCAATGGGGAAGGGCTGGGGGCCCCCTAGCAGGTCCTACTAGCATTTTACAAAAAACCCAGTAAGACTCACAATTGTGTACCCATATAACACAAGGGTATACATACAAATATAAAAGGACATAAATGCGAACAAAATATGAGTGGTCTTGCTTCGATGTCCCAATCAATTCTCCCCGGGTGGGAAGAACTCGACCCCGTCGAGTAAAGGGGGTGACTGCTCGAGTAGCTCCGGCGGATCCGTCACCGTACCAAGTAGCGCGGGTACGCTCCACTCCAAGTGATGGTCACCTGCTTATTCCGTATATACTCGATATGCACATGCTACTATGGGAAGAGGCTAGTGGTGGAACACTCCGGGGTGGGGTCACTCTCAAGGGGAAGGAGGCGGCTCGAAGACTCACTAGGAATCACCGCTGGGTCCCTGTAGGTGACTAGATCTGGGGCATAGATGTAGAACTGATCCCATACACATCGAGCGAGTCCACTCGCCTCTCACTCATAAGAGACCGACAACGAGCTTGCACAAGACACATGCAGACTCACCATGCACTAACACACGTATGCAAACCACACAAACAAGCCACACAAACAAACCACACAAAGAAGAAACACACTGACTCATGCATGACCCTAAACTTAAGGTGGTGGTAACATCAACCCCACTATGTGGCCGCATCCTGAGCATCGATAGACTCCTGAGCTTCATACTCATCGGCGAGTTCCGGATCGGCCTCATAGTCGATAATCACAAGCCCAGAAGGCGAGGGTTCTCCAACCCCTAGGGCTAGTGTGGTACGAGTGGGACATTGGTTGGCAAAGTGGCCAAACCCATGACAATGGAAACACTGTAGACGGGACCTACTACTCTCTCCGATGAGAGGGCCCTTACCCTTATCCTCCCGATGGACAGGGGGTGTAGGCAACAGGGGTGGAGCTGTAGGTGCCGTGGGCAATAGGGGTGGGGGTGCTGGTGCCTGAGGGCGGGCAATGGGTGCCAGGGGTTGGGATGGAGGTAGATCCCGGGGTGGGGGAGGACGAGGCTGTGGAGCGAAATGCTCCTGACGGGTGGGCTCCTGAGATCGAGCCATGGGGGCCTGCTGAGGTGGGCCTAAAGAGTGGCGGGGCTCGGTGCTACGAGGAGGGGTGGGACCCGATCGATGGCTAGGCTCGAACTCTCCCTCAAATTGCTCCAACTCGAGAGCAACTTGATATGCTTCTTCCAACGTCTTGGCATTGCGGCGGAAAAGCTCATACTGATAGTGGGGCCGTAAACCACGTCGAAAGCGGGAAACGGGCATGGTACTCTCCTCCGTGACACCACATCGTACAAAGTACTCATCAAATTCAGCAATGTATTCGGAGACGGATCGGTCTCCCTGGCTAAGACTTTACCACCTATCGATGAGTCGCTGACGGTACGTGGGAGGAAGGTACTTTTGCCGAAGCTTAAGCTTCATTTCACCCCATGTGTCAATCGGGGGCTCTAGCCGCTGAAATAACAGGCTCTCTACATTCTTCCAATAGGTTTGTGCCTGTTCCATGTGCTTCATGGTGGTGAATCGGATCCTTCGATGCTCCGACATATCATACCAATCGAAGTATCGGTCCATGCCAAACTCCCAATCTAAATAGACTTTCGGATCCAAAGACCTGTAAAAAATGGGAGGCTCCGCTCGCACGGTCCTAAGGACCCTATCATCCTCCTCATCTCTCTATGGCTGGAGGCCATGACGGCGTTGACTATACCCCTCATAGGTGTTATCGGACCCATAGTCCTCAAGACCAAGGTCATGGCGCGGTAGTTCGGGGACCCGAGGAGGGGCGGGTAGAGGAGCCTGTGGTGGTTGAGGAGCATGTGCGGGCGGGTCCTGGGCCACATGGACGGGCTGGGCCCGGGCTATGGGAATGGCTTGGCCTTGGGCAGCCGCTTGAGCGGGTGTGGGTGGGCCTTGGGCCACTATATGAGGGTCTCCGTGTGACATCCTATCCAACCGTCCGACCAGACCTTGGACGGATCTATCAGATGACTCCATCCGTTCCTCCATGGCATTAAACCGGCCATCTATGCGGTCCGAGAAACTCTTAAAGGCGGCCTCAGATTGGCCCATCCGGGCTACGAGGGCCATGATCACCTCGTGCATGGCGTGAAGGCCTCCCGAGATTGTATCTCGCGGGTTGGCCATAGGTGTAGAGCGATGGTATTGGGTACCTCGCCGAGTGGGCATGCAACGACACAAGGATTAGAAGACACGGACAAATGCAAGGATGATGCACCTAGACTTAAACCAAGACTCGGTACGTGGCGGAGTTAATTGATCCGAAGATCACTCGCGCAAGTGTGCGGCCGTCCCGATAGGCGTAGCCTAATGTTCGGACAACACCTTTTTATATACCGGGTTATTGGGATGAAATGCAACCAGACCGACTTAAACAATGACTCTTTTTTTTTTATTTTTGTTAAGCAATGATGAATGACTACCCTAGACTCAACTGGCGCTCTGATACCAAATTGATGCGGGACGGACCACGGACTCGACTCCAATTGAAATGCGATCCTTGGACTCTATGCAAACTCTCGATTGTCCCTTAGCGAGGGAACCGTCAGACGTGCACGGTTGAAAAACCGGCAGTGAGCTAGGGTGGTCGGCTCTCTCTTGTGCCCGGATCGGGTCACGGGACAGTCTCGCTCTCTCTCGCAGCAGCGGTGATATAAAAAGTATAGTGAGCTATGATCCTAGAATGCTCTCTAGCAGCGGCATATAAAGTATATACGAATAAAGCAAAATGTCGAGTCAAGGGAGCGAGCACGATACCTCCACGCTCTCGGCGTGGGGGAAGATGACCCCGGCCAAATCGGTACTCCCGGAGTAACAAGTAATTAATTTACTGCAATGAATATGACTGCCCACTCCACACAGGGAGGTAAAGGGTGACACAATGGGGCCCGGGAGTAACGAGTTCGGGTTGACGGGCAGCTTCTTGTGTAGCTTCGACGGCACTCGTACTCGCGACAGTGGGACCCACGTGCTGGTCAGTGGGGCCGTGTGCGACCGGGGTGGCACCACTGTGGTGGGGACATCTGGAGGGGCGCTCCCTGGGACGGCGGTGTGCTGGTTTGTCGGCCGAGGCCTAGCGGCTCCGATCGTCACCCGCCGGAGTTGCTAGCCACGGATCTGCAATTCTGTTTTGCAGTGCGCGACCCGGCGAGATCTGCTGCTGCGATCAATCCTGATGTCGGATCAATGCACAGAAGGTATCGTTGGAAATATCTTTTGAAGTAGTTCGATCTAGGGCCAGAGAGACAAATTTGATCTACACGGATCTGGCCTTAGTCGATTTTTGAAGTTGCTATTGGGCAGGATCCGAAATCTCAGGGCAGCAGTGAAGTTTCCTGAGAACTGCCGTTGACCGTAAGGCAAACCTCCGAATCAGACCTTGTACTCTTCATGAAGATTGTATAGGGGAGAGAGAGGAAAATGGAAATATATCTTATGCATGATTTGGTGGAAGTTTTGATTTTATAGGGATTTTATACTGACTCAGGGTCGGATCTAGACAGCAGGAATTGAACAGATTTTGGGAGAAAGACCGAATTTTTAAAAATATGTAGAAGGCTTACAAAATTCTAAGAAAATTTATGGAAGATATAGATGGTGGACAGAACTTCCAATAAACTTGGGGGTTCCAAAAAAAATCAAAAAGGGGGTCGAAAGGTGGAAGAACTGAGCTTCTGCTACACAGATCTGAAAGGGGACAGATCTGGAAGATAGAAAGACAAAAAAATAGAAAATTACAAAATGAACTCTGAATGATGTGCAATTTTAGTGGAGGTTGGGAATCAAGAGAGGAACCAACCCTGAAAAGTTCAGCGCCTGATGAGGTCGGAGCTGGAAGTTAAAATTCACGGAGTGGACCTCTGTCCAGCAGGACAGAACCTGGACAGAACTTTCGACGGTGGCTCGTGGTGGCTCGACGACGGCACGAACGGCGGCGGCGGCACCAGAGATGGATTCCAGAGGTAGAGAGGAGGGGATAGAGAGGTTGTACACTCTAGAAATGGGGGTGGAGGAGAAGAAACCAGAGGAGAGAGAGGGGGGGTGCAGATCTCTTCTTGCATAATGCAATTTTCTTCTTCTCATTAATTCACAAATAATGGAAATACATGGCTTATATAATAAATGGAAAAAGACCAATTATGCCCCCAGATCTAGGGTTTGGAGGGGAAAATAAGGGACATCACATTTAGTTGAAACAAAATAAAAAAAAAAGAAATTCCTAATTAATTCTAATGGGGGGGGGGCGCCCCCTTGACCAAGAGGTGTAGAATGTGGACTTTTTGTCCACCTTGTCCCCCATGTGTCAATTGACATTCAAACCTTCTAGATGGCCACCTAGGATGGTTGACCAGCCCCACATAGCTTAGGTGGCCCAATGGGGAATGGCTGGGGGCTCCCTAGCAGGTCCTACTGGTATTTTGCAAAAAAACCCAGTAAGACTCACAATTGTGTACCCATATAACACAAGGGTATACATACAAATATAAAAGGACATAAATGCGAACAAAATATGAGTGGTCTTGCTTCGATGTCCCCATCAGCAACCGTCGGTCGACCCAAGCGTGAAGAGTGCCAGCCCTGTCCCGGGTGATAGGCATAGCTTGGGTGAGGCTCGGTCGGAGTGGGCGCTGGGCGCTAGCCCTTATCCCGGTGAGGAGGATAGGTCGGGCGTGGGTCTTCCTCCGACCGGACCGACGCTCGGCCTTCCGAGCCTAATGGCCGCCTAGGAAGTGCTTGATCCCGAGTAAACTTTTTGGGCTTTTATGCTAAGTGGGGCCTGTGGGGCGGTCACTTAGATGAGCTGGGCCTCGTTTGGTCTCACTGGACCTAGTTCGGCCGCTCTTAGATGGGCTACAGAAATCCCCCTCTCCAACATTCCTTATTCAAAACCCAAATACTAGGCTACAAGCCTTAACAAGTTCTAATCAACTCGACTGACATAATTAGAAGTACAAAGATAAGGACTCAAAAAATCAAAAGATGCGACTAGCTGACAGTAAATGATCGGTGACTCTAGCACTCTTCACTCAGTCTCATTCCCATTCATATGGTTGTCGCTATCCGAGTTACCTGAAAAATGTTAGAATGAACAGGATGAGCGAATCGCTCAGTAGGAATTACTTCTCAAGTTCGAGCAATCTTTAAGTAGTTTACATGTTACTTGCAATGCAGGTATAGCTATGCATGCTAGACAAGCGATAAATCGAGAACTGTATAGAAAGACGAGCAAGATATCAAGAACTGTATAGAAAGAATATCGCATGATTTCAAGTACTATCAAGTGTTGTCAAGCAAGATATCAAGAATGGTAAGCAAGTAAGAATCATGTTCAAGCAAGTAATATCAAGTACGTGTAATTGGAATTGGCTATTTCATTCATTTCATTCAAGCAAGTACTTTGCCCTTTTTCGGGCTACGCAAGTCAAGTAATTGCCCATTCTGGACCATGCAAGTCAAGTCAAGCAAGTAAGAGAGTGAGTGGGATGTGTCAAGTCTGGCAAGCAAGTACTTCGGTGCAATGCTTAAACACCGTGATCATTCAACTCCCATGGGCACAAGTACTTTCGGGCGCTCCTCCCAGGACCAGATCGGGCCCTATATGCACAGCATTTCATGTATTTCTTTTGACATCCACTCTCATTTATAGCCAATATGGAATTTCAAGGGTTGACCATCGTAGGATATACATAAGGTAGGTTTTTATGGAATGGAGTTCAAGGTCATATTATCAAGTAGGTAAGAACTAAAAGTAAACCACATTAAACGCACGATATACCGAGAATCTGGGTGAAATTGGCGGTCATTATATCCAGAATTGGCGCCCATTCTATGAACCAGAAAAGCTCTGTAAATAAGGAGAGTGTAAATGATGCCCTTCTGGCTGCCATTATATGAGGAGTTGGCGCCTGTGTTTAGGGGCGCCCATTCTGTCATAATACAGGCTCGGGAAAATCTAAAAATCTGGGCTGTGGTAAATGGCACCCTGAGGGCTGCCACCATTTAAATGGCACCTCTTGCAGTGTCTTCATTCAAATGAAGACTCTACAGAGAGTCTTCAATTCCGTAATTCAATTTTGTAAATAGTGCCCCTCTGCAGTGTCTTCATTTAAATGAAGACTCGGCAGAGAGTTGTTATTACTGTAAATGGCGCCCTGGTCAGGGGCGCCCATTCTCTTTTTTTTTTTGAAATGGCGCCCTTGAGAGTGTCTCTATTTAAATAGCGACACTCCGGAGGGTCTTCATTCAGAAAATGGTGCCCTAGGCAGGGGCGCCATTCTCTATGGCTCTTTTACGCACCGCACAGGTGCGTTTCACACACAAGTTACTATTCATGATTTCTAAAGTTCTTGAAATCAAGGAATAAGGACATGGATAGGTAGGGAACAATATCAGGATCACAGAATCATATCCATGCAAGAATTTTATGGTTTAGTTTCATAGATATTAATTTTCTAAACATGATGTTTATTAATTCCTAGAAATGAATTGACGATTGCTTGGGGGGTCTTCATTTAAATGGCGCCCTTGACTGGGGCGCCCTTCAGGAAATGGAGCCCAGGTGATGGGCACCCTTTACCTGAGGGTGAAGTTTTGGGGATTTTGTAAAACATATATATATATATATTGTAAAACATGTTATATATTAGGGCTAAGCATGCTATTTTAAAACTGTAAAAACTAGGGTAATAGGATATATTCAAATCTGGTAAAACTCTATGTATAGAACCGGGATAACAGGCTATAGTTGATCTACTTAAAAATCCGTGTAACATGCTATATATTTCGCCGTAAGGCCAATGTATTTTGATCTCAGTCAAGCCGTGTAATGGGCTATATAACATGGAAGATAAGTTATTCTAATTCTACTCATACATGCTATGTTACCAATTTAGCTACTAGTTAAGCCAGATCTTGAGAACACCTACCTTTTTGGAGTGATATACATGGTATAGGTAAGGGAGAATAAAGAAAGCCAAGCTCCTCTGCACGTTCTCTTATTCGGGAGAACAAATACTAAAGAAAGCCAAAGCTTCAGCAGCAGGACGTAGAATGTAGGAAGAAGACGTCCCTTCACGTCTTCCGAAGAAAAGAAGGGAGATATCCCCTTCTATAGGCAACAGGTTGATGGCAATAGCCTCTGCTTGCCCTCAATAGAGGGAATAAAACCATAAGGGTCCATTGGGAACAAGATCCTATAACCTTGCTATCCATGGCCAGAGAAGGCTACATTGCCAGTGAGCATAACCTGTTAGTGTTTCAACTTTTCTAGAAGATGTCGGAAGGATAGCCTGTCCCTTAGGGAAATGGCACCCTAGGAAGTGACTCTATTTAAGAAATAGCGCCCATGCATGTGGGCGCTATATCCTATGGTCATTTTTTTTTCTTTTAAAAGGGGATGGAAATGGTGCCTGGGAGATGTGCGCCCTTCTATGAATAGCGCCCTGGTCATGGGCGCTATTTATCTTTGGGGTTTAGGAATTAGCAGGGAATTAGCGCCCTTGCATAGGGGCTCTATTCTGTTAAATGGCGCCCTGGTAAGGGGCGCCCTTTCCCTTTGTGTTGGAAAAGTAAAAAACCCCATACGTGTTACCCTTGTTTTGGGATTTAAGTGATGTTGGGACTCCTGTATGTATATTCATATAGTGGTCGTCACAAGGTATGTTTCTTTTTATTTAGCCTTCAAATAGAATTATTTATTTTGAAAAAAGTTTAATTTCTCTATTGTTTTTATCTAGGGTGCTACACCAATCATCCCATGTTTTCTTGTCTGTGGTCTAGCGTTCAACCTGTGAAGAGAATCCAGATGCACCTCCTATAAAGAAGAGTGGGTGGCTCCCGAATATACGGCTAGCTGAAAGCATGTCCGCCTTGGGTAGAAATTTGAATCTAATTCCCATCCAATACTCAAGGATGATCATTGACCCAAAGAGGGGACTCCCTAGAGAAGCTGAACTAAGGCCTTCATAGATATAAGAAAGGATAGGTTGGGAGATAGATAAATCCCGCCACAACCCACTAATAATGCTGAGGTTTTGATGTCTAAGAGGTGGTCGGTGGTAGAAAAGAGCAAAACCCTGCACAAGCAAATGGAAGTAGCTTTTGCTATGGCTTCATATTTCCCACCTTTGTTTTTGCAATGAGAAGTGATCCATTGAGCCAAGGGTATCAAATGAATATGGTGAGGGTTGATCATGATTTTCACATCCTTTGGATTAGGTAGGAAATCTCCCAAGATGAGTGATGGGTCTATAGGTTCAACCGTATGACACACCAAGTCTTCATCTGCCACCTTAGTCTTAGGAAGGGCTAGGAAGGTCTCTACCTCTTCTATAAGGACAGTAGCTTCAAAGGTTGGGAATATGAAAGTATGTGTTTGAGGATGCCATAACTCCACTAGAGCTGAAATGCTAGGCTAATCTAATGAAATTTTCTGGAAATTCTTGGCTAGGACTATAAAGGGTGAAGGTGCCATGCCCTTAAGATTGAGAGGACCTCTAAAGGAAGTTCTTTTATCATGGGAACCACCCACTTCAAGCTAGAGTAGCATCTTGGACCAGGAAGGAGCTAGAAAAAGGAAGAAAAAGAGGAGAAAAGAAGAAGAGGAATGCCATGAGAATAAACTTAAGGGAATTTATGAAATTTTTGAGATTGACTAGAACTCACCTCTCTTGAAGAGCTTGTGCTAAGGTGCTTGGGGATGGAAGTCAGTCGCTGTAGCTCTCCATGCTCCTTCCTAGCCATCTTTGGCCCGGTGTAGACGACCTCTCCCATGGTGCTAGCTTGAAAACTCCTCTTCATGATGATTTAAGTACTTTTTATGGAGTTTTCAAGAGCTTAAAACAAAGATTTATGTGAGCTGCGAATTTTGGGTCTATTCCTAGTTATAGGGCTCTAATTCTAGTCCTAATGCATTAGGATTGAGGCTAGGTGGCCTCAATTTAAGTTAGGATAGGTCTTGATGCAGATTAGGTGCTTCTAGCCATAGGTTAGGACTCTCACGGAGAGTCCCGCTCGGATTGGACTGAGTCTTCTCCCTTGCGGTCTATCGAGCGACCGCTAAGCTCCCTCAAACAATCGTCTGGCGATCGTTTTATCTTCCCTTTGCCGCATTCTCTCCCGCTCATCTAACAATCATGACTTGACCGTTTCTTCCTCCTTGCGGTCTTCCATAAGACTGTTTCTCACTCTTTGCCCTATTTTGATTATCCTCTTTCACTTCAATCACCGATTTTCTCTCTTGCTCCCCTGCTCTCTTTGTCAGTCCTAGAGGTCGTTGTTAGTAAGTCAGCATTCACATCCACACATTTTGCATTTGAAAAGACAAAAAAAATCACATTTTACTAATTAAAAGATCATGTACATGCATGCATAAGTACAAGGTAGCACTCAAGCATGTCCCTCTCCTGGACCTCCACTGTCGCCGGTGCCCTCGTGCCACTTTTCTGGCAGACACATGGCTGTGCTCCCCTCCTCTCGTCGTCGTCGCCTCGCTCCCTCCTCGTTCCTCCGATGGCCGGAGGAGCTGGTAAGGAAGTCAGGGAACTCGCTACTCCACACGCCGCTCTGCGAGGCACTATGCAAGGCACTCTGCTTGGGTCCTCGGCCCATCATCCGCATTGTCCTCTCTACAGCCTGAAGCTCGATCCTCAAGTCGTAGGCCTGGGGCCGAGCCTCCCTCGCCTCGGTCCGGTAGCGCTCTAAGTCCGCTGCTCCCGTACGGAGTCGCTCCGTCTCTGCTCGGAGTCGCTCTGCCTCGGCTCGTGACTGCTCCAGCTCTACTCTAAGTCGCTCTACCTCCGCTCGAGCGCGCTCTACCTCACTAAGTGTTATGGTCAGCTCTCTCACCTGCATAAACATTCATCATGTTAGTCATAGCATTTAGTCAAAGGAAATCGGTTGGTTTGCTTACCCTCTCTGCGAGAGTGGCCTCGGCCTCCTCGGCCCGAGCAACCGCCCGTGCGACGTCAGCATCCTGCTCCACTCGGCCTCCCGCAGGCTAGGAAGAAGAGGATGGAGCGTCTGGTCCCTGCCGCTATGCTCCCTCGGTTCGCTGCATTTTAGAAATCAAAGTTAGTTAAGTGCATAAGCATTGCATATTATGTCTAAGGTTTGAAACTCACCAGAAGCTCCAGCGCACGCTAGAACTCATCCCTCTGCTGCACAGTAGAGTGGAGGAGACCGTGGAGCTCCGCTATCCATCCCTGGGTGTCATGCCCCGAGTGCGGAAGATATCCGGATGTGTGACGTGTCTATATAGATCGTGTCATTCACGTAAAATCAGAGTGTGCATAATACTCGGTAATTTATTGCTAACTCAAAGTCTAACATAATACCATAGTCCAAGATGACAATTTCTCTACTAAACCGAATGGCAATATCCTAGAACCATTCATAAGGCTACAAGTTTAATAAGTTCCATCTAACTAGATCATAACTGACTCAATTAAATTATACAAGCCTTTAATAATAACTGGAGATACAAAGTAGAACACAAGACTAGCTGACGGTACACCACTCTAGCACTCATCACTCGGTATCAGTCCCATCCGAGTGGTGGTCGCTATCCAAGTTTCCTGAAAAATATTAGGGAGCAACTGAATGAGCGAATCGCTCAGTAAGATTTATATCTCAAGTTCTAACAATCTTTAAGTTAATTACAAGTTCATGCGGTATAATGATGCATGTTGGACCAAGCAAGAATATCAAGAATTGTATCAAGAGAGTATCACGTGAATATCAATAAGATGTATCAATATGGAACTAGCAAGTAATTGCCAAGTAATTGCACAAATCTTTCCAAGAAGATAATGATCAATATTCAAGCAAGTGATTTCAAGCTCGTGTAATAACAAGTAGTGTAATGGAATTGGCTATTTCATTCATTTCATTCAAGCAAGTAATTGCCCTTTCTCGGGCCAAGCAATTCATTTCAAGCAAGTCAAGCATGTCACGAGAGAATGAGTGGGAATGTCTCAAGTCAAGCAAGCAAGTACTTCGGCGCAATGGCAAACACCGTGGTCAATAAACTCCCATGGGCACAAGTACCTTCGGGTGCTCCTCCCAGGACCAAACCGGGCCCTTATTTGTATGTGTAGCATTTCAAGTATACTTTTTGACATCCACTCTCATTTATATAGCCAATGTAGAATTTCAAGTAGTTTATATATTGTAGGAATATCAGGTAGATTTTTCAGGAATAGAGTTCAAGGACATATCACATGTAAATGATCCACTTGAAATGCATGGCACATAGACAAATCATGGTTAAGAAGATGGCCCAGGATCATTAGGTAAAGGCTGGATAGCCTTGGGATGGGTCGAACCCCATGGGTCGACCCTTGGCTCTTTGAATTGGGATGTGTCGACCCCATGGGTCGACCCCTGGCTCTTTCAATGTTAATTTAAGTTGACTTTCATTGGACTGAACTTGTGTTCATGTAAGTTTGATTGGGTCAGTGCATTACATTAAGGTCGGTGCATTGCATTAAGGTCGGTGCATGTTTGTGTTTTACGGGCTAAGGTCGATGCTAGTTGTGTCTACCAGCATCTAAGGTCGGTGCATGTTTGTCTTATGCATATATATACGAGGTCGATGCACCCATTAGTTCTATGTTATAGGCCGGTGCACATGCCTTCAAGGTCTGTGCACATTCATGCATATACAAGGTAGGTCAGTGCAGGTTTCTGTTGTAATGAACGCTATATAGGTCGGTGCAGGTTTGCTGTAAGGTCGGTGCTAGTTTGCCCCTTATGCAGATCAAGGTCGGTGCAACTTTTCTTAGCGTAGGTGTAGGTCTCAATGCAAGGTCAGTGCATGTTGCCCCCTTGTGCAGATCAGGGTCGGTGCATATAAGGTCGGTGCATGTTTTCTGCCTTACGCATATACAAGTCTGTGCACATGTGCCTTGTGCCATATAAGGTCGGTGCACCTTTTGGCCCTTGCATGCTGCAGGGTCGGTGCAGGTTTTGTGCGCATGGTTCTCCAGGTCGGTGCATGTTCTAGGTCGGTGCAGATCACTATTCATGCGGTCCAGGGTCGATGATAGTCTAGGCCAAATGCATAACACAGGGTTGATGCAGATCACTATTCATGCAGAGCTCAGGGTCGGTGCAGCTTCTGCTGCGAGCTCCAAGTCGGTGCAAGTCACTATTTGATGCAGGGCTCAAGGTCAGTGCAGGTTTTACTCTGAGCTTAAAGTCGATGCAAGTCACTGTTGATGCAGGGCTCAAGGTCGGTGCAGCTTTTGCTGCGTGCACGAGTTGGTGCAACTTTTGCTGCGTGCACGGGTCGGTGCAACTTTGCTGCGTGCACGGGTCAGTGAAGCTTTTGCTACATGCATGACAGGGTCGGTGTAGCTTTTGCTGCATGCACGACAGGGTCGGTGCAGGTTGTATCATGTGTCGGTGCTAGTCGTGTTCTTACGCAGCTGAGGTCGACGTTAGTTGCATCTTTCACCTAGTAAGGTCGGTGCTAGTAGCATGGTTTGCTTAGTAAGGTCGGTGCTAGTGCTAAGGTCGATGCTAGTGGAGGCCATGAGACAACTAAGGTCGACGCTAGCTAAGAACATATGCAACTAAGGTCGACGCTAGTTAGCCCGTCAGCAAGGTAAGGTCGGTGCAACCTTTGTCTAGCACTAAATCAGGGTCAGTGCGTGCATGTTTTTGGGTCTATGCATAATGAAGTCTGTGCATGTTTTCAAATTTCTGAGGCATGAAGTCTGAGCACCTTCACATGAGGTCGGTGCACATTTTTACAAGTCTAAGCATATGTGGATTTTTAAGTCTAAGCCTATACATGGGTCTGAGCATGTTTTCATATCCAAGCATGCATTAGATCTGGGCATCTTTTCTAAAGTGGCATGCTATAGTCGGTGTGTGTTTTAATTGTTGATACTAATTACGTAACTTACTGTTCATGATTTATATAATATTTATAGAATCAGGAAGTAGAGATATGGCTGGACGTGGACAAATAGCAAGATTTGCAAGATCATGCTCATACAATATTTTTAAGATTTAATTTCATAGATATGAATTTTTAAACATAGGGTAATTTACAGGAATTAAAATGGAATAACACAGAGAATCCAGGTGATACGTAACTACCCTATTCATGCATGTCACCCTATTTAACTACTAATTAGGCCAGATCTTGAGAATTCCTACCTCTTAGGAGTGATACGTAGTACATGTGGTAGGAATAAAGAAATCCAAGCAAGCCCTTCCTCATCTCTACAGCAGAGCTTCAGAGAATAACTAATAAGTGAAGCACACATTCTCCACGTTCTCCGCCACAAAGCTCCTGCAGCCAGACGTAGAGTGACGGAAGAAGACGCTCCTTCACGTCTTCAGAAGAAGAAGAAGATGACGGCAGTAGCTCCTGCCTACGCAAAGGGGAGTATAATTATAGTGAAATTCGGTTGCCCACACAAAGCAAATGTTTATTGCCTTGTGGGTCTAGGTGGGGAGCAAGACCCTACAACCTTGCTGTCCTATCCTGAAGATAGTGCCTTGCCAGCAATAAGTTGTCAGGCAAGGACATGTTGCCACAACAGATCTACTGCCAGGTCAAAAGAGGTTATAGTGCTCACTCATTTGTTGGGTGTAGACACGCTAAATTTGACACTATGTTGAGTAAATTTCATGTTACAATATAATGCCCCAAGTGGACTTCATCACTGGTTTAATCAATAGGTTTTTCTCATTTTTCATGATTTTTCAGGAATTCGCGATTGACACATGGTCGTTTCTTTCTAAAACACGCCCCTGGTCTGGTCACCTATTATTAATTAGCGCCTGAATCTTAGGCGTGTTAATCGAGCCTTACAAATCCGGCTGAAAATCAATTTAAGAAAGAAGCGCCCTTTCTTAGGACGCTAATAGGAAAATGCACCCGTCATTTGGATGCTTGTCATGTTTTTAAATATGGAAAGCCTGGATTTGTAAACCTAATAGGTGGCTGACCCTTGGGCGTTGTTTGTGAATAGCGGCCGCGACCAGGTCGTGATTTCTATTTCGTGTCCGAATTACATTATACATTCTCAGATTGAGTATTGCTATTATTTAACACCCTATTCACCTTTGGAAAGGGGTCTCTGGCCCTTCCTCGCTTTGATCTCCCTTCAACCCCTATAAATACCCCTCATATGCTCTTTCGCGTGAGAGAGAGCCTGAAAAAAGAAGGCACCCTATTGAAGCTCGTTGCCTCCTTGTTCCTGCTGTTCCCTGTGGCTATTGAATTCCTAGTGTTCAGGGGGCTCTTCTCTTGGTCCCGCTCACAGGAGCAGAAGAGAGATTTTGCTTCTTTCTCCCTTTTTTATTCACTCAGATCATACACATTCTCTTCTTCTTCATCATATTAACTCATCATGTTAGATTCATACCAGCTCCATTAGATATCTTTGCATCATAATCTTAATTAGTTATTTGCACCCTCATATTACCTCCATCCTACACTCCTCCTAGGGGTTTAAAACAAACCCACAAGGTGTGTCCACTTTCAATTGCATGTTATTTACACACTTAGAACTTGATTCTACACTTTTGGCTAATCCATTCAATTTTTTTTTGTTTATGCTTTCTTTTTCAGGTAATCAACAATAAAAACCAACTTCGTCGACCGGCCGATTGAAGGAGGAAGAAAAGAACCCAATCTCTCCCGCTTACCAGGTATTTATGCGATCACATTCTCCTATTTTGAGGGCATCCATACCCTATGGCGATCACCCTTCCTTTAGAGCATCACATGCTCTCTTTCTTAATCCTCATATGAATTGACATAAATTTTCACTTTTCAAAACATGTCTATTTGACACGTTCCACAAATTGGCGATCACGGTGGGACACTTTATGTTTTTATTCTGATTACCACTCCCTTTGGCACCCTCGCGTGCCCCTCCTTTTGGCACCCACGTAGGCCCCTCCTTTGGCGCCCTCGCGTGCCCCTCCCTTGGCACCCTCGCTTGCCCCTCCTCTTGGCACCCTCGCGTGCCCCTCCTTTTGGAACCCACGTGTACCCCTCCCCTTGTGCTCCACGTAGCACCCTCCTCTCCTGCATCACGTGCAATTAACCACTGGATTAGCCATTTTGGGAACCACCTATAGCATGTTTTGAGGGGAAAATAAACTTTCTGTTTACCGCGACTGCTAAGCAGCCGCCATTTCTTGGCACGCGCCTGTGGACGTCGAAAAATGACGGCGTCGATCGTACGGCATGCACATCGTAACACTCGAGAGCAAGTCAGAGATGAAAAGGCCGAATAAACCTCATGCCTCGCCCGATCAGGACGAGAACTCGCTTGGTGGTCCGCTACCCGCTAAGGAAGCCCCCTAAGCAGAAGATACAGCTACAATGCTCCGACCGGCCATGCCGAGAGCCGAATCAGAGAAAAGTCAGGAACTCCAGCACAGTCTCGGCATGCATCGAAAGTCACACAGAATCTGAGACCGAGTCCTAGAGGCTACAAACAGAATATTATGGAGGCCATACGTCACAACCGGAACGTTCTGGGAATGCCGACATTCATATAAATGGCCGCGACTTCGAAAGGAATCCGTTTGGTGCTTAAAATGGCACGAAGTGGCCCTAAAACGGCGCGCCCCCTTCTTCCTTTGGCTACACGGCGCGCTCCCGTCGAAGGGGCCTCCCCTTTTGATGCTTAAAACGGTGCCACTTGCGTTGCATTAAAACGGTGCCCATATGGCTACTACGGCATGGCCATCTTGAAGGCCAGAAAGTTGAACCGGCGCGCCAATTGCACTTGGGGTAAAACCGGCATGGACACTTTCCACCGCGCCATTTTAACCCCTCATTCTATTCTTTGAAGCGCTTCCCCGGCGCGCAAACAAGCCATCCCATCCACATTCCGATGCTCTATTTTGCATCATTATGGCGTGCAGAGGACATTCAATGCCCATGACTCTGCTTCCACCTTCGTTCGACAGCACACAAGCAGTAGCAGCAAGGCAAGCTCCGGCAGATCTCTGAGCGTCCCATCCTCGGACGAGCAGTAGGGTACGGGACAAATGAATAGCGTCCAGCACAGCGAGTCAACTCCTGACTTCGTTGCGGATGAGGTGGAAGTGGCAGGAATGCTCCCAGGCTGGCCGTTCTATAAAAAGGAGAGAAGAAGAAGCTCCACGCAGAAGAGGAGGGACCAATAGGAGGGAACAGAAGAAGAAGAGAGAAGAGGCGAGAGGGAAGGCTACTGGTTCGGCTAAGGCTCCCAGCGTCCGAAGAGAAGAGGAAGCTACATCCATCCCCATCTGCAAGGTGAAGAAAAAAGAGAGAGGGTGAGAAAGAGAGAGGGGAGAGAGGGGGAAGAGCTTGTGCTCTGTTCCTCCTTCTCTCCCCACCAATGTATCTTCTTCCCCCACCTCAACACCTAGTTTTTTTATCTTCTCCGTTATATTCTTCCCTGTGCTTTGGGGGGGGTAGATCTCGTCTTGTACCTCTCTTCCCTCCTTTCCTTCCCCTTGAGGATGAATAAAAGAGTGACTCTTGTGGGCGTAAACGGCATTCTATTGCTCTCACCTCTTCCCCTTTTCTTCCGTTTTCTCCCTCCCGGTTTTCAACATCACCTGGGGCCCTCAGAAGCTTGCCCTTCTATGGCATGAACTCTGAGGGAACCTATTCGAAGGGTGAACATTCATGGCCACCTATGGCCTACATCTGTCCCGTTCCATGAAATCCTCACCCGTGAGCTGTGGTCGTTCTTGTAGGCTTGCCCTCGAACGTTCCATACTCACATCTGGGTTCAGACCGCCGTGAGGCTACTCCGATTTTTGAGAGTCTACCCCGGAGCAATCCGATTGGTGGCTTTCCTTTATCTCTGGCAAGTCCCGGTCTAGGGGAGGTGCTGCCCTATTTTTGCCAAGGCTAAGAATGCCCAACAACAGGTGAACAATTTGAACTGATGAAGAACGAAATGAGGCCTTTGTGAGCAAACTGCTGGAGTAAAACACTTAGACGTTCATACTGTTTCATCATAATAAACGATTAAAATGGTTAAAGCTCTTAAAACCTCCTCACTACCAGCTTAAATCCATCAACAGAGCGAGCAAATCAAACTTTGAATCAACCTACGGGTGAAAGGAAGAGAAAATGCAATAACAGAGCTTCGAAACAACCCCCATATAGCTATCCCGACGCGGGTTAAAACGGCGTGGCCATTGTTCCACCGCGCCGCTTCAACCCTCCTCACAAAATCCCCCCATCTCTTCTCTAAAGGATTAAACGGCGCGCCCTCTCCCTTGCCCTCCGTATCCGGCGCGCGCCTCTCCCACTCCTCCATACACCTAAAAATGGCGCGCTCCTCCACTCTCACCTCTCCTTGCAAATTGCTAATACGACATGGCTAAACCGGCGCGTCCCCCCTTTTAACATTCTTAACCCGGCGCCTCTTAACCGGCGCGCCCATCTCCTTGCAACTGGCTAATACGGCGTGGCTAAATCGGCGCCCCCCCCCCCATGTGCTCCCTTATCCGGCGCCCTCCTTCGAAGCCCTTATCCGACGTGCCTTCCCTTTTGCCCACTTCAGATTCGGCGCGCCTCTTTTATATAAAGAGGGGGGGGGTAAATAATAGTAAAAAAAGGAGAGAAAGGTTCAAACAAAAGAAGAATGCAAAGATCAATGCCAAATAAAAAATGAAAGGAACTCTATTACCCGTGCTTCAATTAAAATTTTGTTCCGTGAGCTCGGGCTATGCACTTAATAATTCACTCCCTCGGACTAGGTGCAAAGAGAAAATCGACGACGCCTTATGGTATCGGACGTGGTTTACGGAATTTCCGACATGGCCATAGTTCGAAATCATCTCCGGCCAACAGTCTATCAACTTGACCCATTTCTACCAGGATCTAATCCCGTATTCTCATTAAACTTGCCTTGTTCGTGGCAGACATTCACGCGGTTTTGTCACCGTCTTTTATACTACAAGCACGGAGCTTCGTCCGAACATGAAGTGGCCCATGAGTGGCCGACATAGTCTGAACATTCACGTCCCAATACGGGTTTCTAGCATAGTTCATCTTTCACTATCCTCCTGCATGATTAGTATTCTCTCTAGGCCGTAGGGCCCTTATTCCCGGCAATCAATCAAGGGTGTTCCCCCGTATGGGGGATGTAAATAACGCCGTGACCTTTACGGCACGGCGGGTTCCAGTCCCGACACGAACCACACAATTGTCTGATTAGTCAGATAGCGCACACCGTGGGCTTCCCCGAAGCCCGAATAAATCGTCACTTTGTGACTGGCACGCCCTCACACTAAATAAACGAATTAACCCCGATCAACAAACGAACAGATCCCCCCTCCAAATTTTAGTGCGTCCACAGTGCCCAATGCCAGGGCACCTTTTATTCATTTCTACACATTGTGGGTATTCCATTTTCTATAAACAGCGCCTCTGATAGAGGCGCCATTTCTGGTCAGCGCCCAACACCGGGCGCGTTTCACCCTTTTTCCCCCTTAGGATACACTGTCGCTGTTAGCCACGCCTATACCTGGGGCACGGTTCACATTTAGAGCGCTTCATCCACAGGCGCCATTTCCACTGTCAACTGCTCAGGGAACACACTGTTCTTTGTTATTCGCGCCCTGCACCCAGGCACTGTTCTCGATCTGTTACGCAGCTTTCATACAGTTTTCGTTTATGATATAGCGACCCTGCGAAGGTCGCCATTTCCCTGTGTGTTAACTGAATTGCTTTTCTGATTGAGTTTGCTGATTTACTGCCATTATATTCTCATTATTATTTGTCTGCATATTTGTATTTGAGCATACGGTTGAGAGACCTCCTCTCTCCTTAGCCATAGGATATTCTTACACTTTCTTGGGAAAGGGACGACCCTCCATTGAGCATTCCATCTCTTTGGATCGGGAGTTCTTTAACCAAGACCTCCGTAAGTCCTTGCACCCGTGGATTCCCTCACGGATGCTAGGCTGGTTGTACCTTTGAAGTATCCAGAAGTTAGATACCCCTTACGTTGGTGAAAAGAGAGAGGAAGAACCTAGTTTGACCCGGAGTACTCCCAAATTGAAACTAGGATCTCCCTTGAATCGAGAGTTGAAGACTTTGTTAAAAATCCATTTGTTAAACGCAAGGAACATTAAAAATTTCCCTGATCATCACAACTTGTTTGATGGTTCATTTTGATCATTTACTTGAAGTGTTTATTCTTCCACTATATCTTGTTTACTGCATTGATTTCTCAGTGTAATCATGAGACTCCGTTCAGGTAAAATCGTCCAAATGGCTGATCAAGAATACTCTTATGATTATGAGGATGGTCAATATGACCAAGTCCAAGAGGTTCCCCTAATGAGTTTGATTACTTCCCGCAAGGCTTCACTCGATCCGAGGGAAACTACCCCATTTCTCATCCTCAAATCTACATGGTGGACACCACCAACCAGGGAACTGATTCCCCTTCTCAAACTAAACCCATCACGCAAACCACTTCTGGGAATACCTCTTCATCTATTAACGTCAATGACCTCATCAGGGCTCTGTCACAATTAGATGAGACTCAACGCCAGGCGATACAAGTCACCCTTAAAGGGAAGTCAGTCCCTTCCTCTTCTTCTAATCCCCCTCAGGCCGCAGATGGCCTCCAGATTCATATCACCAATGTCCAGGTGGTCTCCCAAAGGGTCCCATCCCATCCAAGGATCCCCGTCATGACTATGCCAGCTCACTTGGCAAGTCATTCTGTGGCTAGGCCATAATCAACCCCACTTCCCCAGCCTTCAAAACGGCCTATGCCAGATCCTCTCTCTGAACGGCCGGCCCCGGTCGAGTCAAATACAAGCACGATGTTGCTCCAAAAGATTGTCAGTATGGAAGAACAAATCAGAAAGATGTCAGTTTCTAAGGATCCGCCAGAAGTCGCCGTACTCGTCATGCCACCCTTTCATTTGCCACCTTCAGAAATGCCAACCTTTCGCCATTATAATGGAACGGGCAACCCGTTCATTCATTTGAAAGACTTTTTGTACGAAACCTCCTTTTGGCAAAATAATAAAGCTTCATTGACCTATTTGTTCAGAAGGTCCCTGGATGGTCCAGCTCTGGAGTGGTTTTACTCATTAGAACCGACTGAGGCCGGAGACTTCGATGTGGTGAAGCGGAAGTTTTTGCAAAAGTACCAGGACCGTGTTGGTCCATCTTTGTCGGTTACTGATCTTATTGCTGAGAAAATGAGGTCCGATGAGGATTTCATACAGTTTGCTGATAGATGGAGGGTTATGGCAGAGAAATTGAAAGATACATTGTCGGAGGCAGAGCAGGTAAAGATGATAATCTCTAACTCAACTCCACAATTCCGACACATTCTGGCCATGAATAAACTTAGTACAATGGAGGAACTATATGAACACGCCCGGTATATTCAAACTCAAATGAAAGATTCACCTATCATAGGCATGTTCAAACCGAGGCTGAGGCTTATAAGAAAGAATAACAATGCAAACCCTAATGGTGCCACCACCGAGGGGGATGTTACAAATGAGCAGGTGGGAGCAGTTGGCAATCCCGCATCCTTCCATAATCCATCCAATCCCAGACCTTTGCAACCCTTACAACCACAACCGTCTTTTCTCCCCCAACCCCCGCCACAACAAAACAATCTCATGCAACCCTTTCGACCTCCACCTCCTCCACCAAACCGGAATATGCCTCATAACCCTCCTGCTCCCCAGCATTACCACAACGTACCTCCACCTGCTAACTATGATCCCCAGCAACCTAGAAGGCCCATGGGCCCTAAAAGAGTCGAATACCCACCATTGCCAGAAAGCCTTCCAGATATTTTTAATGCCCTCATGGCCGGCAATTTGCTCGTCTTACCAAAAGAAAGAACGGCTTGGCCGCAAAATGTCGATACCTCCAGATATTGTGTTTTCCATAGGCAGCTGGGTCACAGCATAACCCACTACTGTCACTTCAAAGATTATATATATGATTTGAATGACCAAGGAGGTATAGACTGGGATGAAATGAGAAAGGTTGTGGCCTCAATGAAGGCACGAAGGCCTCCACATCAGCAACAAGGTCCGCAACAGCAGCAACAATAAGGTCAGCAGCAACAGCAGGCTCCTGCACCCCAACCAAATATGGGGATCGTTAATAATCAGCTACCGGAGCACCCGGTTCAAAATCAACAAGTGAACCATGTCACCTCAATCCATGAAGTGGAGGGAGGGCAGGGCTGGCATGAAGAGCGCGCCTCTGTCGGGGCCGTTAACCAAAGCTCCAATCAACCACCACCACCATTGTTAAGAAGGCTCCAACCTGTATCCTCTTCCCAACCGCCACGTCCTCTTATACGTTCCACCACTCCAGAGCCACTTAACCCTAACCCTACTCCTTCACGGCCTCTTCTTATACGCCAACCCAGAAATTCTCCCTCACCTCAAAATCCCCCACCAAATAGGCCCCTCATTATCCGCCCCCCGTAGGCGGCCGTTTCCCCTCCGGTTCCACCACAACCTACCACGTCTACCACCATGCTTCGAGGCCCCTCCTTGTCACCCGGCCTCCACCTCCACCTTCTGATAACCCTCAACCGGCGAGGCCCCTTATACGAACCCCTGCTTCTACTGATCCTTCCCCTGCATCCAGCACACCTTCCATTGTTCCCTCTACCTCCTCTAACCCTTTACCTACTCCAGGCTCGACAGAGGTGCCAAAAATAATGGTGCTCCGTAGTGGACGGATGTTCCACCGAGTGTTTCCCCAACGGGAGCAGGAGCCGGTACAAGAACAGGGAGAACAGGAACAGGAGGCCGTACCGGGCACTGAGTATGATATATTGAAGCATCTAGACAGAACACCGGCCTGGATCTCCATTCTGGAATTAATTAGAAGATCTACCGCACATTAGTTGGCCTTGAAGCAATATCTGCAGAAAGTAATGGTGAACGAAGATATTCCAATTGAATAGGTCATTACAGTTCTAACTCTAGCCAGTAATCAACTGGCCATTACCTTTTATGAACATGAATTGGCTCTGTAGCCGGCCAGGAAATATGCACTGTGCATTACAGTTGATATTAATAAAGTGGCAGTAAAACAATGTTTGGTTGATACCGGGGCATCAATTAATGTTTTGCAACCAAGTACCTTGAAAATGTGTGGCATTCCGGAAAGTCAAATCCGGCCATCTACTATTACCGTCACGGCCTATGACAATACTAAGAAACCTCCCCTGGGGATGATCACTTTAAAAGTGGGTTTGGGTCCGGTCACAATTATAGCGGATTTCCACATTCTAGACATGAACCCGACATTCAACGGCATTTTGGGTCGTCCTTACATTCAAGAGCTTGATGATGTGCCTTCCACGAACCATCAATGTATAAAATTTCCGCACAAAGGGCGCATTATCAAAGTTACCAGTATGCCCATTTTGCCGGCAGAGGATATACACTCTGCAACATCGGTGCCTTCTATATGGCCTTCCAATAGGCCTTTGCTCTCAGTATTGGATGTTACCGACCCGCGGCAGGACTTGTTAAGGCCTCCAGTTACTAAGCCGGCACCAGCTGTGATGACACCCCTACCTCCCCAGGGGAAGAAAAAGAAAAATATGTTGAATACCCCAGGATGGAGTATCATGATGAAAATGGGGTATAGAACTGGCAAAGGTTTGGGCGTTAACTTCAAGGCCGAGTCAAACTTGGCAGGCACCAGAAGATGATTCCCCGGGGTGGCCTAGGGTACAAAGGGCCAAGCAAAGAAGAACAAGGGCCATGGGCCGTCATGACTTCCACTCTTAAAATAGACCGGCAGCCTCTTACATAGACCCTACAAACACACTTTGTGAGAGGGGGTACTCATAATGATGAGCAAACCACGCTAGTTACTTCCATGCTGGACTGTGAAGATATACATGCACGGCAGTTTGCTCGCCACATAGCCCCATTGGTCACATATAAAGCCCTGGAATCTTTACGACTAGACAAAAGAAGAAAGATGGATGACCCGGAATGCGACTGGTACAGATGGTTCGACATGAATGACATTACCATTGCTTTGAGCCGTCTGTTCATGCCAACTGATCCAGAGTGGCCGCCATTGATTCATGAACTAATTGAAAAGCCATCAGTAATTACTGATAATAGACAGCTGTTAAGTAATTACACAGACACCGGAGAGCTAGATGTTCCATACGAAGAAGGCTTCACCGTAGATAGGTTGTGGGCCAACCTTTTCTCTCTCAAATCCATCCATCCAAAAGTTGTTATCCATTTACTTGATAAAATATTATGTTCAGATATCCCTAGACTACCCGCGGTCTTGATAACTTTTTCTCCAGACTCAATTCAAGTTTCTCCTCCAATTCCTCCCTTGCTCCTCGAGCAATTCTCTAAACTCTCCATCATGTCCCCGCGTGGGCAATCAATCATCCAATCTTTTTCAAACATGTCAATTTCAACACCGCCTCCTATTCCTTCCTCTCATTGCCTCATTATCGAAAACGGAAAAAAATGCCAAATTTCCAATTTCTCAAATCTCCATCTCTGTTGAGGAGACCGCCTATCTTCTTTCTAAGTGTGTCCCGACCCAGGGGCCGCTCTTCCAGGATTCATTAGTGGACCTTCTCTACCCCTCCGGTGAGGGGTCTTCATTTGTATCCCCTTCTGTACCCACCTTTTCCCCTCCTCCTTCCTCTTCGTCAGGTTCTAGTGATCAGGCTAGTTGCTCTTATTCTCCTAGTTCTAAGAGTCCCGAGGTAGCTATTAGAAAATCCAAGGGTAAGCAGATTCCCCGTAGATTTCTTAGAGAGTTAGCTATCAGATGCCAAGCTTGTCTAGCCGTTCCCAAATTTGTAGAGAATCCAATTATCCTGCCGGAAATAGAATACGAAGATTCATGTGCTTTTAATGAGGGTTTTGGTGTTTATGAGATAATGAATGATGAAGACCCCATTGAAGATGGGGATGAAGAGTACGAAGAATATGAAGATGAGGCTGACGCCTTTGCTAGTGGCATGAGAAGATTCGACGAGCCGTCAGCCTCAGTAGAAGAACCTACCAAAGAAATAAATCTGGGTACTGAGAAAAACCCTAGGATTGTCTTCATTAGAAACAACTTGCCACTCTCTGAAGAAGAGGCGCTTATTTTGGTTCTTCAAGAATACAAGGAGGCGTTCGCGTGGAGTTATGAAGATATGCCAGGACTAGACCCTGCACTCGTTGAACATTGACTTACACTTAAGCCATGGTCCATTCCGGTCAAACATCGGTTGAGACATTTCCACCCTAACATGGCATTAAAAATGAAAGAAGAGGTCGATAAGCTCCATAAGGCTAGGTTCATTAGAGTCATCCTCTATCCTAATTGGGTGGTGAACATCGTCCCAGTCATGAAGAAAGATGGAAAGGTCAGGATTTGTATAGACTTTCAGGACCTCAACTGCGCGTGTCCTAAGGATGACTTCCCCCTCTCTCATATTGATGTTTTGATTAACAATACAGCAGGATACAAGACTCTCTCCTTTTTGGATGGCTTTTCAGGTTATAATCAGATTCGCTTGGCCAAAGAAGATCAAGAAAAGACATTGTTCACTACACCATGGGGTACCTATTGCTATGTGGTCATGCCCTTCGGACTCAAGAATGCCGGAGCCACCTATCAAAGGGCAATGATGGCAATTTTTCATGACATGATCCACATTTATATTGAGGTGTATGTGGATGACCTGGTGGTAAAATCAAGGACAAGGATCGAGCATCCCGGGGTTCTGACCAAAGTCTTGCAAAGAGCACGGGAGTATTAATTAAAGATGAACCCCAAGAAGTGCGTATTTGGCGTTTCATCAGGGAAGTTGCTTGGATTCATTGTCAGTAAGAGGGGTATCGAGATTGATCCCAACAAGGCGAAGGCCATAAGAGAAATGTCTCCTCCCAAGAATTTGAAAGAGGTCCGAGGATTGATCGGGAGGTTACAATTTATTCACCGGTTTGTCTCCCAGCACTCACAAAGGTGTAGGCCGTTCTACGAGCTTACTAAGTCGAGAGTCAAATTTAATTGGGATGACAAATGTCAGGCAACCTTTGACGGATTGAAGGATTATCTCTCAAATCCTCATGTTCTGAGGCCGCCAGTTCCAGGCAAACCACTCGTTCTTTATATCTCTATCCTGGATGACTCAGTAGGCGCTATCCTCGCGCAAGTTGACGAAGAAGGGAAGGAAAGGGCAGCCTACTACTTGTCAAAGCTTCTCAACCCCTTTGAGCAGATGTATACCGCTATGGAGAAGACCTGCGCAGCTTTAGTCTGGGTTGTTCAGAAACTTAAACATTACTTCTTAGCTCATGAGGTTCACCTCATTGCTCGAATGAATCCCATTAAATTCCTTCTTGAAAAAATCTATCCTTACCGACCGATTAGCACGATGACAAAGCTTCCTTTCTCAATTTGACATCACTTACATCCAGCAAAAAGTAATTAAGGGCTATGCCATTACCGAACACCTTGCTCACCACCCTCTACCCCGATTTGATCCGGTCTGTTCAGAATTCCCAGATGAGGAATTAATGTCCATTAACCAACCTTCAGATCCCATGTGGACATTACTTTTTGATGGGGCTATGAATTCTTTTGGAAGAGGGATCGGCATGGTTCTTCTAACACCAGAAGGTATCACTATTCCACTCGCCTCTCAGCTTGCCTTCCCTGTTACAAATAACATAGCTGAATATGAGGCACTTCTGGCTGGACTACAGGCCGCCCATCAATCTGGTGTTACCCAGCTTCGCATCGTTGGTGATAGTCAGCTCATCTTGCACCAAGTGCTTGTCAAATGTAGCATGCTCAATCCTAAGCTTAAACCTTACCTGGAACTTGCTTCCGCTTATGCCAATCTTTTCACCAAACTGATCTTTGTCCATGTTCCTCGCAATCAGAATATCTTAGCTGATGCTCTAGCATCACTTGCCTCCTCGTTAACTTTCCTTCCCGAACAGGATTTTCACTCTGTCATTGTCCATAAACGCCACACTCCTGCCATTAAGGATCCCGCTTTTCTTAGCATTAAGGAGGAGGTGCTTAAGAAGATTAAGGAAGGTGAAATTATTCAGAATAAGGATGTCATGTTGTTGGATTTAGAAGATGAACTGGCTGACGAGGAAAAGTCATGGTATTACGAGATTGCTAAATATTGTTATGATCAGTCTTATCCAGAAGAAGCTACTGCGGAAGAAAAGAAGGCCATTCAAAGAGTAGCCCAACGATACACTTTAGTTGGAGGTGTGCTCTATAGAAGAGGTATCACCGGAGTTTTATTAAGGTGCCTGGATGATGATAATCTTGGAAGATCGTGGAAGAGGCACATTCAGGAGTGTGTGGTGGTCATGTGAATAGCCAGATGTTAGCAAAGAAGATCCTTAGGCTAGGTTTCTATTGGCCTACTCTAGAAGAGGATTGTTCTATCTACGTTCGAAGGTGTGTTAAGTGCCAACTGCACGCCGATAAAATTCATTCTCCGACTTCTACACTTCATCCTATATCATCCTCATGGCCTTTCTCCATGTGGGCTTTCGATATCATTGGACCCCTTGGTGATTCAAACCTCCTCACGAAATCAAAATCGTTTATACTCACGGCCACGGAGTACTTCACCAAGTGGGCGGAAGCGGAAGCGTATGCGGAGATCAAAGTGTCAACAGTCTGCAAGTTCATTATGAAGAACATCATTGCAAGATTCGGCATTCCATGTACCATCATCACCGACAACGGTCCTCAATTTATCTCTTAGTAGCTCCAAGATCTCTGCAACAGGTATAACATTGCATTCCATCATTCATCTCCTTATTATCCGCATGGCAATGGCCAAGTAGAGGTAACTAATAAGACTTTGATCAAAATCATCAAGAAAACATGTGAAGCCAATAAATTTACGGATTGGCCAGAAAAGCTGGTTGAAGCTTTATGGGCCTACCGAACATCCATCCGGACTCCTACTAGGCAAACCCCTTTCGCCCTTACCTATGGAATGGAGGCGATAGTACCCTATGAGATTCTAATTCCTTCTCTACGAGTACAATTGGACAAGGAGCTCAATATTGATGAGCGCCGCGAGTCTTTACTTGCACAATTGGAACTCTTAGACGAGAAGCGTTTGGCCGCCGCTGAACATGCAAAAGCATATCAAAACATGCTTTCACGTTTCTATCAAAAGAAAGTAATTGAGAGAAAATTTAAAGTCGGTAAAATGGTAATCAAGAGAATCTTTGTAAAACCCGATGGACCCCGTTCTAAACTCCAGCCAAACTGGGAAGGGCCCTACGTGATAAAAGATGTTTATCCTGGCAACGCTTACAATTAATTAATGCCGAAGGGGAAGAGTTGGCTTACCCTTGGAATGGTCTTTATTTAAAGAAATACTACGCCTAAGTCCTTAAAAATAAAGAAAATAAAAAAACAAAAAAACAACAGAAAAAAGAAGAAAAAAAGAAAAGATAAAAAATGTAAAAAATAGAAAAAATAAATAAAAAAAAGACAAGTTGGCATAGTGCATAGGCATGACTCAAAAAATCAAAATCTATAATTCATTCTTCAGTCTTGATGGTTTAACCTTGGGGTCAACACCCGCACACACTACACGCTTTACTCTCAAGCGGTCCAGAATTCGAGGAAAGTCAGACCCAAACTAAGAGTGTAAAAACTTTACCTATTCTCTCCTCTTCGGCTCATGAGAGGGAGTACGAGTCAAGGATTGCTAACCAAACCTGCCCGCCGCCCTAGTAGGTGGAAGTCAGGGCCCAAAAGGGAACAAAATGCTTAAAGCCCAAGTACAATTAGGTCTTTATCTGTTTGAGAAATTTGAAAAAAAGAAAGTTACACAAAGAAAAGCATGTCAAGAGGGCAAAGTCCCCGCAGAAAAAACCATGGTCGTAAGCATGCAAAAATAAGGGCAAAAAGAGCAATAAAATTTCTCTAAGCCAAAGACTGAACCCCAACAGGCATCAGGGCAGGGGAGGAAAGTTTCCCCGTTCTCGGAAAACTCTCGTGAGTTTCCTCGACTTATTCTTCACTTCCCCCTCTATGGTAGGTTATAAGTTCAAAGGATGGCGAAGACCGACTAAGGAGGATGGGCCGCAAGAGGATATGAGTAAATGCGCAAGTCATTAAGCACATTGACCCGTTGTTAATTTATTCAAGAAAGATTAATGAATTTAAGATGTTGATTGAGTAAGGTTCAGGACCCTTGTATTGTGTTCAGCCTCATTCCTCTAAAATAAGAAAAATAAAAATAAAAATAAAAAGAAAGTTTTTTTATCTATGTCGTCATTTTCAATTAAATTAAAAAAAGAAGAGAAAAACAAAAAAAGAAGAGAAAAAAAATAAAAAAGAAAAAAAGAAAAAAAGAAAAAGAAAAAGAAAAAAAGAGAAAAGAGAAAAAAGAAAAAGAGAAAAAAGAAAAAAATAAAATGAAAGGAAAAAAATGATGATAAAAATTTTTAGCCCACTGCTTCCCCACCCGATACGCTTGTTTGCAGTCTTGCGTGGACATTTTTATTTCAAGTTTGCATTTGTATGCTTGCATGTTGCATTTCCTTATATATTTTTGATATTTACCTTTATTAATTAGAGGCTTGGCCCCTTGACCCGTCAACAAGGTCAAAGTAGTGACAACCCCTTGCTTATTGAGCAAGGGGCCAAGCCGAACAGTTGAATTAATCTATTTGTCTAAGTGTGAATTATAGGTACAGGGCAAGAACAAAAAAAAAAGAACGAAAGAAAAGGAAAGACAACGCAAGTACACAAGTGCTCAACCGCTCGAAGTAACTCAGGTAATAAAAATCTCATATATATATGAACATCTGAGTACAGGTGTAAAGGTGGAGGAGTAAAAGTAAGTCCTGATAGGATCGGTGCGAAGGATACAGAGGGGGGTGAATGTATCCCGCTTCAAAAATTGCTCAAATTAAAACCTGTGGCTAGACACAGCAGCGGAATAAAACTATTGAGCTCTTCAAGAGGAGATTCCAAGACACACTTGAACAAACAGTTGAACTACAGTTGAACTGCTAACAATACTAACACCTGATCAAGTCTAAGCCGTAGACGGAATCAATCAGAATTGAGTATGCCTCAAACCATTCAGACAGAGTATTCAGTTGAAGCGATCCTAGCCATGCATCTAACGACAAACAGATAAAAGAACAAACTACGAAGACAATGGATTTTTTAGGTGGTTCGGTCCACAGACCTACATCCACCCCTCACTCCAAATCGGAGTGAGGCTTCCACTAGCAACAGCTAGAATAGCAGACTCAGTCTGCAAACAAATGCTGCCAAATAGCTTGACCAGGGGAACAACCTCCCCTCTTCCTCCAAACCGGAGGGAATCACTAGTGACACACAGTCACTAGCAAACCAGAGACCGAGGTCTCTCTTCCTCCACCCAGGAGGGAACCCACAAGCGACACCTAGCCGCTTGCAACCGAAGGACCAATCCTCCCTTCCTCCAACCGGAGGGGAACCCAGAGACCCAGGTCTCTCTTCCTCTGCAACCCAGAGGGAAACCGCTAGTGACACCAGTCACTAGCAACCGGAGACTCAAAGTCTCCCTTCTCCTGAATCAACAGGAGGAACCTTGACCTCACTAGAGAATCGGAAGAACAACAAGCCAAGTGTAAAAGAAAAGAAAACAAGAAATGAAAATACAGCAATCAGAAAGCTGGAAATGATAATAACATAGATGTGGCTCCCATGGAGCTGACTGGCCTGGATTTGATCCACGGTCTAGTAGACAGATCTTCAATAAATTCTTCTTTCTTCTTCTCCACGAACTCTCTCTCTCTCTTTCTCTCTTCCTCTTCTTTCTTCTTCTCTCTGCTTCTCTTTCTCTCACGCTGTTCTCTCTCTTCTTCTTCTTCTTCCTCTTCTTCTTCTTCTTCTTCTTCTTCTTCTTCTTCTTCTTCTTCTTCTTCTTCTGTTCTCTGCCTCTCTGCTGCTCTCTTCTTCTATCACTCTCTGCTCTCTTGATTTTTCACTCTCTTCATTACAATCTCTCAGCACGATCGCTTCTATTTATATCAGCAACAGCTAGGGCGTGTGCAGGGCTTGTGCCCTCTTTGTCCAGAGTACACCTCGGATCACGTGCCAGGTGCCAACGTCGGATCTCGTGTCCAAACATTTTCTTCTCGAAGGATGTACCTGTCAAGCAGTCGTAAGAAGATATTAGAGGGATGTACAGAGTTGGTTCAGGCTTTTAACAAAGCGTGTACAGACATGATGCAGCATTGAGTGTATAGACTTAGTGTGCACGCGAGAACTATGTACAGACTTGTTTTGAACAATGCACAAATGCATATAGGAGAGTGTGTACATTGGCGATGAGTGCTCAGGCGTGCTGTCAAGCAATGTACAGACTTGATGAGAATGATGCATGAACAAGCCATAGCAAATGTATAGACTTACTAAGTCAACAAGGCAACCATGTACAGACTTTAAAATAACGAATGAACAGACTTAGTTGATGCCATCCGAAGAATGTATGGACTTGCTATGTCATGTGGCGTGCAACTAGACACTGTTCAGACTTGTGAAATGATGCACAAGGATATCATTAGAGAATGTATAGACTTGGACATTTATGTGCATGACAAAACCAATGTACAGACTTGCTGTGCTTACGCATGGACTAAGTCTGTATAGACTTGATCATGCAAACGACGACACCAGTGTACAGACTTGAATGCTCGAAGCACACGATGTATAGACATGAAAGACGATGCATGAGACGATGCAATGTATAGACTTGGTCTTACAATGCATAGACTTGAACGATGATGCATGAGACGATGCATTGTATAGACTTAGCGATGCAATGTTCACACTCACTTAGACGCTGAGTGAGACGCTGGACAATGTAAAGACTTTACTTCGTGCAAGCTACAGGACAATGTATGGACTTTAAAAGACGATGCATGCATTAGCCAACGATGTACAGACTTTGCCAATGTACATACTTTGCCAGGATTACGCATGGACTAAGTCTGTATAGACTTGCTTATCTGACGCATGCAGCAATGTACAGACTTGATATTCTGAACGTAGGTAAAGAAAAGGAATGTATAGACTTGAACCCGTGCATGCTATGCGATGTACAGACTTGCCAACAATGATGCAAGAATGTATAGACTTTGAATGATGCAGACTGAGCAAACTCTGTACAGACTTTGCGTGCCTGAAACAGGGTAATGTACAGACTTTCTACCTAGTGATTATGCATGAATGCACACGATGTATGGACTTGGCAAGTGATACAAGCACCGGCGGCAATGTATAGACTTAGTATATGATGCACATATGCACTAAGTAAGTCACGAGCAGCAACACACATTGTACAGACTTTGGAAATGCTTAGCACACGATGTAACAAGGTTCTGTACAGACTTAAGGCTCTGTACAGACTTAATGAGATGATGCATGCATGCACAATGAAGTCTGTACAGACTTCATGTGTGTGCTGAACAAACAATGTATAGACTTTAAGTGCAATGCAAAGGCTATACTGACTTCAATGCTCCATGCTCAAAGACGCTAAGTGAGACGAATCTTAACAAGTGTATAGACTTGAAAATGCACGAGAGACATGAAATGCATTGGCTTATCACATGCACAAACATATCAGCAGAGAGTGTATAAACTTGTGTTCATGCCTGAAACTAGAATGTGCAGACTTGTGTTCATGCCTGAAGCAGGAGTTGTATAGACTTGAGAGATGTTCCACACATGCACAATGAACACGCATTGACCATAAATGCATGCAATGCACAAACATAACAGAAAGGAATGTGCAGACTTTGTATACCACGAAGGGATGTACAGACTTGCTGTGCCTGCAACTGACGATGTATAGACTTCGAATGCCTGTGTAATGCAGCAAGGCAATGTGTAGACTTTATGTATGCAGAATGCAATGTGCAGGACTTCCAACAAGCAGACTTTATGATCTGACAGAATGACTGAACATATGAATGCTTTATGATCTGACAAAATGTTAATGACTGAACATTACATGGTGACTCACAGTGTTTGACTCACATCAAAACCAATCATCAAAACCACAGGGGCACAACAATCTCCCCCTTTTTGATGATGTCAACACTGTGAGTCATTCTGATGACTTCAAACTATTCTCCCCCTTTGACTTCATCAAAAAAAGAAAATAGTTTGAGAAGGAAGTTCAAACATAATTATGACTCAACCAATTTCTCCCCCTTGTTATTATCAAGATGAACCATGGAGAGGTATGAATGCAGAGATGCAGATGCAACAATAAATGCAAGAACTCCCTCTAAATGTATGAATGCAAGCACACAATTCTCCCCCTTTAAGAATTTCTATGCAGCATGATTCATATGACAAGGAAGCTCCCCCTGAATAAATGGAGTCTTATGAGATGGATGAGAAGGAGACCACAGTGGCAATCAATGATAAGTTCTGGTCATGATGAATCAAGGACAGTAAGGAAAAGAATTTCAACTAAGCTCCAAACACAAGGAATTCAGCAAGATTTTCAAGGAGATACCAATCTCATAAATCTAAAACATAAATTTTCAAAGTCTTCCATTATAAGGGCTTATCAATGAACTTTATTGATCAACATGGTTTAAACATGATGTATGCAAAGTTTATCAATAAAATTCTGTATTTATATCTAAAATCACGGTTTAAAAAAAATGAACCAAGCCCTCATATTTATATCTTGATTAACTTCCCTTTCTCTTACACAATCAAATTTATTGACTTCTTTCAGAATTACATTCACTAGTATTGAGATCAAGTAATTATGAAGTCATGTGATTTTGTCTAGGGTTATATCAATTTGATTTTTACATCAATATTCAAATATTACAATTTGTTCAACAAATTTTCATGCTACAAATTTTACGAGCACTCTAGTTCAGTGCACACCTTGTAACTAGAGGATATACGTTGATCAGACGCCAATATCCCTAAGCACTTAGTATGACTAATAGTCATGCTTTATATTAATAGAGTTAACATTTACACCTCATGACATACCTCAACTCATTTCTTGATGAGTGAGATGTATTTCTCAGTGTGCATGCCATTGCTCTGCCAGATTATCAATCATTCTAAAGCAGAGTTTACTATGGCACCTCATGACACAGTCCTTTGGACATTGTTTCTCAATGACCAAAGCCATTGCTCTGACAATTAATTACCCTTTAGACAATTCAGAAAGCTCATTTGCTTCAAATCAATACTAATTTCATGTACTTAACCAAATAAAGCCATGTAATCAATAATGTAGATTTTAAAAGTTTTTACAAGACACAACATGAAACAGTTGGTTAAAGTTTATTAAACATGATTCAGATATTTTTAAGAGATTTAAAGACAAACTCACTGGATACATTAAACTTAAACCACCTGAGTTATTTCAGACATTCATAAAATTGTATAATAGAAGATTCCTAGTTCAACTGTTTTCAGATTTATGATCTAGACAAGCCCCATTGAAATCTTCATGAATGACTGATAGAAGAAATCTAGCAAAAATAAGTGATTTTGAAGCCCAGTGTTTTCAGATATGATCAAGGTTTGTCGATTAAAATCAATGAAGAAAAAGGATATGCACACCAAGCAAGATATCAGGAGGTCAGGCATGCTTCAGAATTTTCAAGGATAACATGCAATGATGATGCGGGACAATAGGCTCTGATACCAAAATTTGATGCGGGACAACTGACTCGCTAGCTAACCTAGGACGCTAAAGAACGCGACCAGCACGCGCACGAGACAAGGCAAGCCGGTGTGACCGACTAACGTGAAATCCCTCCGGGCGGAGGCGTCTCTCAACAGAACTCCGAACCACGGCCGTCCCACGGAGGGAGGCGCAACGGGGTCACAACGGGCGAGAAGCCGCTGGACGACACGGGAGTCTAGTCCGAGCTCGGTGCTCGACTAGGGCCAAGGGAAAAGGGGCAGCTCTCGTCTCTCTCAACCAGCAGTAATAAATGAAACTAGCTAGACCCTACACTCACTCACGCGGCACAATCAATCATATACGTGATAAGCAAGTACTACGGGCGGGAGCGAGACACGTACCTCCACGCCTAGGCGTGGGGAAGGAACCCCGGCCGAGTCCAACCACCCCGATACACGCGTGAGAAAACTAATACAAACATCAAAAGGGCCCACTCCTCGCAGGGAGGTAATAGGCTACAACCACAACTACACACGGGGCGGCCGGCGCACGGGTTGACGGGCAGCAGCCGAGGTCGGGGATGAAGCCGGATGCCGACCCTCGCAATGCCGATCGCTCCTGTAGTAGCCTTTGAGGAGGAGGTCCACGTCGCCGCGGGCACTGCTGGGATGCCGAACCGGATGGAGGGGCCACGCTGCTGCTACAGCCTCGAGGGAGGATGTCGGTCCGACGAGAGGTTGCTGGCTGGTCCCTGTGACAGCTGGCAGAGATGGCGCTGGTACACGGCCGTCCGGACAGCGTCTGTGGCGGCGTCTTCTCTGGTGGAAGGCTGACAGGGGCGGCTCTCCAGGGGCAGTGGTGGCAGATGGGGTCCTGTGGAGGAATTGGGTGCGAAGGGGGTGACAACAGGGGTGCACAGACAGCACTTCAGGGCAGTCTGATCTGTGACCGTGGGTGGGGTGGTGATGGCGCAAGGGTACAGAAGGAGTTCCGGCCCGAGATGATTACTGGAGGTGTGGTGGGATGTGAGGAGTCGACCTACCAAGTTGCGGATCGATCCGAGGACGAGAAGTGGTACCCCCTTTGGAGGCCCTCTGCTGACAGTCCCGCTCGGGTACTGTAGCGCAGGATTGCGCACTAAAAGTGTGCTTGAAGACAAAAGTTTACCCCGATGGAGTTTGAAGGCGAGGCCAGAGGGGTTGGATTCGTGACTGGGAGGGGAACAAATGTTATGAAGGGACTGGCGGTGTTTGGTGGTAGGAGAGGCATGCAAACGGTGACCCAAGTCGTCTCGGATCACAGGTGAGACTGCCAGGGAGGCAGACAGAGCGACGAAAGTGTCTGTAAAGACAACTTTCTCTGTGGGTGGAATTTTTGGCCAAGGCCGGTGGGGTTGGAAAGATGACTGGAAGGGGTACGAAAGTCGTGAAGAAACTTGGATGAGACGCTGCCGGGAAACGGACGCACCGGACCGATCTCTGGACACCAAATCTGCTGTCAGCACAGGGACGCCCGGGGAAGAGGAAGACGATCCTGCGTGCACCGTCGCTCCACCGAACTCGTCGCCGTGGACGATGATGAAGGCTGCTGGCGTTGGAATCCCTTGGGGGAGATCTCCTACCCCTGGGCGTCGCACCCAAGGACTGGAGATGAGGTGAGGGCGTCGCACCCTCAAGGAGGAGGAAGAGGAAGGGGTCGCCCCTTTTCACAATGTGGCACTCCACACGAACACACAAGCATCAAATTCTTCATTAATCCTTTGAAAAGAAAATACAAAGTCTTTTATATGGGATGGGGAAATGCTAGGTCTAAACCCTAGCCAAGGGGGAAAGGAGATGGGGGGGGCGGCCACAACCGGGGAAGGCATTCAAATCTCCTAGATTCTAGGAGTGAAAGGTGGGGGGGTGCGGCCAAAAGAGGGAGGGGGCAAGGGGGGAAGGGCGGCTGCTACTCCCTCCAAGAGGGGAGGGAATGGTCCGCCCCCAACCCTAACCCTAGCCAAGGCGCGCCTCCCAAGGTGGGCCCAGGGGGGGAAAGAAGTGGCCAGCCCTTCGTGGGCCAGAGAAGTGAACCAAGAAATGGCCCAATAACCCCCCCTAGCCTCTAGCAAGCCTACAAAACACAAATAAAGCCTAATTGGCCTAAAAAAGTCCATGACTGAAAGAAAATTGTCCACACACGGACTAAACCAAGGCCCAACATGGCCCAAAGCATAAAATAAGTGATGATAGCTCCGCTAATCTGTCAACTGGTCGCCGAGCCAAAGGGATGCCGGCGAGATCCGTGTACTCCGTCGTAAAGTGTGACGCGTGTCCTCACCAATTCTCCCCGGGTGGGAAGAACTCGACCCCGTCGAGTAAGGGTCACGGTCGCTCAGGTAACGCTCCAGCAAGTCCGGATCAATCCGCTCCAGCTCTCCCCGCGTGATCCAGGTGTCGTCTGTCTCAGGGCGCCCTCTCCAACGCACTAGGAAGCGCTGGTAGGCCCCGCTCCTGGTGGTGGTCACCTGCTCATCCAGTATACAATCGATGTGCTCGCGTCTCTGTAATGGGGCTGGAGGAGGTGGACTCTCAGAAGGTGTATCGCTCACAACAGGAAGGGGAGGCCCAAGAAGCTCACTGGGAATCACTGCTGGATCCCGATAGGCCACCAGATCAGAGACGTTGAACGTCGAACTGATCCCATAATCATCTGGCAGCTCAATCTCATACGCGTTAGACCCAATCCGCCTCAGAACTCGGAAGGGTCCGGCACCGCGGTCCTGGAGTTTCTTTACGGCCCCCGAAGGGAACCGTTCAGGTCTGACCCTGATCATGACATACTCTCCCTCGCGGAACTCACGCGTGCGTCGATGCATATCAGCTAACTCCTTATATCGTGCGTTGCTGGCCTCAATATGACGACGTACATGCTCATGCAACTGCCTAACATGCTCAGCAAAGGACTCAGCTGACTCTGAGACACGGGCCTGGACAGGGGATGGGACCAAGTCTATCGGTTTTCTAGGCCTACGACCAGTGACTATCTCAAAAGGACTCAAGCCAGTAGACCTATTGACCGAATCATTGTAAGCAAACTCCGCTAGAGGGAGAACTAAATCCCAATCCCGGTCACGCTCACGCACTAGACACCTCAAAAGATCCCCCAAACTCCTATTCACAACCTCTGTTTGACCATCGGTCTGGGGGTGGTAAGCAGTAGAAAACTTCAGCTGTGTGCCCATCATGTGCCATAGGGTCTTCCAGAAATAGCTAGTAAAACGAACATCCCTATCTGACACAATAGTACGCGGCAACCCAAACCTAGAGACACAATGGGTGAAGAATAGACGGGCAACCCTAGAGGCATCTGATGTTTTAGAACATGGGATAAACAAGGCCATCTTAGAGAATCTGTCCACCACCACGAAAATGGAGTCGTGTCGGCGGAGGGTACGGGGCAAGCCTAAGACAAAGTCCATGCTAATGTCCTGCCATGGACTATCTGGTACCGGGAGGGGAGTGTAAAGGCCGGTATTCTGTTTCCTCTGTTTGGCCAAGGCACAAATGCGGCACTGGGCCACAATCCTAGCAACATCCCGCTTCAGGCTAGGCCAAAAGAATCGGTACTCAACGGCCTCAATGGTCTTATTCCGGCCAAAGTGGCCGGCTAGACCCCCAGCATGCAACTCCCAAGTAAGAAAATCACGGACCGAGGTCCGTGGGACACAAAGCCTGCTCCCATAGAAAAGGTAGCCATCCTGCAACGTATAGTCGGGGTACTCATGGGACGGACCTGACTGGAGGGTGGTGAACATCGGACCGAAATCCGGGCAATCGGCATACAGCTCCCTCATCCTATCCATCCCAACCACCTCCACACTCATGGTGGTCAATAGATGAGTACGGCGGCTCAAGGCATCAGCAACCCGGTTCTCCACACCGGCCTTGTGCTTCAGCACAAATGTGTACTCCTGGAGGAACTCGACCCATCGGCTATGGCGAGAGTTGAGCTTCTTTTGGGCATGGAGATATCGGAGTGCCTCATGATCAGAATACAACACAAACTCCTGATGTAACAAATAGTGTCTCCAATGCCTCAAAGCTTGCACCACTGCGTAGAATTCCTTATCGTATGTAGAGTAACGCAGTTTCGCATCGCTCAGCTTCTCGCTAAAGAATGCAACGGGATGGGCCTCCTGACTAAGAACTCCTCCTATGCCTACCCCTGAGGCATCACAAGAGACCTCAAACACCTTCGTGAAGTCTGGAAGACGAAGGACGGGTGCCTGGGTCATGCGCTCTTTGAGGAGCGCGAAAGCGGCTGAAGCAGCCCTGGTCCACTCAAAGGCCCCTTTCCTAATGCAGTCCGTGATAGGGGCGGTGATGGAGCTAAAGCCTCGGATAAAACGGCGATAGAAGGTCGCCAGTCCGTGAAAGCTACGGACATCATGTAGGGTTCGAGGCTCGGGCCACTCAACAATGGCCCTGACCTTCTCAGGGTCGGCAGATACTCCCTCACTAGAAACAATGAACCCTAGGAAGGTGACCTGAGAGGTCATGAACGCGCATTTCATAGGGTTGGCAAACAAGCTCTCTCTCCTCAGAATCAAACAGACCTGCCGAAGGTGGTCTAAGTGGATCTCCCGGGTACGGCTGTAGATGAGGATATCATCGAAGTAAACTACCACGAAGATTCCTATCAAGGGTCGCAAGACCTGAGTCATCAGCCTCATGAAGGTGCTGGGAGCATTGGTCAGCCCAAAGGGCATGACCAGCCACTCATAAAGACCATCCTTGGTCTTGAAGGCCGTCTTCCATTCATCTCCAGGTCTGATCCTTACCTGGTGATAGCCACTCTTTAGATCAATCTTGGAGAACACAGTGGCTCCCGCCATCATATCCATCATATCATCCAGACGGGGAATGGGAAACCTATATTTCACCGTGATCTTGTTGATAGCACGGCTGTCTATGCACATCCTCCAAGTACCGTCTTTCTTGGGGGCAAGTAGGGCGGGGACGGCACAAGGACTCATACTCTCTCGGAGAGATCCCCTAGACATCAACTCATTCACCTGGCGCTGGAGCTCAGCGTGGTCAGTGGGGCTCATCCTATAGTGTGGCAGGTTGGGCAATGAGGACCCCGGTATCAAATCTATAGCATGCTGGATGTCTCTCATGGGAGGAAGACCTTCGGGAAGGTCATCGGGGAAAACATCGGAGAACTCCTGAATAATAGCAGCCACATCGGGTGGGGACTCCTCTTCTGCCTCTCTAGGCCTCTCGCGGACTACTACAGCAAAGATGGGATCTCCTCTCGCAAAGTCGCGCTCCATCTCCCGGGAGCTGACTAACATCAACCTCCTAGCCGGAGGACCAGTGGTAGCAATGGGTGGGGCTGGGTCCTGGGCTGGGGAAGGGGCACTGGGCCCCTGGACATCAGTGCTCGGAGTGCTAGGACCGGTGGGTCCCCGAACGGGAGGACGTGTGGGCTGGGAAGGGTGAAGGGTGATCCTCTGGCCGCTGTGATCAAAAGTGCATGTGTTCAAACGACCATGGAGGGTGGCATCCCTATCAAACAACCAAGGTCTCCCTAGAATGATACTACCTACCTCCATAGGCAAGACGTCACACCAGATCTCATCCTGGTAGGCGTGGAACTGTAAGGGCACTAGGCAACGTTGTCTGACCGGAATGGAGGTAGTGTCTACCCAAGACACACGGTAAGGGGAGGGGTGGTCCACGGGGTTCAATCCTAGGCGTTTCACTGTGCCCGTGGAGATGGCATTGATGCAACTCCCACTGTCTATAATCACCTTGCAGACTTTCCCTCCTAGTCTGCAGAAAGTATGAAAGATGGTGGTGCGACGCCAGTCATCACTCACCAAAGGCTGGGTCAAAGTACACCTAACAACTCCCAGCTGAACATCATCCTGGTGCTGCGTACCCTGGGTGTCGACCTGCTCGCTTTCTAACAACTCATCAAAAAACTCCTCCGCGAGCTCAAGGTCGGCCTCATAGCTAACAGGTTCAACCTCAGGTATGGTCTCCCCTGCGGATGTCTCTCCTAGAGCCACGGTCTGCTGTCGGGTAGGGCACTGAACAGCGTAATGACCGGCTCCTCCACAACGATAGCAATCACCACGAGGCCTAGGGCCTTGCGGTGCTCCACCAGTCATCGGCCCTTTCCCCTTGTCGTCACGACGAGCCGGGGGAGGTGGAAACTGGGACCTAGTAGGAATGGCAGGCTGCTGAGGGCGAGGAACCTCGGTGGAAGGGGCCTGGGGTCGAGGGAGGAAGTCCCTCGGGGCGGGAGGTCGAGGCCTAGGGGCAAGGTCCTGGCGAGGGGTCTCCCTAGCAATATCCTGAGGTCGGATCAAGGGTCCCCTAGAAAACTGCCCCGTAGTGGCGCGAGGATCCGCTCCTCGAGAATAGGTGGGTGTGGGGCGCTGGGCGGGAGCAAAATCTAACTCGAACTGCTCCATCTCGCGGGCCACTTGGTAGGCCTCCTCTAATGTCTGCACATGACGGCGGAGTAACTCCATATGAAGGTGCCGTTTCAAGCCCCGACGGAATCGAGCTACCGTCATGATAGTCTCTTCCCTGACCCCACATCTCAGCAGGCACTCATCAAATTCGGCAATGTACTCCATGACAGGCCGATTCCCCTGGGTAAGACTCTGCCACCGATCAATGAGCCGGTGGCGGTGGGATCGGGGGACATACTTCTACTCTAGTTTCGCCCTCATCTCCTCCCAGGTCTCAATCGGGGGCTCATGCCGTTGCCCAATCAAACTCTCAACTGTAGCCCAGTAGGTCTGGGCCCTGCCAACCAGCTTCATCTTGGCAAACCTGACTTTCCTATGCTCGGCCATGTCTACCCACTCGAAATAGCGGTCCATGCTAGTGGCCCAGTCACTAAACAGGTCAGGGTCCAAGGACCCATCAAAGGAGGGTGGATCTACTCGCACAGATCGGAGGATACGCTCCTCATCCTCATCCCGATGGTACCGTCGGCCCTGTCGTCCACGGCCATAACCCTCACTCTCATTGTCGGACCCAAAGTCCTCAACCTCACGTGCGTGGACCTGTCGACCACGGTTATGACCGTCGCCTCCCCTAGGCTGGTTGGGTCGAGGAGCAGGGTCACGTTGGCCATGGGCCTGCTCGGGAACATCTATGGGTGGGACTCTACCCTGGGGGCGATCAACTAGACCCTGAATGGTCCGGTTAGAGGCCTCAATCCGGTCCTCCATATCTCCCATTCGGTCCTCCATGACCTTCAACTGGCCCTCTATCCGGTCGGTCTGACCCCTAATCTCATGTCTCATGGACTCCATGATGGTCTGCATCATCTCCTGCATGGAGAGATCGCTGGGTACGGGGTTCCTAGGATCAGCCATAGGGGGCGGGCGGTGGTAGGAAGTACCACGCCGGGTGGGCATGCAAGACCCTAGGGAACAAGGGTGAAATAGACACGACCACAAAATGGAACACAGACTCAAATGCAAGATGAGACTCGATTGGCCTAGGACTACTAAGGATGCAAAGAACCTAAGACAAATCTAATGACTCAAATGGCCTAAGACCCCAATTTGTAAGAACAAACTGGTTCCCTATGCTCTGATACCAAATTTGATGCGGGACAATAGGCTCTGATACCAAATTTGATGCGGGACAATAGGCTCTGATACCAAAATTTGATGCGGGACAACTGACTCGCTAGCTAACCTAGGACGCTAAAGAACGCGACCAGCACGCGCACGAGACAAGGCAAGCCGGTGTGACCGACTAACGTGAAATCCCTCCGGGCGGAGGCGTCTCTCAACAGAACTCCGAACCACGGCCGTCCCACGGAGGGAGGCGCAACGGGGTCACAACGGGCGAGAAGCCGCTGGACGACACGGGAGTCTAGTCCGAGCTCGGTGCTCGACTAGGGCCAAGGGAAAAGGGGCAGCTCTCGTCTCTCTCAACCAGCAGTAATAAATGAAACTAGCTAGACCCTACACTCACTCACGCGGCACAATCAATCATATACGTGATAAGCAAGTACTACGGGCGGGAGCGAGACACGTACCTCCACGCCTAGGCGTGGGGAAGGAACCCCGGCCGAGTCCAACCACCCCGATACACGCGTGAGAAAACTAATACAAACATAAAAAGGGCCCACTCCTCGCAGGGAGGTAATAGGCTACAACCACAACTACACACGGGGCGGCCGGCGCACGGGTTGACGGGCAGCAGCCGAGGTCGGGGATGAAGCCGGATGCCGACCCTCGCAATGCCGATCGCTCCTGTAGTAGCCTTTGAGGAGGAGGTCCACGTCGCCGCGGGCACTGCTGGGATGCCGAACCGGATGGAGGGGCCACGCTGCTGCTACAGCCTCGAGGGAGGATGTCGGTCCGACGAGAGGTTGCTGGCTGGTCCCTGTGACAGCTGGCAGAGATGGCGCTGGTACACGGCCGTCCGGACAGCGTCTGTGGCGGCGTCTTCTCTGGTGGAAGGCTGACAGGGGCGGCTCTCCAGGGGCAGTGGTGGCAGATGGGGTCCTGTGGAGGAATTGGGTGCGAAGGGGGTGACAACAGGGGTGCACAGACAGCACTTCAGGGCAGTCTGATCTGTGACCGTGGGTGGGGTGGTGATGGCGCAAGGGTACAGAAGGAGTTCCGGCCCGAGATGATTACTGGAGGTGTGGTGGGATGTGAGGAGTCGACCTACCAAGTTGCGGATCGATCCGAGGACGAGAAGTGGTACCCCCTTTGGAGGCCCTCTGCTGACAGTCCCGCTCGGGTACTGTAGCGCAGGATTGCACACTAAAAGTGTGCTTGAAGACAAAAGTTTACCCCGATGGAGTTTGAAGGCGAGGCCAGAGGGGTTGGATTCGTGACTGGGAGGGGAACAAATGTTATGAAGGGACTGGCGGTGTTTGGTGGTAGGAGAGGCATGCAAACGGTGACCCAAGTCGTCTCGGATCACAGGTGAGACTGCCAGGGAGGCAGACAGAGCGACGAAAGTGTCTGTAAAGACAACTTTCTCTGTGGGTGGAATTTTTGGCCAAGGCCGGTGGGGTTGGAAAGATGACTGGAAGGGGTACGAAAGTCGTGAAGAAACTTGGATGAGACGCTGCCGGGAAACGGACGCACCGGACCGATCTCGGGACACCAAATCTGCTGTCAGCACAGGGACGCCCGGGGAAGAGGAAGACGATCCTGCGTGCACCGTCGCTCCACCGAACTCGTCGCCGTGGACGATGAATGAAGGCTGCTGGCGTTGGAATCCCTTGGGGGAGATCTCCTACCCCTGGGCGTCGCACCCAAGGACTGGAGATGAGGTGAGGGCGTCGCACCCTCAAGGAGGAGGAAGAGGAAGGGGTCGCCCCTTTTCACAATGTGGCACTCCACACGAACACACAAGCATCAAATTCTTCATTAATCCTTTGAAAAGAAAATACAAAGTCTTTTATATGGGATGGGGAAATGCTAGGTCTAAACCCTAGCCAAGGGGGAAAGGAGATGGGGGGGGCGGCCACAACCGGGGAAGGCATTCAAATCTCCTAGATTCTAGGAGTGAAAGGTGGGGGGGTGCGGCCAAAAGAGGGAGGGGGCAAGGGGGGAAGGGCGGCTGCTACTCCCTCCAAGAGGGGAGGGAATGGTCCACCCCCAACCCTAACCCTAGCCAAGGCGCGCCTCCCAAGGTGGGCCCAGGGGGGGAAAGAAGTGGCCAGCCCTTCGTGGGCCAGAGAAGTGAACCAAGAAATGGCCCAATAACCCCCCCTAGCCTCTAGCAAGCCTACAAAACACAAATAAAGCCTAATTGGCCTAAAAAAAGTCCATGACTGAAAGAAAATTGTCCACACACGGACTAAACCAAGGCCCAACATGGCCCAAAGCATAAAATAAGTGATGATAGCTCCGCTAATCTGTCAACTGGTCGCCGAGCCAAAGGGATGCCGGCGAGATCCGTGTACTCCGTCGTAAAGTGTGACGCGTGTCCTCACCAAATGAATTCTGACAAGTGTATGCATTTGACAACCTGCATGCAATGCATTGACTCCCCCTGACCATATGCATTCAATCAATCTTTTTGGCATTTTCAATGTAATGAAATGCAATGCAATTAACTACATGTATGCAAGGACACATGTGGCATAGAGGTATGCAAGGTCTAGACAGACTCCCCCCGACATTATGCAATATATATGAGAATTCTAGAATGCACCATATGTATGCAAAGACATGCAATGTTTGCCATGAAGACTGAACATATGGTCTATTCAGATTTTCAGAGATGCAAGTTCATTCTCATTGTAATATCTAAACAGATAATTCAGTATGAGCATTGAGAGACATGAATACTCATAGTGTTCAAAGGATGACAAATATGCATGAACACATCAAACAAGATATCTAATGAATTTTAGAACAGGAAATGCAGAGAATTTACCTGAAAAGTTCAGAAAGGGGTTTTCTTTTGAGTGCCTTGGCTTATTTACCCCTCTTATTTTCTCAATCCCAAGGCACACCTGCAAAACAAAGTTTATTTTACACAAACAGGTGCCCAAGCAGTCTTGGGTCCTGAAATGATAGTGATCCCCTTGAATGGCACTCTTAACGTTTTCTGGGTAAATAGATCAACAGTTTTCATTACCAAACAATTATTCATAGAATGCCCAAAGCCACCACAATAACGACATGAAACATCAGTTTTTGTGTTCTTGATGTGCACATTAGTATAATCATGAAACCTATGTGCACGTGAATGAAATTCTCTGATGTTTACATGAACATTTCTTCTTCCATTTTTAGTTTGCCAACAATCTCTAGCTCTGTGGCCTAACTTACCACACTCAAGACATGCAAGAGTTTTCCTTTCAAAAACAAATCCATTTCTACCAGAAGTGTTTCTATTGACAGGGAATTTACCAGATTTATAGTTAGACTTCCTTCCCTGAGCATGCCAACATTGGGCTGTAATGTGGCCCATCTTGCCACAGTGAAAGCATGAATTAGAATTTCACCCACTAGCATTCAGCCAGCATTCAAATCTCTTATGACCCAATTTTCCACAATTAAAGCATGTCATATGCTGGTTTATTGAATCAAACTTGTTCTTGTTAACAGCATGACTGTTCGCATGACATTTAGCATGATATGAATGTGATTTTTTCTTATCATTAACAAACCAGCATTGTGTAATATTGTGTCCTAACTTACCACAATGAAAACATTCAATTCCTTTTTTCTGAAATGAAGGATTTTTATCATGATATTTTCTAGCACTCAGATCATCCTTTTCCATCAACCTACATTCATGCATTAGATGTCCAAGTTTATGACAATAGTGGCATGACATTTTCCTTTTGTGTGCCTGTGTGTGTGTGTTTAGGTTATGTGTCACATGCACAGCATCAACATGATTGTTTCTTTGCTTGTTCTTCACATGAACATACCTTTTCACTTTTTCAGCTTGTTTCTAAAGGTTATTTTGTTTCTGTTTTTTCTGAACAATGGGGTGTTTCACTTGTGAAGTGGTGGCTACACTAGGAGCTTTGACATTGATTGTAACACAATTTGATTCTTTTGCAAAGGATGTCATTAGTTTATTTTCAAATGATTTCTTATTAATTGGCTTGTAGCCGATCCCTTCTTTTTGAGTATTCACCTTAACTCCTAGCAGCCTGTCCAGATTTTCTTGTCCATCAACAAACTTTGACAAAGAGTTCCTCAAGTCTTGGATTTCATATTCTAGAGAGGCAATATGTAACTCATAACTGGCAATCTCTTGCTCACTGTAATTCACACATTGACTTAGCACCTTGTTAGTAGTTTTATATTTCTCAACTTCCTGTTCCAGATTGCTCAATTTATCAGACTCTTCTATGTGAACATACTTTCCTCTTTCTAATGCTAGAAGTTTTTCAGACATCGAAGAGTTCAGCAGTTTTAACTTCTCATTTTCTTCCTTAAGCTTATTATTTTGAATTAACTCATTTATTAGAGTCTGATCTTTTAAGTTAACCTGGCTTTCTCTCCCAGCTTCAAACTCCTTCAATTCTTTTTGCTGTTTTTCAAGATTTTTCTGCAATTCCATATTTACAGATTTTATGGCATTAAATTTTTCAGCAAACAAATTCTTCTCTTGCTCAAGTTTTTTGAATTTTTCTTCATGGTCAGTAATCTCATTTGCAAATTCTTGATTTTCAATTTTCAACAACCCAATTTGGTCTTTAAGCATTTGAACATCAGAACGCATCATGAGATTGTTTCAACTCTAGACATTTTTCACAAGAAGAACTTGAACTTTCTAACCCAGTACCCTTTTTCAATTTTTTATACTATTTTCTTAACCTCTCATGTGACTCTAATAAGTCAGCATATGAATTCTCCCAATCATCTAAAGTATAGTTCTCAAAAGGGTTTACCTCCTCATCGTTATCGTCTTCATTCTGATTGTTGCCATGATCACTGCCACTTTGATTACTTCTGTTAGCCATCATGCAGCTGTCCTCATTTATCATGTGAGCTAGCTTCAGCTTATCCATGATGTCTTTAGCGGACCTGCAATCATGAAGGCAAGAGTGTAAGGCTTTGTCAGTAGCTGCTTTCATCAGATTCCAAGCTTTCTGATTTTCTCCATCCTTTGCTCTGTGACTGTCGGTCCATTTGGACACTTTCTTTGGTAGTCTGTGAGGACCTTGTGAAACTAACTTCCACAGATCCGGATTAACTGATATAACATATTTGCGCAGACTGACAAACCACACATTAAAATTAGAGCCGTTGAAAATCGGTGGATCACCCATGGAAACAGATCAGATTAATGCAACAGGAATAAAGATACACCAAAGCGAGAAAGCACCGAAGACTACAGGGTCGGATCTACAGGTCGCTGGACCTACTATGCAGACACCGCCATGATACCAAATGATAGGATCGGTGCGAAGGATACATAGGGGCGTGAATGTATCCCGCTTCAAAAATTGCTCAAATTAAAACCTGTTGCTAGACACAGCAGCGGAATAAAACTATTGAGCTCTTCAAGAGAAGATTCCAAGACACACTTGAACAAACAGTTGAACTACAGTTGAACTGCTAACAATACTAACACCTGATCAAGTCTAAGCCGTAGACGGAATCAATCAGAACTGAGTATGCCTCAAACCATTCAGACAGAGTATTCAGTTGAAGCGATCCTAGCCATGCATCTAACGACAAACAGATAAAAGAACAAACTACGAAGATAATGGATTTTTTAGGTGGTTCGGTCCATAGACCTACATCCACCCCTCACTCCAAACCGGAGTGAGGCTTCCACTAGCAACAGCTAGAATAGCAGACTCAGTATGCAAACAAATGCTGTCAAACAGCTTGACCAGGGGAACAACCTCCCCTCTTCCTCCAAACCGGAGGGAACCACTAGTGACACACAGTCACTAGCAAACCAGAGACCGAGGTCTCTCTTCCTCCACCCAGGAGGGAACCCACAAGCGACACCCAGCCATTTGCAACTGGAGGACCAATCCTCCCTTCCTTCAAACCGGAGGGGAACCCAGAGACCCAGGTCTCTCTTCCTCTGAAACCCAGAGGGAAACCACTAGTCACACCAGTCACTAGCAACCGGAGACTCCAAGTCTCCCTTCTCCTGAATCAACAGGAGGAACCCTGACCTCACTAGAGAATCGAAAGAACAACAAGCCAAGTGTAAAAGAAAAGAAAACAAGAAATGAAAATACAACAATCAGAAAGTTGGAAATGATAATAACATAGATGTGGCTCCCATGGAACTGACTGGCCTAGATTTGATCCACGGTCCAGTAGACAGATCTTCAATAAATTCTTCTTTCTTCTTCTCCACGAACTCTCTCTCTCTTTCTCTCTTCCTCTTCTTTCTTCTTCTCTCTGTTTCTCTTTCTCTCACGCTGTTCTCTCTCCTTTTCTTCTTCTTCTTCTTCTTCTTCTTCTGTTCTCTGCCTCTCTGCTGCTCTCTTCTTCTATCACTCTCTGCTCTCTTGATTTTTCACTCTCTTCATTACAATCTCTCATCACGATTGCTTCTATTTATATCAGCAACAGCTAGGGCGTATGCAGGGCTTGTGCCATCTTTGTCCATAGTACACCTCGGATCATTAGCCAGGTGCCAACCTCGGATCACGTGCCCAAACATTTTCTTCTCGAAGGATGTACCTATCAAGCAGTCATAAGAAGATATTAGAGGGATGTACAGAGTTGGTTCAGGCTTTTAACAAAGCGTGTACAGACATGATGCAGCATTGAGTGTATGGACTTAGTGTACACGCGAGAACTATGTACAGACTTGTTTTGAACAATGCACAAATGCATATAGGAGAGTGTGTACATTGGCGATGAGTGCTCAGGCGTGCTATCAAGCAATGTACAGACTTGATGAGAACGATGCATGAACACGCCATATCAAATGTATAGACTTACTAAGTCAACAAGGCAACCATGTATAGACTTTAAAATAACGAATGAACAGACTTAGTTGATGCCATCCGAAGAATGTATGGACTTGCTATGTTGTGTGGCGTGCAACTAGACACTGTTCAGACTTGTGAAATGATGCACAAGGATATCATCAGAAAATGTATAGACTTGGACATTTATGTGCATGACAAAACCAATGTACAGACTTGCTGTGCTTACGCATGGCTTAAGTTTGTATAGACTTGATCATGCAAACGACGACACCAGTGTACAGACTTGAATGCTCGAAGCACACGATGTATAGACTTGAAAGACGATGCATGAGACGATGCATGAGACGATGCATTGTATAGACTTAGCGATGCAATGTTCACACTCACTTAGACGCTGAGTAAGACGCTGGACAATGTACAGACTTTACTTCGTGCAAGCTATAGGACAATGTATGAACTTTGAAAGACGATGCATGCATTAGCCAACGATTTACAAACTTTGCCAATGTACAGACTTTGCCAGGCTTACGCATGGACTAAGTCTGTATAGACTTGCTTATCTGACGCATTCAGCAATGTACAGACTTGATGTTCTGAACGTAGGTAAAGAAAAGGAATGTATAGACTTGAACCCATGCATGCTATGCGATGTACAGACTTGCCAACAATGATGTAAGAATGTATAGACTTTGAATGATGCAGACTGAGCAAACTCTGTACAGACTTTGCGTGCCTGAAACAGGGCAATGTACAGACTTTCTACCTGGTGATTATGCATGAATGCACACGATGTATGGACTTGGCAAGTGATACAAGCACCGGAGGCAATGTATAGACTTAGTATATGATGCACATATGCACTGAGTAAGTCACGAGCAGCAACACACGTTGTACAGACTTTGGAAATGCTTAGCACATGATGTAACAAGGCTCTGTACAGACTTAAGGCTCTGTACAGACTTAATGAGATGATGCATGCATGCACAATGAAGTCTGTACAGACTTCATGTGTGTGCTGAACAAACAATGTATAGACTTTAAGTGCAATGCAAAGGCTGTACTGACTTCAATGCTCCATGCTCAAAGACGCTAAGTGAGACGAATCTTAACAAGTGTATAGACTTGAAAATGCACGAGAGACATGAAATGCATTGGCTTATCACATGCACAAACATATCAGCAGAGAGTGTGTAGACTTGTGTTCATGCCTGAAACTAGAATGTGCAGACTTGTGTTCATGCCTGAAGCAGGTGTTGTATAGACTTGAGAGATGTTCCACACATGCACAATGAACACGCATTGACCATAAATGCATGCAATGCACAAACATAACAAAAAGGAATGTGCAGACTTTGTATGCCACGAAGGGATGTACAGACTTGCTGTGCCTGCAACTGACGATGTATAGACTTTGAATGCATGTGTAATGCAGCAAGGCAATGTGTAGACTTTATGTATGCAGAATGCAATGTGCAGGACTTCTACAAGCAGACTTAATGATCTGACAGAATGACTGAACATATGAATGCTTTATGATCTGATAAAATGTTAATGACTGAACATTGCATGGTGACTCACAGTGTTTGACTCACATCAAAACCAATCATCAAAACCACAGGGGCACAACAAGTCCCTCCCACAACTCTTGCCTCCACCCTCCTCTCTCCGACTCTCAACCTCACCCTCGTCATCCCGGTGAGGTGCCCGTGGAGGAGGCATGGGCCCCCGAGAAGTAGCTGGAGCTTGAGCCTGCTCCTCTGCCTCGCTCCTCTATCAGAGAGAGGAACCTGCCATGTAGGTAGAGCTAGTGAAAGAGAGTCCTACCACCCGAGCTCTATCCCTGCCTCGCTATAGACGCTCCTCCATGAGCTGTAGTCGCTCCTGAAGGGTGGCTATCTGCATCCTCGCCTCTGTAAGCTCCTGCTCTCGCGCTAGCTGCTCTGCTCGGTGCTCCTGCTCTCGGGCCAGCCGCTCCGCTCGCTGCTCCTCTCGCTCCCGAGTGCGCTCCCTCCTCTCCATGTCGAGGGTGATCCTCAGCTCCACCATATCGATAGGTAGGGTCTCTCGATGTCTCAACGCCTCCTCTAGTTCTGCGACCCACTGGTCACGAAACGTGAGCTCGGTGCCTACCATCGCAGCCTGCTCATAAGCATTTCGTAGCTGCGTGCCCTGCATCATTTAACAGCATTATCAGCAAAATTAAAGGAAAACATTTTAAGAGATAAATTGAAAGTAATGCTAGCGTTACTCACATCTATCTCATGATGTCTCCCCTCCTCCTCTAATTCCACGATCCGGCGATCGTGGGCAATAGCCTCGGCAAGTGCGGTCTGCAGCTCAGCCACCTGCAATGTTCCACATCCATCAGTGCATAATTCAACTTAAGTTTGAATTAACTTAAAAATCATTTAAAACTTACCCGCTCAGCGAGATCAGGCTCTGCCGCCTCAGCTCGCGCTATGGCTCCCGCAAGCCTCTCCTCTAGAATGGCAATCTCGGGTGCCGGGCCCCGCAAACTCGATGCCCCTCCGACACCTCCCACTACCACTGCTCCTTGTTGGGCACGCTGCATGCATTAGGACTGTCAGTGGCTGAACATCACATTAATCATATAAAAATGAAAGAACATAATGGTAGGGCATACTTACCAGGACCTCCAGATCGACACGGGTGGTCGCCAACTAGGCCTCTAAGCTGTGAAGGTGAGCATGCAAGTCCACTGCCACTCTGTCTCGTGCATCCTGCATAACACATTCATTTAGCAACATATCTCAAATGCATAATGGGAAGAACTAGAAAAGCATTCATACGTACCCCTATCGGCCTCATCTGGTCCCGTCTACCATAGGTCTCCCAGTAACACCGGAGGTAGGCTGAGCTGTCCGGGGTGTAGGAGATGACTGGAACACCGTGCCGCTGCTAGTTCGCGTACTGCTCCGGGAATCACTGCCTCTAGTCGATCACCTTGGTCCGCCCGCGGGACTTCTGCCCAATCCCGCGAGGCTCCTCCACGTCGACCCACTCCTAGTGGAAACCAAGAGTCCTCATGACCAACCGAAGCCGCATCAGCTCGATCTCATTCAGGTAGTGAACCCATATGTCACGCCCAAAATAAGGTCGGCCCGCTGCGACCCATGACTGGACCTCATCGGGCATCCCCTCGTAGGGTCTCCAGATAACCTGCATGTCCCAAATCAGAAGCATTATATATATAGCAAGAAATTAGAAGCAATGCATTGAATTCATTTACGTACCAGTGAAGGGGGGAAGTCTCGCAGCTCCCGCCTTCTGACCATCAGCTTGTAGTCGTGAGGCGCTCCAAACAAGCACGGCAACCACCGCCGAGCTAGGGGGTAGGCAGCCTCCTCTCTTGATCGAGTATTGGACCGGTCCATCGGAAGTAAGTGTGAGCCCACACCTGCGATCATCAGCATTCATCAGTCACATTCATAATCATAATATAATTGTAAATCATACTTGAATTAAATAGAAATTAAAAAGAAATGCATACCTGTAGAAAGGGTGAGAAGCCGCTGACGGTCGTCTCTCGACCAGTCCCCGTAGAGAGATCTACTATCAGGTGTGCCAACAGGGTGGCCCCCCAAGCATACCTCCCTACTCCCTCCAGATCCTCTAAAACTCCCAGGAACTTGTAGTTTATGTCATCTCCCTTCGTCCCCAGAAGCAACCTCCCGAGCATCAGAAACAAGAACCTCCTCAGATCTATGTCTGCCCTCACCCTATCAGCTGGATCCTGACAATAGGTAGCTCAGGCACTGGTGGTCAGACGGGCTATGTAGTCATTCAAGGACTCCCTGGACCTCTGTCTAGCATCCCCTAACCCCATGGCCCTCGTCAGGTTAGTGCGGGCTATCATCCTATAGGGGGGCTCATAGACTATGTCTATCCCTAAGAGTCTCACAGCTAGCTCACTATAGTCTGGGAGGGTGATCCCACTAACTGCCTCTCCATCTACCATAAGCCCAGTGATCCTAGTGACATCCTCTAGGGTGAGCACCATGTGCCCTCAGGGCATCAGAAATGCCCGACTATACTTGTCCCATCGCTCCCTCAAAACTTGAATCAAGATAAGGTCAGGGCGTACCAGCTCAATGCTAAGGAAGGGCCCGAGCCCATCGCCTCTAACCTCACCCTATGAAAGCCGGGCAGACCGTCATGAGCCGCCATCACTTGCAGCCACGAAATGCGGGTCCGTATCAGTCCCTGCAACAAAAAAGAAGAATGATTAGAATATCAATTTACAATAAAGGTAATAAAAATTGCACTTAATTAAAAGGGCGGCTGCCTGGTAGACTCAGTTTTTTTTAAATGTCGACTGGGCCGTGGACTCTAATTTTTAGAACGCGTCTGGGAGCTGGGCGTTTTATAGTAAGGGGCGACTAGGGTCAGGGCACTATTTCTAAAGGGGCTTAAGCCATTTAAGGCGCTTATTTGGGGGGCGACCTTAGCTGGGTCGCGTCTTGATAAGGCGCGACCAATCCCGGGGCACCTTTTCCAAGGGCTATTTCCGTGAACCTTTTTGGCTACATTTTGATGCGACTGGGGTTGGGTCACGTTTTCTGAAGATGTGCCACTATTGTGGACACGTATCCTCGAATGGCGCCCCGATGGGGGTCACTATTTTCCTGAACCCTCATTTCCTTTTTCTACCCCTCCCGAAGACAGAAAACAAAATAAAAAATATAAAAAAAAATCCCCCTTACCTTCTTCTTCGCCCGACCGCCGCTTGCGGGTGGTTGGGGAGGAGGGGGAGGCAGTGCCCCGTCGTCATCGTCGTCGTCGCCACCATCTCCTTCTCCGGCGCTGGCGTCTTCTCCATCACTGCCTTCATCTCCTCCGTCGTTGTCATTTTCGCCTTCTTCTTCCTCGACTTCGTGCCCTCCGGCATGCCCCACTATTGCCAGAGGAGTTTCCTCCGTTTCAGCCGCCGGTGCCCCTTCCTCCATCGCCACCGCTGCTACGGGAGGGGGAGCCTCCGGTGGCCCCTCGTCGTCTTCAAGAAGAACCACCGTGGGGGCGGTGGTCCTCCTTCGTTTCAGTAAGCTGGGGCCGGCGGGGACCATCGAAGAGGGGGGTCACCGGTGGTGGTTGCAAGGAGAGAGAGAAAGAGAGAATGTGAGAGATAAATTGAGAGAGAATGAGAGGTAGACGGAGGGATGCTAGGTTAACGGGCATTTTTTTTCGTTTCAGTTTTGAACTGAATTCGTGCCCGTTATCGGGGCGCCTTTAAACTTTAGCACGACAAGGCCATGGGCGCATCTTAGTTTGCATGGGAAATGGCAGAAATCATCATTGCAGCTGTCATGTCACGTTTCTGATAGACGACCTTATGGTGGGCATGGGCTAGCAGTAGGCGGCTGTACCCTGGACGTTTCTTAGTAATCTTGATTGATAAAATAAATTTTTAAAGAAAAGATATTTTCTGATAGGCGACGGTGGTATGGGCGTTGTTTATGACCAACGTCCTTATCTAAGGGGTGTTCTTCAAAATGTTTCAAAAATTTAAAATTCTGATAATTTCTGGTAGGCGCCTTTGCCTTGGTCGCCGTTCATTGAATAGCGCCCATCAATTGGGCGCGGTATAAGTAACTTCAAATAGAACCTTCTTATTTTGCAGAATTAAAACCAAGATTGACTTTGTTTGCACATTCACATTGCATAAGCATAAAGTTTAACAACAAAGAACAAGTTTTATTCATGAATGAAATTCATTACATGACTATTGGGCCATCATGGGCCTTATCCTTTTGAGAGCCAATACATAAGATTTACATTTCATCTCTTCCTCTTCAACATGTGTCTTGGACCTATGTTGAAGTCCAACCTTCCATTGAGCCATGATTGTCTTGATCTCTTCTTGATCTCCACTTGAGCCTAGTTCCCTCCTCTTGAGTGGTGGAAGGTGAGAAGGTTCTTCAAACTTGTGCCGAGGAAGACCAAGTTGTGGAAGGCACCGGTGAGCATTATAGAGGACGAAGTCGCTCCCGCCGATTAAACGTAGCTCTATGCCGGAGGAGAGTCTTGAGTGTAGCTCTTGGGTCTTGAGGAACCCCGGTGTGCAAGTGAAACCATCCTTAGGCATGGTCTTGAGGTAATTCCTCCAATCAACCCTCTTCTTTAGCTTGGGCACCCGATTGGTCACTCTCTCACATAGGCCCAAGGAATCTATCATGTAACGGAGAGGGCTGTTAGAGAAGATTTTTGAGGCCGTTTGGGTTTCTTTGGATGGATCAAATTTTAGGTGGAGGTCCACCCAACAAGAGAGAAGTAACATTGACCCATGGAGAGGCCGTCCCATGGAGGCAGAGGTGAGCCCATTGTATAGGTTGGCTAGTACCGCCGGACCTACCCTTTTGCCTTCCCATATACTAGCTATGGCACTCAAGTGGCATTCCTCTAGGTGGTCTTCCATTAAAGGGAAGAGGAGAGCTCCTACTATACATATAACAAAGCCCTTCATCACCCTCTCCAACAAATCCTCATCCTCTTGGGCTTGATCCATATTCTTGTATACCCATGATGCTAGCTTTAAAAGATTGATCCCCCCATGGGCTTTGATTTGGCTCACTAGATTTGGACTTGGTATGAGGCTAGTGAGCATATCATGGGCACTTATTTTCCCTGTCATACTAGCCATCTTTGACTCTTCTCCTTGTTTCATCTTTCTTAAGCCAAGGAGCATCTCTACTTCCTCTAGGAGAATGGTAGCTTCAAAGGTGGGAAAGAGGAAAGTATGGGTATTGGGGTGCCATAGTTCTACAAGTGCTCCAATTGAGGCCCAATCTAAGTGGATGTCATTATAATGAGTGGCATGGGTTACTAGGCCTAGTAGGTGCCATTTTGAGAGGAAGGACCTCATATCTAAGGATAATTTTGAAATAAGTTGAGGAAGCCACTTGATCTTCAAAAATCTCCTAGGACCCGGAATGATGGGAAAATCCTGAAAAAAGAAGGAAAAGAGGAGAGAATTAGGAGAATTCAAGATGATTTAGAAGGGAAGAAGGAAAAGAATTGAAAGAGTAAGTGAAAAAGAAGAGAAGAATTAAGAAGAAGTAGAAGAATTGAATTAGAAGAGAGATTAGAAGAAGGAAGGAAGAGAAAGTTGGAAGAATAACAACAATATGAACACTTGGTTTGCCATGATTCTTCCACTAATGTGCCCACCAATATCATTAATTCTTGGGAAGCTCCTCTTGCTCTTCTTCAATGGTCTTTAAATCATCCTCTCCATGGCTATCAATCAATCAAACTTCTTCAAAGTCCTTGTTTAAGACTCTCCAATTGCCTTGGAACTCCCTGTTGAAAGTAAGGTCTCACGGTCGAATATACTCTCTGTTGTAGAAATTTGAGAGCCATGGTTCCCTTTTTATAGTCACATTAGCCTCCAAATACTCCCTGAACTCAAAATGTAACTTTTAGAACAGCTAAGAGGCCCTTGAAGAACACTTTCTGCGCAGAACCTGGAGTTTCGGGTTGCATAGTTAAATAGCGCCCATCATCTGGCCGCTGTTCTTTAAACAGCGCCCGCTTCATTGCCGCGGCTAATAAAAAAATGCCCCTTTCTTGGGCGTCATTTACATGAACAGTTTTAGTTCGAAACGGATCCGGTCGGTAAGCTACGCCCACTTTAGTGTCACGACTTTTAAAGAAATGCCCTTTGGTCAGGCGTTATTTCAATAAGTAGTTTGAATTTGATACGGATTCGGCTTAAAAGAGAGTGCCCTACCCAAGGCCGCGACTTATGAAGAAGCGCCCGGGTATTGGTCGCTATTTTAGGAAAATTATTTCTCATTCATCTAAAGGTTTTGACTGATTACATTTGTTGTGCGTTTTGATGCTAATGATCTTTTGAAGCAGGCAATATAGGCATAAGTGCACTGCCCATGAAGCGACACCTCGATCTTGTATCCTTTCTGTAAGCATTGCTACTATAGGATATCTACTCTATATAGCATATCAGGGACCTTGTGGTTCTGATAAACCTGGAGTTTGAGTTCCCCTTCATCAAAAATAGTGATAATTCCAGGGGAGTCTTGATCACACAGATAGGCCGTTAGGTCATCTAAGGCTTGGGACGATGGCTCCGATTTTTAAGTTGATGCGTGGATAAACAAGCTTTGGCTTAGTGTCAACTTATAAATATGGATTCTTGACTAAAGACTGGATAGCTTAGCAATATTATCCTTGATTATTTTCTATTTTTAATTTTTTTTAATTTTTCTTTTAGCCTAGCATGCATCATGTAGGATTTTGAGTTTCAACGTGAAAATCTCTTTATTAAATCGGTGATAAGTTTCATTCACTCTGAATTAAGTTAACATGAAATATTCTATTCCAAATCGAGTACTTTGTTCTCCTTGGAGCCGCTAAGGCTAATTCCTTGAAAGTATCTTTATCTGGATTCCTACCTCATTTCACTTTACCCTTTGCAAATCCACCTTGGTTGTAGCACGTCCACTGGCAGGTAACCGCTCTCCAATGGTGTTTCCTTTTCGTGCCTACGCGCACATCCTTTTGATAGCTTAGTTTTCCGTCCAGATATTTATTACTTTCTCGAAGTCAATCTAAGTTGTTTCATTGAGAATCTTGGAAAGATTTTCATCGCTTAGTGTCCAAGGCGTGTCACATCACACCTTGGCGTCTACTTTTCAGTCCGCTACACTTCATTCCCCTTTCGCTTCATTTCGTCTCACTTCCCTACAAAGTAGACGCCAAGGCGGGGTAGCTGTAGACATGCTAAATTTGATGCTATGTTGAGTAAATTTCATGTTACAATATAATGCCCCAAGTGGACTTCATCATTGGTTTAATAAATAGGTTTTTCTCATTTTTCATGATTTTTCAGGAATTCGCGACTAACACATGGTCGTTTCTTTCTAAAACACGCCCCTGGTCTGGTCGCCTATTATTAATTAGCGCCTGAATCTCAGGCGTGTTAATCGAGCCTTACAAATCCGGCTGAAAATTAATTTAAGAAAGAAGCGCCCTTTCTTAGGACGCTAATGGGAAAATGCGCCCGTCATTTGGACGCTTGTCATGTTTTTAAATATGGAAAGTCTGAATTTGTAAACCTAATAGGTAGCTGACCCTTGGGCGCTGTTTGTGAATAGCGGCTGCGACCAGGTCGCGATTTCTATTTCGTGTCCGAATTACATTATACCTTCTCAGATTGAGTATTGCTATTATTTAACACCATATTCACCTTTGGAAAGGGATCTCTGGCCCTTCCTCGCTTTGATCTCCCTTCAACCCCTATAAACACCCCTCATATGCTCCTTCGCGCAAGAGAGAGCCTGAAAAAAGAAGGCACCCTGTTGAAGCTCGTTGCCTCCTTGTTCCTGCTATTCCCTGCGGCTATTGAATTCCTAGTGTTCAGGGGGCTCTTCTCTTGGTCCTGCTCATAGGAGCAAAAGAGAGATTTTGCTTCTTTCTCCTTTTTTTATTCACTCAGATCACACGCATTCTCTTCTTCTTCATCATATTAACTCATCATGTTAGATTCATACCAGCTCCATTAGATATCTTTACATCATAATCTTAATTAGTTATTTGCACCCTCATATTACCTCCATCCTACACTCCTCCTAGGGGTTTAAAACAAACCCACAAGGTGTGTCCACTTTCAATTGCATGTTATTTACACACTTAGAACTTGATTCTACACTTTTGGCTAATCCATTCATTTTTTTTTTGTTTATGCTTTCTTTTTCAGGTAATCAACAATAAAAACCCACTTCGTCAGCCGACCGATTGAAGGAGGAAGAAAAGAACCCAATCTCTCCCGCTTACCAGGTATTTATGCGATCACATTCTCCTATTTTAAGGGCATCCATACCCTCTGGCGATCACCCTTCCTTTAGAGCATCACATGCTCTCTTTCTTAATCCTCATATGAATTGACATAAATTTTCTTTTTTCAAAACATGTCTATTTGACATGTTCCACATTGGGCATATTGCTAGCAAACGCAGGTTGGCTTGTTAGTTGTGGGGTCTGAGGGAGATATATTTTAGTATATCTATAGGTTTATAGTGGGGTGGCCCATATATATATATATTCATGTGCAGGTGGGCGTTAATCCTTGGGCCCATCATACATATTTATCTCACCCAAAAAGAAAATGGCGGATGCAAGAATAGAACCATGGTTACTCATTTGGGGTAACACATCACTTAACCCACTACTCTAAGAAGTCACCTTGTCAGGTGAATAATCTTTACGTATGATGACTTTAATGGTGGTAATTTATATAATGGCCCTCATTGGGTGTTCTAACTTCTTATTTAACCTTCCTATAGAAGTTTTTATTTATTTGGGGAAAAAGTCTATATATTATTTTATACGGGGTGCTACACTGGGGGTCTAGCTGCATGTAGCAAGTCAAGGGGTCAATGCATTAGAAGTAATTAAGAGGCATAAGTTTAGAGAGTCATACCGGTCTTCGGGCGCCGTGGAAAACCTGATCTCCGTATCTCCTGGCATAGGCCTTCAGGTAGGCCTCATCGCTGGTAGCTTGGGCTCGTACCACTCGACCTCTCCACGTCCAGTCGCGCACCTGGTCGATCACCCGGGTGACCCAGTCGATCTCGCCGCTCAGTCCCTTCGAGGACCGTCCTACGCGCTCATCATCCCTCGCTGGGAACTCCACCTCTGGCTGGTGGACGCCCCTGGTCCTCATGATCAGGCGGTGATGTAATGGCTCGATGATGTTCATACAGTGTAGCCACACGTCTCGTCCTGCATATGCCTGGGCTGCCTCCACCCAGGGCTGTCCCTCGTGACCCTCGTCACGGTACGGTGTCCAGCGCACCTGAAAGGGCATGCATTTAAGTCAATGTCAGCATTTATAAGAGCATTTTAAGTTCATTTTCGGAGCTTAAGTCTAGAAGCTTACCGATGCATAAGGAAAAGTATCCATGTCATCCTAGATTGCCCGTGCTAAGCGTCGCAGTGACCCCGTGTCTCGAACCGCCATCCATTGTCTCGCAATGGGGATCCGGTCTGGATGTACCTCCTTTCCCCGCCCTAGGCCAGGGAGGTACAGGTAGCTCCATACCTACATTAGTCAATGTCAGCATATAGCATAATCATAATCGTAATCATAATCATAAGCATAACCATTTTAAGTAGAGCATTTTACTTGAAGTAAAGGCGAGAAGACGCCCAGCATCATCTACCGATCGGTGGTGCTGAGTGAGTCCAAAAGGAACACCAATGCAGCAGCACCCCAGGCGTACTCTCTGACTCCGTCCAGATCCCGCAGTAGTGGGAGGAGCCTGCAGCTCACTCCATCCACCCTCGACGCGAAGAGTAGCTTCCCGAACAACAACATCAGGAAGTGACGCAGCATGACGTCCCCCTCCGGTCCTGGTCCCGCCGCCACTCTCTCCAGGGCTCTGTCTATCAGTCTCCCGAGGTGCTCCTCTGGTAGCTCCCCCACGGCTATCGCCACTCCTCTCAGCCCCAGGCTCTCCTGGAGCGTCGCTCTCGCCAGCACGGTCGAATGGCAACCCGATCGTGTCAGCTCTAGGTCCAGCAACTCCGTCGCCAACTCTCGGTAGTCGGCATGTGTGGTCCCCATCACCGGCGCTCCGTGCACTCGAAGTCTCATGATCCTCGCCACATCCTCTAGCGTCGGGATCATATGACCCCACGGGAATAGAAAAGCTCTGCTGATCGGATCATATCTCTCATGCAGCGCGTACAGCAACGCGGTGTCTGTCCTCATAACCTTAATGCTCAGCAGCTCACCGAATCCCATCACAGCCAATATGTCTCTCTGGAAATCCGACAGCGCAAGGTATATTGCTCAGACCTGTAGCCAAGAGATCCTTGTCCGTCTCTTTCCCTGCATACATTTAAACAATGAAAGTCAGTCATTCATGTAGTTTATAAGTCATGCATTGCATTGCACTTAAAACAAAATAACAAAAAAATCACTCTGGTACCCAAACGGTCGTCTTTGGACCATTTCTTCTTCCTTAGCGGTCATGCCTACACCGTCTTGATCCCTAGCGGTCGCTGGAAGGACCGCTAGGCTACCACTGTGAGGGCCGTCTTCGCCCTATTTCCCCAAGCTGTGAAAATGGCCCAAAAGGCCGTTACAGGATTTCTATGGGTCCCCAGACCCATTCCCTTGCTATCCTACCCCCATGCATCATCTAGAAAAATTAAAAATTGGGTTTTTTTTGGCCTACCACAGATGACCGCCGTCCGGTCATTGTTCTGGTGACCTCCTCGGCCTTATGCTCTCCCTCCTCATCCTCTGGAGCTTCTTCATGCCCTTCCATTGCCGTAGAAAGCTCTTTCACCATTGTTTGGGCCGTCGGCTGCTCTTCCCCCTCCGGTGGGTTCGCCGCCACCGGAAGCGTCTCCTCCTCCTCCTCTAAACGTCGTTTGAAGCGACGAATGGCTCTCTTCTTCACCATCCTTGTATGGGGGGTGTGGTTACCCGGTCACGGTGGTCGTTGGTGTGGAGGTCTCGGTGGTCGTCGGAGTGGGCGGGTTTGAGACCTAGAGTGGAATGGGTGAGTAGGGAGAGGGAACACCGGTTCTTTTCTATTTTTGAATTCTCTCAGAGCTATGCGGTCTATCACCAGACTGTTAGCAGCCATTGGCGGTCTTCATGCAGATCGTTTGTTATCTGGGTCACCCCCATCGAAGAATGTGAACCGCCCTTTGTCTAGCGGTCTATCGCTAGACCGTTAGGACTCCCTTTGCGGTCCTTGACTAGACTATTTTTTGCTGCATGTTGAGGATTTGAAATGGTATATTTGCTCTTTTTTTTCGCTCCATTTCTGAGTGGTTCATGTCTTATTTATGCTTCATGCTCATTCTATGAATATAATTGTTGATGGCTAACCCCTCTTATTGTCCAAATCATAACGCCATCATGTCACATCATTTCTCGCCAAGCATGTAAGTCAGGTAAGTATCTCGATCCCTAGTCCTTTAATGCATTACTATATGGTATCTATGATATATTAACTCGAGAACCGGCTGTTCATTCATGTGTTCTGGGATCTGATGTTCCCCTTTAACAAAAACGATGATGATCTAGGTGCACATGTTTAATCATTGGATAGGCCGTTAGGTTGGAAGAGTTGGGGGAAGATGGTTCTATCTTGCACGCCGTGGTTGCAGATAGTATCTTGACCCTGATTTGTCCGGTCTAGCAATACTATTCTCGAGTATTTTTCTATTTTATCTTTCTTTACATTTGTTTTGATGATTTATTTTATTTTAGCCCAGCATGCATCATATGCATCTTTGAGCATTCATGTGCCCTCATTTGACTAAAGTGTCTCAATAATGGTGGATAACTATGTATCCATGATCTTGAGTAAGGAGAATCATTCCACTCTAAGTTGGAAGGTTTCCTTCAGTCTATTTGCTTGGTCTAGTTAGCTGAGGATTCCTGTCTGGAGTTTAATTGCTCGTCTCTTTACTTTTTCATTTTCTCCGATCGCCTATCAGCTGGGCGTTCCAGTGAAGAGGTTGGTCGTGTTTTTATTTCTCTTAGTTCCTCCAGGCATGCATCATTCGGTTTGGCCGTTCCTTGTGATTGGTTCAAAGTTTTCCGGAAGATTCCTATCGCTCGTTGGTTGAGGACGGGTGTCAGTTTACCTTAACGCCCGCTTTTCAATCCACTCCGCTACATTTTCACTTCATCTCCATGTTCCATTTCGCTTTCGCTTCACCTCCGCTCGCTCCCCTGCAAAGAGGACATTAAAGAGGGGCATCTGTTGACACCCGTTTTATGACCAATTGGGCAATTTTTGGTCACTTTTTGGGCTTATTTTATGGGTTATTCTCCCTGGTTGGGCCTGGTTCCTCTTATTTCTGGACATTTGCAACTTATTGGGCTTGGATAAGGGCTAATAAGGATTTTATTATGGATTTATACATAGATTTATTGGCCTTTATCTCTTTTGCCACGTCTATTAGCCTTGCGGTCTATCGTACAACCGTTTGGGATAGTAGGCGGTCCTTTGCTAGACCGTTAGGCAACAGAGAGTCATGTTGGGTTTCTTCGGTCTTATCTCTTTCTGGACGACTGAGCCATGCGGTCTATCAGTCGACCATTTTTGGAGCCTTGCGGTCTATCACAAGACCGTTAGGAGAGACAGAGAGTCCTGCTCTATCTGTTCTTCCTCTCTTCGGCCATGGATGAACTAGAGTCCTTAATTTGTTGATTTCTCTCTAGATAGAGACTCTCAGAATCTTCTATTTATTTCTATGGACTCTTGGGAGTATTATCTTCGAGATTTATCTAGGTTTAGGCCAATTTTCGTGTCATTATCTCTCCAACTCGAACCTAAGATTTGGGGGTCTATAAATAGAACCCTTGGCTTTGTGGCTTGAAGGAGGAGATTTTTGGAGCTTGCCACGAAGTGCTGCTACATCCTGGAGTGAGTACCAACTAGGGAGAAGTCCTTTCTACGTCCTTAAGGCTTCTGGTCCAGGGAGTATTGAGTTCCATTGGTTTAGTTTGTGTCTTTCTTTCTTAGTTTTCCCCTTCTCTTTGCATCATCATAGCTTATTCCCTCTTCCTCTTCCACGTTCTCTGCATTCATCTCACATTTTAAACATCCTCCCATTCTTTTCCATGCCCCTCAGGGGTTAAAAAACCACCAACCCACAGGTATTCACCCTTCTTTTATGCACTTTAGCTTAATTGCATTATAGATACTACACTTGTCCAAGGGCTTATTGGGTTATTTTCTTCGTGTCTACATTCTTCTGCAGGTTTACAGGGCTTATTGTACGAGGCCCAGCTCTTCTGGCCGGCCAGGAGGGGTGGAGATACAAGTTCCACGTTGCTGTTCTGGGTGCTCTTGCGGCCGTTTGGAAGACTGTTTGCTGATCTCAGGCGATCTATCGCAGGACCATTTGACGTTGTTTGGCGATCGTTCTGAAGACCGTTTTCCTTCCGTAGTGCCTGGTTTTCTCTCTCCCACGGGCGGGTGGTCTCACTCGGCTCTTTCCAAGGTACGTATAGTGATTTTACTATGTTATTTACTTTGGTGGCGATCACACTTCCTTCTTTTGGGTATTGGTCATCTCTTTCATTATCTTTCTTACTTTCTCTTTTATTTTTAGTTGCTCCACACCTACGGTGTGTGTCTTCCTTTTACTCCCTTTGCTCCATGCCCCGGCGTGTGTTTTTATTTCCCTTCTTTATTTCTGCAGTATTGAGATGACATGCTCATGAATTTCATGTTGATTGCTTGAGTTAGTGCACCACTTGCTCACATATATTTCACATCTTTCATATCTCTCACATCACATCATCAACACACACCATCAACAAAAATATCAACAGTGTTGAGAGGTTCTACTGCATGGTTCTTAGTGCCAGCGTTGCAGTGTCGGGCTTCCCCCTACTTGAGAGTATGTTCTCTTTCCTGTTGGACTGTACTTGTCTTTCTGTTAGACTGGACTCTATTAATTTAATTGTTATAGAAAATGTAATTTTATTTCTACTATTTTAGCAATCCTGATCATTGAAATTTAATTGTTTATTGCTTTATCTGGAAGTTCAATGTACTATCACATACCTTTCTATCCCTTCGGAGCTTTTTCGCTCTTGGGAGGCCTCGCAGGTTCCAAGTGGTATCGGGTTTACCCAGTATCGAAGTCTGGGTCGCCACAGTTGGTATCAGAGCGAGAGTTCAGAGTTGTTCGGAATTTTTCTGAGCTAGCTGAGCTTTTGTTTGTGAAGTACATGGGAATTCGAGATATTACAGTGTTCAGAGTCCTCAAGGTCCAGTACAGTCGGTAGCTAGCATAGGTTTTGCGATTGTTTATCGCTTTGCTTTTGAGTGTGGTCTTGTGCGTGCTGTGTTGGCACTGTGAGAGATGGTTTTGCTCTTGTCAGATTCTAACGGAGTGTTTTTCTTTTGTCATGGTGTTTGTCTCGGTTATGATGTACTTGGCAGAGTTCACCGGTAGGCATGAATCTATGGTGCGGTGTTCGAGATTTTTCCTTGGCTTGTTAAGGTGGCTGGTGGCATTATTATTGGTATGATGCCCGTGCACATTCTTATGTTGCTTTGGTCGTCCCAGCTTGAGGTTTGGTCAGCCCCTGGAATGTTAAGGTTGTGTTGTGGTGGTCCATTGGATGCCTTGTTTGAGAGAATGCTCGGGCGAACCTAGGACTTTCCTCCCTGGTGAGCTATTGTTAATCGCACTTGATTCTTCTCATCTTGTTTGGTGGCGTCTTTTCAAGGTAAGTTTTGGAAGTGCTGTCTCTGTGAAGCCTTCGTCCTGTGTCTCCTTAAGTGTGGACTGTGTTAGTTCTGAACTTGATCTGTTCTTGTTCGGCGCTTGCTTGGCTTTGGACCCAGTTTGCGTTTGGGGGCCATTGTGCACCGTGTCCGACGTGCTGTGTTTGGCGGCTGTTGTGCTGTGAAGGTTCATTGATTGTTTCAGGACGAGAGGATAAGCTGAGATTAGCATTCTTTGTGCTTTGTGCTGAAGCTGGTGCTCTCCTTGGTTTGCACTTTGGCGACTTGTGATCGGCTGTTAGTAGGATCGGTACTCGAGGCATGGTATATTGTAGTTTCTAAATTGCGATGGTGTCGAGTGTGTACTGAGATGCGGATGCTGAGTTATTTTTGATGCTTGTGTGCGTTGTTGAGTGTGCAGTGGAAGCATGTGGGCTTATAACCCACAGGTCGAGGATCGTTGGTTGGAAAATTCTGGCCGACCGTGAGGTTTGTTTCCTCGGTGTGATTATCATCTTGGCTATGTGTGCCTTGATATTTTTGGTTGCCGTGCCATTACTGAAGGCATTGTGATGGTTGGCATCAACATGCATGAGGATTGGGGGAATCTGTCGGCATATATGCTGGTCGAGTACCCTTTCTTCTCTGTATTTTTCTTGGGAGTTGTGCTCTCACGACTTGATCGTGGTCTTTGAGGTGCATTCTCCGAGATTGTTATTGTTGATCCTTGTTGGTAAGCTGCTCGTAGCATGGCTAGTGTATGTTAGTCATGTGTTCAGTTGTAATTGTGCCTTGATGTGACTTAGCTTACAGTTGTGTCCCATGGTTCTGTGTTGAGAACGGAGCCGGGATTCTACAGGTGTTGTTGTTGTTGTTGTTGTTGTTGTTGCTGTTGGTGTGGTTGTGTTCAGTGTGGGAGGAGTTCCCCGTGAGGCTGAGTTTGGCATTGTGTGGACCGAGGTCTTGTCAGTTGGTTTTTACTGTACTCTTCCATCGTGGTAGAGTTGGCATGTGGCTCAAATCAGATGTAATGTCTGAGTGAGGACTGACTTGATTGTGTTCGTGGTCCAGCGCTATCATTGGCGTTCTACGTGCTAGTTTTGTTGTTATTTTTGACGCGGAAGCCGATGATTTGGAGCTTTCAGATGAGAGGAGTATGTTTCCTTGTCTAACCTGATGCTTGTTGTGTCTGCCGAGTGTGTTTTATCGGTAGTTGTTGTTGTTGTGCAATAGGTCGTGTCTCCTTTCCCTATGAGACGTTAGCGACGTTGCCTTATTTCGGAGGTGCTAGACTTGTGTTCCTTTATGTGCCATGCTCATTCTGTGCATCGATGTGTCTTGAGATCCGGAGCGCGTGTCTGTGATGGCTGTCTGGTAATATCCCTCTAAATTATGTTTTTCAAGAATTATGTTATCGTGCTTTGTGTTTGAGGTTTGGCTGATGCTTGGAGAGCGTAGCCAGTGTTTTGGGTTTGTTCTTCCCTGTTCACTTGTTAACTCCTTGAATTTCAAGGACGAAATTCCTAAAAGGGGGGAGGACTGTAATATCCTAGAGTCTTCGGATCAGAATCGGAGAGCTACCGGATCACTTTCGTGGGTCCTGATACATGTTTTATGATCCACTCGGGTTTTTCCCTTGTATAACTTGCGGAACCTTGTGGAGAGTTGGCCATTGAGTTTTGCGACTCAAGGACGCTACAGGTGCGTTGTGCTCGTTCCGAGGATCGCGAAGACTATTTTTTCGTATTTTTTGAATTTATGAAATTTTGTGCTAAAAATCAGATTTTAGGAAAATTGCTAATTTTCTATTTTTATTTTTCTTCTTAACCCTTTCTCTCTCCTCTCTCTCCCCTCACGTCTCTCACTTTCTATCCCTCCGTTCTCTCTCCTCTCTTCTCCTCTCCGTCGGGCACGCGACCGGTGCAGATGTAGCACCCCTGATAAAGCAATTGAGAAAAATTAAAACTTCTTCCTAAAGAATCCTACATGAATGCCTTATATAAAGAACCATACCTTATGAGGACGATTATATAAATATACAAGCCAACATCACTTTATGCCATCATGGATAGTATGTAGTGAACTTCTTCCTAAAGAATCCTACATGGAGGCCTTAAATAAAGAACTAAACCATAAGAGGACTATTATATAAATGTACAAGCCAAGTTTACTTTATGCCAACACATGGGTAGTACGTAAGTGGGGTTCCCTTATCCAAAACCAAATGAATGGACGTCCCTTACCAGGGCGCCATTCACCAAATTGAAGCCCCTTTGGAGAGGCGCCATTTACCTTCTTGGGCCCCCATCCAACACCATTATTATATGCACGTGAAGGGCTGTGACTTCCCAAAAACCAAAGGAATGGATGCCCCTTTGCCAGGGCGCTATTCACCTAAAAGAAACCCTTTATACAAGTCGTCATTTAACCCTTGGGGCCACCATCCCACTACGGTATGAATATATATATACACACGTGAAGGTGTCCAAAGCCATGAAGAATGGACACCCTCATGCAGAGACGTCATTTACATGAATAGGAGCACCTGGATTAATGGACGTCCCCTCACAAGGGCGTCATTTCGTCTGTGCTTCTAGAAGATTGAGGCACGAACAATCTCATTCAGCTGGCAAAGCACCATTTCTAGGATCTTGTTCCTCAACCGGACACGCAAGGCAATAAACCCATGCTTTGCATTGGCAACTAGATTTCCTATAACTATTCCCCTCCGTAGCACTGGCAGAGGCTACTACCATCATCAATGCTGAAGGAGCGTCTTCTTCCCGCAGTCTACGTCCTGCTGTGATCCTGAAGTGACTTTCTTTATTCTGTACCTCGTAATCACGTCAAAAGGTAGGTGTTCTCAAGATCTGGCCTAACTAGTAGCTAAATAGGTTAACGTAGCATGCATGCTTAGAGTTAGAATAACTCATCCTCCATGCTATATTACCCAGCTTTATTGTAATAAAAAATGACCTAGTACATAACATGTTACACAGATTTTTACATAGCATGTTACATCTGTTATATATGGTTTTATACCCAATCTGTTACACTGATTTTATGAGTTTTGAACATATCCTATTACACTAGTTTTACAGCCTTAAATAATCATGTTTTAGCCCTAGTATATAACCTCTGTTACATAAGATACATACTTGTTTTAAAAACCCAAAAAGTCCAACCCTCAAGTGAATAGCGCCCCCAGCCAGGGCGCCATTCCCTAAAGGGGCACCCTAAGGCAGGGCACCATTTAATTGAAGACACTATGAAGCGTCGTCAATTCAATTTCTAGCAATTTCCATCAATTATTAATCAACACATTGAAAAATCCATATCTATTGAACTAAACCATAAAATTCTTACATGAATATAGTTCTATGATCCTGATATTTTTGTCTACCCAGCCATGTCCTTATTTCCTGATTCAGAGAAACTCTGAAAATATGAATAGTAACTTGTATCTCAGAATGTACCTCTCGGATGCGAAGCATGACTCACTAGATAACGGCTCAATTGGTGACTCTCCGCAGTGACTTCAATTAATTGAAGACACTGCAGAGGGGCGCCAATTGACTAGAGCACTTATATAAATAGCGACACCCCGAGGGGTCTTCAATTAAATGAAGACACCCAGAGGGGGCGCCAATTCCATTTTAGAGAAAATACGGACACTGCATTAGAAAATTCATATCTATGAAACTAAAACCCAACAATTATGCATGAGCATGCTTCTGAACTCCCGAGAATTTTCACTACCTGTTCATGTGCTTGCTTCCTATTTTCGAGAAACTTTTACTGTATGAATAGTGTTTTGAGTGACAGAACGTACATGCCAGGTGTAAATCACCCAAATATAATTGGCGCCCCAAGCCAGGGCGCCAATTCATTGAATAGCGACACCCCATGAAGTCTTCAATTAATTGAAGACTCTCTGAGGGGGTACCAATTACCTTCTGTATATATATTTTCTAAAAAATGAAAATTTTGAAAGACTGGCCAACCCCCAGGCGCCAATTACATGAAAGATGGGGCAACCCCCAGGCGCCAATTGACTGAAAGAGGGGCCAACCCCCAGGCGCCAATTACATAAAAGACCCTATGACCCCCAGGCGCCATTTCAGTGACAGAGGCATTTGTTCAGATTCCTGATTTGTCTCGAAATTCATACCGATATAGCCCTAGTACATGTTCCTGCATCATATATTTTTGAACTCCATTCATGAAATCTACCTTATGTTCTTACAATGGTCACCCCTTGAAATTCTATATTGGCTATAAATGAGAGTGGATGTCAAAAGTAATACATGAAATGCTGTGCATATGGGGCCCGATCTAGTCCTGGGAGGAGACCCGAAGGTACTTGTGCCCATGGTAGTTTATTGACCACGGTGTTTGGCATTGCACTGAAGTACTTGCTTGACTTGCTTGACTTGAGACACTCCACACTTATTCTCTTTACTTGCTTGACTTGACTTACGTGGCCCAGAACGGGCGATACTTGACTTGCGTGGCCCAAAAAAGGGCAAAATACTTACTTGATTGAAATAGCCAATTCTATTGACACGTACTTGATATTACTTGCTTGAACACGAATTTTACTTGCTTGAACACGACTCTTACTTGCTTGTACATGAGTTCTTGCTTGCCCGAGAAGTGGCATAAACATCTATAAGTTCTTGATATCCTGCTTGACAAACACTTGAAAATCGTGCGATACTCTCTCCTTATACAGTTCTTGATCTCTAATTGTTCATCATGCATAGATTTACTGTATACCTGATTTTCTTACTTGTACATCATGCATAGCCATACTGGTAATACATGTAACCTGTAAATCACTTAAAGATTGCTCGAACTTGAGATGTAATTCCTACTGAGCGATTCACTCATCCAGTTGCTTTCTAACATTTTCAGGTAATTCGGATAGCGACATTCACCCAAATGGGAATGAGACCGAGTGAAGAGTGCTAGAGTCACCGATCATCTACAGTCAGCTAGTCGTGTCTTTTGATCTTCTTGAGTCTCCTTTTTAACCATCTAGTTATGTTTGGTCTAGTCGATTGGATCCTTGTTAAGGCATGTAGCCTAGTATTTGGATTTTAATTTGGAATTGTCTTGGACTAGCTTTATCATCTTTTGATTAATCGCTTAGTTGTCACTTTGGACTATTGGGATCATTAGATATTATTAGTTTTTTTACGCACTCAGTATTTATGTATGTCAAATTTTATCGCTCTAATGACACGATCTACAAAGACACGTCACGCATCCAAGTATCTTCCATGCTTGGGACGTGACAGCGGAGTTGGGTGAGGAGGTGATGGCGTGGAGCTGTCGTGGAGCGTGCTAGCTTGAAGAATGGAGCGTGGCATTGGCGCAATCTCTCGGTGGATTCAAAGCCGACGTGGGTGGGTTGGTGTGCTAGCTTTTGGCATATTGTGGCCATCTCGGCTCGCGAGAACTTTGGTGGAGGTAGGGGGACAGATGCCCTACTCTTTTCCTGCATTCTCTCGCGATTTGGAGCCTAACGGTGTAAGTTTGAGCGAGTTTTATCATGTTTGGGCGAAATGCATGTTCGGGGGGTGTGAGCCATGTTTGCCATTCTAGGTGACGGTTTGTAGTTTAAATGGTTTTATTTGAACCCCTGGCATGTTGGGAATCATTTCCCGTCAGTTTTACTATATTTGGTTGAGAATCGGAGTCGATATGAGCCCGACTGTCCATGTGAGTCGTTTTGGGTCGATTAATGGGAATCGCCCATTTCTTGCATTTTTAAGCGTGGTTTAATCCCTTCCAACTTCTAGAAGGATGGTATTGTGATTAATGGTGTTTTCTCATTGTTCTGGAGACGATTGGGGCGTGGAAAATGGATTTTCATCCGGATTTCCGTGTTTCGCACCGTGACGAGAATGTGCTAGTTGTGTATGCCGCGTTCTCAGTGGAACGCGCTACAACGATGCACCGCGTCTTCTGTAGGAGATGAATAGTTTGGTGGTTAGGAACCGAACTCATGTGATGGGTGCGATCTTATTGAACGCGACCCATGTGATGGGCGCGATCTTAATTAACGCGACCCAGGTGATGGGCGCGATCTGTCTTAATGCGACCCAGGTGAGGGGTGTGTTTATTCATTGTCACGCTTGAGGTTCAGGCCGCGTCTATTAACGTGACTTAGGAAGCACCGCGTCAGTGAGTTATCGTGACCCAGGTGGTGGGCGTGTTCTGTTGATATCGCGACCTTCTGTAGGGGCGCGTTAATCATCGCGACGCAGGGTATAGGCGCGTTAATGCTTTCCATTTTTCATGTCTTATTTGAGCTGTCTCGGGCTCCGATGAACCCAAGATTCAATGCCTTGGTGGCTTTTGGCTCGATGGATGCCTTTGGTGTCTTGTGAGAGTCATATGTATATCGAGGGATGCCATAGGAGCAACTTTATCTCGAGCAGTGCGCAGTGTTGTGTTTTTTTCTGCTGATGTGGCTTCGACCCCTTGGTTAGCTCATTGTTCCGTGGATGTCTTGGATGTCCTATGAGGGCTGTGACCATGTATAGGGTATCTGAGAAGGCCATTTGTACCGAGTAATGTTTTGTATTACTTCGAGGGTCATTATGGTTTCTTGTCAACCTGGTTGTGACCCAGCGGTTGACACGTGACCTTGTGAGTCTCTCGTCTATCCTGTGAGGATCGAGAGATGGTTTTGGGCACTTGGAGGTGTTATCTTTCCTCGGTTTGCATGCCATGTGGTTCGAGGGCTTTCGGTGATCCCTCATGTTTCGTGTTATACAGAATTGTGAGTCCATTGCGCGGCTCGGAGGCCGAGGACTCAACATCATTGTTATGGCTATTCTGTGCCATCTTCCATAATGTGTTTTACCATGATTTTGGCTTAGGGACTAGGCTGATTAACAGCGTGTTACTGCGATATGTGCGACGATCTTGACCCGAGTCTTGTGACTCAAGGATCGTTGTGTCAGCATGTCTAGTTGACTGTCATAAGTCTGGTAGCAGTTGTGTACTACATTGTGCTCTGTGATACGTGCGACAGGTGTGTTGTGTGATGACCCAGGAGATCTAGATACCGGTAAATCAATATCATCGATTTATCGATACCAAGAGCTCGGGGAGGCCACCCAAGAGGCTGATGAGGCCCCGTAAGGGTTGGTGAGTGTTTGTCGAGGGGATGCATAACGAATAGAAATTACACGCGCAATATTAATTAAAGCATTCATTTGAACTTTAAACGGAAGCAATTAAATATATCAGAGTGGTAAAATTTTTACAAGTAGTCCAGATCCATATATCACAAGTCCCACACTGTACAATGGTCAAAACAAAGAACTACACGGGGCACACCCCAGCCAAAAGAGGAAAATGATAGACTGACTATTAACCGACCACTAACAGACCACTGTTGGCTCTAAGACTTTTCGCCAAAAGCACGAGAGAATCCTGCAGCATGTTGCTCCGCCTCACCTAAAAAAGGAAGGGGAGAGTCTCACAATAGAGACTCAGTAGGGTTCACAGGGATCCCTAACTCGCAACTAACTAAAGGAAAGCAGTAAAGCATGCATTGGCATAAATAAATGACAATTTAATAAAGATGTAAAACTAACTAAATAGTTTATGAACAGCTAACAAATATGCCAATTTAATTCAAATGCGAGTACTCAAAATCTACCAATAGAATAACAACTCAATTATTCCCAAGTGACAAGAGAGAGAAGGAGAGGAGATCCACCAGAAGAAGAAATCAGATGTGTCCACTGACGGCTTACACTGCGCCTCAAGTATCTACGCAAGCCTGATCATAGTAAGCGAGACGCGTAACAATACTAGAAACAAGTAACTAGTCAGAGTAACACTCGTCAGTGTCAGTCTAAGCCTCTGACTGGTGTGCACACATCGGCTCGTCGCCTAGAGCCAGGCCTCTAGCTAGTATTCCCCTCCGTAGGACGCTACGGTTGGACTGGGGCCCACGAAACTAGCTAAAAACAGTATCATGGGACTACCCCGCCACCTCTCCTAGGTGGGATCAACACTAAAAGTCGTCGGCCTACGACTGGTGGTTCCATCACAAGGAAAGAGAATATATCTCTATTGGGATCTAAAAATATGCCATAATTTATGATAACAATTAAACATGGCAATTATTCAATGATTAAATGCATAAATAATTGAATATGCTGAAATGGCAATTATTCGATAATTAAATGCAATAATTAACTGCATAAATAATTGAATATGCTAAGAATTGGAATCTATCAGGATTAAACGACTTAAATATGGCGAAGATGAAATATTAAATGCATGAGTAAATGAACACGCAAAAATAGCAGAACAAGCAGTCGAACTAGGGTTGCTATAGTCTTAGGCGGTCGAACAACGAACCGCTGCGTGCTGCTAAACGGACTGGCCATGAAGTTTCTACCGCCATTCAAATTTAAAAATATTCACGCGGCCGAGATGTTATGGCGGACCGTTATGAAATCTAAAATAATATAAACATAGTCCTTATCGGAGGAATCGGATCCACAGGAATCCTAATCGGATCCCTTCGCGGTCGACCCAAATCGACGGGAATTATTATTTTCAACCTATTCCCTACCAATCCATCACCTCAATACAACAATTTATTATCTATGAACTCAGTGACGATAGAATACGACAGTTTATCATCTATGAACTCAGCAACGATGGGCATGCGACAGTCTATCGTCTATGAACTCCACAACGATGGGCATGCAACAGTTTATAGTCTATGAACTCAGCGATGATGGGCATGCATTAGGAACAATTTAACGGGCTAGGGCATCGATCCCCCTACCTCAATCGTGCCGAAACCTTCTATTCTGACCGCGAGCAAGTCGAGGGTCGTCACGGCTCGCCTTTGCCCAGTCGTCTCTCCACTCCACGGTTCGTCCCAGGTTGATGCCTCCGCGTTCCTCGCATCGTGGGGAAGCTCTCGTCGCTCCATGCGAGGCTAGAAGGCCATCCCCCCACCGGATCTAAGCCGAGGAAGTCGATTCCACCATGAGAAGGGGAGATAGGGCCGCCCGATGCCGCCGTGGAACCGCGCCTCCACGCTGGGGTCAGAGCCGACAAGGGCGCCACCGCGATCTACACTTCTGCAGGCTCGTCGACGGAGCTCCGGCGCCTCCACCATGGCCTTCGGGTCCTCGCGCACCGAGAAGAGAGAAAGAGGGAGTGAGTGTCGCCGCCGTGGGTTCTGCGGATGAAAGGGGGAGGGGTCGCCACCGCAACATTCACCCCTGCAGCCTTGGGTTGCCGCGTCGCCGCCGTCCTCTGCCGTGGGCCGCTAAGACGGAAGGGGGAGAGGGGGGTGGCCGTTCGCGGTTCTCCTGCGGGTTCGCCTACTGGTTCACCCCCTTCGGGTGAAAAGAGGGGGAGAAAGAGGGAGTAACGAGAGAGAGAGGGCGGGATCGAATGGGTTAAAAAAATGAATTAAAACATTATTTTTTTTATTTTTAACTCTATTTTACGATCTAATCCCTCAATTAAGTGAAATTGTCAATATGCCCCTTAATTTCTTTAAAAGCTTTAATCTAATTAGATTAAATACTAGAAAAGGCCTATAAATTTCATGAAAATAGCCAAAATTCATGGAATAAATTTTATTTTATTACCGGTAAAGATCCATTAAAGAACGGGTCTCACAGTCCCTCCCTCCTAATAAAAATTTCATCCTCGAAATTTAAAAGGAAGAACCAGCTAGGAGCGAACTGAAAGAAAGCATAGTCTTCAGAAAGAAATGAATGAGAAACACCTGAATCAAACAAAACACGAGCTGCATGGCCATAAATCATAATTGTATCTTCCACGAGATGAGATGCCACAGCTTTAGCACGAGTAATATAAGAGACTTTCCCTTTTTGCTTCGTGCCCGCTGCGGTAGATTGTAGGGAAGAAGACACTGAAGCTTGAGGGTAATACTAATGAGGTTGAGGTGGTGGAGGAGGTCTGAACTGAGACGGCTGCGGTTGAGAAAATTGCATTGGCTTCGGCCTCTGAGGATAATCTCGCACCACATGTCCCGGTTGATCACAACGGAAACAAATCACTGGCATCGAACAAGGCTTGCCCGGATGATAACTACCACATCTCGGACACGGTCTCGGCTGACTATCCACGGATCCCTGACGCTGGAAAGAAGGTATTGATTGCTACTGCTCGGGATTAGAAGATGCTTGCTGGTCATACCGCTTCTTAAACTTCTTGAACTTGGGTTCGGAAGAAGAAATGCCACTGGCAGTAGGTACAGCAGATGGAACTCCTGCCACAGACGGCTGACTGACTTGCTGAAACTGCAGACTCGGCTGAACGGGGTCAACTTGGGTACGCCTCGTAATCTAGCCATGTCAAGCTCTAAAGCCGCAGCTGCCTGATACGCTGCGTCCATCTCTACTACTTGGGTTGCAATCAGAGGCTGCCTTAATTCCGCTTTCAACCCACGCAGAAATTGCTCGATCTTCAAACCTTCATCAGCAAGAATATGAGGCGCATATCGACCCAATTCCACGAACTTGTTCCGATATTACAATACAGTCATGTCAGCTTGATCTTACTCCATGAATTGATTCATTTTGTCCATTCTGAGGTAAGCTGGACTGTAAGTGCGCTCGAAGGTTGTAACAAACTCCCGCCATGTGATCTGACGAAGCGGACGGGATATGAAAGCAACCTCCCACTCCGTGGTCCACCACGTGAGTTCTGCTCCTTGAAGTGAAACCAGCATGACTTTTTCATCCTCCGTGCACTCCATAGAACGGAATACACGCTCGGTTGCATCAATCCACACTCTGGCCGCATCAGGATCTGCCTGTCCTTCATAAGTTGGTGGGTGGAATAGAAAAAATTCTTTCAATGCCCTGCCACGACCACCTGGAGGTAAATCGGCTTGAGGAGCAGGATCAGCTTGAATTGGAGCTGGCACATTAGCCGGAGGAGAAGTACCACTTCCTTCCCTCGGGACACGTGCCCTTCTACGAGGCGGCATTTTGATCTAGAAGAAAACACGTAATAATAGAAAACCTATCAGTGATCACGAAAAACATCCTAAGCCAGTAGTAGACTCACATGGACTTGTTCTGGACTCATGCAATTCCAATTCCTTATACAAATCCTCAACACTGCTCTGATACCAACTGTGACGACCCAGGAGATCCGGATACCGGTAAACCAATATCATCGATTTACCGATACCAAGAGCTCGGGGAGGCCACCCAAGAGGCTGATGAGGCCCCGTAAGGGTTAGCGAGTGTTTGTCGAGGGGATGCATAACGAATAGAAATTACATGCACAATATTAATTAAAGCATTTATTTTAACTTTAAACGGAAGCAATTAAATATATCAGAAAGGTAAAATTTATACAAGTAGTCCAAATCCATATATCACAAGTCCCACACTGTACAATGGTCAAAATAAAGAACTACACGGGGCACACCCCGGCCAAAAGAGGAAAATGACAGACTGACTACTAACCGACCACTAACAGACCACTGCTAACTCTAAGACTTTTCGCAAAAGCACGAGAGAATCCTGTAGCCTGTTGCTCCGCCTCACCTGAAAAAGGAAGGGGTGAGTCTCATAACAGAGACTCAGTAGGGTTCACAGGGATCCCTAACTCGCAACTAACTAAGGAAAGCAGTAAAGCATGCATTGGCATAAATAAATGACAATTTAATAAACCTGTAAAACTAACTAAACAGTTTATAAATAGCTAACTATTATGCCAATTTAATTCAAATGCGAGTACTCGAAATCTACCAATAGAATAACAACTCAATTATTCCCAAGTGACAAGAGAGAGAAGGAGAGGAGATCCACCAGAAGAAGAAACTAGATGCGTCCACTGGCGGCTTACACTGCGCCTCAAGCATCTACGCAAGCCTGATCATAGCAAGCGAGACGCGTAACAATACCAGAAACAAGTAACTAGTCAGAGTAACACTCGTCAGTGTCAGTCCAAGCCTCTGACCACGTGTGCACACACCGGCTCATCACCTAGAGCCAGGCCTCTAGCTAGTATTCCCCTCCGTAAGACTCTACGGTTGGACTGGGGCCCACGGAACTAGCTTCAAAACCGTATCACGGGACTATCCCGCCACCTCTCCCGGGTGGGATCAACACTAAAAGTCGTCGGGCTACGACTGGTGGTTCCATCACAAGGAAAGAGAATATATCTCTATTGGGATCTAAAAACATGCCATAATTTATGATAACAATTAAACATGGCAATTATTCAATGATTAAATGCATAAATAATTGAATATGCTGAAATGGCAATTATTCGATAATTAAATGCAATAATTAACTACATAAATAAGTGAATATGCTAAGAATTGGAATCTGTCGGTATTAAACGGCTTAAATATGGCGAAGATGCAATATTAAATGCATGTGTAAATGAACACGCAAAAATAGCAGAATAAGTGGTCGAACTAGGGCTGCTATAGTCTTAAGCGGTCAAACAACGAACCGCTGCGTGCTGCTAAATGGATTGGCCATGAAGTTTCTACCACCATTCAAATTTAAAAATATTCACGCGACCGAGATGTCAGCCACTCAGGTCAATAAACGGGTTATAGCGGACCATTATAAAATCTAAAATAATATAAACATAGTCCTTACCAGAGGAACCGGATCCCTTCCCGGTCGACCCAAATCGACGGGAATTATTATTTTCAACATGTTCCCTGCCAATCCATCATCTCAATACAACAATTTATTATCTATGAACTCAGCGACGATAGAATACGGCAGTTTATTGTCTATGAACTCAACAATGATGGGCATGCGATAGTCTATCGTCTATGAACTCAGCAACGATGGGCATGCGAAAGTTTATAGTGTATGAACTCACCGACGATGGGCATGCATTAGGAACATATTAACGGGCTAGGGCATCGATCCCCCTACCTCAATCGTGTCGAAACCTTCTATTCCGACCGTGAGCAAGCCGAGGGTCGTCGCGACTCGCCTTTGCCCGGTCGTCTCTCCACTCCACGGTTCATCCCGGGTTGATGCCCTTGCATTCCTCACGTCGTGGGGAAGCTCTCGTCGCTCCAAGCAAGGCTAGAAGGCCATCCCCCCACCGGATCTAAGCCGAGGAAGCCGATTCCACCGTGAGAAGGGGAGATAGGGCCGCCCGATGCCGCCGTGGAACCACGCCTCCACGCCGAGGTCGGAGCCGACGAGGGCGCCACCGCGAGCTACACTTCTTGATGAGGACATCACCAGCTTTTCCCTTTGTTCGAGGATCCAGATGCTCGCCAGCTATGCTACATCTTGTCCGCCACTATATTTTGAGTCATATGATGTAATTTTCATTTTCTTATCATGTACTTTTTCTTTTATTTGAGTCCAATACCTAGGTTAGGTAGCTATTTACCTAAGTCTAGAGTCATTATGTTGGTTAATGGGCCCAATTATATGGGCTAGGCCCAGGGGCGCCCCCTTCCCCTTGGTTAAGTGTTAGTAGTCCAAAATCAGGGACTTATGTGAAAATGTGGGATTCCTATAAATAGGACCCCAATCCCTCATTTGGAGGCTAATTAAGTATTGATAAAATTGCCACAAGAATTTGTGCCTCTCTCTCTAGCTCTCTCTCTCTCTAAAGGGGGCGAACCCCATTCTCTCTCCTCCCCACCCCCAAATTCAAAATTCACTCTCTCTCTCCTCCCTATTCACCTCTAATTAAGACCCCTCCCCCTTCCCCATACCTCCCATTTAAATCCCCTCCAACCCCTAGGTGGAATCCCCTTCTCCTAGGCACCTCTCTCTCCTCCCAAGCAACCTTTCCCCTTCCCCATACAACCTTTCATTTTCCCAAGGGAGAATCCCTTCTCCCAAGCACCCCTTCCCCTCCCCAAGGTAACCCTTCCCATTCCCTAGGCCCCCATTAACCCCTCCATTAACCCACCATTCAAAACAAAGGAGAGATCTCTCCTCCCTCTCTCCTTCCCAACCCAAATTCGCATCTCCCCCTCCCTCCACTTGCTAGACCACCTCCCAGCCCCCTTTCTACCCTTCCCACACCTTGAATCACCCCCTAATAGACCCCCACATAGTCAGGTGTCACCCCCACACCCATCCACCCCATTTCCCACCCCATCTACTCCGTCTCCCATCACCTTTCATCACCCTATCCATCTCAGTTCACAGGCAGCAGTTAGAGCCCGACTTGCAGAGACTGCCTCGGTGCTGTCCGACGTCATCTGGAGGTGAACCATACATCGCCAGAAAGGTCTTCCAGTCTTCTTCGCAGGCGAGGTGGAATCGTCTTGTTCAAACTTCACTCCAGATCGTGGTGCCCAATCTCGTCTGACTGCGCAACCGGGACAAGAACCTGGACCAGAGCTGTAGTGCAGAAGCTACCACGGCCACACCCCTCAACGTATGAAGGAGCCACTTGGCCGAGAGCTGCTACCACAAGGAATCTACAATCACCAACAAGCGGCGTCCCTTTTAGAATCAGAAGAGCCTTTTCCAATTTTTCTCTCCCGGGCGCGCAGAACAGATCGTTCAGGTCCTGCCCTGACCCCCCCTCACTCAACGGACTCCTCCTCGCCACCCCTGACATCGTCTGGTGCTCTGCTTGATTGCTACTCAAAGAAGACTCATCCACGATCTTCCTCGACTTGGTCTCGCATCAATCGGACTTCAGGAGCGGTCGTGGTCACTACATCCATCTGCTGCTGCACCCTAGGAACAGTACAAATCTGAGCGCAGGGGCCCTGTTCCAGAGCCTGCCCCAGCCGGTGACGAATTCAGGACTGCCCACAAAAATTTACAGACGTGCCTGGATCCGTCAGCGTCGTTTCAGTGCCAGTCTTGTCAAATTCTGAGTTCGGAGGAGTGCACAGCGACGACTACACCGACCCCCTATCCTGCTGTCCCAGACCTTGGCAGATTCGGCGGGGTGCTTCATCGGCGCTAATCAAACATAACTCCTTTCCCCGCCTGGCCGGCTTAGCGCCCCTCCCTGCGTGGAGGTAGTGTTTGGTTTGTAACCTCATTTCCCCACCCCTAGTCCACCCCCTCTGTGAGGGCGTAGTGATTGTACTAGCAGGTAAGCGGCCGAAGCGTCATCAGCGCGACGTGCGGGTAGCCCACGCTTCCCCGCTCGCCCTCGTCTCCGGCCGGGATCGGCGTCCTCACGCCGATCAGGTGAGCTTCTGGCCACTTCCTCTGCTGGTTTTACTTTTGCTTGTCTTAGTATTGTTTCTAGTTGACCGTCGGCGGTGAGGTGAGCGCCCGATCTCAAACGCCATTGAATTGTGTGAACACTGCAGAGTGAGTTGAGAGTGTGACACTACAACCCACGCCCTCGGCATGCCGGCCGCCCTTGAAATTGGGCATCCCTGGCCCATTGGAGACCATCCTTAGCTGGCCATACCCTTGGAACCTTGAGGTCCAACCTCGGACCCTCCCCATCATCGCCGGTCCGCCTACGGACCCGGGTGTGCGCGACGCGGGTGAACCTGCTTGAGTGGGTCCGCCGTTCGGTTCGGTTGCTTGCAATTCTAGGTTCGAGGGGTCGTGTCTCATCAAATTGGTATTAGAGCATCATCATCCTTAGGCGTGTCGTATCAATTGGTATCAGAGCAAGTTTTAGACTTGTCTCTACGAGTCTAGCCCTAGGGCATTATCAATTGAGTCTCCCTTGCATCATGCTTTCCATCACTCCATTGCATGACCACCCTAGGGAGATGCCCCAAATATCCATGGACCGATTTTACATTGTCACTAACAAGATTCATAACTATCTTGATACCCTCACCACCCGACTTGACCGGCTCGAAACAAAAAGGAACCCCGACCCTAGAGCTTGGTCACCTCGGGATGAATTTGGATGGGAAACCAAAGGACCCAGATACCCATGGGAAGAGATGAGGATTGAGATTAAGAAGATCTTCACTCCCCCTTTCCCTCCCAGTCAACCCAAGACCTCCCTTAGGGCCCAAACTCCACCACCCCAAATAATTCCAACCCCGATCACCACCACCATTCAAACCAAATTGGCCACCACCCAACCCACAAATCCTTTTCCCACCCCTTTCCAAAAGGAACTTAAGGAGGTGACCGAAGTCTATGAGGCTCCCCTAGATTGGGAAGAAGAATATGAAGCCCAATTGGGTCAAGAGGACTCATTCCTTCCCAAAGAAAACCCATTGAGCCAAATTGGGTGCACCCTCCCCTATGAGTTACAAGATGCCCAACCTAGGCCTCCACTACTACCCCTCCCCATTCTATCCCAAGTCCCTCATTACCCACCACCCAAAGAGCACCACATGCCAATCATCAACACCCCACCCACAAAGGACCTACTCACCTCTTTGGTAGAGGAAACCATGATCCCCACACCCGACCCCCTAGTAGGGAACACCCCAGAACCACTCCCCATCTTGGAGGAAAGTCATGGCCAAAAAGAGGAAGAAACTTCACCTTTCATGCCACCCCCAATTTGGAGTGAACTGATCATAAGTGGGCCCTTGGTTAGATGGCTTGTGGAAAACCGGGCTCACCCTATCCTGCCCCTTGCTTACCCTTCCATGGAACAACACCTCCCCATAGTACCCTTATCCACCTATCACACCACAATCCAATCATCCTATCAAGTGGAAACATTAGGGGATCTACTTAAGGGTATAGCTTGGCAAATGGAACTAACTGGCATGTTGACTACAGTAGCCGAACGACCTAGGAGCCTTGACCTCCTACACCTATGTGTCGGATCCATCTCCTCTATTTACACTATGGGTTGCTACACTAGCGACCTTCTTTTACTCCTCCCTACACCCGACGAGCCCGTTGCTATCCACATACTAGAGTTGCTTGTCTCGGGTAGAACATCTAGTCCTCCATTCATGGCCGACCATCCCACCAAAAACTTTGGTCTAATCACTTTACTAGAGGAGGAGAGTCCGCCATCAAATGGTTGTGAGGACCATAAGGACCTAGAGTTCCTCTCCTTAGGTGACCCTTACCATGACCCCTTCAATCCCCTCCTATACCCCCCCACCTTACTCACCACCAACCTTTTCCTACCCCAACCGACCTTATTGGACCAAGCCCACTCCATTTTCCTAGACCCCTTTGACCCCTATGAGTGGAAACTCTCACACCAAGCCATATACATAAGAGAAACCATTTGGATGGGAATGCATCTGCCACTACATTTTGCATCATTTGGTAGGGCTAGTAAGCCCAGTCATCTCATACATGTCACGCACACTTTAGGCCCAATGCATGACTGGCTCACATTTGGATGTGCTGGTCCTCCCTCATTCATCATTGATCATATGCATGTTAGGAGCATCTACGGGTGTCCAGGTCCCCCGGCATTCATCACCACTTTGTGTGATAGGTTCTCCTACAGATACCATGGTCCTCCCACCATTGTTATGAAGCCCATGCATGATAGGGCCACTAGTGGTTGCCCCGGTCCACCTAAGTTCATCAAGGTCCACATGGCATCACAGCATGATAGGTCAATTTACGGTTGCCCCGGTCCACCTTTACACACCAAGCTCTTCACACCCACACCGCATCATAGTGCATGGCATACGCATGCACGCAAGCAATTCGCAATAAGCGGTGAGGTTCACAAAGAGCGAATAAGAGCTCGCGAGCGCCACTTGGAATTTCAAGTAGGCGATTTGGTGATGATGGCATCGGAGTGGCTCTACCTTAGGGTCACCTCCCATTCGAGGGCACGAGGACTTGGACCTTTCCCTGTTCCTAATGGCTTTGGCAACACAGCTTGTGGATTGAATTTACCAATGGGTTATGGGATATACCCCACTTCTCACGTGGCAGACCCGGCACCCTATATGGGCACCGCGGTGGATCCTAGTGAGTGCTTTGAGCCTATACCTTCCTTTAAGAGGGACACCCCGGAGAGCCACCACAAAATAGCCTTGAGAGCCCGACGTGTGCACATAGGGGCAATACTATGCAAGCAGGGTTCCATCGCCAGCAAGAGGGTGTGCCGCAGCCACCTTGAGAGGATGAAGGACCGTCCCCTGGTCGCAGATGTCGGTTGAGTTTGGAGGTTGAGGGTCGCCCTGAGCTGCTTTGGAGGACCGCTCCCCCGGTGGGCCCATAGTCGATGGAGTCGAGTTCTCCGCACCCCGGGGGTATGATGAGGACATCACCAGCTTTCCCCTTTGTTCGAGGATCCAGATGCTCGCCAACTATGCTACATCTTGTCCGCCACTATATTTCGAGTCATATGATGTAATTTTCATTTTCTTATCATGTGCTTTTCCTTTTATTTGAGTCCAATACCTAGGTTAGGTAGCTATTTACCTAAGTCTAGAGTCATTATGTTGGTTAATGGGCCCAATTATATGGGATAGGCCCAGGGGCGCCCCCTTCCCCTTGGTTAAGTGTTAGTAGTCCAAAAGTCAGGGACTTATGTGAAAATATGTGATTCCTATAAATAGGACCCCAATCCCTCATTTGGAGGCTAATGAAGTATTGATAAAATTGCCACAAGAATTTGTGCCTCTCTCTCTAGCTCTCTCTCTCTCTAAAGGGGGCGAACCCCATTCTCTCTCCTCCCCACCCCCAAATTCAAAATTCACTCTCTCTCTCCTCCCTATTCACCTCTAATTAAGACCCCTCCCCCTTCCCCATACCTTCCATTTAAGTCCCCTTCAACCCCTAGGTGGAATCCCCTTCTCCTAGCCACCTCTCCCTCCTCCCAAGCAACATTTCCCCTTCCCCATACAACCTTTCATTTTCCCAAGGGAGAATCCCTTCTCCCAAGCACCCCTTCCCCTCCCCAAGGCAACCCTTCCCATTCTCTAGGCCCCCATTAACCCACCATTCAAAACAAAGGAGAGATCTCTCCTCCCTCTCTCCTTCCCAACCCAAATTCGCATCTCCCCCTCCCTCCACTTGCTAGACCACCTCCCAGCCCCCTTTCTGCCCTTCCCACACCTTGAATCACCCCCTAACAGACCCCCACATAGTCAGGTGTCACCCCCACACCCATCCACCCCATTTCCCACCTCATCTACTCCGTCTCCCATCACCTTTCATCACCCTATCCATCTCAGTTCGCAGGCAGCAGTTGGAGCCCGACTTGCAGAGACTACCCCGGTGCTGTCCGACGTCATCTGGAGGTGCACCATACATCACCAGAAAGGTCTTCCAGTCTTCTTCGCAGGCGAGGTGGAATCGTCTCGTTGCGACTTCACTACAGATTGTGGTGCCCATTCTCGTCCGACTGCACAACCGGGACCAGAACCTGGACCAGATCTGCAGTGCAGAAGCTACCACGGCCACACCCCTCAACTTATGAAGGCACCACTTGGCCGAGAGCTGCTACCACAAGGCATATACCATCACCAACAAGCGGCGTCCCTTTCGGAATCAGGAAGAGCCTTTTCCAATTTTTCTCTCCCGGGCGCGCAGAACAGATCGTTCAGGTCCTGCCCTGACCCCCCTCACTCAATGGACTCCTCCTCACCACCCCGACATCATCTGGTGCTCTGCTTGGTTGCTGCTCGAAGAAGACTTGTCCACGGTCTTCCTCGACTTGGTCTCGTATCAATCGGACTTCAGGAGCGGTCGTGGTGACTACATCCATCTGCTGCTGCACCCTGGGAACAGTATGAATCTGAGCCCAGGGGCCCTGTTCCAGAGCCTGCCCCAGCCGGTGACGACTTCAGGACTGCCCACAAAACATCACAAACGTGCCTGGATCCGTTAGCGTCGTTTTAGTGCCGGTCTCGTCAAATTCTGAGTTTGGAGGAGTGCACAGCGACGACTACACCGACCCCCTATCCTGCTATCCCAGACCTGGGCAGATTCGGGGGGGTGCTTCATCGGCGCTAATCAAGCATAACTCCTTTCCCCGCCTGGCCGGCTTAGCGCCCCTCCCTGCGTGGAGGTAGTGTTTGGTTTGTAACCTCATTTCCCCACCCGTAGTCCATCCCCTCTGTGAGGGCGTAGTGATTGTACTAGCAGGTAAGCGGCCGAAGCGTCATCGGCGCGGCGTGCGGGTAGCCCACGCTTCCCCGCTCGCCCTCATCTCCGGCCGGGATCGGCATCCTCACGCCGATCAGGTGAGCTTATGGCCACTTCCTCTGCTGGTTTTACTTTTGCTTGTCTTAGTATTGTTTCTAGTTGACCGTCGGCGGTGAGGTGAGCGCCCGATCTCAAACGCCATTGAATTGTGTGAACACCGCGGAGTGAGTTGAGAGTGTGACACTACAACCCACGCCCTCGGCGTGCCGGCCGCCCTTGAAATTGGGCATCCCTGGCCCATTGGAGACCATCCCTAGCTGGCCATGCCCTTGTAACCTTGAGGTCCAACCTCGGACCCTCCCCATCATCGCCGGTCCGCCTACGGACCCGGGTGTGCGCGACGCGGGTGAACCCGCTTGAGTGGGTCCGCCGTTCGGTTCGGTTGCTTGCAATTCTAGGTCCGAGGGGTCGTGTCTCATCAAATTGGTATCAGAGCATCATCATCCTTAGGCGTGTCGCATCACTTCTGCAGGCTCATTGACGAAGCTACGGCGCCTCCACCGTGGCCTTCGGGTCCTCGCGCACCGAGAAGAGAGAAAGAGGGAGAGAGGGTCGCCGCCGCAGGTTCCACGGGTGAAAGGGGGAGGGGTCACCGCCGCAACCTTCACCTCTGCAGCCATGGGTTGCCGCGCTGCCGCCGCCGGCCTTGGGTCGCCGCCACCGTCCTCCGCCGTGGGCCGCGAAGACGGAAGGGGGAAAGGGGGGTGGCCATTCGCGGTTCGCCTGCGGGTTCGCCCCCTTCAGGTGAAAAGAGGGGGAGAAAGAGGGAGAAACGAGAGAGAGAGGGGGGATCGAATGGGTTAAAAAATAAATTAAAATAGTATTAATTTTTTTATTTTTAACTCTATTTTGTGATCTGATCCCTCAATTAAGCAAAATTGTCAATATGCCCCTTAATTTCTTTAAAAGCTTTAATCTAATTAGATTAAATACTAGAAAAAGCGCATAAATTTCATGAAAATAGACAAAATTCATGGAATAAATTTTATTTTATTACCGTTAAAGATATGTTAAAGAACGGGTCTCACATGTTGTGTCCTTGAAGTTTGACGCTATTCTAACATATTGAGTCATTGGCATTCTGAGGTTTTGATGCTGTCTAACACCATGAATTATTGACCTTCTAATGACACTTCGATATTCTCAAGGTAGTTCATGCAAAAAGCTCAAATGAACAAAAAGGAATCAAGTGCATAGAAATTGAGAAAATTGGTTGCACAGAAAATTAACTAAGGTGGTTTAGGAAACAACTTCAAACATACTCAGATAGAACAGCAATCAAGGATGGCTGAAGACATCATCAAGAGTAGTTGTCACAAGGGAAGTGTCGACACCTTGTTATAGAGTTCCGACACTACAGCTCTTCCAGAGAACGTTGAAGCCAAGATTTCTTAAAGAAGGGTTGACACCAAAATCTCAGCAGGTCGGGACATTGGTCTTCCAGAGACCATAACACAAGGAGACTTCATAAGAAGTGTCGACACCTCCATCTCAGCAGGTCGGGACATTGGTCTACCAAAGACCGTTATACAAGAAGACTTCATAAGAAATGTTGACATCTCCATCTTAGCAGGTCGAGACATTGGTCTTCCAGAGACCGTTATACAAGAAGACTTCATAAGAAGTGTCGACACCTCCATCTCAGCAAGTCGACACATTGGTCTCCCAGAAGCCCTTCTAGCCTGTTGTCTGTCATATCAGAGGTCAATCTAGAGAGTGTAAAGTCATACCGAAAACCTCCAAAAAACACGGATTTCGAGGTCTGGAGCAACTCCCAAGATCAGACATGTGACTCTACGAACATTACCATGTCTGAAATGACTTTTTGGTGGCAGCTGTGACAGAGTTCAAATGTGGCAAATGTCACACCACCTGTAGCTATCAGCCAATGGGAGATGATCCTAGAAAGGTACACCAAGCATAGAAGTGACCTGCACCAATAAGGAAGTTGTTTGCTGGATGTTGTCCACATGGATCATTAAATGTTCAGATTTGGAGCAGATGGAATGTCTATTGTTTATTTCCTCTAAGCCAATCAGAAGAAAGCAACTATGAAGACACCTTTTTACTCAAGATACACCAATCAATGGACTGGGCTTTTGGAGGGAAAAAGCTCCCTCTGTAGAGCAGGGTGTGCGGCGCTGAACCATGCATACAGAGAGCTGGGCAGTCGCCAAAAAGAGGAAGAGAGAGAGCTGCTGTTGATATAGTTGCTGCCACCCTTGGAGAAGAAAAGAAGAAGGCAAGAAGCCAGTCATGCCAGAACTGAAAGAGAAAAGAAGAAGAAGAAGAAGGAGAAGGAGAAGAAGAAGAAGAAGAAGAAGAAGAAGAAGAAAAAGGTGAAGAGCTCAAGGCCATTTGTGAAGAGCTGAAGCAAACCCACGGGCTTCTCTTCCACATGCTCGTTGCACTGCAAAGACAAAGCTACCATTATAGAAGTAAAGGACCTCCTCGTAGCAAGCCAAGCTCTCCACATCTCAGACAAGAATACTTGCATCTAGCATCGTGTTTCATTTTCTCTGTCTGAGTTTTTCATTGTCCATTTTCGTTTGTTCTCATCAAAATCTGTGAACCGTCCCTACCGGCGTTGTAGGAAGACAGACGGAGGTGTTCTCCGGTCTGTGGTGCTTCAGTCCCTACCTAGTACTGTAGGAAGACAGACAGAGGGCTTATCTTGTCGGTGGCTGGCCGGTTGTGCCATTTGCTATGTTTATAGCGATTTAGTGCGGTGGCACTAATGAAGCCTCACTTGGCTTAAGTGAGGGGTGGACGTAGAACTCGAGTTTGAGTTCAAATCACCTAAAAATCCATGTTATTGTGGTTTGCTTGTGCGTGATCTCCCTACGATAGATGCTTGCTTGGCTCGTTGTCTATTTACTCTCCATCATCTCGCGTATAGATTCTTGTTTCATATGCTAGTTGTTTTATTCCGCTGTAATCTTTTTATATCTTGAAAAAGAGGGGCAGATATATTCACCCCTCCCCTCTAGATCGGCCATTCCCACACAACACGTGGTATCAGAGCCAAACTCTCATAATGGGGTCCAACGACCTTGAGAGAAATGGTGGAATGACGTCTAAGGGTCTTATGCCCGAAGGACATTCTGTCAATAGACCACCCTACTTCGCTGGATCTAACTACCCTTATTGGAAAAATCATATGCAGGTGTTCATCCGCGTCTAAGACTATGAGCTATGGCGAGTCATTAGCAAGGGCCCATACGAGCTTCCAGAAGATGAGGACGTCTAGACTAAGGAGCAGATTAGAAGATCCACAATCAACTGGAGTGCCAAGCACTTCATGTGGTTCTCTCTTCATCCAGTAGTGTTTTCAAGAGTATCAACCTGTACGATGGCCAAGGAGATGTGGAACTGTTTAGAGGTAATATATGAAGGCACATCTCAGGTGCGTGAAACCAAGGCTAACATCTTGATCTCTGAATATGAAATGTTCAAAATGAAGCCTGATGAGTCCATTCAAGATATGTATGCTCATTTAACTATGCTCACAAATAGTCTAACTGATTTGGGAAAGAAATATACAGAGTAGGACATAGTGAGAAAAATTCTTCGATCATTAACCCTGGCATGGCATACCAAGGCTACTGCAGTTGAAAAGTCTAGAGATCTATCAACCACTAAGGTAGAAGAACTCATAGGGTCACTCATGACCTATGAGATAAACTTGAAGAAAAAAGAGATAGAAGTGACCAAGAAGAAGCCTTTGGCTCTAAAGGCAGGACCTAGCCGCCAAACTACCTCCGAGGAAGGTGAGACTTCTGCTAGTGAGCAAGATAAGGATCAAGTGGCCATGCTCACACATAAGTTCAGAAGTTTTTTGAGAAAAGAAGGTAAGGGCTTCATGAAAAGGAAGCCACAGGTAAAGAAAGGTTATAGATCGAGTTCTAAAAACTTTAAGAAAGCTGACAAGATTATTTGTTACTCTTACAACAAACCAAGACATGTCAAGAGTGAGTATCCTGATAGGGTGAAGAAAGCTGGCCAATGGAAAGGGAAAAAGAAGAACAAAGCCATGGTGTGCACGTGGAGTGATGAGGAGGAAGATGATAATGAATCAAGCTCCATGGAGAAGTAAAAGGACGACTTCTACCTAATGGTCAAGGGAGACGAAGAATCTGAGGTACATTCTCCTTTCGAGACCTTCACTTCTAGTGATTGGGAAGAAGCCTACATAGAACTCATGGGTAAGTATGACATGCATAAGAAGGAAAACAAAGCCTTGAAAAATAAAGTTAACTCAAATGTTCATGATTATAGCATAAGTGATAAAACTGTCACCCTGGAATCTGAAATTGAAGACCTAAAAAAATTTATTGAAGATTTGGAAGATGGTAGAAAAGAAATGATTGACTTAGAAGTTGAAAATAAAGACTTAAGAAATGAAATTGATGAAATAAAAATGAAGATGCAAAGTTATGAAAATGACAGCAAACTGTGCCATGAAAAATATGAAGCTGTCAAGCAAGTCAACTCACAACTTCTTAAGGACAATGAAAAGCTCCAAAAGGACTTAAATGACAAACATAAATCTTTAGAGAAATTTGTGGATGGGAGTGAAAACCTGAATGCTTTGCTTGGGACAAAGATGAACTTCAATAGGGAAGGGCTGAGTTATAATCCCACTGAGAAAAAGGCAATTGGTATAAAAACTACAACTTGTGTTCCATCTTGTTAAGCATCAACTTCTAAAACAACACCAAGCCTAAACTAAGAAAAAACTAAAAACAATGGAAAAGAGAAAATGGTAGAGCCTATGAAGAACAACCCTGAAAAACCCAAAAAGGTTCACCAACAACACCAAACAGGCCGACACCAACCTATGTTCAGGTTTGCACATCCTAAGGGTAGAAATAGTTTCAATAATGGCACAAGTCGGCACTACCCACAGGACAGGTCGACACCCTCATGGTCAATCACCGACCAATTTCCTAGGTATGCTTCGACAGGTCGACACCTAGGTTATAGGTACTCGACACGCCTCTCATCTAGAGATCGTTATAAATTGGTTGAACGGGAGACAGGTCAACACTCTTACGATAGGAGGTCGACACATTCAGCAAACAGAGACCGTTATAGATGGTCAGAACAAGGTACAGGTCGACACCTATACCTTCACAGGTCAACACCCTCATACTTCTAGGGCAGTCATGATTCATGCATACATAGACCTGGTTACACCTGCTCTCCTATGGGCTACAAATCCTTTAATCAATCAAAACCAAGCTATTGGAATCAAAATCAACCATTCTTAAACTTCCACTACAAAGCAAAGGCTAAAAGCATCTCTACACAAAGGGCCAATGTAAAAATTGAAAAGAAGATGCAAAACACTGACTCAAGCAAACAAAACGTGAACATGAAAATGTGGATTCCAAAGAAAATGGTGTCATGCTTTGAGGAATTGAAGAGCTTGATGGGACCCAAATTTTGTTCGGTTCCAAACACTGTTGTTTGATTTCTTGTGCAGGAGTGTCTTGCAGCCATGCATAATCGATGGTACCTTGATAGTGACTGTTCAAGACACATGACTGGAGATAAAGCCAAATTCTATCTCCTGGTGGAAAAAGATGGTGGACATGTCACCTTTGGAGGGAACAATAAAGGAAACATGATTGGTTCAGGTAAAGTAGGTAAGAATCCCTCCAGTTCAATTGAGAATGTTTTACTAGTTGACGGTTTAGAATACAATCTATTGAGCATAAGTCAATTATGTGATAAAGGACATAGAGTAGTGTTTGATTCCCATGAATGCAAAATTCTTGAACCAAAATCTGATGGAATCAAGTTTCATGGTAAAAGAGTCAACAATGTATACATGATTGACTTAGATGATCCAACACATTTAAATCTATGTCTTGCTGCATCAAAAGCTGAACTTGCGTGGTTATGGCATCATAGATTAGGACATGCTAGCTACAATGTCCTGCATAAACTCATGAATCATTCAATGGTGAAAGGGCTGCCTCCGCTCTCATTCAAGTAGGATAATAAAATCTGCGAGGCATGTGCCCTAGGCAAACAAACAAGAAAATCATTTAAAAAAAGATATGAAAGTCTTTCATCCAAACCACTTGAGCTAATTTATATGGACCTGTTTGGGCCAACTAGAACTACTAGTCTAAGTGATAGAAGATTTGGCTACATCTTGGTGGATGATTTCTCTAGGTTCACATGGGTATTCTTCCTTACACATAAAAATGATGCTATTGATGAGTTTCAGGCACTCTACATGAAGATAAAGCAAGATGGTGAGTTCAAAGTTTCCAACATTCAGTCAGATCATGATGGTGAATTTGACAATGCTGACTTCTATGAATTCTGCAAGACTGAAGGGATATCACATAGATTTTCATCACCGAGGACCCCCGAGCAAAATGGGATAGTCGAGCGGAGAAACTGAACACTCATAGAAATGGCAAGAACCATGCTGACAGAAAGACAACTGCCTAGGAGATTTTGGGCTGAGGCGGTAAATATAGCATGCTACATCATTAACCAATCTATGGTAAGGCCTCACACCAAAAAGACTCCCTATTAATTGTTCAAAGGCAAGAAGCCTTCTCTCTCTCATATGAAAGTGCTCGGTTCTAAATACTTTATACACAATAATGACAAAAGAGAATTAGATAAGTTTGAGCCCAAAAGTGATCAAGGTATATTTCTTGGCTATTCTAAGAGATCTAGGGCTTTTAGAATTTACAATACTAAAACTCTAGTTGTGGAAGAATCACCCCATTTTACCTTTGATGAATTCAATGATGAATATAAAAATGACAAGCCTTGCAGGGAAGATGACGATGGGGAGTTCCTATCCATAAAAGAAAAACATGATCCTCCTCAAGAAGAGACGAGGAAATGATGACTTGGGGGAATCAAGTGAAATAAGAGATCAAGCTACTGGTGAAGGTAATGACTCTACGAATATTAGAGTTCATAAAGATCATCCTTTGGAAAAGTCATAGGTAGCTTAAATGACCCACCTAGAACCAGGTCACATTTCAAAATTGTTGAAGAATTAGATCAAATTGCTCTTGCCTCACAAATTGAACCAAAGAATATTGAAGAAGCATTGAAAGATGAAAACTGGATAAATTCTATGTAAGATGAATTAAACCAGTTTGAAAGAAATAATGTTTGGCATCTTGTTCCTAGACCATCATTAAAATCTATCATAGGCATCAAATGGGTATTTTGGAACAAATTGAGTGAAGATGGCAAGATAATTAGAAATAAGGCTAGATTGGTTGCTCAGGACTACATTCAAGAATTTGGAGTAGATTTTGAAGAATCTTTTGCCCTTGTAGCACGACTAGAAGCCATTAGGATGCTGCTTGCATTTGCATGTTCACACAAAATAAAATTGCATCAAATGGATGTTAAAAGTGCCTTTTTAAATGGACTAATCAAAGAAGAAGTTTACGTAGAGCAGCCACCCGGCTTTGAAAGTTCTAATCGTGAAGATCATGTGTACAAGCTGGACAGGACTCTCTATGGCTTGAAGCAAGCACCTAGAGCTTGGTATGAAAGGCTAAGCTCCTTCCTCACTGAAAACAGATACACGAGAGGTAAAGTAGATCAAACACTTTTCACCAAATAGTAAGGTAAGAACATCTTGATTGTTCAAATTTATATTGATGATATTATGTTTGGATCTACAAAATCTGAAATGTGTGAAGAATTTGCTAATCTCATGACTAGTGAGTTTGAGATGAGTTTAATGGGTGAACTTTAATTTTTCCTCGGCTTGTAGGTAAACCAAGGTGCAGATGGATGCTTTATAAGCCAGGCAAAATACATCAAGGAGCTGCTAAAAAGGTTCGATATGACAAAGTGTAAGACAATTACAACTCCTATGGCAACATCTACATCACTGGATGTGGATGAGAAAGGTAATTTCGTGGATGCAAAAATTTATAGAGGTATGATTGGTTCATTACTTTATTTGACTATATCTAGACCGGACATCCATTTTAGTGCATGCCTATGTGCTAGATTTCAAGCTAGTCCTAGAGAATCCCACTTGATTGCTGTCTAGCATATCCTTAGATTTCTTGCCGGGACTCAAAATTTGGGGCTGTGGTATCCGTCATCTTGTGATCTTTCTCTCATTTCTTACTCAGATGCGGACTATGCTGGATGCAAGCTAGATTAAAAGATCACTAGTGGCTATTGCCAATTTTTGGGAGGGTGTTTAGTCTCTTGGGCCTCTGAGAAATAACACTCGGTTGTCCTCTCAACCGCAGAGGTAGAATATGTTGCTGCGGGGAGTTGTGGCACCCAAGTGTTGTGGATTAAACACCAACTCCAAGACTACTTAGTGGATCTTAGGGGTGTCCCGATTCTGTGTGATAACACAAGTGCAATCAATCTTGCTAAAAATCCAGTTTAGCACTCCAGGACAAAGCACATTGAAATTAGGCATCATTTTCTTAGAGATGAGGTCTTCAAGAAAAATTTTGAACTGCATTTTGTTGGCTCTTTGAATCAAATTGCTGACATTTTTACCAAGCCCCTATGTAATGATAGGTTTTCTACACTTAGAAGGGAGCTTGGTCTCTGCAGACCTCAAATCAATAACAATTGAAGCATTCAATATCTCTCTCTATTGTTGCTTGTTGTTTGTGCTGAACTGCAATAAAAGGGCTGCACATAAAATTTGATGCATACATTTTTTTTGGTCTTTATGCATTGACATGCACGATTTGATAGGTATATGATCAAGATGCATTGCATTGGTTGCTGCATTGCTTTTGCTTGACCATGGTATATAAAATGGTGATTTTTGGAAAGGTAGGTCATGCACACCTAAAAGTATTCACCATGTGTGAGGATACACCTCCGTCGAGTACCATGAGTCAATACTGCATTTAGGGCATATTGTCAGGGGGAGCAACTTCCTTGTATCATTCTTGCATACATGATGTCTTCATTCTATCAACTTTAATAAGTGTACAACCATTGGCATGAATTTCCACATAATACTTTGATATCTTGCTAGTGGGCTTTGCATATCCTCGGGGGGAGTGTCCACTTCTTGACTTGATATTCATGTTTATCTAAAAATTCAATGGCTCAACTCTTGTTGCTACTGCTGGCTGTTCTGATTATCTTCTTGAAAAATCTGAAATTCAATAGTTCCTTTTCTGGGTACCATGATCATAAAACTGAGTGGAATTCAAAGTAAGAATCCTCTATTATATGACTTTGTGCTTGTCCATCCAATAAAACTGGTTCAGGTTTAATGACTTCATTGAGTTTTGAATCAAATGTTATGAAATCATCTATATTCAATGCTTTTAATAGACCTTAACCAGTGTTTACATGTTGTGCCCTGAATGATACTTCCTGAAATCTGAAAATTCACACTTCAAGGCAACTTTGGTTGAGTTACTGAAGCTTAGTATTATTTTTAAACACCATGAATAGCTGGAATTCTTAACTGCTATTTTTTTTTCCAGAGCAATGACGTTGGTTCACTGAGAAACCATGTCCCTTGTCCAAGAAGACAAGTGGGCTGTGTCATGAAGTTCCTTTGTTAACTCTGTTGTAAGTTGAAGAAAAATGTAAGGCAGAGCAATGGCTCAGTTACTGAGAAATATGTCTCCTCATCAAAGAAATGAGGTCAGACAAGTCATGAGGTGACAATGCTATCTATGTTCTACTTGAGGCATAATAGTCAGTCACACCAATTACCAAGGGATGCTGGCGTCTAAACAATGTGTCTCTTCAAGATATAAGGCATGACTGTGCTTAATTCCTCGTAAAACTTCTTTGTGCTCGAAGAAAATCATGAGCTAGATTGCAATAACTCTGAATTCCATAAGCAACTTCATGTGTGTTTAACCTCAATACTAATTGTGTAACTCTCAAATAAGTTGTTGAATATGAATAAACCAAGCTAAGGAGGTTAAACATGGTTTCGACAAGCAATTCTAGTTCATTTCTATTACAACGTTCATGCAGATATCTTTTTCAAACTCTTTTCATGAACACTGATATCATTAAATTTGAACCACACAATTTGAATAAGGATCACATCTTAAGGTTTGTATAATGGTCGACTCTGAACACAAATATCCTCTTTGTTATGAGATTAGTATTGGATTGTGAAAACTCTAGCATTTACACATCCTCAACTCTACATACAGGTTGTATTTCTCCAAAAATTCCTCATAATCATTCCTTCTATGACAAATTCATCTTGTCTCTGATCCTCCTTCTCTTCACCATTTCTCGTCCCAGCTTTTTGCTAATGTCAAAGGGGGAGAAGATATTCTCTTGAGTCTATTAAAGGGGAGAAAGTCAAGTATAGCTGAGTCAGTCATCTCATGCATCTCTGCTGTCTCAAAACATGCTTGAATTGGATCATATTGACATGCAATGACTCACTATGTTGCCATCATCAAAAAGAGAGAGAATGTTGTGTCCCTGAAGTTTGATGCTAGTTCTAACATATTGATTCACTGGCATTCTAAGGTTTTGATGTTGTCTAACACCATGAATTATTGACCTTCTAATGACACTTCGATATTCTCAAGGTAGTTGATGCAAAAAGCCCAAATGAATAGAAAGGAATCAAGTGCACAGAAATTGAGGAAATTGGTTGCACAAAAAATAAACCAAGGTGGTTTAGGAAACAACTTCAAACATAGTCAGATCCAGCAGCAATCAAGCAAGGCTGAAGACATCATCAAGAGCAGTTGTCACAAGGGAAGTGTCGACACCTTGTTATAGAGTGCTGACACTACAGCTCTTACAGAGAATGTTGAAGACAAGATTTCTTAAAGAAGGGTCGACACCTCCATCTCAGCAGGTCAGGACATTGGTCTTCCAGAGACCGTAATACAAGAAGACTTCATAAGAAGTGTCGACACCTCCATCTCAGCAGGTCGGCACATTGGTCTTCCAGAGACCGTTATACAAGAACACTTCATAAGAAGTGTCGACAACTCCATCTCAGCAGGTCAACACATTGGTCTCCCAGAAGCCCTTCTAGCCTATTGTCTGTCAAATCAGAGGTCAATCTAGAGAGTGTAAAGTCATACCGAAAACCTCCAAAAACATGGATTTCGAAGTCTGGAGCAACTCCCAAGATCAGACATGTGACTCTACAAACATTACCATGTCTGAAATGACTTTTTGGTGGCAGCTGTGACAGAGTTCAAATGTGGCAAATGTCACACCACCTGTAGCTGTCAGCCAATGGGAGATGATCCTAGAAAGGTACACCAAGCATAGAAGTGACCTGAGCCAATAAGAAAGTTATCTGCTATATGTTATCCACAGGGATCATTAAATGTTCAGATTTGGAGTAGATGGAATGTCTATTGTTTATTTCCTCTAAGCCAATCAGAATAAAGCAACTGTGAAGACACCTTTTTACTCAAGATAAACCAATCAATGGATTAGGCTTTTGGAGGGAAAAAGCTTCCTCTATAGAGCAGGGTGTGCGGCGCTGAACCATGCACATAGAGAGCTGGGCAGGCACCAAAAAGAGGAAGAGAGAGAGCTACTGCTGATATAGTTGCTAGCGCCCCTTGGAGAAGAAAAGAAGAAGGCAAGAAGCCAGCCACGTCCAGAACTGAAAGAGGAAAGAAAAAGAAGAAGAAGAAGAAGAAGAAGAAGAAGAAGAAGAAGAAAAAGGTGAAGAGCTCAAGGCCACTTGTGAAGAGCTGAAGCAAACCCACGGGCTTCTCTTCCACCTGCTCGTTGCACTGCAAAGATAAAGCTACCATTATAGAAGTAAAGGGCCTCCTCGCAGTAAGCCAAGCTCTTCACATCTCAGACAAGAATACTTGCATCTAGCACCGTGTTTCATTTTCTCTGTTTGAGTTTTTCATTGTTCCTTTTCGTTTGTTCTCATCAAAATCTATGAACCGTCCCTACAAGCGTTGTAGGAAGACAGATAGAGGTGTTCTCCAGTTTGTGGTGTTTCAGTCCCTACCTAGTACTGTAGGACGATAGATAGAGGGCTTCTTTTCTCTGTGGTTGGCCGGTTGTGCCATTTGCTGTGTTTACAGTGGTTTAGTGCGGTGGCACTAGTGCAACCTCACTTGGCTTAAGTGAGGGGTGGACGTAGAACTCAGGTTTCAGTTCGAACCACCTAAAAATCCCTGTTCTTATGGTTTGCTTGTGTGTGATCTTTCTACGGTAGATGCTTGCTTAGGCTCGTTGTCTATTTACTCTCCATCATCTCACGTATAGATTCTTGTTTCATATGCTAGTTGTTTTATTCCACTACAATCTTTTATATCTAGAAAAAGAGGGGCAGATCTATTCACCCCTCCCCTCTAGATCGGCCATTCCCACACAACAAGGTGTGTGTTTATCGTGTTTGTACTTCGGTGTTCGCTGTTTCGAGTCTCTGTGTCTAGTGAACCTCCACTAGTCGTAGCCTGACGACACTTCTATGTGTCGGTCGACCTGGGAGTGGAGGCAGGGTAGTTCCCAGTTGACAGTTTTTAGGCTAGTTTTCGTGGACCCCCTTGCTTTGCGGTAGCGTCCTACTGGGGGAGAAAACTAGCTAGAGGCCTGGCTTAAGGCATTGGGCTTGTGTGTGCACACGTGGTTAGGGGCAGTTGGACGTGCGCCGATGGGCGTGACCCTGACTAGTCACTCATTACTGTTATCACTTGTACTTAGTTTGTGTCTCAGTTACCACATTCGAGACGAGTGGGAGACACTTGAGGCGCAGTGTAAGACGTCAGTGGACGCATCTGACTGTTCTTCTAGTGAGGACGTGCTTCTGTCACTTGACACGATGACTTTTATTTTCGTGACTTTTTCGAGTAGCCCGGGCATGGCTTCACTCGAGGTTATGGGTTCTGTAGTATACAGAACGGTGAGATCGTGTATGTCTTGCGCCTTCGACCGTGTAGGTCTTTGGTAGGCTCTTGGCTGTTCTTGTAGGTTTTTCACGATGGGGTTTTGTGATTTGACAATTGAACGGTAATGCCCAACTTTGTGAGATTGGGGTTCGCCTTTCTGTTGCTGTATGGAGTAGTTTAGAGGGCCAAGGTTCCTTCGGCTGCCGTGTTTCCATGTTATGGCTTTCCTCTTTACTTGTACTGCTGTTACTACTACTGTTACTGCGTGTTTTATGGTAGGGTTCTGTGGGATCCCTACTGAGCCAGTGACATGAGGCTCACCCCTGACTTTTCAGGTGTAGCTGTGATTCCTCATGCTAGAGGTTTTGTGGCATGGTTCTTAGTGCCAGCATTGCCAGTGTCCGACTTCCACCGACTTGAGAATACATTCTCTTTCCTGTTGGACTGTACTTGTCTTTCTATTGGACTGGACTCTGTTAATTTAATTGTTATAGAAAATGTAATTTTATTTCTGCTATTTTAGCAATCCGGATCATTGAAATTTAATTGTTTACTGTTTTATCTAGAAGTTCAATGTACTATCACATACCTTTCTATCCCTTCGGAGCTTTTCCGCTCTTGGGAGGCCTCGCAGGTTCCAAGTGGTATCGGTTTACCCGGTATCCGGAGTCTGGTCGCCACATTTATCTTTAAGCTCATGAACTCATTAAACTTAAACCAGTAGTTTTATGTTCTGGGCAATCACAGAGCACCATAATAGATGATTCCTTTTTAAGATGTACTCTAATAAATGAACTTAGCAATCAGATCGAAAAACTCCTCAGGAATTCAAGTGTATTCAAGGAAATTTGGAACAGGAAGCAAGCATTGAGCAATCAGAAGATGTTCCAAGGATAGATTTTCAAGAATTCCAAAGATGTTCAGGTCTCATGGAGCATTAGAGCCAAGAGAAAATCAGCAGGTTATCAGTAGGATGCATAAAATTGATTTGTGCATTGAGTGTAGTTTGCAGAAAATGAAATCTCTCCCTCAATGAATGACTTGCAAGGATGTTGTAAGAGGGAACAAAAGAAGTGATGCACATCAGGAAATGCACACACACACAAACTGATGTATCATGATAGTGAGAGTGGTGCTTGACAACAGGTGTAGACACAGCATGCAACAAGTCAGGTCGACACAAGAAGGTCACCAGGTCGATCTATTTTTCAAACACAATGCAGAGTGAAATGGCTTTTACAAGGGTAGGTCGACCCATGATAGTGAGTAAGTTGACCTGTTCTACAGCCACGAAGATTTTCAGAAGGTTTTCAGGTCCAGGAGGCAGAAGGTATTGCAGAAACCCAAATTTTTTCAACAAACCATTTTTTTTAAATAAACATGACAAACCTTTCATATGGCAACATAACAATTGAGACTTTATTTACATATCAGGAAGACAGATTGAAATGTTCTCTCAAATTTATGTAAAACTAAAACTCCTTCATAATCTATTCATTTCATTCAAGAGGCATGCAAAGGAGGCACACAAACTCAAAAAGAAACAACTTATATCGAACAAATCAAACTCCCCCTGATAGAGTGTAGTTTTTTCAGATGTTTACATGATGCTGAAAACTTCAGAAGAGGTGGTGTGCAAACGTGCAGATTGAACTCTTGCACTGACTCCCCCTTAATATGTGCATGAACTTCAAAAGGCCCTAGTGAAATTTGACAAATAAGCATGCTCCCTATGACGTATATGAATAGTTGACCCATGGTACCAGGCGGAGAACTTGATCCGAAGATGCTCTCATGCATAGTGATAGTCTCCAGACAAGCTTGACTTGTCCTTCCACATTTCACCATTTCATATACCAAAGGTGTTGGAACCCTGGTTTTAATGATGACAATCTATGAGTCATGTGAAGACTGGATTGCATAAATTTGTCTGCACTTGATCATTTCATATAAAATGTATGTCTGTGCACAGTTGAGTCATTCAGCATACAAGGTCTGTGTACCTTGCGTTTGTGGCATATAGTCCATGCATAGGTTGAAGAAGTCAGTGCATATCTTGCCTTTGCATCTCACCTCTCGGGGTCAGTGCAATTTTTAAGTCCGTGCAATTCTTGTCCAGCACGCACTGTTTAGTTTCGTTATTTAGTGTCTGTGCATTCTTCTTCGCCATCTCGGTGCATTCTCTGTTCTAGACATTTTATAAGTCAGTGCATTCAATAGTCGGTGCAATCCTTGGCCTAAGGCATTTCTAAGTCGGCGTACATAGAAGATCGGTGCAAGCCTTTGCTTGGTCTACATTCCAACATCGGTGCATTTCATTACTGAAGTTAGTGGCGTTCTCATTTGTACATATCGAAAGGTCTATGCATCATGGGGTTTGGCATACATGTGCACTCTTGAAGGGTACACCCACACGTAGTCTGTGCATTTCTTTGCACTATAACCATAGTGAGTCGGTGCATACCTCATTATGTACACCGATGGTCTGTGTGAGTGACATGCCCAACATATGTATCAAGTCAGTGCATATGGTCTTATTCATATACGAGCCCGTGCATGCATAACTCTGCTTATAATATGTTTGACCTAATGACTAATGTTCTCCTGACAGAGATTCTCTCTCTAGAGAACTGAGGCCAAGTGATCGTAACTTCTAAAAGTGGCACGTGATCTAAGATTGGAGGAGGTGCCAGGATCGAGACACGTGGAAAGCACTGAGCTAGGATGCTGCCACATGGCCCAAGGCATGTTGGGGGGATCGTGGAAAGCACATGCCCTTCATCTGATGCCCATAAAAAGGGAAAGAGTGGAGAAGAAGTAACAATGAAGGAACAGGATACTGAAGAAGAATCAAAGAGAAAAAGGGGTGTTCGAGCACCTGAAAAGAAAGGAGACAGAAAGGGGATAGAAAGAGAGAGATAGTTTTGAAAGGGAAGAAAGTGCAGCACATTGAAGATCGGGTTTTATATAGTGTTCTCTGGATCAGATTCGAGACACTTGGCTCCTGTGCGAGCATTTTTTATTTTGGATTTATTGATAGTCCTCTTTTTGCTGTGTTTTGTTCTTTTCGTTTCTTATTCCTTGATACTCGTTCAAGCTGTTCGTCAGCGGTTGCAGAGGAGGTCTCCTCTGGTCGGCTAAGCTGTAAAGCCCAGCGGGTCAAGCTATTTTTCAGCGTTACAGAGGATTGGTTCCTCTGGATAGCTAGCTGTGTTGCTCAGCGGTTGTAGGCAAGCTGTGAGGCCCAGCGGTCTTTCAAGCTGTGAGTCAGCAGAAAGCCATACTCTGGTTGGAGTATGGGGTGGATGTAGGTCAACTGACCGAACCACCTAAAATATCTTGTGCCGTGTGGTTGAATATTTTCTCGTGTGAGATTGATTGTTCATAATTGCCTAGATAGCTTCCGTTGGTATGTTTTCAAATAGTTGAATAGGCGTGCATCTCTAGTGTTTGTAGATTTGTCCATAAAACAAGCAATCATTAGTTTACATTTTTATATTAGGTGAAATGTTTTAAGAAGATCCATTCACCCCCCTCTAGATCTACGTTTCTTCCTACTTTCGCACTCATCAATTGGTATCAGAGCATACCATCTGTCCCATCAATTCGTATCAGAGCGGGTTTTCTGCATAGAGGGTCCAACGACCTGCAGATCTGTTCTTTGATTTGGTTTTGGTACGATCTGGTTTGTTCCGACTCTTAGCATTGCTTCTGATCTAATTTGTAGTGACTTCATGGCTAAAATTCCAGTATACACGGTTCTAATTTTTATGGCTGGTATGGCTCCTTTAGAGACTATGTGATGCATGTGGATTCAGATCTTTGGGTTCTTATAGCTCTTAGTCCATATGAAGTTCCAGAGGATAAATCCCAATGGAAATCTTCAGACAACAGAAATTTGATGAAAATAAAAAGGCCCTAGATCTAACCAAAGGGCAATAGACTCTAACTATGTTCCATATGTCAATGAATGTAGGAGTGGAGCGGCTATCATCAACAGAATCTTGGGAAGATCCGTTGGAGATGAGGAAATGTGCCTGATGGTCAGAGATCAGTCTGAGGACTCATCCTCCCAGGTAAATTCTGAAGCTGAGGGTTTTAGCTATGATGATTTAGTTTCTATGAATGAGCATTTACTAAATAAATATGATAGGGTCAAATCAGAAAAGAAATGATTCATGAAGTTACATGTTTAAAAGCTGAGAAAGAATGTTTGAAATCTGAAAATGAGAATTTAAGAAACGAACTTGATAGAGATGAAAATTCATGTAATGAATGTGCATTCTTAAAGGAACTAATTGAAGACCTTGATTCGGATGACGATATGCAGAAGAATTTAATTAGATCCTTGAAAGAAGAAAATGAGTCATTGGTTAAATAGAAAAAGGAAACTGATGAATATCAAGATAAATTGATTGAAGAGAATAGTAAATTGAATGATCATAATAAAAAACTGATGGTCCTTAATACAGTTCTTTCTGAAAGATGGCTGGCTTACGAAAAAGGAAAATTTGTTTTGGAGGAAAAGGAAATAAACAATGAAATAAAGCTATGACAAGAAAATGAATCTTTAAAAAATCTCAATGACTGTCTGCATCAACAAGTTATCTCATGTGAACATGATGCTGCCACTTTGCAAGCTGAAATTGAAGATCTAAACAATTCCCTTTCAAGGTTTGTTAAGGGTAAAGATAACTTGAATAAACTGCTTGGGTCAAATGTGAATTTCCAGAAAGAAGGCCTAGGTTTTAATCCGGTTAATAAGAAGATTGATATGAAAAAGAACTTCACTATTTTTGTAAAAAGTTCAGAACAAGAAAAGCCATCCAACTCTTCTGTCTTCCAATTCACGGCCCAGAAAATAGAAAATCCAGCAAAAAATCTGAAAAAGATTTAAAAATAGAAAAAGATGGTTATTTCAAATAAGTCCAAATCTATTTTTGACTCTTCCATGCAAGTTGTTAATGATAGTCACACACACTCACATGCACATGCTAACAACAAAACTGTCACAATAGTGCATGCTCACAATAAAAGAAATGTTTCATGTCACTACTGTGGTAGGAAAGGACATGTTATGTATGACTGCATAGTTTTGAAAAATGATGAGTTAGATGCATGTAAGCATACCAACATAGTTCGAAATAAGTCTGTGAAAATGCCAGATAGAAATATCTCCAATGCATGTTACTACTGTGGCAAAAAGGGTCATTAATTACATGCATAACTGTTATTTAAAGAAACAGGAAGATCAAAACTATAGAAATGATTATGCAAAGAAGCATGTGAAGAAATTTCAAAATCGGAGTGTTAATTGCTTTAACTGTGGAAGATTTGGGCATGTTAAATCTGAATGCTAGTTTTTAAAGGACAGAAAAATCTATCCTGCTCACACGAACCATGTTGCATATAGGAGTGTTCAGAATCCTGTATTCATGCATAAATCTCCCATATGCAATAAGTGTGGCAGATTAGGTCACATTGATTTTAATTGTTCCTAGAATAACTGGAGAGCATCAATGTGGGGTGCTACTCATCCACTTGGACCCAAGAATCCTTGGGGTCCAAGATTGTTCAAATAACACTTTGGTTGCAGGTGTGCTCCTGAAGATAAAATAAAAATGGGAGTCAATAAATTCAGGGCACTAAGGTCAGTCAAATTCCACCTTTCAGGTTTGTTAGTTTTGTCTGAATAACAATCTCTGTGGTATGTTGCATGATTGATTGGAACAAATCTGATGATTGATGATATTCTCTTAAGAGTAATACATATTGAGAATGAAATCCATGCATACTCCCTACGAGTTTTTTTTTGTTAGTTCTTCATGCTAATAAGTAGGATGCATACAATGTTGATACATATCTGTGTGCTTTAAGAGAATTAGATAGTGGTTGTTTGACATCTCGACACATGTTGAGGGGAGCTGTGCCATTCAGAGATAGAATACACGTTTTGGTCAGTGTTTCATTGGTGCTTGGGCAGTTAGTTTTTTTGTGTCTGATGATTTGCAAGGGTCTGCTCTTGTGGTATTGACTTTGGAGTCAGCTTGAATCTGGTCTAATATGAGAGGTCAGTTGATTGTGATTTGGATTTTGGATACATTGAATCTCCAGAAGGATGAATGTTTGATGGTTTACAGAGATGGGTGGTTATATGATGATGGTCATTCAGGCTATGTTTTTGGATTTGTGCTATCTTGCCGTTAGTCTTAACCCTGCTCATGAACGGTCTTCATCTACATCACCTTGCTCCTTGTCTCCTTCCCTTATTCACAATTGTTGTCAAAGAAACTCATAGTATGTGCAAGTCAGGGGGAGTAATATCTGAATACTATCACGTTTACTCATTTTCAATAATTAACTACTAAGACCACCTTGAACTAAGAATGAAATTGTTGATCTAATCTAAGATGTGATTTTTGGTGTATGAATATTAAATCTTATCTGAAAAGCTCTCACAATTAACCCTGGAAGATACCTCAATGGTCTTAAAATAGTCCAAATTGGAAATTGCTCAGTAGGGCATCAATAATCTGAAAGTCCTTAGTAATAAACCAATCTGATAGAAAATCCAAGGTTTATATGGTCCTTATGTTATGTCTAAAGAAAAAATTCTGACAAAAGACCTAGGAATATGTCATTAAATAAAAATTGAGTGTGGCAGAGCAATGGCATATTATTTGAGAAACTGATCATCTGTTTCAAAGAAATTCAGAGGTCAAGTCATGATAATGAATGCTATCTCTGTTGAAAAATTATTGTGAAACATAAAGGTAAACTGCACTGAGTAACCAGGGACTCTGGTGTTTGATCAACATGTTTCCTTGAGTAAAAAGGGGCAGTTATACTGAAATGTTCAATAAAAATTTCTCTTGGCAAAAGTTCAATTAAAACATGGTTGACCTTTTGGTTTCTTCAAAACATTTAGACTGGCTTTATGTCAATATAAAAATTTGGATCTTTCAATCAATTATTGGCCAATAAAAGGGAGCCAGTAAGATTAATGATCGTCTTCACTGGGTTATTTCCTTGATTAAGCTGTTTCATTACCATTGGTTATCAGGGATAACTTGTGGAGAATAAAATTCTAAGATATAATCTCATACGCCGGAAACCACATTTCTGCGTAGAAAGGCATTTTATTTTAAGTAAGGGGTAGTTTGGGTATTAATTGTTAAAAATTGGTAAAGCTGGCAGTGTCTCTAGTATATACGTAACCCTACTTGCCTTACCCATCATACCCTCTCCTTTGAAGTCGAAATGGTCTCCCGCTCTCTCATCTTCCTCTCTCGGGTTCCTCTAGCAAGTCCGCCTCTCCAGCCTTCCCTCTTCTCATCACGTCCATTCTCTCTCTCTGTCTCATTTTTCTCTTCTTATTGCTTCCACTATGTCCTCACCGTCTGCCACGAGTGAGGGGAAGAAGAAAGTCACGGAAGAGCAGCATCTCATGTCTCATCAAGTCATGGAGACCGATGCAACCAAATGCTACAAGCGAAGATCAAAGGAGTTACATGCAGAAGAAGTACCTTCTGAATCAGCTCAGAAGGAGTCTGTCAAGGGGAAGAAAAAGGAGTTAGAAGTACACTCGCTAGAAGACTGTGGGTCAGCCAAGGTTGATGTGCCGCTACCAAAAGTCAAGAAGCTGAAGTCAGCAACGGGTAGAAGTAAGAGGATGGTACTCGAAGGAGAAGATATCTCAGCTGAAGCATCAAGACATGCAGAAATAGCACTGGAAGCTGTTAAGATAGTTTTCCCTCGGTACATAGATTTTCATGATCAGAAAATGATTGAAAAGTTTCCTGAGTTGATTGAAATTTTTAGAGTACAAAAATGGATAAAATTTTTGGGTAAGCACAGAGTATATTATCTGAGACTCGTAACTGAGTTCTATCAAAATCTGAAGTATGATGTGAGTTAGGCAAAACTATTTTCTATAGTCAAGGGGTCTAGGATTGAAGTCTCTAAGCATTCTCTACATAAAGTGTTTAGAATACCAGAAGAAGGAGAAACTGAAAGGAAGTTTGCATATGATCTTCATGATGCATACTCACTCATCACAGATGAGCCTAGAAATCCCCAAGACAAGAATCAGTTGAAATTGGGTCAGTTCAACGCAAATAGTTTCTCTCCTCTCAAGAGACTACTACATCACATTCTTACTGCTATGATCACTCCACAAGTTGGAGGGAGAGGAAGACTGACCAACACTCAGAGATTTATTTTATACTATCTGCTGAAGAGAATCAGAGTTTGTTTGCCTGAAACAATAATTTAGATTATGAGAACTTGCAAAGAGTCCAGAAGACATTTGCCTTATGCAGCTCATTTAACTGCCATATTTAAGAAGGCAAATATATCTTTAGAAAATGAGCCTTCAAAAGAAATTCCAAAGTTTAATGTGTATAACATGGATTTTATTGATAAGTACTTGAAGCTGAAAGATACTGACTCAGAGAGCTCTTCTCATGAAATTCAAAGAAAGGAAAAATCAGAAAAGCATGCTCCCTTGAAGAAAAAGAGGAAAGTTCAAGTGGAAATAGTGTCAGAACAGCCTCCTCAGACTCCTCAAGAAGAAACTCTTCCTTTGATAGCTGAAAAAGACCAAGAATCTACTGATAAACCTGTTGAGAAAAATCTTAAGGATCTGCAGCTTGAACAAGAAATCCATGAATTGGACTTAACTGATGCTCAAATTGTACAACAGCTGGATCAAAATATCATTGAGCTATTTGATAGGTTTGGAGTACAATCTGAGCAGGAACAACAAATTGTTCAGCAAGAACAAGAGGAAGATCAAACAAGTGAAGCCGCAGAACAAGAGGGTGATTCACAAGGTGTAGAAGAGGAAAGAGAATAAGAAATTGAAGCTGATGAAGAACTGCTATTTAGGATGGTTACACAGATTTTGACAGAAGAGACTGATAAAATTTATGAAAAAATTACTGAGTTAGTTGTTAATGAACAGGAGGGTGAACAACCAAGAGAAGAAGAAGCTCCACAAGGAGCTTCACATGAGGAAGCTCAGACATCAGCTCAAGGAGTAGCTGAGGAAGACTTACAAGAATTTGTTTTGGGTCCTGGCCCTCATTACAGGAGGTATCTAAGAATATCATTTGCTCAAGCTCCTGAATATTGTCCACATTTCGGGGGGATAGTTAGTCTTGGTATGCCACCTACTCCACCTCCTGAACAGCAGCATGCATACTATACTGAACTTCCGGAGTCTAGTGCATCCACATTTAGATCACCTAGACCTAGTACTGAGCCTGATATTGCCCAGATGCTGTCAAATCTGACTGAGATAGTGCTGAATCAGAATGAATTGATGAATAAACAGTTTCTGCTCAATACCATTCAACTTGACAGAGTACATTCCCGCATGCAACATTTGGAAAGAGTTGTCAAGACCCAAGGGATTGAGTTTTTGACTGCCAAACATAAAACTGATACAGCAATCCGAGAGATCTTGGAATCTCTTATGGGAATCAGTACTAGAGTTGGTGACATAGTAAGCAAAATTCAAGATTCACAACTCTCTACTTTCACCAAGCTTGCTCAAATTCTGAGCCACACTTTTGATCTGAAGATTGAATTTGAGTTGATAAAGAATACATTGAACAATATTGCAGCCTGTCAGCCTGGAGTCCTCAACAAATTTCGAGATGTTCTGTCTGAATTGGAGACCCTCTCAAAGAGCATTAAACAAACTCTTTCAAAGCAAGACTTTACCACTTCTCTAGTGAACAAACTTGGGGATACAATGCATCGAAAATTAAATGAGCTGTTAGACTCCTTGAGAAATCTTCAGCCCAGATGTTCTATCCCTGGTTCCAGTAGTGCACCTCCTCCTAGAGACAGGGGGAGTTACAGAGGTCAATGATTCCCAAGGTTTCCCCATTTTTTTTGATAATGACAAAGGGGGAGAGGATATTGGCTGTATGAACGTCCCACTGATAGACAGTTTTTGGATAGGATATTGGCTGTATGAACGTTCCACTGATGGACAGTTTATGGTTCTACACTGATGATTTTCTTTTTGGTCACTATTTTAAACATATATGAAAGCTTACAGTATAGTTTGACAGTTTTTCAGGTTTCTGGTGTAAAGCTTTCACTGATTGACAGTTTTAATGCTGAATGAGATAGTTCTGTTGAATGAGATAATTCACTCAGACACTAGTTTGTATTCTCTTACTGTACACAGAAATGTAACTTCCACATAGTGCATATTTGCGTTGGATGCATGTTTTATGTTGAATGTTATCTTTGCCATACATGTCAACAAATAAATTCTCTGTAGGTTTCAGTCATACATGAATTATAGTTGTCATCATCAAAAAGGGGGAGATTGTTGGAACCCTGGTTTTAATGATGACAATCTATGAGTCATGTGAAGACTGGATTGCATAAATTTGTCTGCACTTGATCATTTCATATAAAATGTATGTCTGTGCACAGTTGAGTCATTCAGCATACAAGGTCTGTGTACCTTGCGTTTGTGGCATATAGTCCATGCATAGGTTGAAGAAGTCAGTGCATATCTTGCCTTTGCATCTCACCTCTCAGGGTCAGTGCAATTTTTAAGTCCGTGCAATTCTTGTCCAGCACGCACTGTTTAGTTTCATTATTTAGTGTCTATGCATTCTTCTTTGCCATCTCGGTGCATCCTCTGTTCTAGACATTTTATAAGTCAGTGCATTCAATAGTTAGTGCAATCCTTGGCCTAAGGCATTTCTAAGTCGGCGTACATAGAAGATCGATGCAAGCCTTTGCTTGGTCTACATTCCAACATCGGTGCATTCCATTACTGAAGTTAGTGCGCGTTCTCATTTGTACATATCGAAAGGTCTATGCATCGTGGGGTTTGGCACACATGTGCACTCTTGTAGGGTACACCCACACGTAGTCTGTGCATTTCTTTGCACTATAACCATAGTGAGTCGGTGCATACCTCATTATGTACACCGATGGTCTGTGTGAGTGACTTGCCCAACATATGTATCAAGTCAATGCATATTGTCTTATTCATATACGAGCCCGTGCATGCATAACTCTGCTTATAATATGTTTGACCTAATGACTACTGTTCTCCTGACAGAGATTCTCTCTCCAGAGAACTGAGGCCAAGTGATCGTAACTTCTAAAAGTGGCACGTGATCCAAGATTGGAGGAGGTGCCAGGATCGAGACACGTGGAAAGCACTGAGCTAGGATGCTGCCACATGGCCCAAGGCATGTTGGGGGGATCGTGGAAAGCACACGCCCTTCATCTGATGCCCATAAAAAAGGGAAAGAGTGGAGAAGAAGTAACAAGGAGGGAACACGATACTGAAGAAGAATCAGAGAGAAAAAGGGGTGTTCGAGCACCTGAAAAGAAAGAAGATAGAAAGGGGATAGAAAGAGAGAGATAGTTTTGAAGGGAAGAAAGTGTAGCACATTGAAGATCAAGTTTTATATAGTGTTCTCTAGATCAGATCTGAGACACTTGGCTCCTACGCGAGCATTTTTCGTTTTGGATTTATTGACAGTCCTCTGTTTACTGTGTTTTGTTCTTTTCGTTTCTTCTTCCTTGATACTCGTTCAAGCTGTTCGTCAGCGGTTGCAGAGGAGTTCTCCTCTGGTAGGCTAAGTTGTAAAGCCCAGCTGGTCAAGCTGTTTGTCAGTGTTGCAGAGGATTGGTTCCTCTGGACAGCAAGCTGTGTTGCTCAGCGGTTGTAGGCAAGCTGTGAGGCCCAGCCGTCTTTCAAGCTGTGAGTTAGCAGGAAGCCATACTCTGGTTGGAGTATGGGGTGGATGTAGGTCAGCTGACCGAACCACCTAAAATATCTTATGCCGTGTGGTTGAATGTTTTCTCGTGTGAGATTGATTGTTCATAATTGCCTAGATAGCTTCCGTTGGTATGTTTTCAAATAGTTGAATAGGCGTGCATCTCCAGTGTTTGTAGATTTGTCCACAAAACAAGCAATCATTAGTTTACATTTTTATATTGGGTGAAATGTTTTAAGAAGATCCATTCACCCCTTTCTGGATCTTCGTTTCTTCCTACTTTCGCACTCATCAATTGGTATCAGAGCATACCATCTGTCCCATCAAAAGGGTCATGACATGATGAAGCATAAAAAAAAATGCAGTGCATTCTTAATGTGAAAGTTTTCAAACTCCCCCTCATTTTTTCAGCATGTGAGTTCATGTGACTTAAGAGCCTATTCAGCAACATGTCTAGATGATACAACTCAGCTCCCCTTCAATCCGATACTCATGAAGACTAGGACACATTGACAGTAGTACACGTGTTCTCATGATTGATGACATGGACTTCAATGCAGCCATGATGGGCATCATCAAAACAGTTGTTAGCATTGATAGACCACATGCTAACATGGCATCCAAGAGTGAAAGAATATGAAGCTCAACCATAAGCAATGCATATCAATGAACTCATTATCATATCAGCATAACAAAATCTTCATGTACCAAGCTTCTGAAATTTCTAATTTTTGGTACGGGGCGGAGATATTGATCTGAAGATCCAACTCACGCAACGTGTTATTTTCCTGATAGGCTTAACCCATCATTTCAACAAACACCTTTTGATATACCATAACATTAGATAGTTTTAGGATGAAATTCATTCAAACAGATATCAATCAAACAACTTAGTTCAGATCTTCAATTTCAACAATAGGAGGGTTTTCAGTATTTCAGGAAGGAGATTTTTGACTTGAGCAAGATTTATTGAAAGTAGGGAAAAGATTAACTACAGTAATTCAAAGAGAACCTAACATGCAAAATTAACATGAACTAAAATTTTTATTTACAAACCTGTGCCTTAAGCATCAATTTCTTCCCATCTTTCATTTAGTCTCAAGGCATCCTGCAACATAAATTCTCATTTTGCATTTTTAGGTACCCAAGTCTTCTTGGGTCTTTGAAGGTCAGTGGTGCGTCTACTAGATGTACTTCTCCTCTTCATGGCATGCAAATCATCATTTCTTATTATGAAACAGTCATGAATAGCATGTCCAAATTTTCTACAATAGAAGCAGCACAAGAAAGCTTTCATAGTCTTATTATGAACATGTTGGTGAGGACACGCGCCGCATCACTCGACGGAGCACACGGAGCTTGCCGATATCCCTTTGGCTTGGCGACCACTTGGCGGACTAGCAGAGTCCCTTTTATGCTTCAGGCCATGCTGGGCCTTAGTTTAGTCCCTGCGTGGACACTTTTTTGCATTGTTATGGACCTTTGTAGGCCATTTGGAGCCAATTAGGTTTTAGTTGGGCCCTTTTATGCTCATTAGATAGGAGATAGGGCTATTGGGCCATTTCTTTGGTTCAATCTCTGGCCCATTTGGGCTGGCCACCCACTCCCCTGCTTAGCCCACCTAGGGGTTTGCGCCCCCACCTCCTAGGGCTAGGGTTTGGGCGCCCCTATCACATCCTCCAAGAGGAGGAGGTGGCAGCCGCCCCCTCTCCTAGAATATAGGAAGAGGGTGCGGTCACCTTCCCCCCCCCTCTCTTGACCGATTCCTTCCCCCCCTCCCCCACTTGACCGCCCCTTTCCCCAATCCACTCCTAGAATCTAGGAGTGGTTCGCACCCCCCCTCTTCCCCTTGCCTTGTGGCGCATTCCCCCCTTTCCCCATGCCATGTGCGGCCCCCTTTCCCCTCCCTCTTGGCTAGGGTTCCTACCCTAGCATATAAAAGAGCTTATGTACTTTTCTTTTGAAGTTAATGAAAAATTTATTTTGTGAGAGAATTGCTTGGTGCGCAACCAGCTCCAAAGGAAGAGGGCGATCCTCTTCCCCATCCTCTAAGGGGTGCGACGCCCCTCCCACCTCCGCCATCTTCTTCTTCAGCCATCTCCTTCAGCCTCTAGGGTGAGACGCCCTGGAGTTGAGGCCTGGAGGTCACGTGGTACGCTTCAACGCCAGCGGTCTTCTTCCCCACGTCCACGGGCGATCCGGTCGACGAGGTGACGACGTTCGTGGTGGCGTGCTGCTCAACCCCGGAGTGCCTGTCCGACCTGCACACTAGGGGTCCAAAGATGCAAACGGTACGCCCAGTTCCCGACAGCAAATCCCAGGGGTGTCTTCAAGGTTTTTGTTCCTTTGCCTGTTAGCTTTCCAACCCATCCGGCCTCGCCCCAAAACTCTTTCGTCACAGAAAGTTGTCTTCACAGGCACTTTCGTTGCGCAGATCGCATCCCTGGCAGTCTCGCCTGTGACCAGAGTCCACTTGGGCACCCGTTTACGGACCCTTGCCACCATTTCTAGCCCCATTTCCCTTCATAAGAATTGTTCCTCTGCCAGTTACGAAGCCATTCCAAGTGGTCTCGCCTCAAAATTCCATCGGGGCTGAGAGTTCCCTTTTTACACACTTTCTGTGCGGAGTTCTCTGCTACACTACCCGTGCGGGACCAGTCAGCAGAGACCTCCAAAGGGACCACCCTCTAGCCACCTCTGATTGACCTGAAATTTGGTAGGCCACCCCCCTCACACATTACCCCATCTCCAGTAATCGCCACAGGCCCGGAGTCCACCTACAACCCCTCGCCATTACTGCCCTCCCGGGAGTCACAGTTCTGACTGCCCTGAAGTGCAGACTGTGACCCCAACTCCCATCGCCACCCACGCCCAAAAGTCCCACGGCACCCCGCCGGCCACCACAACCCACCGTTAGCCTCCCCTGTCAGTCACCTACCAGAGAAGACCCCGCCCCTATTGCTGTCCGGAAGGCCCCGTACCAGCCACGTCTCTGCCCCCCTGTTGCAGCAACCAGCAAGCAGCAAGCGTTGTGGATCGTCACTCTTCACGGACCATCACCGGCTCGTGACCCCAGCAGCAGTTCAGCATCCTAGCGCACGCCCTCGGCGACGTGGACCACCTCTACACCCAACTTCGGAGACGAGTGAGGCCCCGGAGATCGACTACCGGCGCCTTCCACCCACTTCGACTGCTGCCCGTCAGCCCGTGCGCCGACTGCCCGAATTATTTGTGTTGTTGTAGCCTGTTATCTCCCTGCGAGGAGTGGGCACCATTTGGGTTTGTAATAGTTATCATCTTGTGTATCGGGTTGTCGGACTCGGCCGGGGTTCCTTCGCCACGCCTAGGCGTGGAGGTACGCGTTCCACTCCTTCCCTTGGTACTTGCTTATTTTAGTATGTGATTGCATGTGGCGCGTCCGAGCGTAGGATCCTAGCCAGCATACACAATCACTGCGGATTGGTGAGGTGAGTGTCCCCTTTTGTTCCCCGGGCCCTAGTCGAGCACCGAGCTCGAACTAGACTTCCATTTTTGCTCGGCGGCGCCTTGCCCGCTTAGATCCTAACGCCTCCCTCATAGGGACGGCCGTGAGCCCGGAGATCTTGTTGAGTGACGCGAACGCCCGAAGGAATACCACGCTAGTCGGGAACTCCGGCTTACCTTGTCACGTGCGCGTGCTGGTCGCACAAGTCATAGTCTTAGATTAGTTGCATTGTTGGTCAGTCCCGCATCAAATTTGGTATCAGAGCTTAGGGAACCAGTTTGTTCTAACAAATTGGGGTCTTAGGTCATTCGAGTCTTTAGGTTGTCTAGGGTGCAATTGAGGCCTTAGAGTTATCTAGGTTGCATTGAGTTTCTTAGTTCATCTAGGTAACCCACCATTGCATTGTAATGTTAGGTTTGTGTCTAGTTAGAGTTTTGTCCTTGTCTCGTTGAGTCTTGCATGTCCAGCTTCCCGCCAGCCCCATGGCGATTCCTCGAGCCCATGCATCGTCATCCCTATTGGCCCGATTCGATGCTCTTATGGTACGACCCCTAAGTGTCGCCCCTACCACTCAGTCGTCGGGAGACCCGATCCCTATACCGATGACCGAGTCATTCCAGCGCCCTGTCATGTCCACTGCCATCCTACCTAATGGGATGCATACGGAGATCGACTTCATCAGTAGGGTGTCGTCTAACTGTGTCTCACAAGACATTGTTGAGTCACTCTCTAAGACTGGGGAGATTGTTCTCCGTGATGGTTTAGCTTTTATCGAGTTTCAACGGTGGTTTGGCCCCGTTAAATATTTCGATGGCGCGTGGTGCAAGATCAGCACACTTGCTGGTCCATGCATCATTTTAGGGCGAACTTGGTTGGAGGAAAGAAGTGCGACCATCGACCTGGATAGGAGGACTTGCACCTTACACCCATCTCACCTTCCCGGTGAGTTTGTCTTCCATGACGGCGTTACGCCGACCACCTCCATGTCATCACCTGGGTTTGTTCCAGTGAGTTACGAGGCTGAACAGGAGTTGATTGAGGAGTACCTAACTGAGGTTGAGGAGTTAGGGAGTAATCCCCTCCACATCATAGAGGACTCCGTTTCCCCTCCCGAGAGAGAGGCTTCACCCTTAGACCCTCATATAGAGACATTCTTACCTTCCGAGGGTGAACTGGTCATTGGTGAGTCTTTAGCTAGCTGGCTAAGGGAGGGTCCACTTCTAGATGTCTCCATTCCTTGCTATACACCCATGGGACCAGCCCTCCCAATAATACCCCTTAACTCCTTTCACACCACTTTTCGGTCCTTCTGCTTTCTTGAAAATGTGAAGGACTTCCTTAGGAGTTTAGATTATCAATGGGAGTTGACTTACATGTTGACCTTAGGGTCTGACCAACCCTATAGTCATAGCTTTACACTCCCTGCTTTGGGGTCTATTACCTCGGTCTACACCATAGGACATATCACATCCGAGGTCCTTTTATTATTTCCTATACCCGTGGAGGTTGATTTTGTCCCCGCTTATGGTTTCACGGTCCCGAGGGAGGAACCTTGCCTTCCTTGCCTTCCTCATGAGCCCCTTGCCCCATACATGAGAGTGCCTGAAGGTGATTATCTGCACCTGGGCGAATGTCGCACATGGGCAAGTATAGTGAAGGGACCTGTCGGGAGGGGTCATCATTTCTTTGACCCTTTCGATCCCCTCCCTAGTGAGCCTCTCGACCCATATTCTTTTCCCCACCTTGTCGAGGAGGTCCACTATCATACACCACCTAGGCCTTCTAGTCAACACCTCACCTTACCGGCATCCAGATGCCCGAGCTTAGGAGGCCAGGGACACATGTCTCTTCCCCATGTTTCTGCATGTCCACCATCATATAGGGGTTTGTCTCATGTAGGGAATGTCATGAGTGAGTTTGGGCAATTTAGTCCCCATGAGTCTACCACATTCCGTAGGACACCCATGCCTGATAGATACAACTTTGGTTGTCCTGGTCCTCCCCGTGTTGTCCAATCATGTAGGAGTCATAGGCATGCTAGGTCTGTGTTTGGATGTCCAGGACCACCACTGCATTCACATAGGTATGAGTCAACACAGCTAGTTCGGAGTCTACATCATCATCACCCCCTCGAGGCCAGCAACGCACGTTATAAGGAATTAGCTGATGTGCATCGACGCACGCGTGAGTTCCGTGAGGGAGAGTACGTCATGGTCAGGGTCAGACCTGAACGGTTCCCTTCTGGGGCCGTGAAGAAACTCCAGGACCGCGGTGCAGGACCCTTCCGAGTTTTGAGGCGGATCGGGTCTAATGCGTATGAGATTGAGCTGCCAGACGATTATGGGATCAGTTCGACGTTCAACGTCTCTGACCTAGTGGCCTATCGGGATCCCGCAGTGATTCCCAGTGAGCTTTTTGGGCCTTCCCCTCCTGTTGAGAGCCTTACACCCTCTGAGAGTCCACCTCCTCCAGCCCCGTTACCGAGACGCGAGCATGTAGATTGCATACTGGATGAGCAGGTGACCACGACCCGGAGCGGAGCCTACCAACGCTTTCTAGTGCGTTGGAGAGGGCGCCCTGCGACAGACGACACCTGGATCACACGTGGAGAGCTGGAGCGGATCGACCCGGACCTGCTGGAGCGTTACTTGAGCGACCGTGACCCTTACTCGACGGGGTCGAGTTCTTCCCACCCGGGGAGAATTGGTGAGGACACGCGCCGCATCACTCGACGGAGCACACGGAGCTTGCCGATATCCCTTTGGCTTGGCGACCACTTGGCGGACTAGCAGAGTCCCTTTTATGCTTCAGGCCATGCTGGGCCTTAGTTTAGTCCCTGCGTGGACACTTTTTTGCATTGTTATGGACCTTTGTAGGCCATTTGGAGCCAATTAGGTTTTAGTTGGGCCCTTTTATGCTCATTAGATAGGAGATAGGGCTATTGGGCCATTTCTTTGGTTCAATCTCTGGCCCATTTGGGCTGGCCACCCACTCCCCTGCTTAGCCCACCTAGGGGTTTGCGCCCCCACCTCCTAGGGCTAGGGTTTGGGCGCCCCTATCACATCCTCCAAGAGGAGGAGGTGGCAGCCGCCCCCTCTCCTAGAATATAGGAAGAGGGTGCGGTCACCTTCCCCCCCCCTCTCTTGACCGATTCCTTCCCCCCCTCCCCCACTTGACCGCCCCTTTCCCCAATCCACTCCTAGAATCTAGGAGTGGTTCGCACCCCCCCTCTTCCCCTTGCCTTGTGGCGCATTCCCCCCTTTCCCCATGCCATGTGCGGCCCCCTTTCCCCTCCCTCTTGGCTAGGGTTCCTACCCTAGCATATAAAAGAGCTTATGTACTTTTCTTTTGAAGTTAATGAAAAATTTATTTTGTGAGAGAATTGCTTGGTGCGCAACCAGCTCCAAAGGAAGAGGGCGATCCTCTTCCCCATCCTCTAAGGGGTGCGACGCCCCTCCCACCTCCGCCATCTTCTTCTTCAGCCATCTCCTTCAGCCTCTAGGGTGAGACGCCGTGGAGTTGAGGCCTGGAGGTCACGTGGTACGCTTCAACGCCAGCGGTCTTCTTCCCCACGTCCACGGGCGATCCGGTCGACGAGGTGACGACGTTCGTGGTGGCGTGCTGCTCAACCCCGGAGTGCCTGTCCGACCTGCACACTAGGGGTCCAAAGATGCAAACGGTACGCCCAGTTCCCGACAGCAAATCCCAGGGGTGTCTTCAAGGTTTTTGTTCCTTTGCCTGTTAGCTTTCCAACCCATCCGGCCTCGCCCCAAAACTCTTTCGTCACAGAAAGTTGTCTTCACAGGCACTTTCGTTGCGCAGATCGCATCCCTGGCAGTCTCGCCTGTGACCAGAGTCCACTTGGGCACCCGTTTACGGACCCTTGCCACCATTTCTAGCCCCATTTCCCTTCATAAGAATTGTTCCTCTGCCAGTTACGAAGCCATTCCAAGTGGTCTCGCCTCAAAATTCCATCGGGGCTGAGAGTTCCCTTTTTACACACTTTCTGTGCGGAGTTCTCTGCTACACTACCCGTGCGGGACCAGTCAGCAGAGACCTCCAAAGGGACCACCCTCTAGCCACCTCTGATTGACCTGAAATTTGGTAGGCCACCCCCCTCACACATTACCCCATCTCCAGTAATCGCCACAGGCCCGGAGTCCACCTACAACCCCTCGCCATTACTGCCCTCCCGGGAGTCACAGTTCTGACTGCCCTGAAGTGCAGACTGTGACCCCAACTCCCATCGCCACCCACGCCCAAAAGTCCCACGGCACCCCACCGGCCACCACAACCCACCGTTAGCCTCCCCTGTCAGTCACCTACCAGAGAAGACCCCGCCCCTATTGCTGTCCGGAAGGCCCCGTACCAGCCGCGTCTCTGCCCCCCTGTTGCAGCAACCAGCAAGCAGCAAGCGTTGTGGATCGTCACTCTTCACGGACCATCACCGGCTCGTGACCCCAGCAGCAGTTCAGCATCCTAGCGCACGCCCTCGGCGACGTGGACCACCTCTACACCCAACTTCGGAGACGAGTGAGGCCCGGAGATCGACTACCGGCGCCTTCCACCCACTTCGACTGCTGCCCGTCAGCCCGTGCGCCGACTGCCCGAATTATTTGTGTTGTTGTAGCCTGTTATCTCCCTGCGAGGAGTGGGCACCATTTGGGTTTGTAATAGTTATCATCTTGTGTATCGGGTTGTCGGACTCGGCCGGGGTTCCTTCGCCACGCCTAGGCGTGGAGGTACGCGTTCCACTCCTTCCCTTGGTACTTGCTTATTTTAGTATGTGATTGCATGTGGCGCGTCCGAGCGTAGGATCCTAGCCAGCATACACAATCACTGCGGATTGGTGAGGTGAGTGTCCCCTTTTGTTCCCCGGGCCCTAGTCGAGCACCGAGCTCGAACTAGACTTCCATTTTTGCTCGGCGGCGCCTTGCCCGCTTAGATCCTAACGCCTCCCTCATAGGGACGGCCGTGAGCCCGGAGATCTTGTTGAGTGACGCGAACGCCCGAAGGAATACCACGCTAGTCGGGAACTCCGGCTTACCTTGTCACGTGCGCGTGCTGGTCGCACAAGTCATAGTCTTAGATTAGTTGCATTGTTGGTCAGTCCCGCATCACATGTGCCTTTGATTTCTGTTGGTGAACCGGGGTGCTAGCATTTTTGGCATGGATGTTGTTTCTCCTTTTTATTTACCAGCAGTCCTTGACTATATGGCCAGGTTTTCCACAATGATAACTACATGAGGCGGTGTTTCTTTTTACAGGGCTTTTATTGTTAGATGGACAATTTCTAGGCAAGTTTTTCTTGCTTGAAAACTTCCTTGATCTTTCAAAAGCATTTTTACTCCTACAGGCCTTCATATCATCATTCTTCATTGCATAACAGTCATCCATAATATGACCATGTAGACCACAATAAACACAAGAAACATTCATTCTTTTTGATGCATAGAAATGTTTAGCAGAATCTTTTGCATGCATATTCAAACAAGTATATTCATTTTTTTATCTCGGCTTCAAGATTTTCTTTTTCTGATTTTTATTTTGCTTTTGATGTTTTGGTTCGGTTCTGTAGAAAATCTATTTTTAAGCATTAGACTGCTTTCGGGTGGTTCTAGAAGCGCTGGCCTCAACCGAGCTAGAGACAAACGAGGTGTACAATTTGTTTTCGAAGGACTTCTTGTTCACTAGATTGTACCCAAGTCATTCTCTCTGAAAGTTCACTTTTGTCCCCAAGAGTTTGCCTAAGTTTTCTTTCCCTTGAACAAATTTTGACATTGAAATATTCAAGTCTTTAATTTCATCTTCTAGTGAGGAGACGTGTTGTTCTAAACTAGCCAAATCTGTTGGAACGGTGCGATCGATACAGAGGGGGGGGTGAATGTATCCCCTTCAAGAATATTGCCCAAATTAAAAACAATTCGCCTGCTACTAGATACAGTTGCAGAATAAAGGTTATCGAGTTCAAATAGACATTTGATCGACCAGATGAGCTGCTGACTATACTAGTGGAACCTGATGAAGTCTAATGCCAAATGACAGTACAATGCAAACTAGACTCACTTACCAAGATGTAAAGCTCAAGGCCACTGTAACTCGAAACAAGACTATTCAAACAACCTGTGAAACAGATAGATGATATGGAAGAGCACACCACAAGCAAACCACAGAACAGCATGGTTTTTAGGTGGTTCGGTCCACAGACCTACGTCCACCCCTCACTCCCAACCGGAGTGAGGCTTCCACTAGCACAAGCTAGAACGCAGACTCAGTCTGCAAATAAGTTGCTGCCACACAGCTTGACCAGGGGAACAACCTCCCCTCTTCCTCCCAACCGGAGGGACACCCCAGTGACTCCCAGCCACTTGGAACCCAGAGACCGAAGTCTCTCTTCCTCCAGACCGGAGGGACCCCTGGACTTGCTACCCACAAGCCCAGAACCGGAGACAAGTCTCCCTTCCTCCAAACTGGAGGGAACCCACAAGTAGCTCCTAGCTACTTGCAACCGGAGATCAGATCTCCCTTCTCCTGACCCCCCAGCAGGAACCCGACCTCAGACCAGAGGATCGGAAGAACAAAGATAACCAGGTGAAAAGGAAAAAATAAGAAACGGAAAATACACAGCGATCGGAAGGCTGTAAATGAAGAACAAGAATGTAGCTCTCAAAGGAGCAGATCTGGCTTGGATTTAATCCAGACGCCAGAGGACAGATCTTCAATAGCTTCTTCCTTCTTCTCCACGAACTCTCTCTCTCTATCTCTCTTTCTTTCTCCTCTGCTCTCCTTTTCTCTCACGCTATTCTCTCCTTCTTCTCTGCAACCCTTTTTCTTCTGCCGGCTCACTCTTCTTCTATTTCTTCTTCTTCTCTTTTTCTTCCTCTTTTGCTGGATCGAAGGGCTTTCTGCTCTGCTGTTGCCCTTTCTGCTCTCCAGGCTTCTTCTTCGATTAGCCTCCATCTGAAGACAAAGGCTCCAATATATACCAGCAGCAGTGGGGAGATAGGGCATGTGCTTCCCACGCATTCCGTCCAGAAGATTCCTTCTCGGATCACGTGCTCAGCACCCACCTCGGATCACGTGTCAGGTGCCAGCTTCGGGTCACGTGCTCAATGACAGCAATCTGACTTGCTGCGTTGACGCTGTCAAGCAATGGCGTTAACGCAGTGAGGCATTCCAGTAAGCCATTAGCTTCGTCTCTTTAGCTGCTGCGTCGACGCTGCTCAATTGTGGCGTTGACGCAGTGGAATAGCCTGTGAAAGTGAATGCTCCTTTAACTGCTGCGTCGACGCTGCTCCATTGTGGCATTGACGTAGTGGAAGATGTCGTGAAGGCTTTGTCAACTGATGCGTGGACGCTTTAAGCTCCCAGCGTCGACCCTGTTCCCTTCAGCAACAAGAATGAAGTCATAAGATCTAAGTATATACATTGTAGTGTATATACTTCGAAAGAAACAGTCCAATGTATATACTTCAAGAACTCTAGACAACGGACGCTGTACAGGCTTCAGATGCTACAGTCCAATGTATGGACTTTGACGAAGTGAAGCAGTGTACAGACTTTGAATCAAATCGATGTATAGACTTGAATGGGCATGGAGTGTAGACTTGAAGTCTGAAGACGATGTATAGACTTGGTGAACACTGTAACATCAATCGGATGTATAGAGTTGGTGAAATGAAGTCCAGTATACAGACTTGCAGATAAGTGCATTGGCTGTACAGACTTCAATTAGAAGTTGCCCGATGTACAGACTTGAAGATAAGACTCCAATGTACAGACTTGCAAAAGCGAAGCCAATGCACAGACTTTGAAAGACTTGAACACTGCGATGTTCAGACTTTAGCAGTGTATAGACTTAGAGTGTAGCTAAAGCTTCGAGCGTAGGAATAGGCCAAAATGTATAGACTTCAATGAAGGGCGTTGTGTAGACTTTGGAAAGTCTGAGCCAATGTACAGACTCTGCCTCAACAATGAATAGGCAAAACGGATGTACAGAGTTGGCCAGACACTTGAAGATCGACTGTACAGGCTTTGATAAAGTAGCGATGTACATACTTGGAGATGAGATGCCAATGTATAGACTTAATGATATGAACAATAAGGCATGCTGTACAGACTTACTCGATCAGGCTGATGTATAGACTTTGATACCCAGACAGTCAGTGTTCTGATGGGTCGACGCATCAGTAGGGGTGGGTCGACCCACTACTGTCCATACTAACTAAACAGACTAGGCCAATGCAAGATGTGTAGACTTAGAATGCAACCAGGATGTCTAGACTTGATGTGAGGCAATGCACAATGAACATGAACCAATGAATTGAATGCATATAGCAGACAAGAACTGAATGTATGCTGGAGAACTAATTAAAGCATTACCTGATCTGAGCATTCACCTTACCTGTCATGATTTGACTTTGACTTGGGTTAACTTCATGACCTGTGAGTCATCCTTAATCCTCTTCTGACAGTTTCTCATAATGCAACAGGATTATACCATCAAAGATGTAAACATAATGAGTCATAATACTGTCATCATCAAAACTCCAGAACCACAGGGGACACATCAATCTCCCCCTTTTTGATGATGGCAATATTATGAGTCATTGCAATAGATACATCATGGTGATTATGAAATACCATATAACATGCACCATAGATATGACAAAGTTCATGAACATAAACACCATGTGATGTAAGTGTTGAAAAAATAAAAAAGAATGACTCACAAAAGTTCTCCCCCTTTGACAACATCAAAAAGAAGGGAATGTTCATTGACTGTTGAAGGAGCTATTATGCAATGCAGTGAGTTACAGCCATCAAAAGCAAAAACTCCCCCTGACAAGATACTCTCCTGAGTGAGCATTGAACCACAGGGACATGCAAGAATTCTCCCCCTTAGATCAACAGTCAGGTTTGAAATAATGGAGTCCAATGTGAGAAAGTAAGTACTCAGAATGAATGAGAAATGTTTTCAATGGGATATCAATTTCATAAATCTGATTAAACAAGTATTTCAGACTCTTCTATTATAGAGATTTATGAATGATCTTCATTGACAAGTCAGATCAGAATATGATGTATGCAAGGCTTGTTTATAAGTTTCCTGTACTTATATCTGAAATTAGTTTTAATAAAAGTGAACCTTACTTTCATATTGACAGTCTTGTTTGATCTTCTTCTTTCTTACTCACTCAATTTCAAATATTCCTTTAAGAGATGCAATCAATAGTAATGAAGTTAAACACATAAGAAAAATATTTGTTTCTGTCAAGGGTTCCAATAGAATATTTCTTTTGCACATATTTTTCAAATGGTATACTAGATTAGCAGCAATTTTCATAACATTCTTCATGAGCACTTGAGTTTAGTACACCCTTGTAACTAGAGGATACACGTTGTTTAGATGCCAGTATCCCTAAGCACTTGGATGGACTAACTCTCATGCTTCATAGGAACAGAGATTGCATTTACACTTCATGACACACTACATATCATTTCTTTGACGAGTGAGATGTATTTCTCAGTGTGCATGCTATTGCTCTGCCAGATTATCAATCATTTTTAAGCAGAGTTAACTATGGCACCTCATGACATAGTCCTTTGGACATGGTTTCTCAGTGACCAAGGTCATTGCTCTGACAGGATTTACCCTTAGACATAATCCATATTCTCAGATGTTTTAAAAATCAATACTAATTTCATACATATCAATCAAGGAATATCATGATTTCAGAATTTTTAGAATTCAGAAGAGTTTAAAAGACTCAACATGAAAATGTTGGTTAAAGTTTATTAAGACCAACTCAGATATTTTCAAGATATGTTCATAAGCAAACACAAGACATACATGAAACATCAACCGACTGAAAGAATCAGACATTCATAATCCTATATAATAGAAGATTCCTCTTTAATTTATTTTCAGATTTATGATCAGGATATGTACAGAGAATAATTTCTGAGTTTTCAGGAAAGGCCGAAACATTTTTGGGAACAGCCAATTCAACAGATGATACCAATGAATAAGATGAGTGAAGATGGCTGATAACAGTTGAAGCAGGAAGCTGAAATGTGTTGCATTACACATTCATCATAGGGATTTAGGCAAGATAGCAGTTCAATCTGAAGATGGGAAGTTCAGATGGTAGAATATGAATAATGCTCCCCCTAAATGTATGCATGATCTAACATTCCTAAATGTATGCAACTCTGACCTATGGTACCAGGCGGAGGACTTGGTCTAAAGACTACCTCACAACTAGTAAGCACTTCCAGACAGAATTCATATGCCCTTTAGTATCTCACTATTTATATACCAAGAGTCATGCATGACAATCCAATGCATATGCAGTTCTACATGCATCTTTTAGCTAACATTATGCCACTTATATGCAATTGTGATGCATGTGCATGTCAAATGTGCAGATGAACATTTTTAAGCATGAGACATCATCCAAGCAACAGACTTATTCAATTCAGCTTTTCAGATTTTTCAGAATGCAATTTGTTTTCAGTGATTGTGCATTTTGACAAATATCAAACAACTGCAATTGTCATATGTATGCATCAAATGCAGACAACCTTTAAATCTCATGTATGCACCAGTGCATGATCAGACAAAAAGAAATTGCAAATGGCAGATGCAGTTATGGACATGTATGCATGAGTTCCTAATTGACATATTAAGCATGATGTTCAGCTAGAGCAAAAATTCAGGTGAACAAGCATTTAATCAGCAGAGTTGGGGTTTACCAAACTTTGGATGCCTTGGTTTATTTGACCCCCTTTTATTCCTCATCCTCAAGGCATACCTGTAAAGCACATATCTCATTTTATGTTTCTAGGTACCCAAGACTTCTTGGGTCCTACTTTGTTAGTAACACCTCTGATAGGTGCTTTCCATAATCTTTGGGCATGTAAGTCATCAGACTTCATTAAATTACACTCCCTCATGGAGTGCCCAAACTGCCCACAATAATGACAGGAAACAGCATATCTTGAATTCTTTTTATGCACAACATTGTTAGCATAGAATCTGTGTGTATTATCATGGAAGTCTCTGTTATTTGCATGCATATACTATTTTCCATCTCGTGCCAGCCAGCATTCAGAAGCTCGGTGGCCAGGTTTTCCACATTCAAAGCATGTAGAAATCTTTCTCTTAAAGGTAAATTTATTTCTAACAAAAACATTTCTATTTGCAGGGAATTTTATATTTTGAGAAAATGTTTTTCCCTGAGCATGCCAGCAGTTCTTGACTGTATGGCCATGTTTTCCACAATGAGAACAATTAGACAAGGTATTTCTATGAGGGCCTAACCAGCATTGTGCAGCAACATGTCCTATTTTTCCACAGTTATAACAATGAATTTTCTTTTCCCTAAGGACATGATTTCTACCCTGATTGTTTTGAGCAGCTGCTAGGTCATCTTTTTACATCAAATTACACTCATGTATCAAATGTCCATATTTGTGACAGTAGTGACAGATCATTTTCTTTCTAGATGCATGCGAGTGTGTGGGTGAAACATGCAGAGTGGGAAGAGGAACTTGTTGATTCTTTTCTTTCTGTTTTTCAAGATCTTTGTGCAATTCCATGTTTACAGATTTTATGGCATTAGATTTTTCAGCAAACAAATTCTTCTCTTGCTCAAGTTTCTCAAATTTTTCTTCATTTTCTTTAACAGATTTTCTAAGAGAGTCATTTTCAGATTTCAGCCTACTTAGTTCAGAGCAAACACATTTAAGTTCATTCATCAATTTTTCATTCTGGTTTTTATGCATATGGATATCTGACAAATAGGCATCATGAGATTGCTTCATATTTGAACAATTTTCACATGGTGAACTTGAACTACCCTGATCACTTTTCTTTTTCAAGTTCTTGTATTATTTTCTTAATTGTTCATGAGACTCAAACAGCTCAGCATATGCATTCTCCCAATCATCTAAAGAAAAATTCTCGAAGATGTTTACCTCCTCCTCCTCATCTTCTTCTTCATTTTGGCTGCTGCTATGAATACTTCCTTTAGCCATCATGCAGTTGTCTTCATTTAACCTGTGAGCTAGCTTCAGCTCCTCCAGGATGTCCTTGGCAGACCTGCAATCATAAAAACAAGAGTGTAAGGCTCTGTCAGTGGCTGCTTTCATCAGATTGAAGGCTTTCTGATTTTCTCCATCCTTTGATCTGTGGCTGTTGGTCCATTTGGACACTTTCTTAGGTAATGTGTGAGGACCTTGTGAAATTAATTTCCACAGATCAGGATTAACTGCATCAACATAATTTCGTAGACTGATAAACCACACATTAAAATTAGAACCATTGAAAACCGGTGGATTACCCATGAAAGCTGATCAGATAAATGCAATAGGAATAATAAAGCACCAAGACAGCATGATCGAATCTACAGATCGCTGAACCTTCTAAGCAGACAACCTGCTCTGATACCAATTGTTGGAACGGTGCAATCGATACAAAGGGGGGGTGAATGTATCCCCTTCAAGAATATTGCCCAAATTAAAAACAATTCGCCTGCTACTAGATACAGTTGCAGAATAAAGGCTATCGAGTTCAAATAGACATTTGATCGACCAGATGAGATGCTGACTATACTAGTGGAACCTGATGAAGTCTAATGCCAAATGACAGTACAATGCAAACTAGACTCACTTACCAAGATGTAAAGCTCAAGGCCACTGTAACTCGAAATAAGACTATTCAAACAACCTGTGAAACAGATAGAAGATATGGAAGAGCACACCACAAGCAAACCACAGAACAGTAGGGTTTTTAGGTGGTTCGGTCCACAGACCTACGTCCACCCCTCACTCCCAACCGGAGTGAGGCTTCCACTAGCACAAGCTAGAACGTAGACTCAGTCTGCAAACAAGTTACTGCCACACAGCTTGACCAGGGGAACAACCTCCCCTCTTCCTCCCAACCGGAGGACACCCCAGTGACTCCCAGCCACTTGGAACCCAGAGACCGAAGTCTCTCTTCCTCCAGACCGGAGGGACCCCTGGACTTGCTACCCATAAGCCCAGAACCGGAGACAAGTCTCCCTTCCTCCAAACCGGAGGGAACCCACAAGTAGCTCCCAGCTACTTGCAACCGGAGATCAGATCTCCCTTCTCCTGACCCACCAGGAGGAACCCGACCTCAGACTAGAGGATCGGAAGAACAAAGATAACCAGGTGAAAAAGAAAAAAAATAAGAAACGAAAAATACACAGCGATTGGAAGGCTGTAAATGAAGAACAAGAACGTAGCTCTGAAAGGAGCAGATCTGGCTTGGATTTAATCCAGACGCCAGAGGACAGATCTTCAATAGCTTCTTCCTTCTTCTCTACAAACTCTCTCTATCTCTCTTTCTTTCTCCTCTGCTCTCCTTTTCTCTCACGCTATTCTCTCCTTCTTCTTTGTAACCCTTTTTCTTCTGCCGGCTCACTCTTCTTCTATTTCTTCTTCTTCTCTTTTTCTTCCTCTTTTGCTAGATCGAAGGGCTTTCTGCTCTGCTGTTGCTCTTTCTGCTCTCCAGGCTTCTTCTTCGATTAGCCTCCATCTGAAGATGAAGGCTCCAATATATACCAGCAGCAGTGGGGAGATAGGGCGTGTGCTTCCCACGCCTTCCGTCCAGAAGATTGCTCCTCGGATCACGTGCTCAGCACCCACCTCGGATCACATGTCAGGTGCCAACTTCGGGTCACGTGCTCAATGACAGCAATCTGACTTGCTGCGTTGACGCTGTCAAGCAATGGCGTTAACGCAGTGAGGCATTCCAGTAAGCCATTAGCTTCGTCTCTTTAGCTGCTGCATCGACGCTGCTCAATTGTGGCGTTGACGCAGTGGAATAGCCTGTGAAAGTGAATGCTCCTTTAACTGCTGCATCGACGCTGCTCCATTGTGGCGTTGACGCAGTGGAAGATATCATGAAGGCTTCGTCAACTGATGCGTGGACGGTTTAAGCTCCCAGCGTCGACCCTGTTCCCTTCAGCAACAAGAATGAAGTCATAAGATCTAAGTATGTACATTGTAGTGTATATACTTCGAAAGAAACAGTCCAATGTATATACTTCAAGAACTCTAGACAACGGACGCTGTACAAACTTCAGATGCTACAGTCCAATGTTTGGACTTTGACGAAGTGAATCAGTGTACAGACTTTGAATCAAACCGATGTATAGACTTGAATGGGCATGGAGTGTAGACTTGAAGTCTGAAGACGATGTATAGACTTGGTGAACACTACAACATCAATCGGATGTATAGAGTTGGTGAAATGAAGTCCAGTGTACAGACTTGCAGATAAGTGCATTGGCTGTACAGACTTCAATTAGAAGTTGCCCGATGTACAGACTTGAAGATAAGACTCCAATGTACAGACTTGCAAAAGCGAAGCCAATGCACAGACTTTGAAAGACTTGAACACTGCGATGTTCAGACTTTAGCAGTGTATAGACTTAGAGTGTAGCTAAAGCTTCGAGCGTAGGAATAGGCCAAAATGTATAGACTTTCAATGAAGGGCGTTGTGTAGACTTTGGAAAGTCTGAGCCAATGTACAGACTCTGCCTCAACAATGAATAGGCAAAACGGATGTACAGAGTTGGCCAGACACTTGAAGATCGACTGTACAGGCTTTGATAAAGTAGCGATGTACATACTTGGAGATGAGATGCCAATGTACAGACTTAATGATATGAACAATAAGGCATGCTGTACAAACTTACTCGATCAGGCTGATGTATAGACTTTGATACCCAGACAATCAGTGTTCTGATGGGTCGACGCATCAGTAGGGGTGGGTCGACCCACTACTGTCCATACTAACTAAACAGACTTGGCCAATGTAGGATGTGTAGACTTAGAATGCAACCAGGATATCTAGACTTGATGTGAGACAATGCACAATGAACATGAACCAATGAATTGAATGCATATAGCAGACAAGAACTGAATGTATGCTGGAGAACTAATTAAAGCATTACCTGATCTGAGCATTCACCTTACCTGTCATGATTTGACTTTGACTTGGGTTAACTTCATGACCTGTGAGTCATCCTTAAACCTGTTCTGATAGTTTCTCATAATGCAACAGGATTATACCATCAAATATGTAAACATAATGAGTCATAATACTGCCATCATCAAAACTCCAGAACCACAGGGGACACATCAATCTCCCCCTTTTTGATGATGGCAATATTATGAGTCATTGCAATAGATACATCATGGTGATTATGAAATACCATATAACATGCACCACAGATATGACAAAGTTCATGAACATAAACACCATGTGATGCAAGTGTTGAAAAAATAAAAAAGAATGACTCACAAAAGTTCTCCCCCTTTGACAACATCAAAAAGAAGGGAATGTTCATTGACTGTTGAAGGAGCTATTATGCAATGCAGTGAGTTACAGCCATCAAAAGCAAAAACTCCCCCTGACAAGATACTCTCCTGAGTGAGCATTGAACCACAGGGACATGCAAGAATTCTCCCCCTTAGATCAACAGTCAGGTTTGAAATAATGGAGTCCAATGTGAGAAAGTAAGTACTCAGAATGAATGAGAAAGGTTTTCAATGGGATATCAATTTCATAAATCTGATTAAACAAGTATTTCAGACTCTTCTATTATAGAGATTTATGAATGATCTTCATTGACAAGTCAGATCAGAATATGATGTATGCAAGGCTTGTTTATAAGTTTCCTGTACTTATATCTGAAATCAGTTTTAATAAAAGTGAACCTTGCTTTCATATTGACAGTCTTGTTTGATCTTCTTCTTTCTTACTCACTCAATTTCAAAGATTCCTTTAAGAGATGCAATCAATAGTAATGAAGTTAAACACATAAGAAAAATATTTGTTTCTGTCAAGGGTTCCAATAGAATATTTCTTTTGCACATATTTTTCAAATGGTATACTTGATTAGCAGCAATTTTCATAACATTCTTCATGAGCACTTGAGTTTAGTACACCCTTGTAACTAGAGGATACACGTTGTTTAGACGCCAGTATCCCTAAGCACTTGGATGGACTAACTCTCATGCTTTATAGGAACAGAGATTGCATTTACACTTCATGACACACTACAGATCATTTCTTTGATGAGTGAGATGTTTTTCTCAGTATGCATGCTATTGCTCTGCCAGATTATCAATCATTTTTAAGCAGAGTTAACTATGGCACCTCATGACATAATCCTTTGGACATGGTTTCTCAGTGACCAAGGTCATTGCTCTGACAGGATTTACCCTTAGACATAATCCATATTCTCATATGTTTTAAAAATCAATACTAATTTCATACATATCAATCAAGGAATATCATGATTTCAGAATTTTCAGAATTCAGAAGAGTTTAAAAGACTCAACATGAAAATGTTGGTTAAAGTTTATTAAGACCAACTCAGATATTTTCAAGATATGTTCATAAGCAAACACAAGACATACATGAAACATCAACCGGCTGAAAGAATCAGACATTCATAATCCTATATAATAGAAGATTCCTCGTTAATTTATTTTCAGATTTATGATCAGGATATGTATAGAGAATAATTTCTGAGTTTTCAGGAAAGGCCGAAACATTTTTGGGAACAGCCAATTCAACAGATGATACCAATGAATAAGATGAGTGAAGATGGCTGATAACAGTTGAAGCAAGAAGCTGAAATGTGTTGCATTACACATTCATCACAGGGATTTAGGCAAGATAGCAGTTCAATCTGAAGATGGGAAGTTCAGATGGTAGAATATGAATAATGCTCCCCTTAAATGTATGCATGATCTAACATTCCTAAATGTATGCAACTCTGACCTATGGTACCAGGCGGAGGACTTGGTCTAAAGACTACCTCACACATAGTAAGCACTTCCAGACAGAATTCATCTGCCCTTTAGTATCTCACTATTTATATACCAAGAGTCATGCATGACAATCCAATGCATATGCAGTTCTACATGCATCTTTTAGCTAACACTATGCCACTTATATGCAATTGTGATGCATGTGCATGTCAAATGTGCAGATGAACATTTTTAAGCATGAGACATCATCCAAGCAACAGACTTATTCAATTCAGCTTTTCAGATTTTTCAGAATGTAATTTGTTTTCAATGATTGTGCATTTTAACAAATATCAAACAACTGCAATTGTCATATGTATGCATCAAATGCAGACAACCTTTAAATCTCATATATGCACCAGTGCATGATCAGACAAAAAGAAATTGCAAATGGCAGATGCAGTTATGGACATGTATGCATGAGTTCTTAATTGACATATTAAGCATGATGTTCAGCTAGAGCAAAAATTCAGGTGAACAAGTATTTAATCAGCAGAGTTGGGGTTTACCAAACTTTGGATGCCTTGGTTTATTTGACCCCCTTTTATTTCTCATCCTCAAGGCATACCTGTAAAGCACATATCTCATTTTGTGTTTCTAGGTACCCAAGACTTCTTGGGTTTTACTTTGTTAGTAACACCTCTGATAGGTGCTTTCCATAATCTTTGGGCATGTAAGTCATCAGACTTCATTAAATTACACTCCCTCATGGAGTGCCCAAACTGCCCACAATAATGACAGGAAACAGCATATCTTGAATTCTTTTTATGCACAACATTGTTAGCATAGAATCTATGTGTATTATCATGAAAGTCTCTGTTATTTGCATGCATATACTATTTTCCATCTCGTGCCAGCCAGCATTAAGAAGCTCGGTGGCCAGGTTTTCCACATTCAAAGCATGTAGAAATCTTTCTCTTAAAGGCAGATTTATTTCTCACAAAAACATTTCTATTTGCAGGGAATTTTATATTTTGAGAAAATATTTTTCCCTGAGCATGCCAGCAGTTCTTGACTGTATGGCCATGTTTTCCACAATGAGAACAATTAGACAAGGTATTTCTATGAGGGCCTAACCAGCATTGTGCAACAACATGTCCTATTTTTCCACAGTTATAACAATGAATTTTCTTTTCCCTAAGGACATGATTTCTACCCTGATTGTTTTGAGCAGCTGCTAGGTCATCTTTTTACATCAAATTACACTCATGCATCAAATGTCCATATTTGTGACAGTAGTGACAGATCATTTTCTTTCTAGATGCATGCGAGTGTGTGGGTGAAACATGTAGAGTGGGAAGAGGAACTTGTTGATTCTTTTCTTTCTGTTTTTCAAGATCTTTGTGCAATTCCATGTTTACAGATTTTATGTCATTAGATTTTTCAGCAAACAAATTCTTCTCTTGCTCAAGTTTCTCAAATTTTTCTTCATTTTCTTTAACAGATTTTCTAAGAGAGTCATTTTCAGATTTCAGCCTACTTAGTTCAGAGCAAACACATTTAAGTTCATTCATCAATTTTTCATTCTGGTTTTTATGCATATGGATATCTGACAAATAGGCATCATGAGATTGCTTCATATTTGAACAATTTTCACATGGTGAACTTGAACTACCCTGATCACTTTTCTTTTTCAAGTTCTTGTATCGTTTTCTTAATTGTTCATGCAAACAGCTCAGCATATGCATTCTCCCAATCATCTAAAGAAAAATTCTCGAAGATGTTTACCACCTCCTCATCATCTTCTTCTTCATTTTGGTTGCTGCTATGAATACTTCCTTTAGCCATCATGCAGTTGTCTTCATTTAACCTGTGAGCTAGCTTCAGCTCCTCCAGGATGTCCTTGGCAGACCTGCAATCATAAAAATAAGAGTGTAAGGCTATGTCAGTGGCTGCTTTCATCAGATTGAAGGCTTTCTGATTTTCTCCATCCTTTGATCTGTGGCTGTTGGTCCATTTGGACACTTTCTTTGGTAATGTGTGAGGACCTTGTGAAATTAATTTCCACAGATCAGGATTAACTGCATCAACATAATTTCGTAGACTGATAAACCACGCATTAAAATTAGAATCATTGAAAACCGGTGGATTACCCATGAAAGCTGATCAGATAAATGCAATAGGAATAATAAAGCACCAAGACAGCAGGATCGAATCTACAGATCGCTGGACCTTCTAAGCAGACAACCTGCTCTGATACCAATTGTTGGAACGGTGCGATCGATACAGAGGGGGGGTGAATGTATCCCCTTCAAGAATATTGCCCAAATTAAAAACAATTCGCCTGCTACTAGATACAGTTGCAGAATAAAGGCTATCGAGTTCAAATAGACATTTGATTGACCAGATGAGCTGCTGACTATACTAGTGGAACCTGATGAAGTCTAATGCCAAATGACAGTACAATGCAAACTAGACTCACTTACCAAGATGTAAAGCTCAAGGCCACTGTAACTCGAAATAAGACTATTCAAACAACCTGTGAAACAGATAGAAGATATGGAAGAGCACACCACAAGTAAACCACAGAACAGCAGGGTTTTTAGGTGGTTCGGTCCACAGACCTACGTCCACCCCTCACTCCCAACCGGAGTGAGGCTTCCACTAGCACAAGCTAGAACGCAGACTCAGTCTGCAAACAAGTTACTGCCACACAGCTTGACCAGGGGAACAACCTCCCCTCTTCCTCCCAACTGGAGGGACACCCCAGTGACTCCCAGCCACTTGGAACCCAGAGACCGAAGTCTCTCTTCCTCCAGACCGGAGGGACCCCTGGACTTGCTACCCACAAGCCCAGAACCGAAGACAAGTCTCCCTTCCTCCAAACCGGAGGGAACCCACAAGTAGCTCCCAGCTACTTGCAATCGAAGATTAGATCTCCCTTCTCCTGAACCACCAGGAGGAACCCGACCTCAGACCAGAGGATCGGAAGAACAAAGATAACCAGGTGAAAAGGAAAAAATAAGAAACGGAAAATACACAGCGATCGGAAGGCTGTAAATGAAGAACAAGAATGTAGCTCTCAAAGGAGCAGATCTAGCTTGGATTTAATCCAGACGCCAGAGAACAGATCTTCAATAGCTTCTTCCTTCTTCTCCACGAACTCTCTCTCTCTTATCTCTCTTTCTTTATCCTCTGCTCTCCTTCTCTCTCACGCTATTCTCTCCTTCTTCTCTACAACCCTTTTTCTTCTGTCGGCTCACTATTCTTCTATTTCTTCTTCTTCTCTTTTTCTTCTTCTTCTCTTTTTCTTCCTCTTTTGCTGGATCGAAGGGCTTTCTGCTCTGCTGTTGCTCTTTCTGCTCTCCAGGCTTCTTCTTCGATTAGCCTCCATCTGAAGATGAAGGCTCCAATATATACCAGCAGCAGTGGGGAGATAGGGCGTGTGCTTCCCACGCCTTCTGTCCAGAAGATTCCTCCTCGGATCACGTGCTCAGCACCCACCTCGGATCACGTGTCAGGTGCCAGCTTCGGGTCACGTGCTCAATGACAGCAATCTGACTTGCTGCGTTGACGCTGTCAAGCAATGGCATTAACGCAGTGAGGCATTCCAGTAAGCCATTAGCTTCGTCTCTTTAGCTGCTGCATCGACGCTGCTCAATTGTGGCGTTGACGCAGTGGAATAGCCTGTGAAAGTGAATGCTCCTTTAACTGCTACGTCGACGCTGCTCCATTGTGGCGTTGACGCAGTGGAAGATATCGTGAAGGCTTCGTCAACTGATGCGTGGACGCTTTAAGCTCCCAGCGTCGACCCTGTTCCCTTCAGCAACAAGAATGAAGTCATAAGATCTAAGTATGTACATTGTAGTGTATATACTTCGAAAGAAACAGTCCAATGTATATACTTCAAGAACTCTAGACAACGGACGCTGTACAGAGTTCAGATGCTACAGTCCAATGTATGGACTTTGATGAAGTGAAGCAGTGTACAGACTTTGAATCAAACCGATGTATAGACTTGAATGGGCATGGAGTGTAGACTTGAAGTCTGAAGACGATGTATAGACTTGGTGAACACTGCAACATCAATCGGATGTATAGAGTTGGTGAAATGAAGTCCAGTGTACAGACTTGCAGATAAGTGCATTGGCTGTACAGACTTCAATTAGAAGTTGCCCGATGTACAGACTTGAAGATAAGACTCCAATGTACAGACTTGCAAAAGCGAAGCCAATGCACAGACTTTGAAAGACTTGAACACTGCGATGTTCAGACTTTAGCAGTGTATAGACTTAGAGTGTAGCTAAAGCTTCGAGCGTAGGAATAGGCCAAAATGTATAGACTTTCAATGAAGGGCATTGTGTAGACTTTGGAAAGTCTGAGCCAATGTACAGACTCTGCCTCAACAATGAATAGGCAAAACGGATGTACAGAGTTGGCCAGACACTTGAAGATCGACTGTACAGGCTTTGATAAAGTAGCGATGTACATACTTGGAGATGAGATGCCAATGTACAGACTTAATGATATGAACAATAAGGCATGCTGTACACACTTACTCGATCAGGCTGATGTATAGACTTTGATACCCAGACAATCAGTGTTCTGATGGGTCGACGCATCAGTAGGGGTGGGTCGACCCACTATTGTCCATACTAACTAAACAGACTTGGCCAATGTAGGATGTGTAGACTTAGAATGCAACCAGGATATCTAGACTTGATGTGAGACAATGCACAATGAACATGAACCAATGAATTGAATGCATATAGCAGACAAGAACTGAATGTATGCTGGAGAACTAATTAAAGCATTACCTGATCTGAGCATTCACCTTACCTGTCATGATTTGACTTTGACTTAGGTTAACTTCATGACCTGTGAGTCATCCTTAAACCTGTTCTGACAGTTTCTCATAATGCAACAGGATTATACCATCAAAGATGTAAACATAATGAGTCATAATACTGTCATCATCAAAACTCCAGAACCACAGGGGACACATCAAAATCCTCCTCACATGCCACAATTTGTTCATTCAACATTGCATTTACAATTTTATAGTTCTCGATTTCTTGTTCTAGTTCATGCAATTTTTCAGAGCAATCATCAACAACATGTTTACCTTTCTCAAAGGTAGCCAGCTTTTCAGTCAACAAAATATTTTGTTCTTTTAGTTTTTGATTCTCATCAGCGAGTGCCTTGTTTTCAATCAGATCATCAAGCAAGTGTTGATCATTAGACATAGAATTAAGTTTGTCTTGAAGTTATCTTTCAATGTGTTCCAGTTTAGAGGTTTCAGCTTGCAGGGTTCCATTTTCATCTTTCAAACAACCAATATGTTCTTTATGTAAATCTATGTCAATCATAAGAGTTTCATTTAGCTCCTCAACAGTAGAACAATTTTTACAAGAGGAGCTATCATTACAGTTGTTTCAAGTTTCTTTTTCAATTTTTTATTTTTTAATTTTAATTTTTTGTATTGCCTTACCAGCTCGTCGTATGCATTCATCAGCTCATCGAAAGTGAAGTCTTCAGGGTTAGAACTTACCTGAGATGAGGATGGATCGCTCGGCTGGTCAGTGTTGTCGGCCATGAGGCATTCATGCCTTTCTTCTCCTTGGTGGATGCCAACCAAGCCATCCAGAATTTCTTTGGTTGTGCTACAGGTAAAACAAAAGGGAAAGACCTGGGATCTATTGCAGCTTTTAACAAGTTCAAAGCAGCGAGATTATCAATGCTTTTGGTCTTGTGTTCAGCAGACCATTTAGATTTATCTGATGGCAGCTCATGAGGACCATGGGATATAAGATTCCACAATCTTGGATCAAATGAGTTGACAAATACAATCGTCTTTCCTAGCCAGATGGTGAAATCAGAACCATCAAACATCGGTGGAGAGTTCATGAAAACTTGTTCAACGAAGGAACACATGATGGTAGGCGCACCTGGATCTTCTCTGCAGATCGTTGGATCTGTTTATAGCAGAGACCCGCTCTGATACCAATTGTTGGGTACGCCAATAGGATCTAGAGGGGGGGTGAATAGATCCTTTCAGAAATATTGCCCAATTTAAAAATCAATCCGATCACTCAATGAAACATGGATTAATGGAACACTTATGTTCCCTAATAAGATATACTGATCCAAACTGAAATGATACTCTATTCAAAGCGCACAGCGGATTCAACATAAACACTAAGAAATACTTGAGTGAAACTTGGCTTCACTGGGTATCAGATTTATCACGGTTAAGGACTAACTGGCTTGTGGAAACAAGCTGAGATATCAGTAGATAGAAAGATCAGCTACACCTTTGAGCAGTGATCTATCGAACATGTAGATATATGTGAGCATAATGATGAGAATGCTGAAACTCAAATAACCAAGACAGTAAACATGATAATCAACAAACCATCCTGTGAATGGGTGATAGAAGAGTAGGATCAATCACATGATTCAGCCCACTGTGCAGGGATTTTTAAGGTGTTTCAGTCTGTAACCTACAAACCTACGTCCACCCCTCATAAAACCCAGTGAGGCATAATCCACGCTGCAAATGCAGCAACGAGGACAAGTCCCCAATACACGCTGATACACAGCTTAACACGAGGAATAAACTCCTCACGAGGACACAGTCCTCACGCTGCTACTCGCAGCACCACACGGGGATGACGCCCTACACACACACACACACACACATGCTACTGTACCCAGTAGCATACGAGGACAAGCCCCAACCACACGAGGACGTAGTCCTCCCGAGGACACAGTCCTCACACTACAGAACTGCAGCACTACATGGGGACAAGCCCCAAAAGAAAAAAAAACACAAACAAGACATGCTATAAAGTTGCAGCAAACCACGAGGATAAACCCCACTACCACACACACAGCTGCACTGCAGCCAAAGACCACTCTGGTCTCTAAATAGAGCACCGAACAAACACTGCTATCAACACAACACAACGCACGGAAGATAGATACAGAGTTTCAAAAACAAAACACAAAACAAAATAAGAAAAATCAAATGTAGTTTCAGAACAAGGTCATGAAGCTGTAATGGCAGATCTGAAATTAGATCTGATGACTGCTCTTCAGGCTTAGGCTAGTTGCAGGGTTGTTCTCTCTAAAGGCTCATGGATGTGTTCTTTTTCTTCTCAGCACTGGATTGGGTCGGACCGGTTGCCGGGCTGCTCTTCTCTTCTCTCTTGCTCTCAGATTTTCTTCTACAAGGCTCAGGCACTCTCTGATTTTCCCGCTCAATTCTTCTCCAGGTAGCAGTGGGTTCTTCATGCATGTAGCTTCATATTTATAGAGGGAAAGGGTGAAAAGTTTTCCCTTCCAAAATCTGCAAGCTGATAGGTCCAAGATAAAATAAGGTTCTTTGTCCTAGAACATTTTCAGGACTTGTCCTCTGATTGGACTAAGGCAAAAAGAAGATCTTTGTCTGGAACCATTTTCTAGATCTGATTTTCTGTCCAATACTTTTCATAGGCTGTAGACTGATTTGTCCATTGGAAAAAGGAAGATTTTCTTGTCCTTAGACCTTTTGAGTTGTCTTCAGACTGGCCCACAAGAAAACACTTTAAAATGAAGTCCAAGGACATTCTAGAGGCCAAAGGACGTAACCTGGAGTCAAGAGGGTTGACTTCTAGCAAGTAGTCACATGGCTACTTAAGTTCTCACATGACTAGGTGACCTGCTGTCAGACTACATGTGTCATGGTATAAAGAGTGGCCAAAACAGAACGTAGACAAAGAGGAGTCGACTCCCTAGGTCGACTCTTTCTCCAAAAAGTTATGTGCAGAGTCTAGGCAGAACCTAGACTGAAGGGGGTCGACCCTAGGGGTCGACTCCTCTGCCTGGTAGACTGCAAGGGCTGCTATAACTTCTAGCCCTTTGCTGGCTTGCTTAGCTTCTGCTATTGGCTTGCTACTGGCATCTGCTAATGTTGCTGCTGTTGCGTGTTGTTGTTGTTGTTGCACAACTACTACTGCTACTATTGATGTTGCACAGCTTGTGGCTACTGGCTGCTACTTGATGTTTCTATTGTTGTTGCTGGCCTAGCTGTACTAGCTGGCTGCTAGAAGACTATAAGTCGACTTGTTGAGAATCTGGGACTTCTTGAGTCGACTTGGTGTATCTTGAGTCTACTTGTGCTTTAATCATTTGCAAGTTTCATGCTTTTGGCTTATTGCAAGTCAACTTGGTATTCAGGCCAAGTCAACTTGGTGTGAGTTGCGTTGCTGCTATTGTGTCGACGCCAAGGCTTCATTGTTCAAGGGTGTGTCGGCTCCATTGTTGAAGGCTACTGCTGGCTGTTGCTAATGCCAACTACTATGTTGTTGTCGTTGATGACTTTGCTGAAGCTATTGAAGAGTTGCTTGCAAATTGTTGTTGCTGCGCTGCTGAGTTTCAGTTGCTGGCCATGCTATCGTTGCTGATGTTGCAGTTGATGTTGTTGTTGTTGCTACAACTGTTACGTCGAGGCCAAGGCTTTCTTGCGTCAACCCAGCCTATTTTTTCAAGGGAGCGTTGACTCCATAAGTGTATTGTGTCGATACAACCTTCATGCGGTCTTGTCAATGCTGTTGATGCTAGCTTTGCTGGTGAGTCGACGCCATGTGATCACTACGTCGACTCAATCTTCATAGTCTGCCTTACTGCTAGCTGCTGCATCGACGCCATGTGACCACTGCGTCGACTAAATCTTTGCCTTCAAGTAATCTTTATTGCTTTGTTGCTGTTACTGTTTGGTATATCAGTTGACATTGTTTGACCTGAACTTAATGCATGTTGTCATCATCAAAATCACATTAGACTCATCAATGAGTCATAGTCAGACATCATCAAAATCTGGGACACAATAGATGCAAGTGCGGGAACGGAGGGTGTCCAGGGGCTCTAGTCTATCCCCATGGCAGAGGGCCGAAAATATACTAAAAACCCTGGGGTATAATGATTACTTGCGTCGCATTGCACTGGGAGTGCTTTCTTTATAATCTGGACAATTCCATGAGGCAATTCATGAAAATACATATGTTTGCTTGAAAAGTACATTCTCATTACATGCTTGATGACAGTACATTCTCGTGCATAGCCTTCTTAAGGTTATGAAACAGTACATTCTCGTGATTAATAGTACATTCTTGAATGAAAGGCCAATTTACATTCTTGCTAGATCATGCTCGTACATTCTTGAAACATAATATCGCACTTTACAGCTAGTCTTGCTACCTGTTACTATTGCTTTTTACCGCATGATTTATCTCACTTTCTCTCATCATTACACCTTCTAGAGCTAAAACATTAAACATGTAAACCATGCCGACATGATGACATGGAGATACCTACTGAGCGAGTCCGCTTACTTCCTACTTTCTTTCACATTTTAGGAAGCTCTAGTGGATCGGAGTCGGATCATTCTAGTGATGGTTCTGAGATCGATTGAAGATCGAGAAGAACCCTAGATAGTCTGTCGACTTGAGTCTGTTATTTTAATTCATGATCATTCATTGCAATAGGCGGTGAAGTTGATCATGTCTATGTAATTTTCTATTTTCTTGAGTCTAGGGAGTCTTGTTGTCAAGCGAGTCAATGTTCAGTTGTAAACTCTGGTTATTATTCAATAAAGTTGAAGGTTTTTGATCTTATGATGTTGCGTACATTATTTATGCCTTTTGTGTGAATGAATGTGGCACTATGATTGTCTTGCTAGCTAGAGGCTTACTTTGCCAGCTGCTCATGTTCCTGACTTATTTCAATTGAAATCTCTGGGCGTGACAACAACGGTCGTGGCTGCAAATGTGGTCACCACTGAAGATGACGGCGAAAGGCTGATACTTTCTCTGGATATCCCATTGGAAGGGGGAAGCCATGTTCCTAGCCCCTCCATGCATGATCCAGCTATGTGAAGCTACTCCAGAAGTACCAGTAGGAAGTTGAAATGCTGAAGAGACAGCTGAGCGAGCTGAGTATGCACGCTTTCACTTCTAAGCAGGTTGAAGATCCTCCCGAAACGTCAACTACAAGAAAAAGCGGCTTTTGCGACGGCCATATTCCGTCGCAATTTCGTCGTAAAATCCGTCGCTAATAGATTTTGCGACAGATTTACGACAGAATTGCGATGGAATAAGGTCGTCTAAAAAAATTAGTCACAAATAACCGACGGATTTGATTCCGTCCTAAATTCCATCCTAAATTTCAGACGGAATAAAAATCCGTCGCAAATTTCATCGGTACTTCGGACGGAATGTTCCGTCTTACAATCCGTCTGAATTTTGCGACGGAATAATTCCGTCTAAATATCCATCTCAAATTTTCCGACGCAAATTAATTTCCATCGTGATATCCGTCGCAAATTCCAGACGGATCCGTCTCAAAATCTGTCTGATGTTTGCGACGGAAAAATTCCGTCTAAATATCCGTCTGTACTTTCGCACTTAGTCGTCTGAAATCCATCTTGCATTTCAGACAGATTTATTTCCGTCCTTATATTCGTCGCAAATTTCAGACGGATCCGTCTCAAAATCCGTCCGAAATATTTTTTCTCTTTTTTTTAAAACAAAGAATTTGTATTAAAAACCTGTTTACAAAATCACCGAAAACAAAAAATACACGCGAACAAAAATAAAAAATCTGTTTAATTAAAATTACATCAAATATCACAATAAACTCATCAGCGTTACATAGAAAAATATACAACAAAATCAACAAATATCCTCCAGATCGTCCATATCTTCATCCCCCACGCCCTGCTCATCTCCTGTGCTGCCGCTCGCAGAAGAATCCTCCTATATTAAAAAAAAACATACATAGAAGATAAATTAAATATTTTATTAGATTACATGAATTTAAATAAAACATAATATCAAATCGATGACTGTAAAGATATCCAATTGTAGACCCCCGTCAGCTCTGACAAGTCACGTCTACCTCCCAGGTCGTGTTGGAACGATCGAAATGCCGATCGGATTAGTATTTCACATTCTGCACCCCCGGACCCGTCTGCTTTAATTTTAAACCAAGCGCATTTACAAAATGCACTTTTTAGCGTCGGGCTCAAACCGAATGTCCGATTTGGAATCCGTCAGCTCTGACAAGTCACGTCTACCTCCCAGGTCGTGTTGGAACGATCGGAATGCCAATCGGATCAGTATTTCACATTCTGGACCCCCGGACCCGACTGCTTTAATTTAAACCAAGTGCATTTACAAAATGCACTTTTGAGCGTCGGGCTCAAACCGGATGTCCGATTTGGAATCCGTCAGCTCTCACAAGTCACGTCTATCTCCCAGGTCGTGTTGGAACGATCGGAATGCCGATCGCATCAGTATTTCACATTCTGGACCCCCGAACCCCTACTTTTTTGAATTATTCTAAACTAAGTTAGTTTTGAAAACTAACTTAGTTTTGAATTGAGTTATTTTAGCGTAGGGCTCAAACCGGATGTCCGATTTGGAATCCGTCAGCTCTGACAAGTCACGTCTACCTCCCAGGTCGTGTTGGAAAGATCGGAATGCCGATCGGATCAGTATTTCACATTCTGGACCCCTGAACCCCTACTTTTTTGAATTATTATAAACTAACTTAGTTTTAAATTGAGTTATTTTAGCGTCGGGCTCAAACCGGATGTCCGATTTGGAATCCATCAGCTCTGACAAGTCACGTCTACCTCCCAGGTCATGTTGAAACGATCGAAATGCCGATCGGATCAGTATTATACATTCTGGACCCCCGGACCTAACTGCTTTAATTTTAAACCAAGTGCATTTACAAAATGCACTTTTTAGCGTCGGGCTCAAACCGGATGTCCGATTTGGAATCCGTCAGCTCTGACAAGTCACGTCTACCTCCCAGGTCGTGTTGGAACGATCGGAATGCCGATCGGATCAGTATTTCACATTCTGGACCCCCGAGCCCGACTGTTTTAATTTTAAACCAAGTGCATTTATAAAATGCACTTTTGAGCGTCGGGCTCAAACCGAATGTCCGATTTGGAATCCGTCAGCTCTGACAAGTCACGTCTGCCTCCCAGGTCATGTTGGAACGATCAGAATGTCGATCGGATTAGTATTTCACATTCTGGACCCCCGGACCCGACTGCTTAAATTTTAAACCAAGGGCATTTACAAAATGCACTTTTGAGCGTCGGGCTCAAACCGGATGTCCGATTTGGAATCTGTCAGCTCTCACAAGTCACGTCTATCTCCCAGGTCGTGTTGGAACGATCGGAATGCCGATCGCATCAGTATTTCACATTATGGACCCCCGAACCCCTACTTTTTTGAATTATTCTAAACTAAGTTAGTTTTGAAAACTAACTTAGTTTTGAATTGAGTTATTTTAGCGTAGGGCTCAAACCGGATGTCCGATTTGGAATCCGTCAGCTCTGACAAGTCACGTCTACCTCCCAGATCATGTTGGAACGATCGGAATGCCGATCGGATCAGTATTTCACATTCTGGACCCCCGAACCCCTACTTTTTTGAATTATTCTAAACTAAGTTAGTTTTGAAAACTAACTTAGTTTTAAATTGAGTTATTTTAGCGTCGGGCTCAAACCGGATGTCCGATTTGGAATCCGTCAGCTCTGACAAGTCACGTCTACCTCCCAGGTCGTGTTGGAATGATCGGAATGCCGATCGGATCAGTATTTCACATTCTGGACCCCCGGACCCGACTGCTTTAATTTTAAACCAAGTGCATTTACAAAATACACTTTTTAGCGTTGGGCTCAAACCGGATGTCCGATTTGGAATCCATCAGCTCTGACAAGTCACGTCTACCTCCCAGGTCATGTTGAAACGATCGAAATACCGATCGGATCAGTATTATACATTCTGGACCCCCGGACCTAACTGCTTTAATTTTAAACCAAGTGCATTTACAAAATGCAATTTTTAGCGTCGGGCTCAAACCTGATGTCCGATTTGGAATCCGTCAGCTCTGACAAGTCACGTCTACCTCCCAGGTCGTGTTGGAACGATCGGAATGCCGATCGGATCAGTATTTCACATTCTGGACCCCCGAGCCCGACTGTTTTAATTTGAAACCAAGTGCATTTACAAAATGCGCTTTTGAGCGACGGGCTCAAACCGGATGTCCGATTTAGAATCCGTCAGCTCTCACAAGTCACGTCTACCTCCCAAGTCGTGTTGGAATGATCAGAATACCGGTCGGATCAGTATTTCACATTCTGGACCCCCGGACTCGACTGCTTTAATTTTAAACGAAGTGCATTTACAAAATACACTTTTGGGCGTCGGGCTCAAACCGGATGTCCGATTTGGAATCCGTCAACTCTCACAAGTCACGTCTACCTTCCAGGTCGTGTTGGAATGATCGAAATGCCGATCGCATCAGTATTTCACATTCTGGACCCCCGAACCCCTACTTTTTTGAATTATTCTAAACTAAGTTAGTTTTGAAAACTAACTTAGTTTTGAATTGAGTTATTTTAGCGTCGGGCCCAAACTGGATGTCCGATTTGGAATCCGTCAGCTCTGACAAGTCACATCTACCTCCCAGGTCATGTTGGAATGATCAGAATGCCGATCGGATCAGTATTTCACATTCTGGACCCCCGAACCCCTACTTTTTTGAATTATTCTAAACTAAGTTAGTTTTGAAAACTAACTTAGTTTTAAATTGAGTTATTTTAGCGTCGGGCTCAAACCGGATGTCCGATTTGGAATCCGTCAGCTCTGAAAAGTCACGTCTACCTCCCAGGTCGTGTTGGAACGATCGGAATGCCGATCGGATCAGTATTTCACATTATGGACCCCCGGACCCGACTGCTTTAATTTTAAACCAAGTGCATTTATAAAATGCACTTTTTAGCGTTGGGCTCAAACCGGATGTCCGATTTGGAATCCGTCAGCTCTCACAAGTCACATCTACCTCCCAGGTCGTGTTGGAACGATCGGAATGCCAATCGGATCAGTATTTCACATTCTGGACCCCCGGACCCGACTGCTTTAATTTTAAACCAAGTGCATTTACAAAATGCACTTTTTAGCGTCGGGCTCAAATCGGATGTCCGATTTGGAATCCGTCAGCTCTCACAAGTCTCGTCTACCTCCCAGGTCGTGTTGGAACGATCGGAATTACCCAGGTCGTCTTTAATTTTAAATAATTCTGCTAAACTGAGCTCATGGAAAAGACTCACCTGTGCCGCTTGTGCCGTGGTGGTGGATGCATGAGAGAGAATTCCCGCTTGGGAGAGCAGGCCAGTGAGTGCCTGCAACATGGTTACCTGCTGGGTAGACATCTCCTCTCGGAACTGTCGCTGCATCTGCAGCTGCAAATCAAAAATCTGGCTAGACATCTCCGATCGGACGATGTCTCTGACGTCACTGGCAGAAGTACTGGGGGTAGGTTGAGGTATACTGAAGGCAGAAGTACTGGTTTGGGCAGAGTTCGAACTCGCACACGATGATATCACCGCGCTAGAGTCCATGCTCTCCCCAAAACCATATATCTAGCCCTTCTTCGGTACACCAGTTGCGGCCACCCATTCTGCCGAATCCAACTCTGGCTGCTGCCCCTCTCCCTCCCCGTACTTCTCTGTCACAGCTCTGCTATATGTTTCCTACAAATAAAATAAAATAAGTAGTCAATTTCATATGAATCAGTCTGATTTGAATGAACGGTAGAAGTTGCACACGTAGATAAACTTACCGCTACTGAACGAGCTCTCGCACTCACAAATTGACCTGTCGCCTTCTTTTTGTGTGTTCTGTCGAACACCTCGAGGAACGTCGGTGTAGATCTCTAATTTAGAATAATCCACTTAAGAAAAATATCAAAGAAAAGACATGCAATAATCATCAATATGGAGGAAAATATATGCACGAGGTGCACAAGGGGAGTGTGTGATCGCCAGAGACGCGAATGCCTCAAAAATATAATCAATAAGAACATGGGAGGAATGATCGCGAAAAGTACCTCAAAAGATGCGGGGATGTGAGTGCTTCCTTTCTCTTCAAATCGGCCGGCCGATGAAGAGAGTTTATGCTTTTATTACCCTTGCAAAAAAGATAAATACCAATAAAAAATATGGATTAGAAATATGGTGAGTGTAGCATCAATTCATAAAAATGTATGAGCATGAAATCATGGTGAAGAACACACCTTAAGGGTGTTGGCCCTTAAACCCCTATGGAAAGAGGGTGTGGGGAGATATGATGAATGCATGAAAATATGAATAAAAATAAGGGGAAAGAGTGCAAGAGTTGCACTTATGGGAGATCTCAATGATGGAGAGAAAAATCAATAAAACAATGAAATATGATGCATGCATGAACTAATGAAAATACAAGATGATGAAAAGGAGATGAGATAAAACATCTTGTTTGTGGTTGGTGCTCCCTGGCTTGAATGCTCAATGGGGAGAAAGCTTCAAAAGGGATGAAGAGGTTGATGTTGAAAGTCCTCCTCCTTAGCCAAAAAGCCCCTTCGGTTCCTGTAAAAAGAAGAAAAACAAAAAAAAAGAGAATAGAAGAAAAACAACAGAAGAAGAAGGGGAAAGAAGAATAAGAAGAAGACATAAGAAAGAAGAATAGAAAGGGAAGAAGAAGAAGACGGAAGAAGAAGAAGGAAAAGAAGACAGAAGAGGAAGAGGAAAAAAATGGAGGGGAAGGAAGGGATCCAACCTCACAACAGAGCCCATCGGCCCTATTAAATAGAATTGGATGAAGAGAAGGCAAGAGTCCAAGGGGGGAAAGGATAGGAATGGGCAAGAGCCCAAACAAAGCAGGTGTCTAACGAAGCAAGGACTCTCTGGGGAAAGGGCTGCGAAGACAGAAGATGAAACACGCCTCTGGTCAGGGCGTCAATTCAATAATTGACGACCTGTCATAGGGCGTTAATTCAAAACACGCCCTGAGTCAGGGCGTCTCTTCCTGGATTATTTTTAGAAATAAACATTTCTTTTATTTGGAAATTGCGAAAGACGCCTCAGGGAGAGGCGTGAATTGAAAAACGCCCCACGGTAGGGCGTGATTCAACATTTTTCAAACATTTGTTCTTTTTTTCGAAAATTGGATAATTCAGGAATTGACGCCCTTTCCAACGGTCGTCACTTCTTTAAGAAACGCCCCAGGTCAGGTCGTGATTCAAAAAAGCGCCCTTTCCAAAGGCGTTAATTTCAAAAAATCATAAAAGGGGAGATAAATGCCCAGAAAATGGGAAAAAAGGAAAAATAGGGGAAATTCGGGGAAAATTCAAGAAAAATGGGAAAAACCACTCAAATAAGCCGATTTGAGGGTCAAATGGGGCATCGCAGAGCGATATGAAATATACTCAAAATAATGTCAATTTTGGCGTGTCTACAGTCGGAGCTCGATTAAGCTCCACAGCCTGTTATATAATTCATAGTAAAAAATTGTCATATATATTAATAAAATGTAAGAAGATAAATTGAAACATTACTTACCATTTTATTTTTATGAGTCGCGAAAGAGACGGACCCACATGTATGCAAATTTGCCTCCGGTTGTGACGCCCTATTTGATTTGGCTTTTTGGGACTTATCTATCCACTTGGGGTCGACAAATTTGTCACATAGTATGTCCCAATCCTCCTTCCTCATCCATAGAGGACGGTGCTCCTTCCACAGCTGTCGGTCTTCACTCCCACCAGCATTTTTTTAGCCTTCCTCTGAGCCGCATATACTCTCTTTCGATAATTTGTCTTCACAATAGACTCCCAGGCAGAACGACATCGTGCCACATCATGTCCACCCGTGAATCGATAAGTCCGCTATAAATAAATTAAGCTTCACAATTAATATACTGTTGTTACTGAAAATTAAAATAGATATACATGTAGCGGGAGGTGGTGGGAGGGCACTAGCGGGAAGTGGTGGTGGCGTCTGTACAAGTGGTGGTGAGCCGACACTTGGACTTATAAAAAAATTCTTTTAAGTTAGTAAATAAATAAAATATTTATATAGCTAACTTATTGATCAAATATACCTGTGTCTGAAGAAGATGCTAACGAGGAGGGAGTAGCGCCCCTCTCACTGCCTTGTCTCCTCCCACTCCTAGTACGACCTCCTCGCACCATTTCTCACATCGTTGGTCCTGAAAATAAGTCCGACCCATTCCTCACATCGTTGGTCGCAGACCATTTGTAGTTGGATGATGACTATTATTTAGATTATCACTTTTTAACCCATTCATGAATGTTTGATCGTACAATCACTTACTATATGTGCTGCACAATTTATTGAAAATTTCGACAGCATCTCCCCACACCCCGATATACCAAAAATATTTATTGATTTTAAAATTTTCTTAAACACTTATAAGTAAGTGGTTAAGAAAACACTCAAAATCAATAAAGGTATATCGAAGAAGAGTGAGGAGACGCAACCGACATTTTCAGCAAACCATACAAACACATATAGTAAATGACTGTCTAAGTGCGATCAAACATTCACAGACTGTCTAAACGGGACAATTCAAGACTTTGAGGTAGATAGATACATTCTCATAAAAAAATGAGAACATACACATCAATCCCAAAGTCTTAAACGGGAAGGTTCATTGACACGGGTTTAACACGCTCTCCTGAGGTGAGTGTAATGTTAGGTCGCACCCACGCACCTCAGCTCACATGGAATACCCCATGTGTTTATATAACATAAATTTAAATAACATCGCACTTATCATTCTACATACATCCGTCTAAATAATATCTAATTTAAAAAAATATTCAAATGAAGAACATCAAAGCTAAACAATCCACATTTTTGAGTCAGATCAACATCAAATTTCTGTTAAAATCAGATTTAAAAACACATTTATATGCAATTAAAATCCACAAAGTTTGAAATCACAAGCATAATTTTTGGAGTATTTACCTATTGCTATAAGTCGACTGTTGCTGTGGATGCACTAAATTTTAAAAAATAATTTTATTCATATATTTATCTGGTTGATTCGTTTGTTTAGTGCGAGGGCAACCCAGAGGGTCCCTTTTTTTTAGGTGAATGATCTCATTTAAATGAGTTCGGGTCTACCGACCTAGGGAAGGGGCAGCCTAGAGGGTCCCGTGACTTGGAGATGTGCCGCTATGATTCCCTCTTTTTTTCTTCTTTCTCTCTTTCTCTTCTCTCTTTCTTTTTCGTTTTACACAAAGCAGAGAGGGGAGGCCAATGGGAGAGGCTAATTGCACAACCCGGAGGTGGGACCTCCGGGTCTTCTTCTTCCCCATTTTGTTGATGTCCCCTTTTGTTCCTGTTCAGGTTGCACAGCACAGAACCCTGAGGTGGGACCTTCAAGGCTTCTCCTTCCCCTTTTCTTTTATTTTTCTCTTTTCTTCTGCTCTCTTTTCTTTTTCTATTAAGACCACCGCATCGCAGAGAGAAAGGGGGATAGGCCGGTGGGCCCTCCGCCCTTCTCTGCTGCCTGTGCAAGCCCAGAGGAACCTCCGAGTCTTCTTCCCCTTCCTTCTTTTTGTTTTGGCTGTTCTGTTTCTTTTCTTGGGGGGGTCAAACTGCAGAAAAAGGGGAACCCAAAAATGGACTAATTTGGATGTGCCATGGCTTGGTTCATTTCTTGCCCTTGTGTTTCTTTATTTCTCTTTCTATTCCCCCCTTTCCTTTTTTTTAAAGGATGGACATGCTGCAAAGAACAGTAGGGGACACGTTGCAAAGAACAGTAGGATCGGCTGGGGAGGTGTCGACTCCCAGAGTCGACACCCCCAGTCAGCGGTCTAGACAACGGAGGGGGGGGCTGGGAAGGTGTCAACTTCCAGAGTCAACACCCCCCAGGCAGCGGCCCAAGCGACAGCAGGGAGCCAGGAGGGAGTCGACTCCTTCCCAACAATAGGTGAATTTTATTTTTTTTTTGGCCTTATGCATGCGAAGCCCAAAAGGGGAGACAGGCTGAAGGCAATAGCCATGGAAGGGTCGACCCCCCGGTCTGCAAGGGTCGACCCTTGTGCAGTGTACCCCTACACAAATAGCATCGGTGGTAGGGATGTGGAGTTAGTAGATACACAACTTGGCAGTGCCGTGGTCGCCACTCATGAGAGCCACATGGGTGTGCTTAGGACTTCCAGCCAGAGGAACATCAACTGTCGCATACGCTGTCCCTACATGGCGCCCACCACGGGCCTCAGCCTCGCATGTCTTCCCTTGTCCTCCCCCTTCACGATAGGGAAAGAGGCGACAAATCTAAAAGGGGGTCGCGGCAGAGAACCTTGGGCATGAGAGGGGGCATCTCTCACCGTACCGATGCCACCACCAAGGAGAGGATGAGGTGGGTGGCCTAATAATTTCTACGACATATTCACACGGACATATTCTTCCATCGTTAACAGCATGAGAACCATAGGGGTATAATCTCAGACATTTTAGATATATCAGGGATACCTATAGTAAAATGTCTAAATGTGGGATTTAAATATATAAGTTTATAAGGGTACATATGTTAAAAAATCCTTTAACCTTTTGGGTTTTTCTCAGCCCTCCACACTTCAGTTTGCACATGATTATATATGGGGTTAGGGTGGATCATGCACACCATTTAATGTGCAGAGTTATGTTGCCATCCGATTGTAGTCATCTCCACATAGAACATTTCTAAAATTTCTTTTAAAAAAATCCTAATAGACACTCTTATTGATAGTGGAGCTCTAATAAAAATATTATCTAACATTTTAATAATAAAATAAAGATTTAATTCTCAAATCCTCCTAGAGACCACTCTAAGAAATCTTCTCCTTCGGCCATTGCCTTCATCCAGCCTTATATATATATACATACATATATATATATATATATATATATATATATATATATATATATATATTGCTCGGTGAAATATATTTCTTAATTAAAATGCCTAACAAATATAGGTGGATAGAAAAACTATTCTCACTGTGAAAGTCTCAACAAAAGAAATCAATGGTATAACTTAAAAAGCACCAATATTAATAAACTGTCCGATTAAGTTGAATACAAGTTGGAAATCTCTTGTAAAAAATAGGCCCTCACTACAGCCACCGTCCCCGACCGCCCATCGCCCTTGGCCCCGTCTAGGCTTGGCCTATTCGCCGCAGCTGCCCTCCGTTCGGTCGGCTCCACAGACGCCACGCCGATCCCACCGCACCCTCCCTGAACCCCCCTCCCCACCGAGCTCCACCCCCCCACCCTCCCTGAACCCCCCCTCCCCCTCCCACGAGCTCCCCCTCCCCCCCCTCCCACCGACGAACTCCCCCTCCCCCCCCACCCTCCCTGAACCCCCCTCCCCGTCCCACGAGCTCCCCCTCCCCCCCACCCTCCTTAAACCTTCCTCCCCCTCCGACGACATCCCTGAACCCCCCCTCCCCTCCCACCGGCGAGCTCCCCCTCCCCCCCCCCCACCCTCCCTGAACCCCCCTCCCACCTCCGAGCTCCCCCTCTGATGTGACACAACCTCGGACCTAATGCAAGCAAGCACAATCGCAATCTAAATGGGCCAATTTGGGCCGCCGCTCTCTCGTCACTCACCCAAGCCCGGGCTAACTTGGCAATGCCAAGGTGAGGTTGAGGGGTTGGGCCCTTGCTGGTAGAGGGCCAGCAAGGCCAAGATTGGATTCCCAATGGATTTGGAAGCCCAATTCAACGTGGCCGACGAAGTGCCGAAGGCACCGGTTGCACTCTTCCACGGTGATCACTCAAGGCAATGGGGCTTGAGAATCGGGCTCTCACTCGCATAACCAGCGGAATTAGAACTAATATTGAAAGACAAGTACTAAGTGGAGTGAAGGTTTGAGCACTTACTCGACCGGTTTGAAGAAACCGGTCCCGGTCGGAGACGAGGGCGAGCGGGGAGGCGAGTGGATCCCCACACGCCGCGGCGGTGTCGCTTGACCTGCCCAAACAAATTACACCACTACACCTCTCGCAGGAGGGGGAACTTGGGGTGGGGGTTAATGATATTACATGAATACTACCTCCATGCAGGGAGGGGCCTTCAGCCGGCCAAGCGGGGTGGGGAAACCAAAGCAAAGAACAAGGAACAAGGGTGGACGCCGAATCTGCCTGCTGTCTACGAACCAGGATAGAGGGTCGGTGTTGCTGTTGTAGATCTTGCTCAAAAATTTAGCTGATGGCGAGACCAGTGGAGAAATCTTCGTAACAGGAAGGGGAATGCCTCAGAATTTTTGTAAATTCTTCTGGAGTCGCTGCAGGTCGGGGCAGGAGCTTCAACAGGGCCTCTGTTTCTCAGACTAGCAGAGGTAGGTCACCAACAGTAGGATGCAGAGGCTGTCCTGGCCGTTCCCGAACTTCAAATTTGATACCGTCAGTGCCGTTAGAACCTTCGGTGAGTCCTCTTTGCAGCAAAAGAAACGGGGACACCAGAAGAGAACGGAGATGATCTGTGGAGCCAGAAGAGTGAGGAGGTGTCGATGCAGACTGGGAAAGGCAGAGCCGCGCGACCGTGGAAGAAAATTGGTAACTTCTGTTCCCGGATGCTGAATGGGCTTCCACTTCTTGATTCGGAAAGTAGACAGGCCGATGAAGAACTTTGAAGAAGGACTTGAGGACTGATTCCTTCAGCGCTGGTAGTGGCAGAGCTTCTAAGCTGGCTCAGGTCCGCAGCCGAGGTAGAACCGCGCAGCTGTGGGAGAATGGACCTCCTGGACGACTCGGAGATCGGAAGAAGACAAAACCACTTCGGTTACGAAGGCGACTGGCAGACGCTTCCGACGATGGCTCTTGGGTCTTCAAACTCGTCCGGAGGAGGTCGTGGTGGCCGCTGCAAGTTTCTGGTCTGCTATAGATCTTCAGTTGAGAGCTGTAGGTTGATGATGATGGGGGGGAATGGGGTATATGGGAGGGGAAATGGGGGTGGATGAGTGTGGGGAAAGCTCGGGCTGTGAGGGGATCTAGGAGGGGGTGTTCTAAGGTGGGGGAAGGGAAGAATGGGGTCTGGAAGGGGGTCTAATAGGTGGTGGGAGGAGGAGCTACGAATTTGGGAAGGTGGGTGAGAGGAGAAGGTGAGGGGGGGCACAAGTGAGTGGAGGGAAGGGTGGATTTCAAATTTGAAATGGCATTGGAAGTTGTGGGGTTGTGTGGGGAAGGGGTTGATTGTGTTGGAATGGGGAAAGTGGTGTTGGAATGGTGAGGGATCTCCTTGGGACTAGGGGGGTGGAGTAATGGAGGCCATGGGGAAGTGGAGGGCTTTAATGTGGTAGGTGGGGGTTGAGGTGGTTGGGAAGGGAGGAGAGAGAAGAAAATTCGAAATTGGGTGATGAGGAGAGAGAAAGTGGAGTGAAAAAGAGGGATTATGAGAGGGAAGGGTGGGGAATCTCTCCCCTAGGGTTTCTCACCCAAAAAATGTTAGAATCACTCCACTAAACTAAGCTTTAGATACTCAAATGGCATTTTTCATTGATTCATTCATTAAGTTGAAATGGGGGGAATGTGGTCCTATATATAGGAAACCCACATTTCTACAAAAGTCCCTTACAAAAGACTCAATAACAAATAACCGAAGGGGTAGGGGGGGCTCATGGGCCAAGCCCGAAGAATTGGGCCCAATAGCACATTACGCAATCTAATGACACTCAAACTTAAGAAAATAAATGCAAGACCTAGGAACATGACTCAAATAAAAGGGAAAATACATCAAATGACTCAAATAAAATTACATAGGACTTAAAATTAAATGACTAAACCATGCCGGATGCAACCGGGGTGAGGAGACGAACGGTAAACGTGGGCATGGGAGGTGATGTCCCCATCATACTCCCGGGGTGCGGAGAACTCGACTCTGTCGAGTAAGTGTCCTTCCCTCCTTGGAGGGTGTAGAAGTGGTACCGCCCTCAAGTCTCCCGAACGAGACCGATCCATCCACCTGCCGAGATAGCGCTCATATACCTTGCTCCGAGTGGTAGTGACTTGTTCATCCAATATTTGTTCAATTTGTTCACGCTGGGCTCTCTTGGCTGGTGGTTTATCATCATGGGTGGGTGCTCTCTCAAGGGAAGAAGTAGGCTCAATCTCCTCACTAGGTACCACCGTGGGTCCCTTATATGGCACTAGGTCGGCGACATTGAATGTGGGACTTATTCCATACTCCTCAGGGAGATCTAATTCGTAGGCATTTGCACCAATGCGCCTGAAGACCTGGAAGGGACCAGCCCCACGTGGCCTCAGTTTAGAGTTTGCTCCCGGGGAGAGCCTCTCCGTCCTTACCATCACAAAGTCACCCTCATGGAAGTCTCGGTGACGCCAATGAGAGTCGGCCCGCCTCTTATAAGCCTCATTCTTTGTGCTTATGTGCTTGCAAAGGCTTTCATGCAATTTCGTGAATGTTGACATTCTAGGGGTGATGGGTGGACCTGGGCAACCAAAAGTAGACCGATCATGCTTTGATGCCAAGAAGACTTTGATAGATTTTGGAGGGACGGGACAACCATATGTGGACTTATCATGCAATGTTGTCATGTAGACTTCGGTGGGCCTAGGTGGGCCGGGGCACCCGTAGGTGAACCTATCATGCAAAGTGGTGATGAATGTGGGGGGACCCGGACATCCGTAGATGCTTTTGACATGCTTAAGATCTATGAAGATTGAAGGAGGACCATGACATCCGAATGTGGACCACTCATACTTTCTACTTGACATGTGGGTGATATGAATGAATGGACCCAACATAGTGTTCATGCCAAGGGGTATGATAAGCCTAGACACATGTATGCTTTTCCCAAAGGTCACTTCTATGTGTATAGGTGTGGGACAACCTTTGAACTCCCATTGGAAAGGATCGAATGGATCTAAGAAGGTGGTCATCATGGGGTGGGGCACAATCTTATTACCTAGGGATATGTGGCCCAAGGTCATGGCTCCCAAGGCGTAACCCGGGTCACAGATGAGGTGGGTTTGGCCTAATATGGTGGGTGAGGGTAGGAAAAGGTGGGTGGTTGGTAAGATGGTTGGGTCATATGACTCCCTTGACTCCCATTGGAATGGATCATATGGATCATCAAATGGGTCACCTAGGGGGAGGAACTTCATGCCCTCAAGATCCTTAAAAGGTGCTAAGTCATTCTTCTCCATTATAGTTGGGCCAATGTTCTTGACAAGTGAGTCGGCCATGAGTGGAAGGCTTGGCTTTTTACCCGAGATAAGAAGCTCTAAATCGAGGAGAAGGTTGGGCTCATCCGGTGTAGGGAGGAATAGAAGGAGGTCGCTAGTGTAGCAACCAATGGTGCAAACCGAGGTGATAGACCCTATGCATAGGTGTAGGAGGCTAAGGCTCCTAGGTTGTTCTACCATAGGGGTCAACATGATAGTCATCTCTAATTGCCATGCTATGCCCTTGAGAAGGTCCTCTAAGGTCTCCACTTGATAGGATGCTTGGATTGTGGTGTGATAGGAGAAGAAGGGCACTAAGGTAAGGTCTTGTTCTATGGGAGGGAAAACATGGGCCCGGATCTCTCTAATTGGGCTCTCCTTTAGCCAATTAACAATGAGTTCTCCTAAGATGAGCTTGGTCCCAACTAGAGAGGGTGATGTAAGGTGAGGACCATCGTGTGATGTTTCTTTCTCAACTTGGACTTGGGTTCCCTCCAAGGTGGGGAGTGGGTTTGGAGTGTCCTCAACTACTGAATTGGGTATGAGTTCTTCTACCAAGGAGGTGAGGAGGTCTTTTGGGGTGATGAGGGTTGGTGTGTGGTGCTCCCGGGGTGGAGGGTAAAGGGAAACTTGGATTGGGATTGGTAGAGTAGCGTTTGGGAGTGGAAGTAGTGGAGGCTTTGGTGGGAGTTGGATTGGGGTAGGGAGAGGAAGATGGGTGGGTTGAAGGGATTTGGGTTGATTGGTTTTGGGAGGAGTGTCCCCTTTTGGGGGTGATGGAGAGGTAGTGGTGAGGGTTACCATGGGCCTAGGTGGAGAGTTGGTCATGGGGCCCAATTGGGTATGGGGACCTATGGTTGTGGTGTGGACTACTTCTTCCAAAGCTAATGGAGTGGGAAGGTTCTTTGATGGTGGGGTGATGATGGCCGGAGTGTGCACCCGGGGTGGTGAACAAGGGCGGGATTCCCGCGGGTGGGAGAATATAAGGTTGTTGAATTTAAAGGTTCCCGAAAGGTGTGGCGGATGCACTAGGCAAGTCCGATGTGTTGGGTCGATGTCGGCATTCCTTTCATCTAACCATTTCTTTTCTAGGATTATACATGGACCCGCCAATGTTCCCTCTTGACACCAAGCTCCATCCAAATACTTAGTCTCCCCGAACCATTTATGGAATTCAATAAAGACTTGGTCTCCATTGTGCACAATTTGTCCGGTCTTACAAAGAGAGGTAATGATATCGGGGGACACCCAATTTTCAGATTCTAGGTCAATGAAATCAATTTCTACGGGCTCTCCATTAGGTAAGCATGCATGGGATATGATTGGGAGAGGGGCCATGATGATCGGTGGGATCAATACAAGGGTCGGATTGATGATGACTCCAATGCAAGCATGCCCTAGGACTTGACTTGTAGAGACAAGTCAATGACTTGCTCTGATATCAATTGATGTGACACAACCTCGGACCTAATGCAAGCAAGCACAATCGCAATCTAAATGGGTCAATTTGGGCCGCCGCTCTCTCGTCGCTCACCCAAGCCCGGGCTAACTTGGCAATGCCAAGGTGAGGTTGAGGGGTTGGGCCCTTGCTGGTAGAGGGCCAGCAAGGCCAAGATTTGATTCCCAATGGATTTGGAAGCCCAATTCAACGGGGCCGACGAAGTGCCGAAGGCACCGGTTGCACTCTTCCCACGGTGATCACTCAAGGCAATGGGGCTTGAGGATCGGGCTCTCACTCGCATAACCAGCGGAATTAGAACTAATATTGAAAGACAAGCACTAAGTGGAGTGAAGGTTTGAGCACTTACTCGACCGGTTTGAAGAAACCGGTCCCGGTCGGAGACGAGGGCGAGCGGGGAGGCGAGTGGATCCCCACACGCCGCGGCGGTGTCGCTTGACCTGCCCAAACAAATTACACCACTACCACTCTCGCAGGAGGGGGAACTTGGGGTGGGGGTTAATGATATTACATCAATATTACCTCCACCCAGGGAGGGGCCTTCAGCCGGCCAAGCGGGGTGGGGAAACCAAAGCAAAGAACGAGGAACAAGGGTGGACGCCGAATCTGCCTGCTGTCTGCGAACTAGGATAGAGGGTCGGTGTTGCTGTTGTAGATCTTGCTCAGAAATTTCGCTGATGGCGAGACCAGTGGCGAAATCTTCATAACAGGAAGGAGAATGCCTCAGAATTTTTGTAAATTCTTATGGAGTCGCTGCAGGTCGGGGCAGGAGCTTGAACAGGGCCTCTGTTTCTCGGACTAGCAGGGGCAGGTCACCAACAGTAGGATACAGAGGCTGTCCTGGCCGCTCCCGAACTCCAAATTTGATGCCATCAGCACCTTTAGAACCGTGGGTGAGTCCTCTTTGCAGCAAAAGAAACGGGGACGCCAGAAGAGAACGGAGAAGATCTGTGGAGCCAGAAGAGTGAGAAGGTGTCGATGCAGACTGGGGAAGGCAGAGCCGCGCGACCGTGGAAGAAAATTGGTAACTTCTGTTTCCGGATGCTGAATGGGCTTCCGCTTCTTGATTCTGAAAGTAGACAGGCCGATGAAGAACTTTGAAGAAGGACTTGAGGACTGATTCCTTCGGGGCTGGTCGTGCCAGAGCTTCTAAGCTGGCTCAGGCCCGCAGCCGAGGCAGAACCGCACAGCTGTGGGAGAATGGACCTCCTGGACGAATCGGGGATCGGAAGAAGACAAAACCACTTCGGTTGCGAAGGCGACTGGCAGACGCTTCCGACGATGGCTTTTGGGTCTTCAAACTCGTCCGGAGGAGGTCGTGGTGGCCGCTGCAAGTTTCTGGTCTGCTGTAGATCTTCAGTTGAGAGCTATAGGTTGATGATGATGGGGGGGAATGGGGTATATGGGAGGGGAAATGGGGGTGGATGAGTGTGGGGAAAGCCCGGGTTGTGAGGGGATCTAGGAGGGGGTGTTCTAAGGTGGGGGAAGGGAAGAATGGGGTCTGGAAGGGGGTCTAACAGGTGGTGGGAGGAGGAGCTACGAATTTGGGAAGGTGGGTGAGAGGAGAAGGTGAGGGGGGGCACAAGTGAGTGGAGGGAAGGGTGGATTTCAAATTTGAAATGGCATTGGAAGTTGTGGGGTTGTGTGGGGAAGGGGTTGATTGTGTTGGAATGGGGAAAGTGGTGTTGGAATGGTGAGGGATCTCCTTGGGACTAGGGGGGTGGAGTAATGGAGGTCATGGGGAAGTGGAGGGCTTTAATGATGGTAGGTGGGGGTTGAGGTGGTTGGGAAGGGAGGAGAGAGAAGAAAATTCAAAATTGGGTGATGAGGAGAGAGAAAGTGGAGTGAAAAAGAGGGATTAAGAGAGGGAAGGGTGGGGAATCTCTCCCCTAGGGGTTCTCACTCAAAAAATGTTAGAATCACTCCACTAAACTAAGCTTTGGATACTCAAATGGCATTTTTCATTGATTCATTCATTAAGTTGAAATGGGGGGAATGTGGTCCTATATATAGGAAACCCACATTTCTACAAAAGTCCCTTACAAAAGACTCAATAACAAATAACCGAAGGGGTAGGGGGGGCTCATGGGCCAAGCCCGAAGAATTGGGCCCAATAGCACATTACACAATCTAATGACACTCAATTAGGAAAATAAATGCAAGACCTAGGAACATGACTCAAATAAAAGGGAAAATACATCAAATGACTCAAATAAAATTACATAGGACTCAAAATTAAATGACTAAACCATGCCGGATGCAACCGGGGTGAGGAGACGAACGGTAAACGTGGGCATGGGAGGTGATGTCCCCATCACCCTCCCCCTTCGCGGTACCCCTCCCCCCCCACCCTCCCTGAACCCCCCTCCCCTCCCACCGGTGACCACCCCCTCCCCCCCACCCTCCCTGAACCCCCTCCCACCGACGAGCTCTTCCTCCCCCTCCGAGGTCCCCCTCCCCCCCCCACCCTCCCCTCCCACCGACAACCTCCTTCCTCCCACCCTCCTTGAACCCCCCCTCACCGGAACCCCTCCGATGATCCCCAACCTAAAAAAAAAGTAAAAGAACAATGGCACTGGCGCTGGCGAGGGAGGGGGAGGGGACTTACCGGAGCGAATGGCGGCCGAGGATGGTGACGGCGCAGTCCGATGATAACTGATCGTGGCACCGGCGCTTCTCCCATGACCAGGAGGGCGGGAGGGAGGAGGTCGGAGGTGGCGGCGACGATAAGAGGGATGGAGGCCGGCGGCGACGGCGCAGACGGCGGCAGCGTCGTGCGGCGACGACGAGAGGGAGGGAGGACGACGGCGGCTCCGACGGTGACGACGGAGAGGAGAAAGAGTGAGAGTGAGAGGGAAGGTGGGGGGGGAAATGGGGGTGTGGATCGAGGCGGGAGGATGAAATTTTACGACGGAACTTAGGACGGAATGTAATTCCGTCTCAAATTTCAGACGTAGTATTGTTCGTCTGAATATCCGTCTCAAATGCCGTCACAAATTGAGACGGATATTCAGACATGTAATATTCTGTCCGAAATACCTATAGAATTTGTGATGAAATCATCCGCCTGAATTTACAGATAGATTTGCGATGGAAATTAGTTTGTCTAAAAGTTTCGTCGCTAATACCTCTTTTTCTTGTAGTGGTCACGGCATGGCGCCGATGCGTTCGAGGCTTCACCACAGATAGTGGCCTCGTAGCCGATACCCAGTCACACTGGGGGCATGGCCCCGATGCAACATCCAGCTCCTCAATACTAGGGGACTGCCGCTGCACCTCAGGCGACAGTGTTGACCACGCCGCAGAGGTAGCAAGCCTACTTCTACCCAGATCTGGTGGATCCGACAGTAGTGAATAAATTGATGGTAGAACAGATGATCGAAATGAAGTTGGATGATAGAGGCAGTGATGATTATACCTCGTTAGATGTGTACAAGGTACCCTACCCTATCCATCATGCCGCTAAAAGGTTGCCCCTGGCATCAACAAGCCCCCAAAGTTTGGCAAGTTCAATGGGCAAGGATTATCGAAGGAACACATAGCCTATTATTACATCAATGTGATGTGCGATCTAGCAATTGATGAGTCCTACTTGCTAAAGTTCTTCGGGTCCCCGCTTATAGGACTCACTTTTGAATGGTACTCGAACTTGCCAGTTGGATCTATCAGTGATTGGCCAGATATGTAGCACAAGTTTAGGGAAATATTCCACGTCGCTGAGAGGGAAGTGACTGTGGCCGAGCTATATGCATCCAGGCAGAGAAATGACGAAACAACCCTGGAATACATTGAAAGGTGGCAGAACCTCAGTATGAGATGCATGCGTCCACCCCATCAAGAAGATGTAGTGCAGATCTGCAAGCAAAATCTGAAGAGGGAAGTCCTAGAAAGGATGATCGGAATCGAAATTAGGTCTTTCGACCGATTAAATAATGTTGTGGCAGAAATTGAGGCCTTCCTCTCCAAATACTCCTCTGCCCATGCTGCCTCAAGACAGAAGGCTAGATCGATTGACAAAAGGCCTGCACCTAAGGAAGTTAATATGGTTGACTTCAAGGCGTTTGAGCAGCAAAAGGAAAAGGATAAAGGGGTTGCTAACTGTGATGACCCAATCTTCGGATACCGGGTAAACCCGATACCACTTGGATTCTGAGAGGCCTCCCAAGAGCAGAAAAGCACGGAAGGGATAGAAAGGTGTTAGGATGCAAGGCCCGGATACAGAGGGGGGTGAATGTATCCCTCTACAAATATAGCCTAATTAAAACTCTAAAGCTCAGTTATGCGGAATTAAAACTGTTGCAGAAATAAATTGAGGAAACTTAGAAGGATTAAAGCAAGACAACAACTCAATAAGCCCTCAAACAATCCTAAGCAAGCATCTAATGCGCAGCAATTAAGTGAACATATAGAAGATCAAACCACAAGGGACACCAGGATTTTTAGGTGGTTTGGTCAACAGACCTACGTCCACCCCTCATCCAAACCGGAGTGAGGCTTCCACTAGTAACACTAGCACAGCAGACTCAGTCTGCAACAAATGCTGCCACACAGCTTGACCAGGGGAACAACCTCCCCTCTTCCTCCCAACCGGAGGGAACCACTAGTGACACCAGTCACTAACAAACTAGAGACGCAAGTCTCTCTTCCTCCAGACCAGGAGGGGACCTACAAGTAGCAACACTACCTGCACCCGGAGACCCAAGTCTCCCTTCCTCTGAAGCTCAGAGGGAAGCACAAGTGACACTAAGTCACCTGCAAGCCAGAGGTCTCGGACCTCTCTTCCTCCAACCGGAGGGACCCCTGGACTTGAAACCTACAAGCCCAGAACCGGAGGACGAGCCTCCCTTCCTCTAACCCGAGGGAACCCACAAGTAGCACCCAGCTACTTGCAACCGGAGATAGCAATCTCCCTTCTCCTGAACCAACAGGAGGGACCCCGACCTCTCTACAGAGTATCGAAAAGACTAGATATCAAATGAAAAGGAAAACAGAAAGTAGAGTCACAGCGACTGAAAAGCTATAAATGAAATACAAGGAATGTGGCTCTCGAAGGAGCTGACTGGATTGGATCTGATCCAAATTCCAGTAGGCAGATCTTCAACTGAAGCTTCTTTCTTCTTCTACACGAGCCCTCTCTCTTTCTCTTTTTCTTCTTCTGCTGGATCTCTCGATCTCTCTTCTACTCTCTGGCTCACTCTTATTCTTTCTTCTTCAACTGCTCTCACTCTCTTTATTTCTCTTTTTCTTTTTCTTCTCTGTTCTCTGTATCGTGGAGGAACTCACTGCTCTTCTGTTTTTCCTGATGGCTCACTGCTCTTCGATCATCCTTCAGTCGATGGAGGAAGCTCCATTTTTATACCAGCAGCAGGCAGCTAGGGCGTGAGCTCTCGATGATTCCTGCCCAGAAGGTTCGGTCCACGTGTCAGCATCTCAGCCTCTAGGATCACGTGCCAGTCTTAATAACCTCGTCCATTAATCCTGTCAGACAGAGTATCGGATTGTCAGGTTAAGTGAAGAACTCTGTATAGACTTGTAAAGACTAACAGGATGTATAGACTTGTGAAATGAGAACACATTGTATGAACTTCAGTTTGACGCCAACGTACAGACATCAATGTATGGACTTTACAAGACAAACAGCAATGTATAGACTCTTCAATCGACAGGCAGACAATGTATATACTTGCTCAGTGTATGGACTTTATTAAAAGAACATGCAATGTATATACTTGCTCAGCTTGAAGCAATGTCTAGACTTCAGCTCAAAGCTAGTGTATAAACTTCAACCATGATGCATGCAATACAATGCAGATACAGACTGTATAGACTTTGGAGTCTGAGACCAATGTACAGACTTTGACAAGCAGAAGCCTGTATAGACTTTCTATATGAAGGGCTGTACATACTTGAACACGGGAGCTCTGAACAGACATGATCAAGGCAAAGCCGAAGCAGTGTATAGACTCTGCGAAGCTAAAGCAATGTATATACTTCACATAAGCAGAGCTATGGCATTGTATAGACTTCACGTTGTGAAGCAATGTATACACTTAGCTGAAGACTGCCAGTCGATGTATAGACTTGGCTGAAGCCAAACGCTGAAGCAATGTTCAGACAATGAAGAACACAACGTACAACAGTGTATAGACGTAGCCAGCAGACTAGTCCGATGTACACACTTGCTCGTTGTTCAGTCTTCATGTACGATGTATGGACTTCAAGTCTAATATGCACAATGTACAGTCTTTGCGAAGGTAGTGCATTGTATAGACTTCAGGTGTGAAGACATTGTGAATGCAGATGCAATGTTCAGACTTCAGATGAGAAGGCACTCGCTGTACATAGTTGATGAAGAGAATGCAATGTGCAGACTTTGACTCGATGTACAGACTTCACAACTGATGAATGCAATGCAATGCAATGTATAGACTATGCCTTAGAACGAATATGCACACTTGAAGAGCATTCAGCAATGTGCAGACTTCAATGCATATGATGCAGCCAATGTATGGACTTGAGCAGTCTGCTGTTGAATAACCGATGTATAGACTTCACAGTCTGCTAAGCAAGCAATGTATGGACTTGGCCGAGGCAGACTGAAGAAGCAATGTACAGACTATGCAATGTTCAGACTTCATCTTAAAGATAAGAGAAACTCTGTACAGACTTCCAATGAATGGACTTTAACCTAAGGATGCACAATGTATAGAGTTCGCCTTTGAAACAAATGTACAGACTTTGAGGCAGAAGCCACGGCTGTACAGACTTCAGAAGAATAATGCATGAGTAAGCCTAACGGATGTACAGACTTTAAGATGTGTAGACTTTGCCAAAGAGCTGGACGATGTACATACTTGAAACAAGGCGAAGTCTGTACAGACTTGAAGATTCACAGTGTGTAGACTTTGGCAAGGCAACGTCGGTAAAGCTCCCAATGTACAAACTTTCAAAGTTGATCGTAGGTAAAGACTCCAATGTGCAGACTTGGAGTTGCACTGTGGATGTATAGACTTGAATGAGCATGGAGTGTATAGACTTGAAAGTCTAAAGGCGATGTACAGACTTCAGCTAAGCAGGCCACAGTCTAATGTATAGACTTCCGGTGTGAATGAAATGCTATACATACTTGCTCAAACAGTCTGATGTATGGACTTGGAATTCCAACAGAAGGATGTATGTACTTTGATAAGAGAATGGCTGTACAGACTTCAACACAGCTGCGATGTACAGACTTTGATAAAGCAGCGATGTACAGACTTTAAGTGAAAGTCCGATGTACATACTTTAGCTGAATACCACTGTGTAGACTTGAGTGAAGTGAACGGATGTTCAAACTTTGAAGATCCACTGTGGATGTATAGACTCTGAACATGAAGGCAGGCTGTATAGACTTGGCATGAGACGCAAATTGAGACGATGCATAATGTATAGATGTTAAGTCCAATCAGAAGGTTGTGCAGACTTGAGAGACGGACCAGTGTATAGACTTCAAAGAACTCCAAACGATGTATAGACTTTAAAATGCTTGAAGAGGATGCACATACTTCATGAGACGCTGCATGCCAGTGTATAGACTTCATGAAAAACACACGATGCAATGTGTGGACTTGGTGACTCATGCAGACAGACAAGTGTATAGTCTATGCCATGCTCACAGTTAAGCAATGTACCAAGTTCTGAATGAGCAGATCTGAATGAAGTAAGCACATATGACATCAATTTGTCATCATCAAAATACACGTAAACTATGTCATCATCAAAATATAAGTAAACACATATGACATCAAACATATGAGAGTCATAGTGTTTGTCATCATCAAAACACAATATCCAACAATATCCCCCTTTTTGATGATGGTAATACTATGAGTCTTATGAATGAAATAAATGGAATATTCAGACTAGACTCATCAAAGTATTCTCCCCCTTTGACTTCATCAAAAAGAAAACAATACTTTGATAATCTAGTGATGTCATATGTGACACTCAAGATAGTTCAGCAGAAGAGGGCAACACAATATCAGAAGCAATGAAAACAATTCTCCCCCTTAGTCAAACAACTTATGCAGTCATGCATATGCAACAAATACTCCCCCTTTGACATGGCAGAAGATATAGAGCTAATGCAGACAAACAACATGATCAGACAATCTAGCACATTGTCCCCTTATGCATATAGTCTCTCAAATAGACCAGAGAATTCTACCCTTATGATCCATGATGCAAGAGAAACCTACAAGGATGAACTCTGGTTATCCAAAAAAAAAAATTCTGAGAGTTGTGCGTCACATAAAAGAGAACCAATGTCAATCAAAACACATTGATAGAGGGCAATATGATCAGAAACGTTTTGAAGGTTGAAACCAATTGAGATGAAGGGAGAATATCAACAAAAACACAGGGACACTCAAGAATGCTGACTAGATTTCCCCCTTTAAGAAAGACACTCAGCAGGACAGGAAAGCTCCCCCTGATTAGATGATTGAGTGAAGCCAATTGATATAGTGAAGTGATGAGCATCTATCAGCAAAACACAGACTGTATTCACAATGAATAAACGAGGAAGACAGATTTTCATTAGTACACCAAATTCATAAATCTTTGTAAACGAATTTCAGATTCTTCATTTATAATAGATTATGAATGAGTTTAAACTGACCATCATGATTTAAGAGAGATGTATTCAAAGTTTATCAAGAAAATTCAATACTCATATCTGAAACACCTTTTAATAAAGGTGAACCAACAACTCATTTGATATTCATGTTTAACCTCCTTCCATCTTACTCATTTAAATTCAGTGACTCCTATGGAAAATACACAAGATCATACTGAGATTAAACAGAAATAAATGAGACTGAGCTTGTCTTTAGATTTTCAGAATTTTCTGATACCAATTGAGCAGCACTTATTTTTCCTGAGCAATTTTGGTTCAGTCAACACCTTTTTACATAAGGCACAACACTTCTTAGGTGAAGTGACCCAGTTACTCAATGTGACAACCATATTGCCTCTCAAAGAGAACAGAGTTAGTAATGGAGTATCTTTTTACATGAGGAGATACCTTGATCAGAGGCCAGAATCCCCAGTTACTCAACACAACCATGCCATTGCTTTGCCAGATTTTCAAACATATTGAAAAGAGGTAACAATGGCACTTCATGACATGGGCTTATTCTATTTCATTGATAGAAAACCCAATTTCTCTGTGACCACAGTCATTGCTCTAGCTTTAAATTTTAACTATTTTCAGATTCTTCAAACAAAGCTCAGTACACTTGAAATGATTAAGAACAATACTTTCTACATGTATCTTAACCAAAGAAAGCCATGTCTTTTAAAATTTCAGATTTCAGAAAGTTTTGCATGAAATTCATGAGGCAATTGGTTAAGACTTATTAAGCATGATGATTCAGATATTTTCAAGTCTTTTACAACAAAACTTAGAAAATACATTAGGCTTAAATCAATTTGATTTATCAAAACATTCTTAAGCCAGTATAATAGAAGATTCTTCTTTTCAAAATGTCTGACTTATGCCTAGGCTGCACTGATTAAATCTTTCCTCATTCGGCTGAATCAATGACATTGTCAAGAGAAATTAGCAGAGAGCAATTCTGATACCAATAGTTGAGAGAATAGAGCAATTCAGAAGCCAGCATTAAAGACTAAAAATCAGTCAGATTAGCTTTGACCAGTCTTGACAAGATATGAAGAAATGTGTATGATAGGAACAAGCTACTAATTGAATTCATAGTAGACAGAATCAATGGCTGAGTCTGGAATACAGACAGATCAGCTATATCAGTGTAGACAACAGAGAATTCAAGTGAACCACATATTTGCCAAGAATGGATCAGATTGCTAGACAGAAGGAGTTCAAGAGGTGAAGAGATGAAACAGGAATGCTCCCCCTATCTAGATGCAATGAGACATTTCTTTTTAGATTTTTCAATGTAAGGAAATGCAGTGCTACTAACTACATGTATGCATACAGCAAATGAGATTATCATGATATGCAAGCATTAGTCAAACTCTCCCTTACAGAGTGCATGATATGCAATTAGGGCACTGAAACATAAATTTAAAATTTATGCTCATTCAGACTGTCATAAAAAGAACATATCATGTATGAGGAGAGTTCAGAAAATTTGAATCTGACAATGCAGATGATGAATGAATATGCAACGACTGATTTAACATGCTATTCAATTATTCTAAGAACAAGAAGTGCAGAGAATTTACCTGAAATGGGCTTTATTAACTTGGGTGCCTTGGTTTAATTTACCCCTCTTTATTCCTCAGTCCAAGGCACACCTGCAAAGTATTTGATCATCTTGATTATGCAGGGACCCAAGCAGCTTTGGGTCCTGCGTTAGCCCTGATAGATGTTCTAAGCAAATTCATAGCACCAGGGTCATCATGATCCATCAGATAACAATTGTCCATAGAGTGACTAAACTTCCCATAATATCTACATGAAGTGACTGATTTCTGGTTTTTATGATGCATAGTAACAGCAGCATGAGGTTTATAAACATGATCATAATATTTTCTGTTATATGCATGAACAGTTTGATTCTTATTCCTAACCAGCCAACATTCAGCAGATCTATGGCCTGGCTTCCCACAGTTATAGCATGAATTTTTCACAAAAGATTTTGCAGGGATTTTGACAAAATGGGGTTTAACAGAATTCTTTTGAACATACCAACAGTCCTTGACTGTATGCCCATTTTTCCCACATTCAAAGCATCTTGTTTGCTTACTTTTGAAACCACTTTTACCCCCAAGTGGATCTAAACCAGCACTCAGCAGCCCTGTGCCCGGGCTTAGTGCAGTTGAAGCACACAATGTGCTGACTAGAATTGTGTTTAGATTCATATAGACCATGAAAATGAATGGAAGACCTGGCATGCAGTTTATTGTCTTCTTTCATGATAAAACATTCACACATGAGATGACCATACTTACCACAATAATAACATGAAGCATCAGGCTTCCTAGTAGCATGGTTTCTACCAGAAAAATTTCTAGAATGTAATGTTCCACTAGCATGCTCATCCTTTAACATCAAACTGTAATCTTCCATTATGTGTCCTACTTTCCCACAATAATAACATGACCCCTTTTTATTATGAGTGTGTGAGAGATCATGTGAATTGTGTGCAGCCTTCCTTATAGCGACAGGAGTGTCTTTTTCCTTTTTCTGTGAATTTTCACCCTTTTTCTGTTTTGGAGTTTGTTCCACAGTTTTGGGTTTCACAGTGCACTTTTGTGCAGTGAATTGAAAAATAGAAGGACCAGCAGTAGTGTTTTGATCAGAAGCTTTTACAAACACAGTTGAAGTTTTATTGCTATTGATCCTTTTGTTTGTTGAACTGTAACCCAGCCCTTCTCTCTGAGAGTTATCACTCTTTCCCAGAAGCTTATTCAGATTGTCCTTTCCCTTGACAAATTTTGATAGAGAATTTTTCAAATCTTTAATCTCAGAATTCAAATCAGCAATTTTAGCTTCATATTTGGACAAATCTGTTTCACAGGAAATTACTTCTTGATGCAAGGCATCATTCAGACTTTTGAGTCTTTCTACTTCCTGTTTTAATTCTATTTCCTTGTCAGCTTCAGATAGGGACTTGTAAAGATCATCAACTTCTTGTTGAAGGGATGTGATAGTAAGCTCATATCCAGCTATTTTCTGTTCACTGCAACTGACATTTCTATTTAACATTAAGTTGATGGTTTTTAGACTCTCAATTTCTTATTCTGCATCCACCAACCTATCAGAATTATTCATGCTCACACCCTTGCCTTTTTCAATTGTCAATAGCCTATCTGACAGTTGGGTGTTTAGATGATTTAGCTTGTTGATTTCCTCTTTCAATTTCCTATTTTTCTCTCGGAGATCATCATCAAACATCCAATCATCTAAGGAAGACTGACATTCATAAAAGTTTTCCTGTTGTTTCTCAGATTGAGGTTTGTTGAGATTTTTCTGAAGCTCTAGATTCATTATTCTATCAGCCTCCATTTTTTCAGAAATCAATCTGTTTTCTTTTTCAAGACTCATCAATTTGTGTTCAAATTCCTTGGACTGGTTTTTGAGTCTTTCATTTTCAGATTTCATATCTTCAGCTTCAGTTTTCTTTTCTAGCAATGATTTGTTTTCTTCTTTCAGAGATTTGATTAAATCCTTTTGAAGTTTATCATCAGAATCAAATTCATTTATCAAGTCTCTTAAAGTTGCACAAGCATTGCAAGCATTTTCAGATTTCATTTTTTCAAATTCAGAATTGACACATTCTAATTCTCTCACCAATTTTTCATTCTGAACTACATTATAGTGATGAACCTGATCATCAATTAAACTAAGCCTCTCCTTTAGTTCAGAAATTTCACAAACAAGCTCCTGATTCTCCTTTTTGTGTAAACCAATTTGTTTCATAAGAGTTTGTTTTTCAGATTTCAAATGATCTAAATCTGTAGTAATAGAATCAAAATCTTGTAGTTGTCTTCTAAAGATTTCATTTTCAGTTTTCAGAATTTCAGGGCTTTCACCTCGAGATTTAGCATTCTCATGATTCTTTAGCTCCTTTTTCAGACTTTTATACTCCTTCCCTAGTTTTTTATAGGATCTCGACAGATTGGCATAGGCATCTCCCCAGTCATCTAAAGAAAAATTCTCGAAAGGGTTTACCTCCTCAGCATCTTCAAATTCATCTTGGTCACTGCTATGGTTACTCTTGTCAGCCATCAGGCAACTGTCCTCATCTCTCCTCTGAGTTAGCTTCAGCTTTTCCAGAATGTCCTTAGCGGACCTGCAGTCATAAAAAAAAGAATGTAGAGCCTTGTCAGTAGCTTCTTTCATTAGATTCAAAGCTCTTTGATTCTCTCCATGTTTTGATTTGTGACTGTCAGTCCATTTGGACTCTTTCCTTGGTAATTTATGAGGACCTTGTGAAATTAACTTCCACAAATCCGGATCCATCAATTTCACATAGTTATGGAGACTGGCAACCCATGAGTTAAAATTAGAGCCATTGAAAACCGGTGGAGAGCCCATTGAATAAATCGGTAAGCAAATTAATGCAGCAAAGAGTAAAATCAGAAATGCACCAAGGGATAATAGGATCCTCTGCAGATCGTTGGATCTGATCAATCAGAGAACCTCTCTGATACCAATTGTTAGGATGCAAGGCCCGGATACAGAGGGGGGTGAATGTATTCCTCTACAAATATAGCCTAATTAAAACTCTAAAGCTCAGTTATGCGGAATTAAAACTGTTGCAGAAATAAACTGAGGAAACTTAGAAGGATCAAAGCAAGACAACAACTCAATAAGCCCTCAAATGATCCTAAGCAAGCATCTAATGCGCAGCAATTAAGTGAACATATAGAAGATCAAACCACAAGGGACACCAGGATTTTTAGGTGGTTCGGTCAACAGACCTACGTCCACCCGTCACTCCAAACCGGAGTGAGGCTTCCACTAGTAACACTAGCACAGCAGACTCAGTCTGCAACAAATGCTGCCACACAGCTTGACCAGGGGAACAACCTCCCCTCTTCCTCCCAACCGGAGGGAACCACTAGTGACACCAGTCACTAGCAAACCAGAGACGCAAGTCTCTCTTCCTCCAGACCAGGAGGGGACCTACAAGTAGCAACACTACCTGCACCCGGAGACCCAAGTCTCCCTTCCTCTGATGCTTAGAGGGAAGCACAAGTGACACTAAGTCACCTGCAAGCCAGAGGTCTCGACCTCTCTTCCTCCCAACCGGAGGGACCCCTGGACTTGAAACCTACAAGCCCAGAACCGGAGGATGAGCCTCCCTTCCTATAACCAGAGGGAACCCACAAGTAGCACCCAGCTACTTGCAACCGGAGATAGCAATCTCCCTTCTCCTGAACCAACAGGAGGGACCCCGACCTCTCTACAGAGTATCGGAAAGACTAGATATCAAATGAAAAGGAAAACAGAAAGTAGAGTCACAGCGACTGAAAAGTTGTAATTGAAATACAAGGAATGTGGCTCTCGAAGGAGCTGACTGGATTGGATCTGATCCAAATTCCAGTAGGCAGATCTTCAACTGAAGCTTCTTTCTTCTTCTACACGAGCCCTCTCTCTTTCTCTTTTTCTTCTTCTACTGGATCTCTCGATCTCTCTTCTGCTCTCTGGCTCACTCTTCTTCTTTCTTCTTCAACTGCTCTCACTCTCTTTCTTTCTCTTTTTCTTCTTCTTCTCTGTTCTCTGTATCGTGGAGGAACTCACTGCTCTTCTGTTTTTCTTGATGTCTCACTGCTCTTCGATCATCCTTCAGTCGATGGAGGAAGCTCCATTTTTATGCCAGCAGCAGGCAGCTAGGGCGTGAGCTCTCGATGATTCCCGCCCAGAAGGTTCGGTCCACGTGTCAGCATCTCAGCCTCTAGGATCACGTGCCAGTCTTAATAACCTCGTCCATTAATCCTGTCAGACAGAGTATCGGATTGTCAGGTTAAGTGAAGAACTCTGTATAGACTTGTAAAGACTCACAAGATGTATAGACTTGTGAAATGAGAACACATTGTATGGACTTCAGTTTGAGGCCAACGTACAGACATCAATGTATGGACTTTACAAGACAAACAACAATGTATAGACTCTTCAATCGACAGGCAGACAATGTATATACTTGCTCAGTGTATGGACTTTATTAAAAGAACATGCAATGTATATACTTGCTCAGCCTGAAGCAATGTCTAGACTTCAGCTCAAAGCCAGTGTATAAACTTCAACCATGATGCATGCAATACAATGCAGATACAGACTGTATAGACTTTGGAGTCTGAGACCAATGTACAGACTTTGACAAGCAGAAGCTTGTATAGACTTTCTATATGAAGGGCTGTACATACTTGAACACGGGAGCTCTGAACAGACATGATCAAGGCAAAGCTGAAGTAGTGTATAGGCTCTGCGAAGCTAAAGCAATGTATATACTTCACATAAGCAGAGCTATGGCATTGTATAGACTTCACGTTGTGAAGCAATGTATACACTTAGCTGAAGACTGCCAGTCGATGTATAGACTTGGCTGAAGCCAAACGCTGAAGCAATGTTCAGACATTGAAGAACACAACGTACAGCAGTGTATAGACTTAGCCAGCAGACTAGTCCGATGTACACACTTGCTCGTTGTTCAGTCTTCATGTACGATGTATGGACTTCAAGTCTAATATGCACAATGTACAGTCTTTGCGAAGGTAGTGCATTGTATAGACTTCAGGTGTGAAGACATTGTGAATGCAGATGCAATGTTCAGACTTCAGATGAGAAGGCACTCGCTATACATACTTGCTGATGAGAATGCAATGTGCAGACTTTGACTCGATGTACAGACTTCACAACTGATGAATGCAATGCAATGCAATGTATAGACTATGCCATAGAACGAATATGCACACTTGAAGAGCATTCAGCAATGTGCAGACTTCAATGCATATGATGCAGCCAATGTATGGACTTGAGCAGTCTGCTGCTGAACAACCGATGTATAGACTTCACAGTCTGCTAAGCAAGCAATGTATGGACTTGGCCGAGGCAGACTGAAGAAGCAATGTACAGACTATGCAATGTTCAGACTTCATCTTAAAGACAAGAGAAACTCTGTACAGACTTCCAATGAATGGACTTTAACCCAAGGATGCACAATGTATAGAGTTCACCTTTGAAACAAATGTACAGACTTTGAGGCAGAAGCCACGGCTGTACAGACTTCAGAAGAACAATGCATGAGCAAGCCTAACGGATGCACATACTTTAAGATGTGTAGACTTTGCCAAAGAGCTGGACGATGTACAGACTTGGAACAAGGCGAAGTCTGTACAGACTTGAAGATTCACAGTGTGTAGACTTTGGCAAGGCAACGTCGGTAAAGCTCCCGATGTACAGACTTTCAAAGCTGATCGTAGGTAAAGACTCCAATGTGCGGACTTGGCGTTGCACTGTGGATGTATAGACTTGAATGAGCATGGAGTGTATAGACTTGAAAGTCTAAAGGCGATGTACAGACTTCAGCTAAGCAGGCCATAGTCTAATGTATAGACTTCCGGTGTGAATGAAATGCTGTACATACTTGCTCAAACAGTCCGATGTATGGACTTGGAATTCCAACAGAAGGATGTATGTACTTTGATAAGAGAATGGCTGTACAGACTTCAACACAGCTGCGATGTACAGACTTTGACAAATCAGCGATGTACAGACTTTAAGTGAAAGTCTGATGTACAGACTTTAGCTGAATACCACTGTATAGACTTGAGTGAAGTGAACGGATGTTCAGACTTTGAAGATCCACTGTGGATGTATAGACTCTTAACATGAAGGCAGGCTGTATAGACTTGGCATGAGACGCAAATTGAGACGATGCACAATGTATAGATCTTAAGTCCAATCAGACTTGAGAGACGGACCAGTGTATAGACTTCAAAGAACTCCAAGCGATGTATAGACTTTGAAATGCTTGAAGAGGATGTACATACTTCATGAGACGCTGCATGCCAGTGTATAGACTTCATGAAAAACACACGATGCAATGTGTGGACTTGGTGACTCATGCAGACAGACGAGTGTACAGTCTATGCCATGCTCATAGTTAAGCAATGTACCAAGTTCTAAATGAGCAGATCTGAATGAAGTAAGCACATATGACATCAATTTGTCATCATCAAAACACACGTAAACTATGTCATCATCAAAACATAAGTAAACACATATGACATCAAACATATGAGAGTCATAGTGTTTGTCATCATCAAAACACAATATCCAACAATAGGTATGTGAGAGTACATTGAACTTTCAGATAAAGCGGTAAGGAATTAAATTTCAATGATCAGGATTGCTAAACTAGCAGAAATAAAAATTATATTTTCTATAACAATTAAAACTAACAAAGTCCCGTCCAACCAAAGTACAGTACAACACGAAAGAAAATGTACTCTTAAGTCGGGGGAAGCCCGGCACTGGCAAATGCTGGGAACTAAGAACCATGCACTGTACCTCCAAAGCACGAGGAAGAATAGCTACACCTGAAAAGTCAGGTGTGAGCCTCCTATCACTGGCTCAGTAGGGATCCCGAAGAACCCTACCACAAAACAACGCAGTAACAGTAGTGCTAAAGTAAAGCAAAGCAGTAACAACAAAAGTAGCAACAACACAACAACGGAAGTAACAGCCGCCATGAAGGAACCACGGCTGAGCCGCAAACTTCTCCTAACAGCAACATAAAGGCTCGATCTCACAAAGTCGGGCGTTACCGATCCATTGTCAAATCACGAAACCCTATCGTGAAAGCTTACCAAAACAGGCAAAGGTCTTACAAAAGATCTACACGGTCAAAGGCACAAGACATATACGATCTCACTGTCATGTACGCTACACTGACCTCGGGTGAAGCCAAACACTGGCTACCCGGCAAGTCACGAAAGCAAAAGTCATGCGTCAAGTGACAGAAGCACCTCCTTACTAGAAGAACAGCCAGATGCGTCCACTAACGTCTTACACTGCGCCACAAGTATCTCCCACACACCTAAAATGGCAGTAACTGAGACACTCAATAAGAACAAAGTACCAAGTAACGAGTGACTAGTCAGGGTCACGCCCGTCGGCGCTCGTCCAAACGCCCCTGACCACGTGTGCGCATACAAGCTCAATGTCTTGAGCCAGGCCTCTAGCTGATTTTCTCCACCCGTAGGACTCTCACGACAAGACAAAGGGGCACACGGCAACCAGCCTACAAGCCGTCTCAACCGGGAACTCACCCCGCCACCACTCCCAGGTGGGCCGACACACAGAAAAGTGCCGTAAGGCTACGACTAGTGGAGGCTCACTAGACACAGAGACTTAAAACAGCGAAGTACGGATAGGGTAAGTAGCACCTGTCACATGTACTACGGAGCATAAGGTAGCACACCAGACTGCTGCCAGACTCAGGATAGTCAACAAGACCTACTAACACAACAATCCTCGAGTCACAAGACTCAGGTCAAGATCGTCACACATCATAGCAACACGCCGTTAATCAGCCTTGTCCCTAAGCCAAAAACCACGGGAAACACATTATGGAAGACGGCACAGAAGAGTGGGATCCATAAAGTGATAATGAAAGTCCACGGCCTCTGGGCCGCTCACTAGACTCACAATTTCGTATAACACGAAACACGGAACATGCGGGATTATCGAAGCCCTCAAACCACATGGCACGTAAACTGAGGTAAGAGAATACGTCCAAGAGCCCAAAACCAGGTCTCGATCCTCACAGGATAGACTAGACATACACGAGGTCACCTGTCAACCATTGGGTCACAATTGGGTTGACCAGAAATCATAATGACCCTCGAAATAATACAAAACATTGCTCGGTACAGTGGCACTCCCGAACACCCTATAACATGGTCACAGCCCTCATAGGACATCCAAGACATCCACAGAACAATGGGCTAACCAAGGGGTCGAAGCCATATTAACCGGAAACAAAACCGACACTGAAACAACACTCTAGGTAGGTTGCGGTCTCACCCCTGGCCGCTAAACCAAAATGGCGGTCATCCAAAGGGCCTCTACCATCAACACAGAGCAACAGGAAAATGGCGGTCTCACTAGGGCCGCACCTTGCCATTGGTGGTCCTCAAAGGGCTACCTCCTGGAGGTGGTGGTCATGTCCATGGCCGCTACCCTCAAGAAACCCCAGACACGAAATCCATAGAAACAGGTGGTTTACAGTCTGCCTGAGGCCGCTACTTAAACAAGGCGGTCTCCTCAGGGCCGCAAGCTGGACTTAACAGTCATAGCCTGGCCGCTATTCCTAGTCAACCCCCAAAACTGGTCAAACCGACTTAAACATTAGGTAGCGGTTACCCATAGGGCCGCTACCACTAAATGGTGGTCAGTCGCATGGCCATTACCAGTGAACTGACTTAGCCAGCTAACGGTCTTCCTAGGACCATTTCTAGGGAATGGCGGTCCTCCTGTGGCAGCCAAAGCCACCTTGCGGTCGGGAGCTAGACCGCTAGCCCGAACCGACTTGAACCGATTAACCAACTTAAAACGTCAAATAGTGGTCACCCAAGGGCTGCTAAGACAGAGTTGCGGTCGGTCGCGAGACCACAACCCCAAACTGACAATGGAACTCCGGATAGCGGTCTCCAGAGGGTCGCCTATTACAAATGGCGGTCACTAAAAGGACCGCTACTTCACTCCGGCGACAAAACTGTAGAACCACCCAAAACTTGGTCGTTCCATGCCCCAATCGTCGTAAAACGACGAGGAAACATCCCTAATCATAACACCATCCTTCCACAAGCTGGAAGGGATCAAACCGACCTCAAAGCAGTAAGAAACGGGTGATTCCCACGAATCGACCCTAAATGAGCCACGAGGGGAAACGGCCTCGTACTGGCCCCAAATCATAACCAAACAGAGTAAAATTGGCGGGGAACGAATCCCAACATGCCAGGGGTTCAAATGAATCCATTTAAACTACAAATCGTCACCTGAAACGGCGAACACGGCTCACACCCCTCGAACATGTATTTCACCCAAACATGGCAAAACCCGCACAAACTCACACCGTTCGGCTCCAAATCGCGAGAGGATGCAGGAAAAGAGTCGGGTATCCATCCCCCTACCTCCACCGAAGATCTCACGTGCTGAAAGGGCCAAACCTAGCCAAAAATGATCACACAAACAACCCACATCAGCTTTGAATCCACGAATGGGATCGCGCCAACGCCACACTCCGATACTCGCGCCATCACGTCTCAGGTCAACTCCACGCCGTCACCACGCACCCAGCTCCACGTCGGTCGCGTGCCCAGGGGAGAGGAGACGAGAGGAGAGAGAACGGAGGGAGAGAAATGAGAGATCGTGAGGGAGGAGAGAGGAGAGAGGAGAGAGAAAGGGTTAAGAAGAAAAAAATAGGAAAATTAGTAATTTTCCTAAAATCTAATTTTCTACACGAAATTTCATAAATTCAAAAAAATGCGATAAAATAGTCTTTGCGATCCTCGGAATGAGCACAACGCACCTGTAGCGTCCCGGAGTCGCAAAACTCAACGGTTCACTCTTCATAGGGTTCCGCAAGTTATACAAGGAAAATACCCGAGTGGATCGTAAAACACATTTCAGGACCCACGAAAGCGGTCCGAAAGCTCTCCGATTCCGATCCGAAGAATCAATGATATTACAGTCCTCCCCCCTTTAAGGAATTTCATCCTCAAAATTCAAGGAACCAACAAGGGACAGGGAAGAACAAACCCATAAAGCTGGCCACACTCTCCTAGCATTAGCCAAACTTCAAACAAAAAACACGAAAACATGATTCTCGAAAAACATAATTTAGAGGAACACTGCCAGACCATAATCACAGGCACACGCTCCGGATCTCAAGGCACATTGATCCATAGAATGAGCATGGCACGCAAGGGAACACAAGTTCGGCACCTCCGAAATAGGGCATTATCGCTATCGTGTCATAGGGCAAGGAGACATGACCCATGCCACGAAATAGCCACCGATAAAACACACTCGGCAGACACAACAAGCATCAGGTTAGACAAGGAAATGCAGTCCTCTCAACTGACTGCTTCACCCATCAGTTTTCGCACCATGAACAACAATGAAATTGGCACGCAGAACGCCAATGACAACACTGGACCACGAGCACAACCAAGTCAGTCTTCACTTAGACATTACATCTGATTCGAGTTGCATGCTAACTCTACCACAGCAGAAGAGTACAGCAAAGCCAACCGACAAGACCTTGGTCCACATAATGCCAAATCAAACTCAGGGAACTCCTTCCAAGTTGAACACAACCATAAACCAACAAATAACAATACCTGTAGAATCCCGGCTCTGTTCTCAACATAGAACCACAGGACACAACTGCAAGCTGGGTCACAACAAGGTACAATTGCAGCTGAACACATGGCTGACATATACAATCCGCTCGCATCTTACCAACAAGGACCCACAACAACAATCTCGGAGAATGCATCTATAGGACCACGATATGTCCCGAGAGCACAACTGCCAAGAAATATAGAGAAGGGAAAGGGTACTCGACCAGCATATACGCCGACAGATTTCCCCAATTCTCAAACTTGCCAGTGCCAACAACCACAATGCCTCAAACAATGGCACGGCAACCAAAAACATCAAGGCACACATAGCCAAGATGATGTCACACCGAGGAAACAAACCTCTCGATCAGTTAGAATCTTCCAACCAAACGATCCTCGACCAGTGGGTTATAATCCCACACGCTTCCGCTGCACACTGAACACAATGCACACAGGCATCAGAAACAACTCGGCATCCGCATCTCAGTACACCTCTCGACACCATCGCAATTCATGAAACTGTAAAATACCACGCCTCGAGCGCTGATCCTGCCAACAGTCGATCACAAGTCGCCAAAGTGCAAACCATCGTGCCAAGAGCCATAACACAAGCCACAAAGAATGCTAATCTCAGCTTATCCTCACGTCTTGAAACGATTACTAAACCTTCACAACACAACAGCTGCCAAACATGGCACGTCAGACACAGTGCATAACGGCCCCCAATTCCAAAAATTGGGTCCAAAGCCAGGCCACCGCCGAAACAAGAGCAAATCAGGTTCAGAACTAACACAGTCTACACATAAGCAGACATAGGACAAAGGCTTCACCGAGACAACACTTCCAAAGCCTACCTCGAAAAGACGCCACAAGACAAGATGAGAAGAATCAAACTCGACTAACAGTAGCTCACCAGGAAGGAAAATCCTAGGTTCGCCCGAGCATTGTCTCAAACAACTCATCCAATCGACCACCTTAACGCAACCTTAACACCTCAGGGGCTGAACAAACCTCAAGCTGGGACAGCCAAAACAACATTAATCTCCTCAGAGGACATGCACGGCCATCACACCAACGATAAAGCCATCAGCCACCTGAACAAGCCACGGTAAAATCTTGAACACCGCACCACAGATTCACGCCTGCCAGCGAACTCTGCCAAGCGCAGTACAACGAGACAAATACCATGATGAAATAAAAAGGCTCCATCAGAACCTGACAAGAGAAAAACCATCTCGCACAGTGCCAACACGGCATGCACAAGACTTCACATGAGAAGCAAAGCGATAAACAATCGCAAAACCTATGCTAGCTATCGACTGTACTGGACCTTATGCACTCTGAGCACTGCGATATCTCGAATTCCCATGTACTATCACAAACACACGCTCAGATAGCTCAGAAAAAATCTAAACAACTCTGAACTATGCTCTGATACCAACTGTGACGACCCAGTCTCTGGATACCGGGTAAACCCGATACCACTTGGATTCCGAGAGGCCTCCCAAGAACGGAAAAGCTCCGAAGGGATAGAAAGATATGTGAGAGTATATTGAACTTCCAGATAAAGCAATAAGCAATTAAATTTCAATGATCAAGATTGCTAAAATAGCAGAAATAAAAATTACATTTTCTATAACAATTAAAACTAACAGAGTCCAGTCTAACCAAAGTACAGTACAACAGGAAAGAGAACGTACTCTCAAGTTGGGGGAAGCCCGACACTGGTAAACGCTGGCAACTAAGAACCACACACTGCACCTCCAAAGCACGAGGAAGAACAGCTACACCTAAAAAGTCAGGGGTGAGCCTCCTATCACTGGCTCAATAGGGATCCCGTAGAACCCTACCACAAAACAACGCAGTAACAATAGTGATAAACTAAAGCAAAGTAGTAATAGCAGAAGTAGCAACAACAACAACAACGGAGGTAACAACCACCATGAAGGAACCACGGCTGAGCCACAAACTACTCCTAACAGTAACAGAAAGGTGAACCTCGATCTCACAAAGTCGGGCGTTACCGATCCATTGTCAAATCACGAAACCCTATCATGAAAGCCTACCGAAACAAGCAAAGGCCTTACAAAAGACCTACATGGTCAAAGGCACAAGACATACACGATGTCACCGTCGTGTACGCTACACTGACCTCGTGTGAATCCAAACACAGGCTACCCGGCAAGTCACGAAAGCACAAGTCATGCGTCAAGTGACAGAAGCACCTCCTCACTAGAAGAATAGCCAAATGCGTCCACTGACATCTTACACTGCGCCACAAGTATCTCCCACATGCCTATAACGGTGATAACTGAGACACTCAATAAGAACCAAGTACCAAGTAACGAGTGACTAGTCAGGGTTACGTTCGTCAGCGCTCATCCAAACGCCCCTGACCACGTGTGTACACACAAGCTCAATGTCTTGAGCCAGGCCTCTAGCTGGTTTTACCCTCCCGTAGGACTCTCACGACAAGATAAAGGGGCCCACGGCAACCAGCCTACAAATCGTCTCAACTGGGAACTCGCCCCGCCACCACTCCTAGGTGGGCCGACACACAGGAAAGTGTCATCAGGCTACGATTAGTGGAGGCTCAGTAGACATAATGACTCAAAACAGTGAAGTACGGACATGGTAAGAATGCACCTATCGCACGTACTACGGAGTACAAGGCAGCACACCAGACTATTGCTAGACTCAGGATAGTCAACTAGACCTGCTAATACAACGATCCTTGAGTTACAAGACTCAGCTCAAGATCGTCACACATCACAGCAACACGCCGTTAATCAGCCTAGTCCCTAAGCCAAAAATCACGGGAAACACATTATGGAAGACGGCACGAAACAGCCAGATCCATAACAGCAATAATGATATGATTAAGAATGAGAATTTGAGAACATGATTGAGTAAATATATAGCAAGAAATGTAAGTTTGGCCGTTCATAAACAAGAATGTACTTTTTCATAACCATGAAGGCTATGCACTAGAAAGTCATGTAACGAGAATGTACTAGCAATTTCACAAGATTGTCTTGTGAGAATTCATGGATTTCACCAGTTTATGAAAAAAGTACTCCCATCGCAATGCGACGCCAGTGTTCATCATACACCATGGTTTATAATATGTTTCCGACTATCTGCAGAGGGGACTAGAGTTGAGCCCTTGGACACTGTCTGTGCCCGCTCTTGCATCTTCAAGTTATAAATCAAGCTACTTCCACGAGAATATAAATATGGCCAATAATGTAACAAGTTCAAACTATGATTTCATGATAATGAATATCAAGGTAAGAATGCTTCGATTAAGAATATGATAGTTCAAAGATGTGATTTAGAACAAGGTTATGCTATAAAGAAAATTCGACAGCATAACGGCATATTCTTTTTTTCATAAGTTATAAATATCTTAATTGACAAGTGTTTAGTTCCAAGCAATCATTAGACAATCTAGGAACTTATAAAACCCAACCCAAAGGTCAAACCTTGGGTTAGACAAGGTCAAGGATAAAGCGGTCGTTTACTGGACCGTTTATATACTCAAGCGGTCTAGATAGGACCGTTTAAGATAGGCATGTGGTCTGGTCAGAACCGTTTAGAAACAAGGTCGATGAAACGAATGAACCAGAACCATGCGGTCTAGACAGGGCCACTGGGAGTCCTTGGCGATCAGATAAAGGGCCGCTAAGTGCCTCTAGCGGTCGTCCACATGCCGCTAAGGTCCCGAACACCAAAAACACCAGTTAAGTGCTTTCTAACAATTGGGTTTTAAGGGTACAACCAGCTCGGCGTCCTAGTGGGAATCCCAGGCTCGCGGAGTCTTATGGAGGCCTTGAAACAAGATCACCTAGTCTGGTGGAAGGAATATCCAACAGGGAGGCTCACAAGTCTAAGATTTGTGTGCTTAATGTGCAAGTGTAACTAATGACATCGTACTGGTATACGTGCCATGTACTTAAGAAAATGACTCATAGATAAGAAAGGATCGTGGCAAAATAGCGATCAAATCAAACTAGATAAGTTCATGAACCATATGAAATTAAGATAAATACAAAACTATATGATTTTGGCATAAAATTAACATAATAGTCAAAATAAAGTCTTAATCATGCTCATGCTGAATTTGGGTATTAATCAGGATAAATAAAACATGATTTTGAGTGCAAAATAATATAATTATAGAATTACTAATATGTAAGGTTCAACTAGGCTTGGACAAGTTCTCAGAACCAGAAAACGGTCAGGGACTAGCCGTCATAATGAAATAAACGGTCTCGCGATAGACCGTAGTGAAGGGGTATAGACGGTCATTTGCTAGACCGTAAAGGTCCCCTTGCGGTCCCTTTTTGGCCACCTTCTGCCTGTCTGGCAGAAGCTATAAAACAAGGAATAAATGTTAAACTTAGGACAAGTTATGCATGGATTTCGAAGAATTATGCTAGAAAGAAAATAGACCAGGAATATGCATAGGTTTGTGTGAAATAGACAAGAATCTTCATCTTAATTGCATTAGGGCTAAGTTCATGCATGGAAAATAAAACTAGATGCGTAGTCCCTATAAAATAATAAATACCTCGAGTACAATGCATGAAATCGACTGCAACTTGAGGGCTTTTACTCCTAATGTCACGCCCTGACGCGGAATATCGGAACACAGTACTTATAATCATTCATGACAATCAGAGCAGTAACGAGCAAAAGTAAGCATAAATGCAAGGATGAATGAATTACTCAAAATATAAACGAGAAATAATTGATTCCATGTATCAACTGACTGCTTACATAAATACTCAAATTAAAAACTAAATAAAATAAAGGTTTCAACTTCAAAGACCTAACAACTTATAGCCATTACAAGGACACTACTAATGCTAAGACAGCCATCAGGTCCATCATCTAAATGGTTCACTCCAGGGTCCTCATTCTTGCCCATCCCCATCTGTTTGCGTATCATCCTCAGAATTACCTGAAAAGGGTGGAAAACTAGGTGAGCGAACGCTCAGTAGATTCTAAAGCATGCAAAGTATAAGTGATTAACCAATTTAATAATGCCATGCGAGATAATGAATAATAAAACAAACTAAGGACAATAACTAGAAATGGCGAGATGACAAGAATGTAGGCAATAATTCAAAAATAAGTTGAACATAATTTTAACATGTTCCAAGATTTGGCCGATCAAGCACGCAAGTATAGCAAGCCATGTAGAGTTCAGCCTTCCAATAGAAAGGATATGAATGTCGTAGACCACACACTAGCAAGTACTCGGTGCAATGCCTCACCATGTCATGACAACTCCGCGGGGCACTAGTACTTTTCGGGCGCTCCTCCCAGGACTAGACCGGGCCCTTATGATGCGTTGGCATTGATTTGGTGGATCCAAGATCCCAAGTAATATCTAGACATTCATTAGAATCGGCCAAGAATTCCAAAGTCAAGCTGTGAAACTTATCATCTAGGACCAAGTGATTTTTCAATAATTGAAAAGAAGTCAAGAGATTAAGGGGTATGATCAGGACAGTTTTATAGCACAAGACATCTTGACTCGGCTATTGAGGCACACAAGACACACACGGAAAACAAGCTCTGAACAAGTTACGGTCATGAATGGGCCGCAATAATAATAAAACGGTCTATAATGGACCGCAAAGGTCAATACTGGGCCAAAGGATGAAGCACAACGTTGAAGGGTGAAAAACGGTCTGAGAGGGGCCGCAAAAGGGATAAAGACGGTCCTCACTGGGCCGCTTCAAACAGAAATGGTCCTCAGTGGGCCGCTATAAGAGAAACACGGTATAATGCTGGCCGTAACTAGGTTGGGCCCAGCAATGGTTTATCAGTCGGCTTAGCTGATCCTTGGTCAGCCTAGGCATGGTGGAACCAGACTAGGGTCCAACTCACATATCCCAGATCAATTCCAAGGGCTCAGGTCGACTTACACAGGGCTAGGTCGACTGGAAATCAAGGGAAAGTCGACTGATAAACTGGCATACAGGCCAGGTCAACAGTCAAAAATCTGGTCAGTAAATGGCTGCACACTAGAATAGGACATTCTTCAATATGGCTGCTACAGATAGTAGCTGTAGCACCCTGGTAAATTATTAGATGAAATAAAGGGAAATAAATAAGAAAGTCTATGAAAAATACGATTCGAAAAGGTGCAATCAATTTATAAAAATCTAGAAAAATTATAATCATGTAGAGGATGAAAAATTTAGACAATTTGCCTTCTTTGGCAGACCCTAAACAAATTTATAAGAAAGTTGAATTAATGGTATTAGGTCTAAATCCACGTTTAACCTTATCGGACCTTAAATCGCTAAATTCGGACCCAATTCTCGATTATTTAAGCCCAGATCAGACCCTTTTGGACGGCCATGATGTGTAGATCGTTTCCCCTCTATTTGCCCACTGAAACCCTAACCCCAGGCGTCCAATTTTGGGAGAGAAAGCGGCGGACTTGGTCAATCCACGTTTCCCACGCGCGACGCGTTGTGGGACTCTATCCAGCCCCCTCGTTCGCTCCTAGATCGAATTACCACTATAAAATCAACCCTTGGCCTATCGAGAAACCCTTGGATGCTGCGGCGGCCGGCAAGGAGCGAGGACGAGGGCGTATTCAGGTGATCTCTTGGGAAGGTTTTCTTATCACGGCCGGCGACGTCATCCTCTTCCTTCTTATTTTAAGGTAGGTTCTAGTGGACCAAACCTCAAGTAATATATATACCATTGGAAGCGTCTCTGAGCCTTCTTTCTTTTGATACCAAAAGCCCCAAATTCTGTTCTGTATAGTGCAAGTATTGCTAAGTTTAGTCGGAGCATGTCAGATTAGGGCATCGATCATGTTATCTCCCTTTATCTTGATTGAACGTTAGGTTAGCAGGCTTTAAATTTTAATTAAATCATGATATAATGTGCCCTTTTGTCCTCTTTCTGGTGTTAGCTTTTTGCCCAATTTTCATGCACCACACCAAGTTAATTTGATGTTACATTCGAAGTCTATCGTAGTCGTCGGAGAGCAGACATGGCATTCTGTATACAGCCTTACAAAAACTATTTATGCCCCTGGCGGTCTCACGACAGACAATTTTCCCCTTAGCAGATTTTAAACCCCTTTTGACCTAAATGGCCCCTCAATAGACCGCAAGGTCTGGTTAGCGGCTCTGTGAATGATCGTTTATATGTACAGTTTGAGTTACAATTGTTTCGTCATATCTTGTTTAGCTATCTTGAGTAGGGTAGAAACTTACTAAATTAAACGGGACCTATGGAATAATTTTGATAATTGTTGAACTACGAGCATGATTGCCAGCATTTATTCATCCCCCTTTTTCATTCAATTGTATCATCTTGACTATTTCTTGAGTGGGTATATAAGTCGCTTGAATTAAAGGTGTAGTGGACCTAGGGTCACAGGATTAATCCCACATCAGATGTTGAGAAAGCAACAGAGTGCTTATAAGGTAGGTCTTCACCTCCTACCCCAAGAGGGCCCTTTTATAAGGATAAAACCCTAGCTACCCTCCGGCGTGGCGGGGACAATACCTCTTGGGGGCACCAAAAAAGGTTTATCTCACATCTACAAAGTGGCGCCGTCTGTGGAAAATGCACAAAGAGCCATCATGGTGTGAAGAAGTTCTGGCAGGAGGACTGCCGTCGATACGGGAAAAGCTCTGGTAACGGAGGAAGGCGCACCTTCCCTCCCCACGTAGCATTCCCCATCCGGCAACTAAACCAACGGGCTACCTCCATCGGTGGCGAGGGAACAACTTCTCGGCACGAGCACCGACGCCCTCCGAACCCTCAATGTAAAACTGGATGTCCTCGTGGATCTCATGAGGGCCTAGGCGGCCAGGGAGGAGAAGTCACAGCCCCCCAGGAAAATCCCCCCACGTGGAGATGCCTCCCAGCACACTACTGGAGGCCGTTTCATCCTCCGGGGGCATCGGCTCATCCGCAACGCGTCAGGAGGACCATCGCACATCCCTCCCCCGGAGCAAGAAGCCTCCTCAACCCCGAGGAGGGAGAAGATCGAAGCACGCAAACTATTCTCGGACGCCGAGGCCCCTGAGGAGTGTCGGGACAGCATGCATGCGCCCCCCCAGCCCCTCGGGACACTGACAACCAGAACTCTCTCTCTAGCTGCGAGACTTCGAGAGGCGTTTCACAGAGCAAGAGCGCGTTCTCCGTGCCTTGCAGAAGACCTCTCCTGTGGAGGACGAGGAGCGATCCCCGTTCTCCGACTACATCCTGAAGGCAGAGATATCTCCCAGAATCTCTCTTTCGACCTTCAAGTCGTACGACGGCCAGGGAGACCCGGCCGACCATTACAACAGCTTCGACGCCCTGATGACCTTACATGGGGCATCAGACGTGATCAAGTGCCGAGCGTTCATGACCACTCTGGTTCAGGGCACTCAGGCTTGGTTCAGAGCCCTTGCCCCCGGCAGCATCCACAACTTCAAGCAATTCGGGCGAATATTCAAAGAAAGCTTCGCCGGTAGCGGTACGCCCCGATCAGCGGCAAGATTACTGGCCCTCAAACAGGAACAGGGGGAGAAGTTACGGGCTTATATCACCCGATTTAAATTAGAAGCCCTACACATCTCCCGCCTTGATGTGGCCTCTACCATCACCACCTTGACTGGGGGACCCACGATGAGAACCTATGGCGCGAGCTAGTGCTTCATCCCCCTACCTCCCGAGCCGAGCTAGTGACCTTGGCTTTGCGCCATGCCGAGTGCGAAGAACTACTCAGTGCCTGCCGAGGCACAACCGGCTCGGGTCGAGAGGGGGACAAGAAGAGACCGTCCGAGCAAGGGACAGGACAAGAAAAGAGGCAGAACTAGGACAGAGATCGAAAAGAGTCGTCCCGGAAGTATGGGCGGTATACCGCACTTACTGCCCCTGTCTACGAGATCTATGAAGACATCAAAGGCTCAGGTCTCCTCAACCAACCTGAGCCTATAAAGACCAAGCATCGCAACCGCCGCAAGCACTGCCTGTTCCATAGCGACCATGGGCATCGCACCAGCAATTACCATCAACTTCAAGATGAGATCGAGCACCTCATCCGCCAGGGACACCTATCTTGGTATGTGTCCGGGCAAAAGGAAGACTGAGGCGCCGCTGAAGAGATTGATAATGCCCCCCGCGGAGTCCACATCAACGTCATCGCAGGTGGAACAGCATCAGGCGGATATAGCAGCTGAGGATGGAAGCGTCACTCCGAGCGGGTGAACCGAGCCTCTGCTGAGGCACCTACGGCCCCGCCGGCTAGCGAACCACAGGCCCTGGTATTCTCTGACCAGGACCTGGAAGGGCTAACCACCCCGCACGATGACGCTCTCGTTATATCGGCCACAAAAAACCATTGTAACGTGGACATAATCTTAGTCGACAATGGTAGTGCCCCTGATGTATTGTCCTATGAGTGTTTCCTCAAAATGGGAGAGAATCCATCTAATCTCCGCCCGATCCGAACCCCCCTCTGTGGGTTCAACGACCAGGCTACTTATCCCGAGGGAGCACTAAGTCTGCCTGTTACTATCAGCACCCTGCCCAAAACCGTTACGGTAATGGTAGACTTCATCGTGATTAAGGGTATGACGGCATACAACGCCATCTTCGGACGAGGCATTCTGAGCCGAATGAAACCGGTGCCCACTACCTTTCACCAAAAGATGAAGTTCCCGACCAAATATGGCGTGGGGGAAGTTCGAGGTAACCAGGCATTGGCTAGACGGTGCTATATAGTCTCGGTTGACGCCACTAGGCCGGAAGGGAATAATAAGGGGATAAAGGGAGCCGAGGAGGGACCTGCAACATCTGAGCCTGGCGGTGAGTTGCTAATTGTCTTCCTTAACGGTGACCCGACCCTAGGAGTGAAGATTGGAGTCGAGCTCCCACTTAAGGAACAAGAAAAATATAAAGATTTTCTTGCGCAGTACATCCTAGTCTTTGCATGGTCCGATGAGCACCTTCCCAGATCCCGGGAGACGTGGTGATGCACAAGCTCAACCTCGACCCAACAGCAAAGCCAGTACAACAGCGCAGGAGAAAGCACTCCCCACAGAAGCAAGTGGTCATCAAAGAGCAAATCATCAAGGGACAGAAGACTGGCCTCTTTCATCCAGTTATGTACCCTACATGGCTCGCCAACGTCATCCTGGTACCAAAAACTTCTGGGAAATGGCGGATGTGTGTGGACTTCACCAATCTCAACCAGGCTACCCCGAAGGATTGCTACCCGCTGCCGAGCATCGATCAACTGGTTGATTCAACCTCTGGCAATGAGCTACTCAGCTTCCTTGACGCCTACTCCGGCTACCATCAGATCAGGATGGACCCAGAGGACATCGAGAAGACCGCCTTCATCACCGACTTCGGCGTATACTGCTACACCCGGATGCCATTCGGGTTAAAGAATGCCGGAGTAACATATCAGAGACTAATCAACCGTATTTTCAAAGGGCAGCTCGGTCGGAACGTCGAGGCCTATATTGATGACATGCTCGTCAAGACGCCCAAGGCCGAAGACCACCTCGCCGACTTAGCCGAGACCTTCGACACTCTCCTGAAGCACAACATGAAGCTCAACCCCGCTAAGTGCACCTTCGGAGTCAGATCCGGGAAGTTCCTAAGCTTCCTGGTCACTCAGCGTGGAATCGAGGCAAACCCCGACAAGGTCCAAGCCATCCTGGACATGCGGCCAGCCACCTGCATCATGGACGTCCTGCACCTTACGGGGCGCATTGCTGCACTCAACCGTTTCCTGTCTCGGGCAGCCGAACATTACCTACCCTTCTTCAAATTGGTGAGGGGACCCAAAATGGCATCTGCTACGTTCACCTGGGATGAGGAATGTCAGAAGGCGTTCGCTGAACTCAAGGAATTCTTGGCCTCACCTCCGGTGCTGTCCAAACCAGTCCAAGGTGAAGCTCTACGCCTCTACCTCTCGGCAACCCCTTCTACTGTAAGCCCGGTCCTGGTCAGGAATGAGGCAGGAGTCGAGAGACCCATTTACTACGCCAGCAAGGTGCTTAATGAGGCCGAAAGAAGGTACCCCGCAACCGAGAAACTCGTGCTAGCGTTGGTTACCTCGGCCAAGCGCCTCCGACCCAACTTCCAAGGGCACTCTATCGTCGTATTGACCGGTGAACCCCTGAAGAAGATTCTCTTTCACCCTGAAGCCTCAGGATGCCTCGTCAAGTGGGCCATCATGCTCGAGGCCTACGATATCTCATATCGACCTCGCTCGACTATTAAAGGATAGGCTCTTGCAGACTTCATCGCTGAAAGCACGGTCCCGATTGAAGAAGCACTTCCACCAACAACCAAGCCTACATGGGATCTGTTCATCGATGGATCTGCCAATTCAACAGGAAGCGGCGCCAGCATTCTCCTCAAGTCCCCTGATGGAGCGGAACTTTGGTACGCGCTGAAGTTCAACTTCCAGGCGTCCAACAACGCCTCCGAGTATGAAGCCGTTATCTCGGGAGCCAGGATGGCTCGAAGACTGGGGTCCGAACGAGTCAGAATTCACACTGACTCCCAATTGGTCGCTAGCCAAGTCAACGGTGAATACGAAGCTCAGGAAGGACAAATGGTCAAGTACCTCCAAGCGGTAAAAAGGATGGCCCAACTCTTCAAGAGCTTTGAGGTAGTCCGAATAACTCGGGAGGAAAACTCCTGAGTGGACGCCTGTGGACGCACTTTTTATTAAGATCTTTGGTTATTCATTTATTGGGTTTATTAAGTGCGTGGGCTTTCCAATCACCAAGTGACGATTTATTCGGGCTTCATGGAAGCCCATGGTGCGCGCGATCTGACTAATCAGACAATTGTGTAGTTCGAGTCCGGACCGAAACCCGTCGTGCCGTAAAGGCCGCGACGTTATTTACATCCCCGTACGGGGGAACACCCTTGATTGATTGCCGGGAATAAGGGCCCTACGGCCTAAAATTCATGGTAACAAAGCGAGAGTAAAGATCTCGGATCATGTTTAAACAAACCCGCGTTGAGGCGTAAAAATGTTCATAGATACGTATATGTTGGTCACTCACAGACCATTTTATGTTTGGACGGAAGTCTGCATTAGTAGCATCGAAGACGACGATAAACCGTACGGATGTCTGCGTAGGTACGGCAAGCTTAATGTGGATGCGAGATCGGATCCCGGTAGAAGTGGGTCACCTAATGAACTATCGGCCCAAGATGTGCCCGGATCATGACCATGTCGGGGGTTCCGAGGTCCATGTCCGATACCATGGGGCATCATTGCTTTTCTCTTCACGCACAGTCCGGGGGAGCGAATTGTTAAGTGTGAAGCCCGAACTCACCAACGTACGCCCTCGCATGTGGATCGACCTGCGCGGTCAAGTCGCGGGGTTCGACTTTTGATTAGTTTTCTATTAACTTGAAGTATTTTTTTTATTTGCTTAATCACCTTCTTTCTTTCAAGCACGCCGGAATAAGGCAACAAGGAGCGCGCCGGAATAGGCTCAAGAAGATGGGGCGCGCCAGTTTAATGGGTACAATGGGGCGCGCCGAAATAGGAGGTTTTCATGGAGTGCGCGCCGGATTAGGTGATGCCAAGGGGGGGGGGCATCGGAATAGGAGGGGCCAGGGCACTATTCATTCCAAGATTTGGAAAGTGGATTTGAGTGTGAAGCTAATCCGGCGCGGGGGGGGGGGGGGGGGTAGCACGCCGGATTAACCTGCGCCGGACTAGGGGGGCGTCGGATTAAACTCTCGGGAGGTTTTCCTTTATTCTTCTTGCTTCTTTTTCTTCTTTCATTCACCTGCAAGTTGATTAGTTAATTAGTTTGTTCACCCAATTGGTGGATTAAGTCTATAGAGAGGAAGTTTAGATACTTTAACAGTTTGTTAGGGTGACTTAGCATGAAGATCCAAGTGTTTTGTTCAAAGGAGTTCGTTGTGCAAGAGCTTGGAGGTTTAGCTTGATTTAGAGGCTTCAAACACATGCTGCTTTCGTCCCCAGAGAGTGGTTCATTCGTTTGCTCTGTGTGCTCTTGCTCCTGATAAAAATTGGGCAGCACCTCTCTCGGACTGAGGTTTGCTGGGGTGAAATAAGGGATTGTCAAACGGAATACTCCGGGACGATCCCAAAAACTCAGAGTGGCCTAACGGCAGTCCGGTGTCCCATAGTTGAATGTAGAAGCCCCGAGGACCAGCCTTCAAGGGGTTCTAACAGTTCATGGGTTGTAGCTGTGTGAGAGCTCCGACGGGGCAGATGTTCGCCATGGGATGGCCATGAATGTTCACCCTCATACGGTTACTTCAAAGGCCATGCTATAGAGGAGCAAGCTTTGAATCACCTTAGGTGAGTGAAAGATAGGGAGAATAGGGGAGCGAAGGCAAACGAAAGTAAATCACTGTGCTTTTCAACTACTCACTGTTTATTCATCCACCAAAAGGGGGAGATTAAAATACAAGTGTTGTGCCTCTTAGGCATTTGGTTTTGATGATAGCAAGATAGTGAGTGCATTTGAGTGCATTTGATATTGTATTTTGATGATAGCAATGTTATTGTGTTTTCATGATTGCAATAAACAAAGTACATTTCTGTGCATTCTTATTCTTGAGCGTTCTGCATATGATAGCAATATGAATGATGATGTTTAGCATTGATGGCATTTGTTCTTTATATATATGCATTACATTCTGTCAGATATCATGTCTCTGCATGTATCTACAGTCTGAACAGTAGTGGGTCGACCCACCCTTGCTGATGCGTCGACCCATCAGAACATTGATTGTTTGAGTTGAAGTCTATACAGAGTCTGCATCCTCTAAAGTCTGTACATCAGTCTTCACATTCTAAGTCTGTACAGCCATTGGGTTTGGACTCAGAGTCTGTACACTCGATTCGCCTTTGAATTGGTCAAGTGTGTACATCCTTCCAAGCTTCAAGTCTACACATTGGGTTGTCAAACTTCAACTCTATACATTCGGTTGTTAAACCTCAAGTCTATACACTCGTAGTTAGAGGCCTGAACTTAACTGAAGTCTATAAACTGGACTTCACTTTACCAAGTCTATACATTGGACCTTGTTTTACCAAGTCTGTACACTCGCTGCACTGTTCAAATCCATACACTGGCAGCTCTGCTTAAGTATATACATTCGTCTGAACTAAGTTCATTTTCCTCTGTCTGTCTGTAGATGATTCAGGCCATCAAGACTTGGCACGTGATCCAAGAGGCTGAAATGCTGACACGTGGACACAGAAGCTCCAGGATTATTTTGGTGCGTCAACGCATTGATCAAGTAGCGTGGACGCAGCAGTTCAAGTATCCCTTATTGCAGCCTCTGGAGTACATTGGCAGCATCGACGCTGCAGCTCCATGCGTCAACGCAGCATGCTGAGAGCGTCAACGCAGCACATCTATCTGCTGAAGACCTGATCACTAGATCACCTACGCGTCAATGCAGCAGTGGAGCAGCGTCGACGCAATAGTTAAAAAGGCTAGGCTAGTTGCTCACTGGAACGCATCAATGCGTCAACGCCACGGGTTGAAAGCGTCGACGCAGCAGTTAAAAAGTCTAGGCTGTTTGTTCACTGGAACGTATCAATGCGTCAACACAGCAAACTGATGGAGTCAACGCAGCAGACTTGAGTTTCATGGGTTGAAGATTTCTGAAGGGTGAGTCAACTCCTTGGAGCAAGTGGGTTGACGCCATTTAACTCCAGTTGCTGAGCGTACTGATGAATGGGCATGTGACCCGAAGCTGGCACCTGACACGTGATCTGAGGTGGTGCTGAGCACGTGATCCGAGGAGGAATCTTCTGGACGGAAGGCGTGGGAAGCACACGCCCTATCTCACTACTGTTGCTGGTATATAATGGAGCCTTCGTCTTCAGATAGAGGCTGATCGAAAAAGAAGCCTGGAGAGCAGAAAGCCCTTCGATCCAGAAAAAGAAAAAAAAAAGAAGAGAAGCAGGGAGCAGAAGAAGAAGGAAGCAGAAGAAGAAGGAAGCAGAAGAAGAAGAAGGAAGCAGAAGCAGAGAAGAAAGAGAAAGAGAGAGAGTGAAGAAAGAGAGTGAGATCGAGGGAGATCTGTTCCTACTGGAACGTGGATCAGATCCAGGCCAGTCAGCTCCGTTGAGAGCCACATTGTGCATTTTGTTTTTTAGCTTTCTGTTTGCTGAAGTTATTTTCATTTCGTATTTTTTTTTTCTTTTTCATTTGGTTATCCTTGTTCTTTCGATCCTCTGGACTGAGGTCGGGTTCCTCCTAGTGGGTCAGGAGAAGGGAGATCTGATCTCTGGTTTACAAGCAGCAGGGGGGCTGCTTGTGGGTTCCCTCCGGGCTAGGAGGAAGAGAGGCTAGGCCTCTGGTGGATTGCTGGTAGCAGAGTGCTACTGGCTGGTTCACTGGTAGCCGGGCTGCTACTAGTGGGGTTCCCTCTTGGTATAGAGGAAGAGAGACGTGAGTCTCTGGTTTCTAGTGACCGTGGGTTGCTAGAGGTTCCCTCCGTGTAGGAGGAAGAGGGGAGGTTGTTCCCCTGGGTAAGCTGTGTATCAGCATCTGTTGGCAAGCTATGTTGCCCAGCTATTAGTGAAGCCACACTCGGGTTGAGTGTGGGGTGGATGTAGGTCTGCAGGATCGAACCACCTAAAAACCCCTCTTGCATTGTGGTTTGATTGCTTATGGTTTGCTTCCACTAGATGTTTGCATAGGGGCGCTCCAAGTGTTTGATCATAGGTTCATTAGATGATTTGATCAGATTTTGTTCTAAGTGTTTAATCTGTTGAGTGAGCCAAATTCTAATTGAGCGAAAGTTTATATTGGGTGAAAGTTTTTATAGGCTATATTCATTCACCCCCCCTCTGAATACTTGCACCGAACCCAACAATTGGTATCAGAGCCGGTCTCTGATCTATCAGATCTAACAATCTGCAGAGGATCCTGCTAGTGTTTGGTGCATTTCAGAGTGTGCTTTCTGTGTTCGTTGTTTTGATTCTCCGACTTAGTGCTTTGTCTTGCTTATTTTGTTTAGGTGCTTCAGTTTTTCTGTGTCTATGGAACCAATCGTGTTGAAGGCTGGCTCCAGCAAAGTAAATAGATCCAGCCACAGTGGATCATCAAGCGAGAAAATCAGCCTGTCGCGGTCTGAAATTGATGGAGACCACATTGGAATGGTGATCAGTGATTTCAGGAAATTTCTGAGAAAAAGAGATGGAAAGCTTGATGGTGGCAAAAAAGGAAACAAGGTATAATTCTAATCCTGCCAAGATTGCTGACACTAATGTTTGCTACAAATGCAGGAAGGCTGGCCACACGAAGGATGATTGTCCAGAACTATCGAAACTCAAAGGGAACACCTCGAACTGTGATGAAAAAGGAGATAAGTCCATTTGCTTAATGGCCAACTGGGGAGGTGACAATGAGGAAACCTCAACTCAGGTAAGCTCCGGATCAGAGGGAGTTTCTTTTGATGAATTGATAGTGATGTATGAAGATCTGTTTAAAAGGTCCAAGAAACTAAAATCTGAAAATAAAAGGTTGAAAAAGAAATGTGATCAGATTAATTTAAAGAATCCCGATGGAAATTGTTCAAAACTGAAAGAATCTTATGATGCATGTTTGCTAGATATTCATAACTATAAGGAGCAGATTGTGTCTTTGAAAGATGAAAATCAAACATGTTTGGATAAGATATCTGAACTGAAGAGTCAGCTTATTAAGATGGAAAATGAGTATCTAAGAGGTATGCAAGAGCTGACTGAGGTCAATTCTGAATTGGATAAACAGAGATTTGAGAATAAAGAATTTCAAGCGAAGAATGAAAATCTCATGGCTAGAATAAATGAAATCTTTGGGGAGGTTTCACATTCTTCTTCTGCTGAATCAAACTGTAACATGTGCTTAGTTTTAAGAGAACGTAATGAAGATCTATTTTGTGAGAATGAATGGCTAAATGAACAATTTACATCACTTGAAGATGATCACAAAAACCTGATTGCTGAGAAAATTAAAGCAGAAGAAAGAGAAGAGGAACTGATTAAAAGACTGAAATCTACTAGCTCGGTTGAGTCTGATGGTTTACACGCTGCACATGCTTTATTTACTCACTCGCATGTATCTAGTCAGTCTGTTAATAGCCATGCTGCCAAGAAATCACAGGCATCATGTCACTACTGTGGTAGGCATGGTCATTATATGGATAACTGCAGTGTGATGAAAAGTGATGATGTGATGCATGACACATATTTCTCAAATAATCATCACCACCCCAGAAACATGTCTGCTTTAAACCAACATATCATTTGTTATAATTGTAGCAAACGTGGTCACAAGGCTGTTGAGTGTTGGTCTAGGCCTTCATGGGGATATAATAACTCAAGAGGTAAGCGCCCAAGGTGCTATAAGTGTGGGAACTACGGCCATACAGTCAAGGACTGCTGGCATGCTCAAGAAAGTTATGCTTATCACAAGGCCTTTATATTCTCTGGAAAACGACCTGTGAACTTTTCATGTGTTAACTGTGGTAAACCAGGTCACAAATCTGCTGAATGTTGGATGAAGAAGAATGAGAAACAAAATGCTCATGTAAACAACAGAACAACTCATGCTCAATTTCATAGATCCTATGCTCCTGTTGATAAGCATCATAGGATCAGGCAATCTGCTGTTTCATGTAGACATTGTGGTAAATTCGGTCATTCCATGACTAATTGTTTTTTGATGGAGGTTGATGATCATGTTGCTGAAAAATTGCTCAGAACACCTGTTAGGGGTAGTGCAGGACCCAAGACTGCTTGGGTCCCTGCAGGATCAAATTAATTGCAATGTTGCAGGTGTGCCTTGGAAGCTGATGAATAAAGGGGTTAATGATCCAAGGCACTCAACAAAAAACCCCAGGATTCTACTTGTCAGGTCAGTTCTGAACTTTACTTTAAATTCCATCATCTGGAATTGTGAGTATGAAAAATGAGAATTTCATGTTGATGTGTGTGTCTGATGTATGATCTTCTCTTGCCTAGCTGATCAGTCTGTATTCCAGACTCAGCTATTGAGTTTTAATTCTGCATATATGATGTTTTTCTCTTGTCATATGTTGAACTGAATTCGAATGGTCCTTGTGACCAGGTTCTCCACCTAGAACCATGGGTCTAGTCCTTATGAAGAGCTGTGTCCTGCATATCAATAATTTTTGAAAAATCTAAAGAGAAATGGCTTGGATGCATACATCCGAATAAGTTTTATGCTTGATATTCATCTTATTGGCATTCATACTTTCATTCATGCATATTCTAAGGGGGAGTTATCTTGGGTTGGAGATCTCTGCTTAAATGATGATCGATATACTGAGATGAAGCTGCTGATTGAATAAATGGGTCAACGCTGTATGAAGATGGGGTCGACGCTTCAGGCTGTTTTCCTTGAAAAATCGTTTGTGAAGCAAGTATAGCTGCATGAGTGGGTTGACGCTGAGGATGGATTGAGTTAACGCAGCCCCAGCTCAAAGTCAACACTTGGTATCAAAAGACAGAATACTACACTGGTTGGTTGAGTGCGTTAACGTAGTCATTAGAGTGAGTCAACGCACTGACAGATTTGTCTGAAATACAGTTGCTGAACTTGGTTGAATGTTTTAAGAAGGTTCAGCGGCACTGAAGTTTGGTCCTCACTCATCTCTCTCTCTTGTTGAAATGCTCTTGTAGCTCATCTCTCTTCACGTCTCACAAACCTTATTGCCTTTCCCTCCAGAATTTCATCTTGTAGTGAAGATCCATTCAATCTTGAGATGAAGGAAGGTTTCTTGAGTTCTGAAGTGTGACCTGCATCATGTTGTCAGGGGGAGCTGAGAGTTTTTCTGTTCAATTCATTGAATCCTTGCTACTTCTCACTGTCCCCATCTAGTTCTTTCATATCTTTTGACATCAGATGCTCCAGGAACTCAATGCCTATTGCTATCATTTCCCTAACCTTCACTGAACAACAGTTCTGTTTCTGTTTTAGTACATTGAGTTGTGATTATTTCAATTGTTCTTCTATAAGAATCACTCTCACAAATTGAAAAGAACTAAAGGTTTAACCTTTATAAATTGAAGAGTCAAATGTCTGCTTCAGAATCTGAGATAAAAGAAAAACTTTTATAGCTCTTAATCTTTGTCTCATGGTAAGATTAGAAAAAGTTTTTGTAATGCCTAATGTGTTGATCTGGAAATTTCTAGAAAAGGTGAATAAGAGTGTGTACTGTTTTTCAAACAATCACTCTAAAAGAATTAAGGGCAGCAGTAAATAAGATCATAAATGCTATGAACTGAACATAGTGATAGAGCAATGGCTGAATTACACTGATAAATTATGATCTCCTCCAATGAAGCAGGAGAACTCATAGTCATGAAGTGCTTCAGAATATCTCTGTTCAAAGGGTCAAATCTATAGGGGGAGTTCTCACCAAGTAACTGGGGGTACTGGCCTCTAATCAAGGTGTACCCTTAATGTCAAAAGTGAAGACTATTCTTCGTGGGTTTTGATCTGAAATAGGTCTAGTAGTTTATGCCTAGTAACTGGGGGTACCTACCTCTGATCAAGGTGTACACCTAATGTCAACAGCATAAATGCCACTGATCTATTTACTTAGTTCAGGTTCTGAAAAATTCAAAAGTGAAAATCAAACTGCTGTAACCTTTCGAAAAATCAAAAGTCAATGAGTGAAAATTGTTTTTATTAGTACATGTTCAAGTTGCCTCTCTTGAATTTCCTTGTTTAATCACAAAAGGGTATTATTTCTGTCTTATCTATTAATACCATGTGCCCTAGATTCATTGCTATAAATGGAATTTATAAACTCTTGTTCAGGGGTCAAATGTTTTACTCTAGATTTATCATTGTTAAACCTGAATTTTTGTCAAAATTGTATGTTGCTGATTCTTATACTTTAACAGTTGTTTATAATCATGCTTCCCTTCTGAACCTATGATTCAGCTGTTGTCAAGTGACCCTCCTACCTTCTCTACCTTGTTTAACTGTTCATATTCCTTCTCAAAGGGGGAGCATTTATTTAGGGGGAGAAATAATTCAGGGGAGTCTTACATTCAGGGGGAGAATGTTCTAGAGGAATTTGCATGCATAATGCACCTTGCACTCTTGTTTTTTACTATTTTTCACTTTTTGATCATCTCAAAGGGGGAGAAAATCTTATATGTGACTCACTGTCACACTCACTGTCACATTGTGTTGGCATCATCAAAAAGGGGGAGAATGTTGTGCCTCTTAGGCATTTGGTTTTGATGATAGCAAGACAGTGAGTGCATTTGAGTGCATTTGATATTGTATTTTGACGATAGCAATGCTATTATGTTTTGATGATTGTAATAAACAAAGTGCATTTCTGTGCATTCTTATTCTTGAGCGTTCTGTATATGATAGCAACATGAATGATGATGTTTAGCATTGATGGCATTTGTTCTTTATATATATGTATTGCATTCTGTCAGATATCATGTCTCTGCATGTATCTACAGTCTGAACAGTAGTGGGTCAACCCACCCTTGCTGATGCGTCGACCCATCAGAACATTGATTGTTTGAGTTGAAGTCTATACAGAGTCTGCATCCTCTAAAGTCTGTACATCAGTCTTCACATTCTAAGTCTGTACAACCGTTGGGTTTGGACTCAGAGTCTGTACACTCGATTTTCCTTTGAATTGGTCAAGTGTGTACATCCTTCCAAGCTTCAAGTCTACACATTGGGTTGTCAGGCTTCAACTCTATACATTCGGTTGTTAAACCTCAAGTATATACACTCGTAGTTAGAGGCCTGAACTTAACTAAAGTCTATACACTGGACTTCACTTTACCAAGTCTATACATTGGACCTTGTTTTACCAAGTCTGTACACTCGCTGCACTGTTCAAATCCATACACTGGCAGCTCTGCTTAAGTATATACATTCGTCTGAACTAAGTTCATTTTCCTCTGTCTGTCTGTAGATGATTCAGGCCATCAAGACTTGGCACCTGATCCAAGAGGCTGAAATGCTGACACGTGGACACAAAAGCTCCTAGATTATTCTGGTGCGTCAACGCATTGATCAAGTAGCGTGGACGCAGCAGTTCAACTATCCCTTATTGCAGCCTCTGGAGTACATTGGCAGCATCGACGCTGTAGCTCCATGCGTCAACGCAGCATCCTGAGAGCGTCAACGCAGCACATCTATCTGCTGAAGAGCTGATCACTGGATCACCTACGCGTCAACGTAGCAGTGGAGCAGCGTTGACGCAACAGTTAAAAAGGCTAGACTGGTTGCTCACTGGAACGCATCAATGCGTCAACGCCACGGGTTGAAAGCGTCGACACAGCAGTTAAAAAGTCTAGGCTGTTTGTTCACTGGAACGTATCAATGCGTCAACGCAGCAAACTGATGGAGTCAACGCAGCAGACTTGAGTTTCATGGGTTGAAGATTTCTGAAGGGTGCGTCAACTCCTTGGAGGAAGTGGGTTGACGCCATTTAACTCCAGTTGCTAAGCGTACTGATGAATGGGCACGTGACCCGAAGCTGGCACCTGACACGTGATCCGAGGTGGTGCTGAGCACGTGATCGGAGGAGGAATCTTCTGGACGGAAGGCGTGGGAAGCACACGCCCTATCTCACTACTGCTGCTGGTATATAATGGAGCCTTCGTCATCAGATAGAGGCTGATCGAAGAAGAATCCTGGAGAGCAGAAAGCCCTTCGATCCAGAAAAAGAAAAAAAAAAGAAGAGAAGCAGTGAGCAGAAGAAGAAGGAAGCAGAAGAAGAAGGAAGCAGAAGAAGAAGAAGGAAGCAGAAGCAGAGAAGAAAGAGAAAGAGAGAGAGTGAAGAAAGAGAGTGAGATCGAGGAAGATCTGTTCCTACTGGACCGTGGATCAGATCCAGGCCAGTCAGCTCCGTTGAGAGCCACATTGTGCATTTCATTTTTCAGCTTTCTGTTTGCTGAAGTTATTTTCATTTCATGTTTTTATTTTTCCTTTTTCATTTGGTTATCTTTGTTCTTCCGATCCTCTGGACTGAGGTCGGGTTCCTCCTGGTGGGTCAGGAGAAGGGAGATCTGATCTCCGGTTTGCAACCAGCAGGGGGGCTGCTTGTGGGTTCCCTCCGGGCTAGGAGGAAGAGAGGCTAGGCCTCTGGTGGATTGCTGGTAGCATAGTGCTACTGGCTGGTTCACTGGTAGTGGGGCTGCTACTAGTGGGGTTCCCTCTTGGTATAGAGGAAGAGAGACGTAAGTTTCTGGTTTCTAGTGACCGTGGGTTGCTAGAGGTTCCCTCCGTGTAGGAGGAAGAGGGGAGGTTGTTCCCCTGGGTAAGCTGTGTATCGGCGTCTGTTGGCAAGCTGTGTTGCCCAGCTGTTAGTGAAGCCACACTCGGGTTGAGTGTGGGGTGGATGTAGGTCTGCAGGACCGAACAACTTAAAAACCCCTCTTGCATTGTGGTTTGATTGCTTATGGTTTGCTTCCGCTAGATGTTTGCATAGGGGCGCTCCAAGTGTTTGATCACAGGTTCATTAGATGATTTGATCAGATTTTGTTCTAAGTGTTTAATCTGTTGAGTGAGTGAAATTCTAATTTGGCGAAAGTTTATATTGGGTGAAAGTTTTTATAGGCTATATTCATTCACCCCCCCTCTGAATACTTGCACCGAACCCAACAACAAGGAAGCTCATCCCGAAGGGAAGGGAGAATACATTGAAGGGGAAGAAGGGAAATACATCGAAAGGGGAAGAAGGAGATACACCGGTGGGGGAGAGGGAATGGAGCACAAGCTCCTCCCCCCTCCGAACTCACCTTTCCTCTCTCACCCACTCTCTCTTTTTCTTCACCTTGCAGGCACAGAGGGATCGAGCTTCTTCTTCTCTTCAGATGCCGGAGATAGCCCCTCCTCTCACCGAACTCTTCTCACCGAACCCCCATCCTTCAACTCTTCGTCTCGTTATATATATCAATGGGAGGTGGGGGAGGAAGAGAGCACAAGCTCTATCCCCTCCGGCTCACCTCTGTCACCACTTTCCTCGTGTCCGAAGTCGTTGAGTGGCCTACCGGGATAGCCGCTGATAGAGTAGGGATGGTGCAGTCCCAGGATTTGTCGACGGTGACCGGTGGAGATGTGATGGCTGGTGCGAAGCTCGAAGCCTTCCATTCTTGGGAGCAGGAAGAGCTCAGGCGGTTGCACGTTGGTCAGGAGCAGGCTGCTTACCCACTTCAGGTAAGTTCCTTCTGTTTACACTCGAAAATAGGGTAACGGATGTAGGATCTGATGCCTCAGAGGTAAAACGGCGCGGGGTTGTGCGTGTCGCAATAGCAGTATTGGAGGGGCGTGCCGATTTTGGTGGCCAATGGGGGGGCGCGCCAGTTTTGGTGGCCAATGGGGGCGGCCGATTTTGGTGGCCAATAGGGGGCGCACCGATTTTGGTGGCCAATAGGGGGGGTGCCGGTTTTGGTGGCCAATGGGGTCTCTTCCTGGCCTAGCGGTGATTCAAAGGGACGCCTACCCCTTGGTAGTACTTTAGCTGTAATGCGTCTCCTCCCATATGTTTAATTCGAAGCCTTCAAGCCTTGGTTTAGGACTTCGAGTGATTTTCTGTGTATGCCGACCATGTGTTCGCCTTCCCAAGTTTCTTCTTATTCGGCCTTCGGCAATGCCAACTGGAGAGTTGGGGCCACCTCTTCTGCCTGAAGGGCTTCTCGTTGGGTGGTGAAGCGTCGGGTATTTATATTCGTCCTGCTTGGAGGAGGTATGGGGTTTGTTCGGCCTTTCCATCTTCGACTTGCTCTCGGGGTGTCGAGACATCTGTGCTGCAGGAACATTCCTTTTCTTCTCTTCTTTTTTGACGTCCACAACGCCCTCTCCCGACTGGCCTCCTCGCCCGACCCCGCTAGTACACGATCGGCCTTCCTCGAAGAGCTCGAGCAACCGAGCATCGAATCCGAGCTTATGACTATTGACCCGGCACCCTCGAGCGACTGGAGGACCCCCTACATATCCTGGCTCTGGGATTCTCAAGAGCCCACCAATCCTTGGGAGGCTCGGAAGCTCAAGTACCAAGCTCGTGGTTTCGTCATGCTGGACGATGCCTTGTACCGCAGATCCTTCTCCGGCCCTCTCCTCAAGTGCATCAGCACCGATGAAGCCAGCCGAGCGATTCAGGAAGTACACGAAGGCATTTGCGGAGTGCACCAAGGAGGAAGATCACTCACTAGGATCCTGCTACGGCAGGGTTACTGGTGGCCCACTCTCCAGCGCGACTGCTCGACCTACGTGTAGAAGTGTGATCGATGTCAGCACTTCGACCACCTGATTCATCAGCCTGCTACGGAGCTCATCACCCTTGCCGAGCCGTACCCTTTCGCTCGGTGGGGGATCGACATCCTGGGGCCGTTCCCTACGGCTCAAGCTAAGAGGAAGTTCGTCATCGTCGCCATCGACTATTTCACCAAATGGATCAAGGGCGAAGCCACTACCAAGATCACCGAATCAGTCGTATGGAGTTTTGTTTGGAAATCGATCATCTGTCACTATGGTGTCCTCCGAGTGATTGTGAGCGATAACGGTCGGGAGTTTGATTCTCATTATTTCAGAGACAGATGTGCTGACCTAAACATTCGCAACCACTTCACTTCGGTAGCCCACCCTCAGGCTAACGGACTAGTCGAGAATGCCGATAAGATTATCTTAAAAGGGATCAAAACCAGGCTCAGCAAAGCCAAGGGAAGCTGACACGAGGAATTACCGAGCGTACCATGGTAGCACCGAACTACTCCAAGAACAAGCTACTGGTGAAACATCTTTTCAGCTGGTGTATGGCACAGAAGCCGTAATTCCATTGGAGGTCAGCAATCCCTCTCTCCGAGTCGTCCACTTCGAGCCTGAGGTAAACGAGCAGAAATTACGAGAGAACCTCAACTTAACGGATGAGATCCGAGAGAATGCAAGGATCCGAGCAACGGAATACCAACGGCGCATCAGTCGATACTACAACAATAGAGTATGAGACAGACCCTTCCAGCCAGGAGACTTCGTCCTAAGGAAGGCCGAAGCATCTCGACCACTAGAGGCGGCGGGGAAGTTGGCCCCTACCTAGGAAGGTCCCTACCGAGTGGTCGAGAAGCTCAGGAAAGGAGCATACCGACTGTCCACCATGGAAGGAACACCCGTCCCTCGGACGTGGAATGCAACAAATCTTCGCAAGTTCTACTTTTGAATATTTGGCAAGCATACACATGTAAGCAAAATAGAATAATCACCATTCTTCTCTTCTTATTAAACTTTGACGTACATCAAGAAGGCCGTAGCCAATATAGTATACATGTACAAAAAATTACATCCCCTGGTACTATAACGTGAGTAGAATGCTCGGCCGACCCAGTAGGTGCTCCCACGTCCAGCCACTGACTTTGCCTCGTGTAGAAACTAGCTCGGATAAGGGATCGCCGGCTTCGTTGGTTTGAGAAAGCTCAGAGGAGAAAAGAAAAAAGGGGAAACAACAAGAAAAAGAGAGGAAGGAATACAAGTGAAGGCCTCCTCTCTGCCAACTCTTTAGAAGGCAGAGAGTGTAGGCACCCTCCGAAGAGTGAAAGGGGAGGGAGAAAGAGAAAACGGCAGAGATGGACGAGGAGGCAGGGGAAGGCCCGAAAGGAGGGAGCTTAATTAGCTCCCCTCCTCCCCGCGGGATGGCGTCGGTGGGTCAGGGATAGGAGTGCGACATGCTCTGACATGACGAACCCTCTTCGCGAGTGACCGCTGACTGACGAACCCTCTTCCAAAGTAAAACAACAGGGGCTTCCCTCCCACCGCCATCTGCATCATCATCTTCTGAAACGCCTTCCATGCCCCACCAAGACTAACAGCACAACGCTTCACGGAAGAGAAAAATCGCCAGGAACGGCCTTAAGCGATGAAAGGAAAAGGAGACGCCCCTAGGACCTTTTATAGGCCGAAGGGGAAGTTGATCGCTTTAAATGATTCTCCCCAAAACACGCTACCAAGGCTTTCCCTGAGTTGGTTACCTCATTTCCCGATATTCCCTCAGCGGGATGCGCAAAGCGGAAAGTCATTAAGGGTGATATAGAAAAATGGAAAGGTGCCAAGGCCATGTCAGTTGCTTGACAGATCGGCGCGCGCAAGATCTGTAGGAAATCGGCGCTTTCTTCGAACGACTACGGGTACGGCAATCAAATCACACCAAGAGTTGTAAGAAACAGTCAATTCAGCATTCAATACTGCCGCTATTAGAGTTTCCAAAAAGACGCACCCGGCTACATATGAAAAAGGAAAAAGAAAAGAGCTATTACATCAGGCCTTGGGCCCAACTCCAAGCTCGGTAGACAAGGATTCCTCGGCACCAGATGACCTGCCCCCAATGTTCTCGGCGATGGGCGGCCCAGACACTGACCCCACCTGCGTGGCAACTCTCGGTCGTGTGCCCTCCCAAGGATGCTGGAGTTGGCGGTCGCTCGGATGGAACCGAATTCACCTCTTCACTCGACGTATAGTGGGAAGAGTTAGTGGAGCCCCACTCCGAGTCATAGCGCTGACCGGAAAGAAAATCGAGCGAAGATGACTGGGCCTTTGCCTCTAGGATGGCTCGATCGTAGCCCTGGGAGAAGCAGTTCCGGAGTCCCCGTCGGTAGCCCGACTCGTAATAAGGAAAGGCCACCTGCTGGAGAGCTGCCTGGCAGGCCTCCGAGCACCTATGTTGCTCGAGCGCTCCCTTCCCAGCCAGCCCCGCCTTCCTCTCGAGCTCAGCTATCCACTGCTCAGACTCGGACAACCTTCCCTTGATCTCGGACAGCCTTTGCTCAGCCTCGATCCGTGAATCCTCTGCCGCCCAAACTTGGTCCTCGAGCCCTTCTCGCTCGGCCCTCCATTAGTCATCTCGCTCAACTTGGTTTCTGCGCTCTGAATCAAGGAGCTCACTCTTCCAGTCAACCATGCGACGAGCCTGGGCCAGCTGCTCTGACAAAGACCGAGCCTCCACTTGGCTCGACTGCGCCAACGCTCGGAGCGGAGCGATCTCTCGACGAAGGTCTTCAAGATCGAGGGTCAGACGCTCGACCTTCCGATCAAGCGCGCCACCGGCCCACGAAAGAGTCTCCCGCTCGAACTCCACTCGAGCGTACGCGTCCACCGCTTCAGCTCCCAGCTGGGCCAGAATCAGCCCTCCCTCTATAATCTGCTCCAACAGCGAAGAGGGGGGACCCTTCCGGACCTTTTCCCGTAAGTCTCGGGAAGCTAAAGAATGACACGCCTGGTACAAAGAAGCCCGGACACTGAAGGTGCTGGTAGAAGGAGGGGAAGCTCTCACCGGAGCGGCCGAGATTGGGGCATCTCCCTCAGGCAATCCCGTCCCAGGGGCCCCACCGGTTGACTCGACGTGAGCACCCCCACTGCGTACCTCCCTAATTTTGGTCGGCTGTGATCGAGTCGCCTCCTCCTGCGACCCTCCAGCCTCGACTTGCTGGGGACGGACCCCCTCATCTAACGGCCCCTCCACCACGCTCGACACCTCAGCATCGACAGTTATCCCTCCGTCATCGGCCCCCTCTTGCTCAGTAAAGGGGAGAGCCGACAGGGAATCTCCTCCGGACACACGGACGACATCCTCCTTCCTCGCCCGTTTCTTCTCAGCAGACTGAGCATGCATCGAAGACGATAGCATCCTGGCCACGGGATCCTTGCACTTGATCCCCCGGCGCTCGGAGGCGTCATCCTGAGCCGCCTGCTTGCCCTTATCCCAGGCACGGGATGAACCCTCCAAAACTTGAAGGCCATCTGGAGCTGGCATCTCGTCCAAGAAGATGACCTCCAATTCATGTTGTCTCCCTGTGATTTTGATGATAGCAAACACTATAAGTCATCATCTGTTTGAGTCTGCATATAAATTTTTTTTTGTTGCATATGTATGTTTCATTGAACATTTTATCTGAATTACATAACCAACGAAAAGGTGAGGCTGTGTGGTGTGTGCATTGGTGCATCTCATAATTGTTGATGCATTTCATAATTGCATTTTATCTGGATTGCTTGATGTTAGTCTGTACAATGGGTGATGCTGAACCTTTCAGCATAGTCTGGACAGAAGTGGGTCGACCCCCTTTCCAGATGGGTCGACCCCCCCAGATTCACATGTCTGTACATTGCATCTGTCTGTGCTGCACTCGTAAGTCCATACACTGGCAAGCCTTTCAATTGCCTAAGTCCATACATTGTTTGTCTTCCTTAGTGTCTCAAGCATAACGTGAAGTCTGTACAATGCATCTACATTCACAAAGCCTTCACAGTCTGGAGTATGTACATTGCATTCGCCTTCACAAGCTTACACATAGTGAAGTCTATACATTCACAGTGTCTGCATGTCTAAGGCAATGTCTATACAGTGGGCAGTATTTCTGAGCATCTCATGCTGTGTCTTAACACAATCAGCAAGTATGTACATTGTGGTTGCTTCATAGCAAGTCTGAAGATCTCGTTTGCATTATCTAGTCTATACACTGTCTAGCACATGAATTTCGTCAAGTCTGTACAGCCTTTGCGTCTCACAAAGTCTATACATTCGGCTGCTGTTCAGCAAGTCTATACACTCGTTGGCTAGCTCTTCAAGTCTAAACATTCAAGATGCATTGATCAAGTCTACACATTAGCACTGTAGCATGTAGAGCACTAAGTCTATACATTGCAGCGTGTCTGTGCTTTAAGCATTCCAAAGTCTATACATCGCTTGCACCATTAAGTCTAGACATTGCACTATAGCTTGCTGAGTTGAAGTCTATACATTGCTGATCGAACGTAAGTCTATACATTCCAACCTATTCCTACGTTCACTGCTTTTGATACACACTAAGTCTACACATTACAATCATTACCTATGTCCAAGTCTGTACAGAGTCTGGCAGCATCTCACGCATCGTCTCACCAAGTCTGTACAGCGTCTGCCTTGTCTCGCCATACACGACCAAGTCTGTACAGCCTTCTATTGCAAGAGTTCAAGACTGCACATGCCTTCCAAGTCTGTACAGCCCAAGTCTGTACATCCGATGGTCTCATGCATTATCGCTTGCATCGTTTGGCAAAGTCTATACATTGGTCGGTGGTAAGTCTGTACACTCTCTACACTGCATGCTCTCACAATCATCTTCAAGTCTATACATTGGTCGGTGGCAAGTCAATACATTGCACTGTGCTTCAGGCATTCCACACTAAGTCTGTACAGCCATTCCTTGAGATCGAAGTCTATACATCACTGTTCATGCGTCGGTTCTTCAAGTCTATACATCGGTGCACTGTACATCATCATTCAAAGTCTATACATCGCAAAGTCTGCACATCCCAGTGTTCAAGCCTTTCAAGACTGTACATTGGTTCAGGGTTTCCAAGTCTATACACTGGTCCTCAAGCGTTTCAAGTCTATACATTGGTTAAGGCTTTCCAAGTCTGTACATTGGCCTTCATGATTCTCAAAGTCTGTACAACCTACTTTGTTATTCAGAGTTCAAAGTCTATACATCATGGGGCTTTGAGTCTTCAAGTCTGTACATCCTTCAAGGGCCAAGTCTACACACTGTCTCGCTCACATCTTCAAGGGGTAAGTCTATACAATGGATATGGGTGTGCATCGTGAAGTCTATACATTGATTGTCTGCCCTGCACACACCAAGTCCATACATTGCATATGTTCATCAAAGTCTAAACATTGCATTGTCTTCACTCTAAGTCTGTACATTCTGGCTGCTTCAACTTAAGTCTATACATTATGATTGCATCGTTGCACGCCATGTCTGCACATCGGTTGCACAGCACAACTAAGTCTATACATTAGACTGCTTCATGCATTTCATAGAAGTCTATACATTAGACTGCTTCATGCATTTCACAGAAGTCTACACATTTCCCTCTGTTATATTAATGCATCATTCTGCAAGTCTGTACAGTAAGGTCGCATGAAGGCTTTCAAGTCTATACATTCTCACGTTGTATATACTTGCTTATTTGCTGCCTCTAAAGTCTATACACTCTGTGTTAAAAGGCTGAACTAATTCGATACACTCTTTTGTCTCTGGCTGCAGATGACTCAGGTTAATGAGTGGCACGTGATTTGAGGTTGTCACCTGGCACGTGATCCAAGATGCTGAGTAGCCGCCACGTGGTCTGAAGCTTGGGCGGGAATCGAAGAGAGCACATGCCCTAGCTGCTTGCGGCTGCTATAAAAGGAAGGCTTCTTCCACTGAAGAAGACTGACGAAGTGGATGAGAGACAGAAGAAAAAGAGAGATCGAGATAGAAGGATAGAGCTGCAGAGAGGTAGTGAGCAGAAGAAAAAAGAAGAAGTGTAAGAGAACAGAAGAAGAAAAAGAAAGAGAAAGAGAGATGGAGAGCTCGTGAAGAAGAAGAGAAGTCTTGCTGTCTTCACTGGACTTTGGATCAGATCCAACCCAGTTTGCTCCTGCGAGAGCTTTTGTGCATTTCATTTTTCCAGCTTTCTGTTGCTACATTTTTGTTTTTCCTTTTGACTATTCACTAGTTGTTCTTCCGATCCTCTAGTGTGAGGTCGGGTTCCCTCCGGTTTGGAGGAAGAGAGACTTGCGTCTCTGGTTGCCTTTGACTGGGTGTCATTGGTTGTTTCCCTCCGGCTGGGAGGAAGGGAGGTCCGAGACCTCTAGGTTGCAAGTGGCTGGGAGTCACTTGTGGGTTCCCTCCGATTTGGAGGAAGGGAGGATTGGTCCTCCGGTTCTAGTCTTGTGGGTTGCAAGTCCAGGTATTCCCTCCTAGTCTGGAGGAAGAGAGACTGTGTGTCTCTGGTTTCCAAGTGGCTGGGAGTCACTTGGGGTGTCCCTCCGGTTGGGAGGAAGTGGGGTGGTTGTTCCCCTGGTCAAGCTGTGTGACAGCATCTGTTGCAGACTGAGTCTGCTTGTCTATTGTTGCTAGTGGAAGCCTCACTTCGGTTTGGAGTGAGGGGTGGACGTAGGTCTGTGGACCGAACCACCTAAAAATCCTGGTGTCCCTTGTGGTTTGACTTTCTTATATGTTCATTTAATTGCTGCGTATTAGATGTTTGCATAGGATCGAGTGAGGGCTAATTATATTGAGTTGTCTTGCCGAGATGATCCTAAGTATTCTCAGAATATAGCTGTAACTGTTTTTAATTCCGCATAACTGAGCTTTAAGTTTTTAATTAAGCTATATTTTTAAAGGGGAGATTCATTCACCCCCCCTCTGAATCTATCGCACCTGACTCAACAATTGGTATCAGAGCAGGTTCTCTGACTGTTCAGATCCAACGATCTGCAGAGGATCCTGTTGTCTTTGGTGCATTTCTGAATTTTCTCTCTGCTGCATTAATCTGCTTGCCAATTTAATCAATGGGTTCTCCACCGGTTTTCAATTGGTCTAATTTTAACTCATGGGTTAGCAGTCTTCATAACTATGTGAATTTGATGGATCCGGATCTGTGGAAGTTAATCTCACATGGTCCTCACAGGCTGCCAAAGAAAGAGTCCAAATGGACTAACAGTCACAGATCAAGAAATGGAGAGAATCAGAAAGTTTTGAAATTAATGAAAGAAGCTACTGACAAGGCTCTACATTCTTGTTTTTATGACTGCAGGTCCGCTAAAGACATTCTGGAAAAGCTAAAGCTAACTCAGAGGAGAGATGAGGACAGCTGCCTGATGGCTGACAAGAGCGACCATGGCAGTGATCAAGATGAATCCGAAGATGCTGAAGAGGTAACCAATCCTTTCTCTAGTTTCACTTTAGACGACTGGAAAGATGCCTATGCCAATCTATTAGAATCCTATGAAATACTAAAGAAGAAGAGTAAAAAACTGATAAAGAAGCTAAAGAAACATGAGGATGCTAAATCTCGAGGTGAAAGCCCTGAAATTCTGAAAATTGAAAATGACATATTTAGAAGACAGTTAACAGATTTTGATTCTGTTAGTTCAGATTTAGATCATTTGAAATCTGAAAAACAAACTCTTATGAAACAAATTGATTTACACAAAAAGGAGAATCAAGAGCTTGTTTGCGAAATTGTTGAACTAAAGGAGAGGCATAGTTTAATTGATGATGATCAGGCTCATAACAATGATGTTGTTCAAAATGAAGAACTGGTGAGAAACTTAGAGCTTGTCAGCTCTGAATTGGAAAACATGAAGTCTGAAAATGTAATACTCAAAAATCAGCTCAAGGAATTTGAACACAAATCAATAAATCTTGAAAAAGAAAATAGATTGATTTCTGAAAAATTAGAGGCTGATAGAGTAGCACATTCAGAGAAATCTTGACAAACTTCAATCTGAAAAACAACAAGAAAAGTTTTATGAATGTCAGTTCTCTTCAGATGAATGGGTGCTTGATGATGAACTCCTAGAGCAGAACAGTAAACTGAAAGAGGAAATTAATAAGCTGAATCACCTAAACTCAGCAATGTCTGAGAGGCTAATCACTTTAGAAAAAGAAAGAGTGTAAGCCTGGTGAGCTCCAGTGAGTTGCTGAATGCTGAACATGAAATTACAAATCTGAAAAACATCAACCTAATGTTGAGTGGGAATGTCACCTGCTGTGAACAAAAGATAGCTAAATATGAGTTAACAATCACATCTCTTCAACAAGAAGTTGATATCTTTATAAGTCTCTATCTGAAGCTGACAATGAAATTAAATTAAGACAGGAAGTTGAAAAACTCAAAAGTCTGAATGATGCCTTGCATCAACAGGTCATTTCCTGTGAAACAGATCTGTCCAAATATGAAGCTAATATTTGTGGCTTAAATTCTGAAATTCAAGATTTGAAAAACTCCTTGTCAAAATTTGTCAAAGGAAAGGACAATCTGAATAAGCTTCTTGGAAATAATGTTAGCTTTCAGAGAGAGGGACTGGATTACAGTCCAACAAACAAAAGGAGTAATGGAAATAAAACTTCTACTGTGCTTGTCAAAGCTTCTAATCAGAACACAACCTCTGCTCCTTCTGTTTTTCAATTCACTGCACAAAAGTCCAATGTCAGCCCCAAAACTATAAAACAAACTCAAGAGTTGAAAAAGAATGAAAATCTACAGAAGAAGGACAAAGACACTCCTGTTGGTATAAAGAAGGTTGATGGAAACAAACAGAAAACTATTTTTGTTAAATGTTCTGAATAAGAAAAGCCTTCTATTTCATCTCCACCTCAGGACAAGGCTAAGAAAATAGAAAAACAGAACAAAAATCAGAAAAAGACCGAAAAACAGAAAATAAACAAAAAGGATTCATCAGTGCATGGTGATCACAGTCCTCACACACACTCACATGCATCTAGGAAGAAGATGATCTGTCACTACTGTCACAAATTTGGACATCTGATGCATGAGTGTAAATTGATGGAGAAGGATGATATGAATGCTAGGAAATTTTATGATAAAAATCCTTCATCTCATAAAAAGAAAATTGAAAGTTTTCACTGTGGCAAATTAGGACACACAATTACACAATGCTGGTTTGCAAGTGGTAAGAAAACATCTCATCCATATCATGCTAAATACCCTGCAAGCCCACGTGGTTTTAATAAGAACAAATTTGCTTCAATGAACCAGCACATCACTTGTTTTAACTGCAACAAGACTGGTCACAAGGCCACTGAATGATGGTCAGGTTTTCATAGAAGAAATTCTTTTGCTTGCTATCACTGTGGGAAAAATAGCCATACAGTCAAGGACTGTTGGCATGTTCAGAAGAAGTTTGTTAACCCCCATGTAGTCAAATTCCCTGTAAAACCATTTGCAAGACTTTCATGCTATAACTGTGGGAAGCAAGGGCATAGATCTGCTGAATGTTGGCTGGTTAGGAATAAGAACCAAACTGTTCATGCATATAACAGAAAATCTTATGATCATGTTTATAAACCTCATGCTGCTGTTACTATGCATCATAAAAACCAGAAACCAGTCACTTCATGTAGATATTGTGAGAAGTTTGGTCACTCTATGGACAATTGCTATCTGATGTATCATGATGACCATATTGCTATGAATTTGCTTAGAACATCTGTCAGGGCTAACGCAGGACCCAAAGCTGCTTGGGTCCCTGCAGCATCAAGATGATCAAATACTTTGCAGGTGTGCCTTGGACTGAGGAATAATGAGGGGTAAATTAAACCAAGGCACCCAAGATGATAAAGCCCCATTCAGGTAAATTCTGAAAACTCTGTATTCTGAATTTGTGTGATCTGAATGCACTGCATATCATGATAATTCTTTTGTGCATTGTCTAACTGAATCTAATTGAAAAATCTGAAATGCTCATGGAAATGATTGTAGTTTATCTCTGAATGAGCATATATTTTAAAATCATGTTTCAGTGCTTTAATTACATATCATGATATTCTCATTTGCTGTATGCATACATGTAGTTAGTTGCACTGCATTTCCTTACATTGAAAAACCTAAAAAGAAATGTCTCATTGCATCTAGACAGGGGGAGCATTCTTGTTTGTTCACTTCTTCATAATCTTGAACTCCTTCTGTCTAGCAATCTGATCCATTCTCTTGGCAAATGTGTGGTTCTCTTGAATTCTCTGTTGTCTACACTGATATAGCTGATCTGTCTGTATTCTAGACTTAGCTATTGATTCTGTTTGCCTTGAGTTCAACTACTAGCTTGTTCCTATCACTCACATTTCTTCATAGTTTGTCAAGTCTGATCCAAGCTAATCTGACTGAATTCTAGTCTTTACTGCTAGCTTCAAATTGCTCTCTGCTACTCTCTCGACAAAAACACTTTGTTGACTCCACTGATTTCTTAACAATGCCATTGATTCATCTGAATGAAGAAATATTATAGTCAGTGCACCCTAGACATAAATCAGACACATTCTGAAAAGAAGAATCTTCTATTATACTGGCTTAAGAATATTTTGATAAGTCAAATTGATTTAAGTCTAATGTATTTCTTAAGTTTTGATGTAAAGGACTTGAAAATATATGATTCATTCTGCTTAATAAATCTTAACCAGTTGTCTCATGAACTTTATGCAAAACCTTCTGAAATCTAAAATTTTAAACGACATGGCTTTCTTTGGTTAAGATACATATAGAAAGTATTGTTCTTAAACATTTCAGTGTACTGAGCATTGTTTGAAAAATCTGAAAACACTTAAAAATTTAAAGCAAGAGCAATGACTTTGGTCATAGAGAAACAATGTTCTCTATCAAAGAAATGGATTAAGCCCATGTCATGAAGTGCCATAGTTAACTCTCTTTTCAAAATGTTTGAAAACCTGGCAGAGCAATGGGATGGTTGTGTTGAGTAACTGGGGATTCTGACCTCTGATCAAGGTGTCTCCTCATGTAAAAAGATACTCCATTGCTAACTCTATTCTCCTTCAGAGGCAATGTGGTTGTCACACTGAGTAACTGGGTCACTTCACCTAAGAAGTGTTGTGCCTCATGTAAAAAGGTGTTGACTGAACCAAACTTGCTCAGGAAAAATGAGTGCTGTTCAATAGAAAATTCTAAAATCTAAAGACAAGTTCAGTCTCATTTATTTCTGTTTAATCTCAATAGTATCTTGTGTAACTTCCATAGGAGTCATTGAATTTACATGAGTAAGATGGAAGAAGGTTCAACATGAATAACAAATGAGTTGATGGTTCATCTTTATTAAAAGATGTTTCAGATATGAGTAATGAATTTTCCTGATAAACCTTAAATACATCACTCTTAAATCATGATGGTAAGTTTAAACTCATTCATAATCTATTATAATTGAAGAATCTGAAATTTGTTTACAAATATTTATGAATTTGGTGTGCTAATGAAAATCTTGCTTCCTCATTTATTCACTGTGATTACAGACTGTGGTAACTCTTGTATACCCATGTGCTTTGCTGATAGATGCTCATCACTCCTTTCACTCCATCTAATCAGGGGGAGCTTCCATGTCATGCTGAGTGTTTTTCATAAAGGGGGAGATCTAGTCAGCATTTTTGAGTGTCCCTGTGCTTTTGTTGATATTCTCCCTTCATCTCAATTAGTTTCAACCTTCAAAACATTTCTGATCATTATTCTATTCAGGGGGAGCTAATTGTCATTAAAGGCGGAGCTTTTAATTCACTCATCTTATGCAGTCTTATTATTCCCTCTTCAATTAATGTCTTTTTGCTGAAGTCAAAGGGGGAGAAATATTTGATCAAGTCATACTGACTCATAGTGTTGCCATCATCAAAAAGGGGGAGATTGTTATGTCCCTGTGATTTTGATAATAGCAAACACTATAAGTCATCATCTGTTTGAGTCTGCATATAAATCTATTTTTGTTGCATATGTATGTTTCATTGAACATTTTATCTTTATTATATAACCAACGAACAGGCTGAGGTTGTGTGGTGTGTGCATTGGTGCATCTCATAATTGTTGATGCATTTCATAATTTCATTTTATCTGGATTGCTTGATGTTAGTCTGTACAATGGGTGATACTGAACCTTTCAGCATAGTCTGGACAGAAGTGGGTCGACCCCCTTTCCAGATGGGTCGACCCCCCCAGATTCGCATGTCTGTACATTGCATCTGTCTGTGCTGCACTCATAAGTCCATACACTGGCAAGCCTTTCAATTGCCTAAGTCCATACATTGTCAGTCTTCCTTAGTGTCTCAAGCATAACGTGAAGTCTATACAATGCATCTACATTCACAAAGCCTTCATAGTCTGGAGTCTGTACATTGCATTCACCTTCACAAGCTTACACATAGTGAAGTCTATACATTCACAGTGTCTGCATGTCTAAGGCAATGTCTATACAGTGGGTAGTCTTTTTGAGCGTCTCATGCTGTGTCTTAACACAATCAGCAAGTCTGTACATTGTGGTTGCTTCATAGCAAGTCTGAAGATCTCGTTTGCATTGTCTAGTCTATACACTGTCTAGCACATGCATTTCATCAAGTCTGTACAGCCTTTGCGTCTCACAAAGTCTATACATTCTGCTGCTATTCAGCAAGTCTATACACTCGTTGGCTAGCTCTTCAAGTCTAAACATTCAAGATGCATTGATCAAGTCTACACATTAGCACTGTAGCATGTAGAGCACTAAGTCTATACATTGCAGCGTGTCTGTGCTTCAAGCGTTCCAAAGTCTATACATCGCTTGCACCATTAACTCTAGACATTGCACTGTAGCTTGCTGAGTTGAAGTCTATACATTGCTGATCGAACGTAAGTCTATACATTCCAACCTATTCCTACGTTCGCTGCTTTTGCTACACACTAAGTCTACACATTACAATCATTACCTATGTCCAAGTCTGTACAGAGTCTGGCAGCGTCTCACGCATCATCTCACCAAGTCTGTACAGCGTCTGCCTTGTCTCGCCATACACGACCAAGTCTGTACAGCCTTCTATTGCAAGAGTTCAAGACTGCACATGTCTTCCAAGTCTGTACAGCCCAAGTCTGTACATCCGATGGTCTCATGCATTGTCTTCCAAGTCTGTACAACCCAAGTCTATACATTGGTCGGTGGTAAGTCTATACACTCTCTACACTGCATGCTCTCACAATCATCTTCAAGTCTATACATTGGTCGGTGGCAAGTCAATACATTGCACTGTGCTTCAGGCATTCCACGCTAAGTCTGTACAGCCATTCCTTTAGATCGAAGTCTATACATCACTGTTCATGCATCGGTTCTTCAAGTCTATACATCGGTGCACTGTACATCATCATTCAAAGTCTGCACATCCCAGTGTTCAAGCCTTTCAAGTCTGTACATTGGTTCAGGGTTTCCAAGTCTGTACACTGGTCCTCAAGCATTTCAAGTCTATACATTGGTTCAGACTTTCCAAGTCTGTACATTGGCCTTCAAGATTCTCAAAGTCTGTGCAGCCTACTTTGTCGTTCAGAGTTCAAAGTCTATACATCGTGGGGCTTCGAGTCTTCAAGTCTGTACATCCTTCAAGGGCCACGTCTGCACACTGTCTCGCTCACATCTTCAAGGGGTAAGTCTATACAATGGATATGGGTGTGCATCGTGAAGTCTATACATTGATTGCCTACCCTACACACACCAAGTCCATACATTGCATATGTTCATCAAAGTCTAGACATTGCATTGTCTTCACTCTAAGTCTATACATTCTGGTTGCTTCAACTTAAGTCTATACATTATGATTGCATCATTGCACGCCATGTCTGCACATCGGTTGCACAGCACAACTAAGTCTATACATTAGACTGCTTTATGCATTTCACAGAAGTCTATACATTAGACTGCTTCATGCATTTCACAGAAGTCTACACATTTCCCTCTGTTATATTAATGCATCATTCTGCAAGTCTGTACAGTAAGGTCGCATGAAGGCTTTCAAGTCTATACATTCTCACGTTGTATATACTTGCTTATTTGCTGCCTCTAAAGTCTATACACTATGTGTTAAAAGGCTGAACTAATTCGATACACTCTTTTGTCTCTGGCTATAGATGACTCAGGTTAATGAGTGGCACGTGATCTGAGGTTGTCACCTGGCACGTGATCCAAGATGCTGAGAAGCCGCCACGTGGTCTGAAGCTTGGGCGGGAATCAAAGAGAGCACACGCCCTAGCTGCTTACGGCTGCTATAAAAGGAAGGCTTCTTCCACTGAAGAAGACTGACGAAGTGGATGAGAGACAGAAGAAAAAGAGAGATCGAGATAGAAGGATAGAGCTGTAGAGAGGCAGTGAGCAGAAGAAAAAAGAAGAAGTGTGAGAGAACAGAAGAAGAAAAAGAAAGAGAAAGAGAGATGGAGAGCTCGTGAAGAAGAAGAGAAGTCTTGCTGTCTTCACTGGACCTTGGATCATATCCAACCCAGTTTGATCCTGCGAGAGCTTTTTCTGCATTTCATTTTTCCAGCTTTCTGTTGCTGCATTTTTGTTTTTCCTTTTGACTATTCACTAGTTGTTCTTCCGATCCTCTAGTGTGAGGTCGGGTTCCCTCCAGTTTGGAGGAAGAGAGACTTGCGTCTCTAGTAGCCTTTGACTGGGTGTCGTTGGTTGTTTCCCTCCGGCTGGGAGGAAGGGAGGTCCGAGACCTCTAGGTTGCAAGTGGCTGGGAGTCACTTGTGTGTTTCCTCCGGTTTGGAGGAAGGGAGGATTGGTCCTCCGGTTCTGGTCTTGTGGGTTGCAAGTCCAGGTACTCCCTCCTAGTCTGAAGGAAGAGAGACTGTGTGTCTCTGGTTTCCAAGTGGCTGGGAGTCACTTGGGGTGTCCCTCCGGTTGGGAGGAAGAGGGGAGGTTGTTCCCCTGGTCATGCTATGTGGCAGCATCTGTTGTAGACTGAGTCTGCTTGTCTAGCGTTGCTAGTGGAAGCCTCACTTCAGTTTGGAGTGAGGGGTGGACGTAGGTCTGTGGACCGAACCACATAAAAATCCTGGTGTCCCTTGTGGTTTTTTTTTTTTATAAAGCCAGTCATCTAGGAAGAGAATAGGGAGAGTGCACCCCCATCCAAAGGACGGGAATGTTCTCACTCCACCAATCACCCACTAGATGATCATTTTATTGCTATCAGAATGTAATTACATCATCAATAGAGGATAAAACCTCTTGTATGTAAAATGGAGAAAAATCCTATACAAGCTTAATGCGGATGTTTGGCAAACCCCAAGCATCAGCCAAAACATACCCCTTAGCCAGCAATGGCAGCTCCCGAATACATGAAAATACATAGCTACTTCCCTTAGCTACTGCATAATTGGCTAATGCATCTGCCACTTGGTTAGACTCTCTATAAGAGTGAACAATAGGGCAGTGAAAGGTTGGAAATAATTGTAGAAGTTCCTGCCACCAGGGGAGAAGAGTCCATGGGGGGTTTTTTTAGAAGCCAACATATCAATTAAAGCCATTGAATCAGTATATATCACAGCCAAAGAGATACCATGGACCTGTGCCAGCCTTAATCCATCCAACAAAGCACGACCTTCTGCAGCCATATTTGTACCAGAGCCATAGAAGAAGGCAAACCCCATGAAAAGCTTCCCATTTTCGTCTCTAATGCTGCCACCCCCCTGCTAAACCTGGGTTTCCCTTACTTGCACCGTCCACATTTAAAGCTAGACCCTCAGCAGGAGCAACCCAACGGACACTAAGGAAGCTTGGATGGGAGTAGGAGAGAGCAATGCCAAATTCCTGCAGGATTCCCTGATAATCTGTGTTGACCCCTTGCTTAAACTTTGTCTTGCTAACAACATATGCAACTTCTGTAATTATATGATATGCAGTATTGGAATAACTGAAGTATTTACCTTCATATCTCACTCTGCATCTATATTTCCAGATCTCCCAGATAATCATGATGATTAACAATAGAGATATAAATGCTTTCGGTTTATAAAGAGCAGCCTTATTCATAGCAAACTTCAGCCTACTTGTAATATTGTTAAGTTCCAGACAGCTTGCATTGATCAGAGATCCAAATCTATTCCAAAGGAAAGTAGCTATATCACTATTAACAAATAGATGGTCCATGTCTTCAGTATTCTGGTTAGAAGAGCAGCAGTTGCAGCAGGAGGCCAGGTTTATACCACTCTTCTGAATTAAGCTATCAACAGGAACAGCTTGACACAAAACCTTCCAACAAAATATGGAAGCTCGCGGAGAGAGGTATTTCTGCCAAAGATTTCTGAACTTTACATCCGGCCGAGGAGTTTGAATTCTGCATATGTTGTGCGCAGTTTTAAAACTGAATTTACCTGAGCTTGAAAGAGCCCAAACCGAGATGTCTTCTCCTCTATGTAAGACCATCGCTTGAAGTTGGTCTTTCAATTGCAGGTCTTCAACTTTATCCCAGACTGGATGAAGGCGATTAGCTAAGGCCTCTTGAACAGAGCAGTTCAAGGAGTCTGAGTCAAGCTGCAAAGAAAAAAGAGTAGCCAGGGATGCGTCTTTGCACCAGCAGTCCTTGAGAAAATTAGTGTTGGCCCCGTCCTGAATAATCATTCTGGAGCCTGCCATGTAGATGATTTTAGCCTTCTCAAAGTCCTGTTTCTTAATACCTGCCAGGAAAGGATATTTGCAATCTGAAATATGCCGACCATTGAGATATTTGCTTCTAACAAAAATAGCCCAGGGGGAGTTGCTGTTTATAGCCTGCCAAATCAATTTCACATAAAAGCATAGCTGAATTTCCTTCAAACCTCTGATTCCAAGACCTCCTTCTTCTACCGGACAGCAGATTCTATCCCATGAAACCCAATGCTTCCTGTGGGAATTTTCATAGCCCTGCCAGAAAAAATTTGAGCAAATATTCCCAATCTGTTTAAGAATAGTGTATGGGATTGAGGCTGCATTAGCTGTGTATACAAGAATAGCAGATAAAACTGTCCTAATTAGGACCAGTCTGCCTGCCTGTGATAACAGCTTACTTTGCCAACCAGCCAATCTGATGTTGATTTTATCAATGAGATACTTAAAGTGAGAAGTCTTCACACGACCCTTGAAGAGAGGAAAACCGAGGTAAGTGATGCTGCCAATCCTTGAACAGTACCCAGTCAACTGAGATATCCGGGCAATAGAGCACTGAGGCATTTTCTTAGCAGTTAGGAAATAACTTTTGTGAGCATTGATGCATTGACCAGATGCAGCTTGGTATCTCCCCAGGAACAACATTAACTGCTTTATAGAGGCCATACAACCATTAATGAATATCACAGAATCATCAGCATAAAGTAAATGAGTTATGGGCTGAACCCTTCTAGAGAGATGAAAATATTTACACCGACCAGACTGGAAAAGCTGTGCAAGACCCCTACTCATGACCTCTTCAGCAATAATGAATAAAGATAGAGCAAGGGGATCTCCTTGGCGAACACATCTGGTGGACTTAAAGTAACCTTTTATTTGACCATTAAAAGAGATAGAAAACCAGCAGTTAACTAGCAATTGGGAAATCAAGGAAACAAATCTGCTGCAAAAACCAAAGCTCCTAAGGACCATGAACAGAAAGTCCCATTCCAAACGATCATAAGCTTTAGCCATATCAAGTTGCATGATTATATTATGGCCCCTCACAGTCTTATCAATATCTATAATCATCTCCTTTGCCATCAGAAAATTGTCAGTAAGGTGTCTGCCATATACAAATCCACTTTGCTCCTTTGAAATAATCATTGGAAGAATAGAACTCAACCTCTCACATAGAATTTTTGAAACAATTTTATAAGTAAAATTGCACAAACTGATTGGCCTGAAATTAGCAAATGTAGAGGGACTTTTCTTCTTAGGGACAAGGCAGATAGTAGTAGAGGTGATGCCTTGAGGCAATCCCCACCCCTGGAAAAAGCTTTGGACAACATTCACCACATCATCTGCAACTATATCCCAGCAATGGGAGAAAACCCCCCCAGAGAATCCATCTGGCCCAGGGGAGCTGTTTCCAGACAAAGAAAGCATAACTTTCTTCACCTCATCTGCTGAGGGAATTGATGGGGGCATCTCTCACCCTTCATATTTACCGGTTGTTCACCAGCATGGTTCCATTATGTCTGTCACATTTTTCTGATTCAGTTCATGTAATTTTCATATTTTCTTTGAGTCATAATTATGTAATTTTCATTTTATTTGAGTCATGTCCCTAGGTCTTACATTTATTTTCCTAAGTTTGAGTGTCATTAGATTGTTTAGTGTGCTATTGGGCCCAATTCATTGGGCTTGGCCCATGAGCCCCCCTACCCCTTCGGTTATTTGTTATTAAGTCTTTTGTCAGGGTCTTATTGTAAAATGTGGGTTTCCTATATATAGGGCCCCATTTCCTTCATTTGAGGGGAATGAATCAATGAATGAAAAATGTGCCATTTTGTGAGTTCTATCTTCATTTTTATGGTGGAGTGAATCCATTAGTGAGGTGAGAAACCTTAGGGAGAGAATCCCACCCATCCCTCTCTTAATCTCTCTCTTTCACTCCCCTTTCTCTCTCCTCCACACCCAATTTCGAAAATTTTCTCTCTCCTCCCTTCCCAACCACCACTCTCCCACCTACCCCCATTAAAGGCCACTCCCCTTCCCCACACATCCCATTACTCCACCCCCTAGTCCCAAGGGAGCATCCCCAATCACTAAGTCACCCTCCAACCACCTCATCCCTTTCCCAAGCACCCTTCCCTCTCCCCCATGCAACCCTCCACTTCCCTAGACCATTTGAATACAAAAATCCCCTTCCCTCCATAGCCCTAGGGCGCCCAAGAACCCTCCCCTTTGGTTAGGGTCGCCCCCCTCTCATCCTCTCCATCTTCCCTTGTTCACCTCCATCACCCCACCTTCTACCATCTAGAGTAAGAGGACCTGCAGAAGACCTGAAGCTTGCAGTAGCGACCCCGACCTCTCCCGGACGTTCATGGAAGCCCAAGAGTAGTCCATAGAAGTGTCTGCCTATCCTCTTCGCAACGGCGGTGGTCTCGTCCCCTTCCGAGCTCCGAGCTGACCGGGAGATCCGTTCTCCCACAACTGCGCAGAGCTGCCCCTGCTGAGTACCAGAACCAGATTAGAAGCTCTGCCACGACGAACCTCGGAGGAATCAGCCCACAAGCTCTTCTACAAAGTTCTTCTTCTTCCTGTCTACTTTCAGAATCAAGAAGCGGAATTTCGTTCGGCATCCTGTGGCAGGAGTTATCATTTTTCTCCCTTAGCTCTGTCATCCTGCTACCCACAGTCTGCATCGACCAGTCATCAGTGTTCAGAGATCTCTGGTCTTCTCTGGCATCTTCTGGCCTCCCCGTTAGTTTTTCTGGGAAGAGGACTTGTCCATGATTCCAATGACACCAACGGTGCTCGATTCCGAGTTCGGGAGCTGTCGGGGCATCCTCTGCAACCAGCTGTTGGAAATTAGGAGCTAGCTCTACAGAGATCCTGATCCAAAGAGAAAGCTTCACCACGGCAAACCCCCGAGGAATCAGGCCACGAGATCTTCTACAAAGTTCTTCTTCTTCCTATCTACTTTCAGAATCAAGAAGCGGAACTCCGTTCAGCATCCTGTGGAAGGAGTTATCCTTTTTCTCCCTCAGTTACACGGTCCTGCTGCCCACAGTCTGCATCGACCAGTCGCCATTGTTCTGCGTCCCCTGATCTTCTCTGACATTGGTTGGCTTCCCCGTCAGTTTTTCTGCACAGAAGACTCATCCACGGTTCCAGCAACTCTGACGGTGCTTGATTCCGAGTCCGGGAGCTGTCGGGACACCCTCTGCAACTTACTGCTAGAAATCAGAAGCTGCCAGTCCGAGGGTCTGCCTCCCTGTTCGGGCCTCCATCCAGATCAGCCTCGACACCAGAAGAATTCAGCAAAAATTGGACGACTTCCCTGGCTTCCTACGAAGCTTTTCCAGGTGGTTTCATCCCCAACAAAAATCGGTAGCAGTCGCAGCAGTCAGTTCTCCACTTGGCTGTCAGCACCCACAGAACGCGGGCAGAATCGGCAATCTCCATCTTCGGTGTTCCTTGCTCATTTTCCCCTCCCCGCTTGGCTGGCTGAAGGCCCCTCCCTGCGTGGAGGTAATTTTGGTTGTAATATCCATTAACCCCCACCCCAAGATCCCCCTCCTGCAAGAGGTGTAGTATTGTAACTTCTCTTGGGCAGGTCAAGCTTCCCCGGCGCGGCGTGTGGGGAACACACGCTTCCCCGCTCGCCCACGTCTCCGACTCGGGGCCGGTGTCCTCACACCGGTCAGGTATATGCTGAACCCTCCCTGGATATTTGTGTTTTCTTAGTATCATTTCTAAGTTCAGCCGGCGAGGAAGAGAGTGCCCGGTCCCGTGATTCCCGATCACGAGTGGCCACCGCGGTTTGAGTGAGGAGAGATCCCCGTACCCTCAAGGCACGGCGTCCGCCCCACTGATGTGGGTGCTCCAATCCAAGGGAGGGGAACTCATTGGCCAAGTCATCACCCTAAGCAGCGTGGTTGAGGCTCTCGAATCCACCCTACCATCACTTAGTCACCACGGGGAAAGGGTTGTGTTGCGACATCGGTCCGCCAACATCGAGTCTGCTAATTTGTAAGTGGGCTTGCAAGTCTAGGTCCGAGGTTCATTTGGTTGATACCATTGCACCCTTAGGTCGTGTCACATCAAGTGGTATCAGAGCAAGTCTTTGACTTGTTCTCACAAGTCAAGTCCATGGGCACGCTTGCATTAGAGTTCTCATCGGATCGTTCCATGCATTATCCACCTCCCATTGTCATTAAGTCTACAGACCAAAAGGCCCAAATTCCCATCATATCCCAAGCATACCTACCTAATGGGAGCCCCACAGAAATTGACTTCATCTACATGGTAGAAGATAATTGGGTATCCCCAGAAATTGTAGCCACCCTCTCTACGACCGGACAAATTGTGCACAACGGAGACCTAGTCTTCGTTGAATTCCATAAATGGTTTGGAGAGATCAAATACTTTGATGGAGCATGGTGTCAAATTGGTACTTTGGAAGGCCCTTGCATAATCCTAGGGAAACAATGGCTTGATGAACGGAATACCACCTTCCACCCATTGCGTTGGTCTTGCCTAGTTCATTCCCCACATCTCCCGGGAGCCTATGGTTTCAACAACCTTTTGTTCCCTCACCCACCGGAGCCCCATATCCGGCCACCATGCCCTCTCAACCCACTTCAAAGAATGAATGAGGTCATGAATGAACATGAGGAGAACCCGGCCCACAAGACCAAATCCCTGGGATTGGACACCAACCCAAATCCCTTCCCCACATTCAAGGAAATTCATACTGCTATCAATAAGGAAGAAGGACATCAACTCATCCCCGCCCAAACAAACACATACCTCCCCAAACCACTCAATCTCACACAAAAGGTGGTGACCGTAGGAGAACTCATCATCAAATGGCTCAAGCAAAATCCCATCCCTCATGCCTTGTACTTTCAAACCCCAACCATGGAGCACCCTTTCCAATTAGCACCCATTAACTCCTATCACACCACATTCCAATCCTACTATGAGGTAAATGGTTGGGATGATCTCCTCAATGGTTTAGAATGGCAACTAAAGTTGACTTGCTTATTGACCATAGGAGCGGCCCACCTAAGAAGACTTAGTCTCATCCACCCATGTGATGGTTCTATCACCTCAGTCTTCACCATTGGTTGCTACACTAGTGACCTCCTTCTCATTCTCCCCATGGATGAAGAACCCATCATGGTCCACTCCACTACCATTAAGATCCCAAGTACCTTGATCGACTGGCCCACTAAAGACCTTGGTCCAGTTACCTTGGGGAAGGATGACCCACTATGCGTAGACCATGTGGACATAGAGTTCCTTCCTCTAGGAAGCCCAGTCTATTACCCCTTTGATCCCTTCCAATGGGAGCCTAGTTACCCATGTGATACCATATACCTAGGAAGCAAGGAAGAGCCCCTCTCCATAATGCCCACCTTCCTAGATCATTTTGACCCTTTCACATGGAAGTTCAAAGGCCATCCCACACCCATACACATGGAAGTCATCTTTGGGATAGGAATGCATAAGTCTTGGCACAACACATCACTTGGCATGATTCATAAGACGGGTCCATTCATTCACATCACCCACATGTCAAGTAGGAAGCATGAATGGACCATTTTCGGATGTAATGGTCCACCTCCATTCATCATGAGTCTTAAGCATGATAGGTGCATTCTTGGATGTCCGGGTCCCCCGGCATTTGCCACCCCTTCGCATGATAAAGCTACATTTGGAGGTCCAGGCCCTCCTATCCTCACTAATCTTCATAGGGAGTCTAGACATGCTAGGTCCACATTTGGGTGCCCGGGACCCCCAACATCCAATAGAGTGCTAGCATTCACCAACTATGTCTCAGGATTGCATACTTGCAGGCCCATCATCAAAGGTAAAAGGATTTGTCAAAGGCGAATTGATACCTGCAAAAGAAACCAAGACTTCCAAGAGGGTGACTATCTGATGGTCAGGATGAAGAGGCTCTTCCCTAGAGTCGCCTCTACGCTCAGGGATCGAGAGACTGGACCCTTTAAGGTCTTGGGGCGATTGAGCATAAATGCCAATGAGTTGGTCCTTCTGAAGGAATATGGGGTCAACCCTCATTGTAGTGTGGCGGACCTTGTGCCCTGCAAGGGCCCCGCGGTGGCACCTAGCGAGGATATTGAGCCCATACCCCCTTTTAAGAGTGACCCCACCAATAAGAATCCCCTTCTAACCTTGAGAGCTCGGCATGAGCACAAAGATTTGATACTAGTTAAACATAATGACACCATCAGGAGCAGGGCAATCCAGCAGTATCTTGTGAGGTGGAAGGGCCGGCCACGATGGTGGACACATGGGCGAGCTAGGAAAGACTCTTACAAGACGGAGTCGAGCTCTTTGCACCCCGGGAGTATGATGGGGGCATCTCTCACCCTTCATGTTTACCGGTTGTTCACCAGCATGGTTCCATTATGTCTGTCACATTTTTCTGATTCAATTCATGTAATTTTCATATTTTCTTTGAGTCATAATTATGTAATTTTCATTTTATTTGAGTCATGTCCCTAGGTCTTACATTTATTTTCCTAAGTTTGAGTGTCATTAGATTGTTTAGTGTGCTATTGGGCCCAATTCATTGGGCTTGGCCCATGAGCCCCCCTACCCCTTCGGTTATTTGTTATTAAGTCTTTTGTCAGGGTCTTATTGTAAAATGTGGGTTTCCTATATATAGGGCCCCATTTCCTTCATTTGAGGGGAATGAATCAATGAATGAAAAATGTGCCATTTTGTGAGTTCTATCTTCATTTTTATGGTGGAGTGAATCCATTACTGAGGTGAGAAACCTTAGGGAGAGAATCCCACCCATCCCTCTCTTAATCTCTCTCTTTCACTCCCCTTTCTCTCTCCTCCACACCCAATTTCGAAAATTTTCTCTCTCCTCCCTTCCCAACCACCACTCTCCCACCTACCCCCATTAAAGGCCACTCCCCTTCCCCACACATCCCATTACTCCACCCCCTAGTCCCAAGGGAGCATCCCCAATCACTAAGTCACCCTCCAACCACCTCATCCCTTTCCCAAGCACCCTTCCCTCTCCCCCATGCAACCCTCCACTTCCCTAGACCATTTGAATACAAAAATCCCCTTCCCTCCATAGCCCTAGGGCGCCCAAGAACCCTCCCCTTTGGTTAGGGTCGCCCCCCTCTCATCCTCTCCATCTTCCCTTGTTCACCTCCATCACCCCACCTTCTACCATCTAGAGTAAGAGGACCTGCAGAAGACCTGAAGCTTGCAGTAGCGACCCCGACCTCTCCCGGACGTTCCTGGAAGCCCAAGAGTAGTCCATAGAAGTGTCTGCCTGTCCTCTTCGTAACGGCGGTGGTCTCGTCCCCTTCCGAGCTCCGAGCTGACCGGGAGATCCGTTCTCCCACAACTGCGCAGAGCTGCCCCTGCTGAGTACCAGAACCAGATTAGAAGCTCTGCCACGACGAACCTCGGAGGAATCAGCCCACAAGCTCTTCTACAAAGTTCTTCTTCTTCCTGTCTACTTTCAGAATCAAGAAGCGGAATTTCGTTCGGCATCCTGTGGCAGGAGTTATCATTTTTCTCCCTCAGCTCTGTCATCCTGCTACCCACAGTCTGCATCGACCAATCATCAGTGTTCAGAGATCTCTGGTCTTCTCCGGCATCTTCTGGCCTCCCCGTTAGTTTTTCTGGGAAGAGGACTTCTCCACGATTCAATGACACCAACGGTGCTCGATTCCGAGTTCGGGAGCTGTCGGGGCATCCTCTGCAACCAGCTGTTGGAAATCAGGAGCTAGCTCTACAGAGATCCTGATCCGAAGAGAAAGCTTCACCACGGCAAACCCCCGAGGAATCAGGCCACGAGCTCTTCTACAAAGTTCTTCTTCTTCCTGTCTACTTTCAGAATCAAGAAGCAGAACTCCGTTCAGCATCACGTGGAAGGAGTTATCCTTTTTCTCCCTCAGTTACACGGTCCTGCTGCCCACAGTCTGCATCGACTAGTCGCCATTGTTCTGCGTCCCCTGATCTTCTCCGACATTGGTTGGCTTCCCCGTCAGTTTTTCTGCACAGAAGACTCATCCACGGTTCCAGCGACTCTGACGGTGCTTGATTCCGAGTCCGGGAGCTGTCGGGACACCCTCTGCAACTCACTGCTAGAAATCAGAAGCTGCCAGTCCGAGGGTCTGCCTCCCTGTTCGGGCCTCCATCCAGATCAGCCTCGACACCAGAAGAATTCAGCAAAAATTGGACGACTTCCCTGGCTTCCTATGAAGCTTTTCCAGGTGGTTTCATCCCCAACAAAAATCGGTAGCAGTCGCAGCAGTCGGTTCTCCACTCGGCTGTCAGCACCCACAGAATGCGGGCAGAATCGGCAATCTCCATCTTCGGTGTTCCTTGCTCATTTTCCCCTCCCCGCTTGGCCGGCTGAAGGCCCCTCCCTGCGTGGAGGTAATTTTGGTTGTAATATCCATTAACCCCCACCCCAAGATCCCCCTCCTGCGAGAGGTGTAGTGTTGTAACTTCTCTTGGGCAGGTCAAGCTTCCCCGGCGCGGCGTGTGGGGAACACACGCTTCCCCGCTCGCCCACGTCTCCGACTCGGGGCCGGTGTCCTCACACCAGTCAGGTATATGCTGAACCCTCCCTGGATATTTGTGTTTTCTTAGTATCATTTCTAAGTTCAGCCGGCGAGGAAGAGAGTGCCCGGTCCCGTGATTCCCGATCACGAGTGGCCACCGCGGTTTGAGTGAGGAGAGATCCCCGTACCCTCAAGGCACGGCGTCCGCCCCACTGATGTGGGTGCTCCAATCCAAGGGAGGGGAACTCATTGGCCAAGTCATCACCCTAAGCAGCGTGGTTGAGGCTCTCGAATCCACCCTACCATCACTTAGTCACCACGGGGAAAGGGTTGTGTTGCGACATCGGTCCGCCAACATCGAGTCCGCTAATTTGTAAGTGGGCTTGCAAGTCTAGGTCCGAGGTTCATTTGGTTGATACCATTGCACCCTTAGGTCGTGTCACATCAGGAATTAAGCACAAAGAAGAATTCTGCTCATTATTAATCAAAGAAGGGATTGCTTCAAATATCCTATCATCAATTGTATGAGGTTCAGCGGACAGAAGGGACTTAAAGAAGTCCACTGCACCATCAGCTAGAATAGCTTGATCATCCACCCACTCCTCATTAATTTTTAACTTGTGAATGAAGTTCCTCTACCTTTTAACTTGGGTGTAATGGTGGAAAAATTGGGTGTTACGATCACCACAAGAAATCCATTCCACCCTAGACTTTTGATACCAATACACCTACTCTCTAGATAGAATAAGACGCAAATCAGCATTAGCTTTCTGCATCAGTATACGGTTGTTAACAGAGGGATCAGAATCAAATTTCATTTGAGCCTGTGCAACAAGAGCCTCAATTTTGCTCTTAGCCTGAAATATGTTGCCAAAGATTTCTTTGTTCCATTTTTGTAAATCAGCCTTCAAGCATTTTAATTTGTACTGTAGAGTAACAAAAGGATGAACATCAGTTTGAGAATATTTGTTCCAGCTATCCTTTACAAAGTCTAAGAAATTCTCATGAGAGTGCCACATATGTTGATACATAAATCTCCCAGGAGAATGTTGAGTGGACTTCATAGTCATCAGTAAAGGAGCATGATCTGAAGGGTCACGGACTAAATGTTTAACTGAAAGAAACTTGGGTGAACTAACCCAGAATGAGTTAAGTAATATTCTGTCCAACCGAGCTTTGATGGAGGAAGAACCAATTTGATTGTTTGACCAAGTATATAATGAGCCAGAGAAGCCTGCATCTACTAAGCCAGCCGCTGCTAAGAAACCTTAAAAATCAGTCATAGCAGTCATGGAAGAAAAAGAACCACCACATTTTTCATCCGGAGATGCAATGCAGTTAAGGTCACCCCCTAGTAACCAAGGGATATTAACATCTCGACTGTACTCCATTAAAGAATCAAAAAGAATTCTGCGTTCGATAACATTGCAGGAGGCATACACTGCAGTGAAAAGCAGAACTACCTTCTCATTGTCCTTAATTCCAACAATTAGATATTGCGGATGAGAATCAACTATATCTAAACAAATATTTGATTTGTAAAGAATCCATATCTTGGAAGCATCCCCGTCATTACCAACAAAGGACTGCATATTAATCCTCCGGGCTATTGTGTGAGCTCTACTAAAACTAATCCGAGGTTCAGAGATAGCCACCAAACCTGCATTATTGACACTAATATGATGAGCCAAACTCCTTTGAGTAGCTTTATTACCAATACCCCTGACATTCCAAATTAATGCAGAATTTAACATGGGTTATAAAAGCATAGGTTTAGTGGCCAGATTTTTGGCTTTTGCCCTTGTCAACTGAGCATCACTGAACAGAACACCTGGCAAAACTGAAACTTCAGTAGGTTTTGATACATGAAGCAGCTCCTTCCCTTTTTGTGTTTGACCCCCAAGCATTTTAACATTCTCATCCTTTGACATTTTAGAAATAAGCTCTGAATTCTCTGTAGTTATTACCAATTTGTCTGAACAGAAAGAATTTGATTTCCCCTGAGTAGTCTCGTGATAACTCTAAATTGAAGGCAGCTCATCAGAATCCAAAACCTCTGTAGTATGGGGAAGTTTCTCTAAAATTATCCCCGAAGGAGCATTACAACAAGCAACATGTGAGGGACCAGGATTTTCTTATTCTCCAATGCATCTAAGTTCCGAAAGCTATCCGTAGGATCACAGACCAAATTAGTCACTGTAGTTTCCTTGCTATGAGCGACACCATCAATCAACTCCGAACTCTCCAGGACTTGATTAAAGACTGAAAATCTATTCCCTGTCTCTGCAACCGAAGGAAGATTTGACATAACTGGCCTTGACTTAATGTCTTGCCAGGAGACATGCTTAACCTCCGGGCGATTTATTTTTCTTATCAAAGTCACCCGAGATAGATTTTTACCTCGATTCTTTTTACATTCCTTTTCCAGGTGCCCAATCTTGTGGCAGAATGAGCATAAATGAGGCACCCGGTGATAGTTAATCGGCTGCCAAAATCCTGCATTGTCAATACCGATCCAAATCATGTCTTTCCTCTACAAATCTAGATCCATTTCTACACAAACTAAGGCTTCAGATGTGTTCGTCATAGCTATAGTGGCATCATGAATACGAAGAACTGGACCAACATTGCCTGCAATCGATCGGAGCATGTCCTCATGGTAAAAATTAACAGGAATAGAAGGAAAACCGATCCATACCGGGATAGTAGATGGATCCGCATTGAAGTCGAAGTCATGGGACCATCTGAAGAATCTAAACAGAAAACCTTTGATATAAAGGTTTTTTTACAGAAGAACACGAAGGAAATCCTCCTCCGAACCCAATCTGACCAAAACATGTCTGGCATTAAGTCTACTAATGATAAATTCAGATCTCAGGTGAAGCCGCTGCGCAAGACACAGCTTAATCTTCGGTATAGTAGGCCGGCCATACGAGCACTTGGCAATTATAGCATTCTGGAGTGAAGAACAGGAGGCCTGAACTTCATCTTGAGAGAAGAACACAGCCGGCTCACCCTTATCCATGAACGCAGGGGGTTTCACCTGGAGAGGAGGAGCAGGACGGCGATGGATTTCCAAGACCATCTGAGCATAAGATCTTCAAGGCACAACCTGAATCGGATCAGAGGAGCAACCTTCCTTCGATATCGGAGGAGCAGGAACCTCCCCAGCCACACCAGCCATCGCCGGCAGGGCGGGGAGCTCACCGGAAGAACAGAGGAAACCAACGCGGGAAAAACCAGAGCTTCTCTCTCTAACTGCCCCTTGTGGTTTGACTTTCTTATTTGTTCATTTAATTGCTGCGTATTAGATGTTTGCATAGGATCGAGTGAGGGCTAATTATAGTGAGTTGTCTTGCCGAGATGATCCTAAGTATTCTCAGAATATAGCTGCAACTATTTTTAATTCCGCATAACTGAGCTTTAAGTTTTTAATTAAGCTATATTTTTAAAGGGGAGATTCATTCACCCCCCCTCTGAATCTATCGCACCTGACTCAACAATTCAGACGGAGGTGCCTCCTCCTCAACCGCTCGCCACGTGTCTGAACCATAGAAAGCAGATTAAGAGCAAGAAGACCCCAAGTCCGCAAGGAGGAAGGCCAAGTTCCTGAACCCCTTACCTATCGACAACAACACTCGAGCGAGGTAGCCCTCAATGTTGGAAGAAGTCACCAAATTAGGAGTCTCCCGACGATTCTGCTGAAGTATAGCAACCTCCTCTTCCACCTCCGGAGAGAACACAGTCTGCTTCGGAGGAATGTTCGGGTGGAAATTGGGCGTTGTTGGGAAATTCCAGGCTACGCCAACCGCCAATGGGCCCACCCAGAAATATTGGGTCTTCCAACCTTTGTGAGAAGAGTCCTTCCTAGAGAGGGACACACAGCTCCTCCCCCGCCTTGCCTAAATATAGAAGAAGCCTCACCCCTCATGAGCATGCTCTTTCAACTTAAAGAAGTAATGGAAAATATCCTGCGAGGCACGCACCCCACACTGGCCGCAAAGGAAAATGAACGAGAAGATGGAAGTGTAAGAGTTGGAGACCAGCTGGACAGGAGCCAACCGGTAGAACCGAAACAACTCAGCGACAAAAGGATGAAGGGGCAAACGAAAGCCACACTTCCAAGCCAGAAGAAAAGAGCAAAAGAGGCCAGAACGGGTGGACAGGCTAGACTCATGAGGCTCAGGCGCCAGGAACTGGAACCGCCAAGGCAACCCGTAGCGACTCTCCAGCCGCTTCACCTCCGCCTCCCCCAGCTCACTGCAGGACGGCTCCGGCGGTGTCAAGAAAAATCTGGGGGTCTGTTCTCTCTGTCGCCCCTCAGCCTCAGAATGATGGTCCGCCATGAGATAGAGAGAAGAAGAAGGGGAAAGCTCTAAGCTAGAGAACTTCGGAGAAGAAAGGGAGCTTACAAATCGCCGCCTCAGGAAGCTCTCCTAGCTCCGACGGCTACGACGATTCTCCGCCCTTCCGAAACTACTCTCACAGCGCGGGAGTCCCCCTCAAATATAGCTACCAAGAGAGGCTAAACCCTAAAACCTCGGAGATAAAGGGACGCAAAATGTGTAATGCCTAAAAACCCTGACGGGAGGCGGCGCGACGTCCTATCTCCTGAGGAGGGGCCTTCTATTACTCATCATAACGGGCGTATTTTCAAGGTGAGCTACGTCACGCGGCCCCTACCAAAGAGATATCTTTACCCAACTAGTGCCACAGACAGTCCAGCCCAATTGCTACTCGTCCGAGCCTAATCTTGGCTCGGGAGTAGGAGGGGAACAAGTGGAGAGGGGAAATCTCACCGCCAGTATAGAGAGGCCAACCGAGGTCCAAACCGGACCGAACAAGGCTCAACTCCTCTAAGTGGCAGCCCTTGGGCCCACGTATTATGAAGCCCAAAAACTCACTCGGTACAAGTGCTTCCTAGGCGGCCGTCGGGTTGGGAAGTCCGAGCATCAGTCGATCGGGAAAGCTCTCTTGGAGCCCCTTATTCCTTGTCCCGACCCAGCACTTATCCCTCGGGAGACCACTCCTGACCAAGTGCCATTTGCTCGGGCTCACTGATGGAAGCTTAATGATTCAGCCGTTGCTAATCCTTTAATGGCAGGAAGCTCAAGGGGACAAGGGAAACCAAGAGTCCGCGCGTCGTAAGGAGCCCGCATGAAGGACGTAACCCCCCCTGGAACCCCTCCGCTTACAGGGATCAATTCGCACAACCAGCCACTATTTAAACAGGACATGCCCGACTGCGATGGGAGAGCTTAAGTGAGCTTAAGCACACCCAAGTAAGCCTGAGCAGGAACCACTTCACCTTTTGGTAGAGAGGAATCTCGCGCTCCCACTTTCCTCTAATTCTCCTCTTCGCATCTGTGCTCTACTACATGTGCTGACTTAAGCATCAGAGGGTCTTCCCCGGGGATCTATCCCTGGGCACCTCTGACTAGTTTCCCTTCTTACAGTTTATACTTCAAGGGTACGTGGTCATCTTCCTCCCCGCTCAGGAGCAGCGCGAGATCGCCCCTCTTCAAAACTTCTTTTAAAAGAAAGAACTGCATTCTTGTTTAATAGAGATGAACCAATTTTCCATAATAGAGCCCTGTCAACCTCCTATTATCTTTACTCATATAAACTAATGGCACCTCTAGGAGTTACTCAAAGACAGTATTGAAGTTAAACACAAAAATAGTTCTGTTCAGGTTCTTAGGGTTTCAGAACAAACATTTTCATATTTTTCTTTTTAGCTTAGAATAATTTTTTTAAGAGCAATCAAGTATAGTCAAAACCTTTTGACTTAAGGGTACATGTTAATCAGAGGCCAGTACCCCTAGTTACTCAGTGAGACTAACTATCTTGCTTCAATTTGAACAGAGATAGCAAGGACACCTCATGACTAGGTCCACTCCATTTCTTTGATGGATGGTTTAGTTTCTCAGTGTAGCCTTTGTCATTGCTCTGCCATGAGCGTTGAAATACAATTTTATCAAGCTTCCTTTAGAGTTTTCAGATTGTTCTATGTTTAAAAACAATACTCTATCCAAGTATCACAACCAAAGGCAATCATAATTCTAGATTTTCAGATTCAAGAAGATTTAACAAGACACAACAATGTGAAAGCTGGTTAAGACCTATTAAACTAAAACAGCTTCTTTTCAAGTCAATTTATCTTTAAACTCAAGGAAATCATTAAAATCAAACCGGCAAGTTATTTAGGAGCATCATAATCTTGTATAATAGAAGATTCCGAAACAAGGATGTTCAAATTTATGATCATAGTACACAGACTGGAATCCTTTTGAATTTTGAGTGTTCATGAGATGGGTGACAAATAAGGCAGTGAAGACAGTCAAGGTGGTCAGGTGTGAAACTTAACAGATCCCAAGAGATTTCCAGGAAAGTTCAGCATAGCATCAGGTAGAGGGTGATTCCATAAGTTTACCATTGTTGAGAGAATGAACAAAAGTAAGTGGTATGTAATAACTCCAAGCAGAAGATCAAGTATTTGAGATTTCAAACAAGACTCCCCCTCAATAGATGCAGAGAGTTGAAGGGAGTTTCAAAAACCATTTTCATGAAAACAATTTGACTGACTGAATGGAATGAATCATGAGGTAAAGAGTGGATGTCAGTCAAGCAATTTCAGAGATATACCTTATGCTCCCCCTAAATGTATGCACTCAAACAACCTTTTTGGTATTTTCAATATGAATGACATGCAATGAAATCTAAAATCAGTATATGCATTTGACAACATGTATGCATATGCATTGACTCCCTCTAACTAAATGCATTGAACCATCGATATAACAACAAAGATGTAAATTTTAACACTCATTTCAGATGTCAACATGAATTAAAATTATATGCAGCAGATTTAAAGTAAGTCAGATAGTTCCGCATGAAGATGAGTTTTATTTTAGATTTATGCATTTTTCATGAAGATCAGCACATTCAGGCATAAAAGTATGTTCAGGTAAATTAGATTCAAATCATGTGTCATGATAGGCCTCATAATCAACCCTTGGTACTAGGCGGAGAACATAGGTCTTAAGACCACCTTACGCATAGTGTGGGTTTCCAGACAGAAATAAATCTACCCTTCTCCCAACAGTATTTGATATACCAATGGGTTTAATTTTGCCAGAATCAAGAAACACATAATAAGAGCAATTTACTTAACACACACAAAGCAAGCATAAGAGTGCAGAATGCAGTCCTATATGCATCCCCAAAATTTGGATGACAGTTATCTGAACAGATATGTATGCAAAAGAACATGTATGCAACTGATTTTAACTAACAAGTCAAGCATGATTTATATCTATCTGAAGAAAAATTATTGTTATTCAAATAGCCAAACCTTGAAAGTGCAGAATTTGGGGTTTTACCATACTCGGGTGCCTTGGCTTATTTACCCCTTTATTCATCAGCTTCCAAGGCACTCCTGCAAAATAGTTCCTCATTTTACATTTTTAGGTACCCAAGAATTCTTGGGTCCTGTAATGTCAGTGGTACCTTTGTGAGGTGCTCTCCACAGCTTTTGGGCTTCCATATTATCAAACATCATCAAAAAATAGTTATTCATCGAGTGCCCAGTCTGCCCACAGTAATGACATGAACTAACAAGTTTTATGTAATTTTTGTGCATAAAAGGATTGCCATTGAATTTCTGGTTATAATTAAACCTGTGATCATGTTTCCTATGAAACACTTTCTTTTCTTTAACATGCCAACAGTCCTTGAGTGTATGGCCATTCTTCCTACACTTGTGACACACAATGTGCCAACATTTAGCATCAATGTGGCCTGACTAACCACAGCAGAAACGATGAATTTTCTTGTTCTTAACATGCGAAAAGGAAGGTTTCATAACATGCAAACTCTTAACATATTTCCTACCAGCATTCCAATCATCCTTTTTCATTAACAGACACTCATGCATCAAATGACCATACTTATTACAGTAATGACAGGACAGATTCATTTTCTTTTGAGCATGGTTTATGACATGTGATTTCTTAGCATGCATGTTGTTTTTACCTTTTAGGTTTTTCAGGTTTTTAGGATGATTCTGAATCTCTTGAGTAGCAAGTTTTTTGTGAGTTGAGGTCGAACTACTAGTTTGATTAGAACCTTGCGCAAGGGCTGCACACGTTTTACTTGCAAAACTCTTTTTATTTACAGGGTTATAGCCCAACCCTTCCTTCTGAAAGTTAATCTTTGTTCCCAACAGTCTGTCCAAATTTTCTTTGTCACTTGTGAATTTTGACAGTGAATTTTTCAAATCTTCAATTTCATTCTCTAAGGTGGCAATGTGTATTTCATAGCTGGCAATCTCTTGCTCACTGCACTTAATGCACTCATTCAACACTTTATTTGTAGTTTTATGATTTTTAATTTCTTGTTCCAGATTGTGCAATTTTTCAGACTCATCTATGTAAATAGATTTTCCTTTTTCTAGGATAAGAAGCTTTTCTGTCATGGGCGAATTTAAGTGTTTTAACTTTTCATTTTCTTTTGTCAGTTCTTCATTTTGAATCAGCTCATTAATTAAACTCTGATCATTGTTGGACACTTTCAGATTGTTTTCAAACTCAGAAATTTTGGCTAGTAATTCTTTGTTTTCAATTCTCAACGAGCCAATTATTTCCTTAAGCTTTTCTGTGTCTAGATCATGAGCCTTGACTAAGTCTTCTACTTGAGAGCATTTTTCACATGAAGAATTATCAATCTGTTCAGTTTTCTACTTCAGTTTCTTATTCCTTTTTCTTAATTGTTCATGTGACTCAAATAGCACAGTATATGCATGCTCCCAATCATCTATAGTAAAGTTTTCAAAAATATAGCTCACCTCTTCATCTTCCTTTTGATCATTGTGGTGATCACTTCCATCTTCAATGGCCATAAGACCGCAGACTTCAATTTCCTCTTCATCACTTGGAACACTTTCTTCCTCGTCACTCCAAGTTGTCATCATGGCCTTGGTTTGCTTTTTCTTGCCCTTGGCAACCTTCTTTACCAGCTCCGGGCATTCATCTCTGACATGCCCTGATTTCCTGCAATTATAACAGATAATCTTGTCAGATTTCTTATTTTGGTCAGATTTAGAGTGATAGCCTCTATGTTCCTGGTAGGGTTTGTTCTTCTTGGCATACTTACCTCTTATTCTTCAAAACCTTTTGAAATTTCTGGTGAGGAAAGCCTGTCCAGAGGCCGATAGTTCATTAAAATCCTCACTCAGTTCATCACTGCCCTCACCACTGCTATCAGACCCCTTGAGGGCTAGCGTCTTGGGTTTCCTCTGCTCCTCTTCAGGTTTCCTGAAGTTTAACTCGTAAGTCATCAAAGACCCAATTAACTCATCCACCTTCATGGTGGTCAGGTCCTTAGAATCCTCTATTACAGTGGCCTTTGTGTGCCACGCAGGAGATAGAGACCTGAGAATTTTCCTAACAATCTCACTATCAAATAATCCTTGCCTAATGCTTTAAGATTGTTAGTAAGCTGAGAAAGCCTAGAGAACATTTCCTTTATAGACTCATCAGACTTCATTTTAAAAACTTCATACTCAGAGATCAGCATATTTACCTTTGTTGCTCTTACCTAGGACGCTCCTTCATATATCAGCTCTAGCTTGTCCCACATGTCTTTGGCTGCTCTGCAAGCAGAGATCCTAGAATACTCTTCTGGATGAACTGCGCACTACATTATATTCAGAGCCGTCTAGTTCACCGTTGAGAGCCTGACGTGTTCCCTTGACCATGCGTTTTCATCTGGCAGCAGCTCAAATGGTCCTGTGGTGATTACTCTCCAGAGTTCGTGGCTCTGCGCTCTCAGGAATACCTCCATCCTATTTTTCCAGTAAATGAAATGAAATTAACACCATCAAAGAAAGGAGGACAATTAATAGAATGTCCCTCAACTATGAAGCTATGAACATTTCCATTCCCAGGTCTTCCCTGGTCGTTGGACCACATCATGGGAAACCGGGCTCTGATACCAAATGTTGGGATGCAAGGCTGAGATTCAGAGGGGGGTGAATGAATCCCTTTAAAAAAAAAATTGCCCAATTAAAATTTTAACAGGAATTCTTGCGGAAATGAAATCAATCTTACTTGGCTTAATCAGATATTCCACTAAGACATGTTGTGCCCCTTAGGCACAAGCATATGTTATTTTGTTTTGATGATAGCAACACAGTGAGAGTATCACAGTGAGTCAGTCATTGTGTTTAGTGTACATGCATTACAGGTGCATTACTGCTAGTTACTGCATATGATCTTGCATCTGCATATGATCTTGCATTTCATTCACTAGCTGAACTGAGCCAGTTCATCAAGTCCATACACTGCATCGGTGCATTCATGTGCATAGTTCATGCATCACTTATTTGGCAAGTCTATACATGGTGCATTCATGCATATAAAGTCTATACACTCCATTGCATTGTAGCATGCACACACACAAGTCTATATATTGCCTTGCTGCATTGCTGTCTTGCTACATTGCATGCCATATAGTCTATACACTCTTTGCTGCAACGTTTGCACATCATGCACTAGCAAGTCTGCACATTGTCACAAGTCTACACATTGCAGTCTGTTTGTGTGCATCGTCTCATGTTGTGTCTCTGCAAGTCTTACATTCATAGAAGTCAGTACAGTCTATGTGTGTGCATCATGCTAAGTCTATACATTGCACTGTCTCACTTAGCGTCTCATGCTAAGTCTATACATCCGTCTGCCTTGCTTCATGCACAAAGTCTATACATCCATAGCAAGTCTGCACATTCCTTTTTTAGCAAGTCTGCACACTGCCTGTAGCATGCACGAACTCAAGTCTGTACATTCTTCACTTAAAGTCTGAACACGGTTGTCTAGATTGACTTGAAGTATGTACATCGTGCATCCCTTGATTTAAAGTCTGTACATTGTGCATCCTTTGATTTGAAGTATGTACATCGTGCATCCTTTGACTTGAAGTCTATACATCGTGCATCCTTTGATTTAAAGTTTGTACATTGTGCATCCTTTGATTTGAAGTCTGTACATCGTGCACATAAAGTCTATACACTGCATTGGTTGCATAGACTGCCATTCAAAGTCTGTACAAAGCATGCACTTTACATCGGCTAAGTCTGTACATTGTCCTGCGTCTCATTCAGTGTCTCATGTGCATATGCAAAGTCTATACATTATCTGTTGCATAACACATAAGTCTATACATTCATGGCATAGTCAGCACATTGTTTGCTAGCAAGTCTGCACAAGTCTGTACATCGTTTGTGCTTGCACGAGCTGAAGTCTACACATTATCTTGCTGCACGCACTTGAAGTCTGTACATTGTCCACTTGCAGCATTAGCACAAGTCTGTACAGCCTGTGTGCTTCATAACGCCAAGTCTATACATTGGCTAGCTGCACAAACACTAAGTCTACACATTGTTGCAGGCAGAGTCTATACATTCAAACGGCATGTTCATGCATATGCAAAGTCTGTACATCCCTTAGCTAGAACTGAGCAAGTCTATACATCGCTGCATAGACTAAGTCTATACATCCCCATCTGTTCATGCATCATTTCTCAAGTCTATGCATTGCATGCTACCAAGTCTGCACATCCCTTTTGAACAGTGCATCATGTTTATACATTGTCTCGCACACACACCATCAAGTCTGTACATCGCCCTGTGTTATGCACTCAAAGTCCACACATGCACACACTTAGTTTGTGCATTGTGCTCTCATACTTTAACACTAGGCATTGCAAAGTCTGTACATGGTTATGCGTCTTATATACAAGTCTGTACAGAGTTTGCCCAGTCTGCATCATTCAAGAGTCTGCACATTGTGTGTTGCTATGCTCTAGCTTTGCATTCACAAAGTCTGTACATGCCATAGCCTTGCATATGTGAAGTCTGTACATGCTTTGTCTTTGCATTCACAAAGTCTGTGCATGCCTTAGTCTTCCATACACTAAGTCTGTACAACCTCCATTTGGTTCACTCGACCAAGTCTGTACAACCATGCACTGTCTTGCTTGCATGAATGAAGTCTGTACAAGGTTTTGTTGTCTTAAGCTGATGATTCTCTTCGTCTGACCTGACAGGACTTATACCCGAGGAACTTAATGGTTGGGCACGTGATCCGAGGCTGGAAGGGCTGACAGGATGATGACACATGGCCAAAATATTTGGGCGGGAACTGTGGAAGACACACGCCCAGTGCTGCTTCTACTGGACTGCTATATAAGGAAGACTTCTCCATCTGAAGAAATCTGATCGAAGCAGAAGGAGCACAAGTAAAGAGAGTGTGACTGAAGCAGCCTGCATGATCCAGAGAAGAAAAGAGGGAAGAAGAGAAAGAGAGCAGAGGCAGAGAATGTGAAAGGAGCAGAGAAGAAGAAGAAAAAGAAAGAGGAAGAGAGATCGAGAGTTGAGAAGAAGAAGCAGTCAGTTATCTGAAGTTTAGTCTCTACTGGACCGTGGATCAAATCTAGGCCAGTCAGCTCCTTGAGAGCCATTTCATGCTTCATTGTTTACAGCTTTTCGTTGCTGTGGTTTCTTGCTTTTGTTTTTCTTTTGAACCTTTCATCAAGCTGTTAGTGAGCGGTTTTGCAGAGGAGGATTCCTCTGGACAGCAAGCTGTGTTGCTCAGCGGGCAAGGTGGATACCTCGGACGGGTTAAGCTGTAGTCCCCAGCGGATGGCTAACCTGTATTGCCCAGCGGTAGAAAGCTGTGATACTCAGCGGATGGCAAGCTGTGAGGCCCAGCTGATGTAGGCAAGCTGTGATGCCCAGCCGTTCAAGCTGTGAGTCAGCGGGAAGCCACACTCGGGTTTGAGTGTGGGGTGGATGTAGGTCTGGAGGACCGAACCACCTAAAAAATCTCTTGTCTACTGTGGTTTGATTTCTTCTATCTGATTGGCGCTAGATGAATGCATAGGTGCGCTCCACATATTTGTTTATTGGTTCAACAGAAGACTTGATTATTTTTTTCAGTTTGTCTAATTTTGTCTTGATAGCTTTCTAAGATTTTAATTGAGTGAAATTTTTAAAGGGTTGATTCATTCACCCCCCTCTGAATCCACCGCACCGAACCCAACACTTGGTATCAGAGCGGGTGTCTGCACAGAGGGTCCAACGACCTGCAGATCCGATCTTGCTGTATTCGGTATTTTTTTTCGCTTCTAGTACATTTCTTGTCAATTATTCTGTGCGCTGAATCTGTTTGTCATCTGTCCAAATGGCTCGTCCTCCGGTTTATGATGGTTCTAACCTCAATAGTTGGCTAGGAGGCCTATGTGTGTATGTAGACTCCATTGATCCCAAACTATGGAGTCTACTATCTAAAGGCCCACATCAATTACCTCATGATGAGACCAAGTGGTCTAGAGAGGACAGAATAAAGAACCGTGACAATGTCATAATTCTTAATATCTTGAGAGCTGCGATTAATACTGATATATATCCTTTTGCTCTCAGGTGCACTTCTGGAAAGGAGATATATGACAGAGTCATTTCTGCTCATAACGAACATGAGGATACCTGCATGATGGCAAACCGGGGAAATGGTGATGAGGAAGCCTCATCCAAGGTAAATTCTGAATCTGAATCCGAAGAAATCTCGATTGATGAATTATGGAATATAAATGAGGAACTTTCTAATAGATGTGAAAAATTAAAATCTGAGAATAAAAGGTTGAAAAAGAAATGTGATCAGATAAATTTGAAAGCTCCCTGTGAAAATTGTTCTAAACTGAAAGAATCTTTTGATGCATGTTTGATGGATGTTTGCAAACATAAGGAGCTGAATAATTTAATGAAAATTGAAAATGATGAACTTACTGCCAAGATTTTTGAACTAGAAGATAAGTTGAATTCATTAGGAAGTGATCAAATCCTAACTAATGAACAGGTTCAGAATGAGCAAATAAGAAAGGAGAATAAAGAGCTGAAGTTTCTAAATACTGAAATGTCTGAGAGACTCTTAATGCTAGAAAAAGGGAAGAGTTCTTTTAAAAATGAGTGTGAGAGAGTGAGTACATTAATAGAAGAGATTGATAGTTGCAAAGCTATTAATGTAATACTCAATGAAAAGATCATAAACTCTGAAATGATCATTTCTTCTCTCAAAAATGAAATCACTAAACTGAAAAAATCTCTATATGAGTCTTTTAAGAAAAAGAAAATCTGAAGGCTGCATCTAAGAAGAAAGTCTCTGATGGAGGCAGTAAGCAGGAAGAGAGAAAAAGACTGTACACAACCTTTGTGCGTAGCTCTGAGTTAGCTAGCACTTCAGCTTCTTCTTCAAATATGCCTGCTAATCAAGAGAATAAGAAAATAAAACAGAAAAGGAAAATATTAAAAAAGAATGATAACAATCAGCATGCTAAGAAAGTTCAGGCCAACAAATCTATTGTCAAGAATGTCAAATATTTTTACTGTGGAAAGTTTGGCCATGAGATGGCTGATTGTTTTATCATGAAGAAGGATGAATTGAAATCTGATAGAATTCATGCTAGGAATTCTAATATGAAGAAACCCTCTTCTGTTCAAACCAAAAGGCCTCAATGCTTTTATTGTCATAAAGTAGGTCATCTCATGCGTGAATTTAGGCTAAGGGAAATAGATGGCATGTCTGCTGTTGGAATGCATGATAAACTGTTCCATGCTAAAAATCATGCATCTCATAAAAAGAAACTTCAATGTTTTCATTGTGGCAAATTTGGCCATAGGGAAAAAGATTGCTGGCATGTTCAGGGAAAGAAATTTAATTCTGAAATTATCAAATTCTCTGTAAATAGAAATGCTGAAAGAAATAAATCTATTTTTAAAGAAAAATCTATTGCATGTTTCAAATGTAGAAAATCTGGCCACAGGGCTGCAACATGTTGGGTGGCAGGATATCAAAACCAGACTAGTTTGGTAAACAGAATTTTAATTTTGTTAACAAAATTTTTCATGCATATGCATTTAGAACTCCTGCTCATAGGAATGTGCACAAAATAAATTTTAGAACTGCTGCATCATGCCACTACTGTGGTCAGATAGGTCATTCAATGAATGATTGCCATGTGATGAGAATTGATGACCTTCATGCACAGAAATTGGCTACCACACCTGCTAGTTATGTTATTGTCATGTCAGGACCCAAGACATCTTGGGTGCCTATTTGTGAAAAATAGTTTGCTAACTTGCTGGTGTGCCTTGTTGGGAGAAATAAAAGGGGTTGATTTAACCAAGGCACTCAAGAATAAAAACCCCATGATTGCACCATTCAGGTCAGTTCCAAAACTCTCATTTTAAATCTCATCATCTGAAATTGTTGATTTGGTTGTTTGATCTATGATGTCTTCTTCTTGTCTAGCTGATCAGTCTGCATTCCAAACTCAGCTACTGAATTTAATTCTGCACATATCTGATGCTCTTCTCTTGCCATTTATTGCACTGTGTACATAAGATGCTAGATGCACTTTGCACCGAGTTTGAATGATTCATTTAGTGCATACAGTCGATGCATGTGTCTAATGTCTGCATATATCATTTGCATGACTATTAAGGAAGTTGTTCAATGCATATAGGATTGCTTTGCACTGCATATATCATTTGCATAACCCTAGTACATTAAATGGTAAGCTACTAAAAGGCAGGGAAATCTACTTGGAGGTTCTTACTATGTGTGAGATGGTCCTTGAGACCAGGTTCTCCGCCAAGTACCAAGGGTCAAATCTTCATATAGAGCGGTGTATTGCATATCATTAAATTTGAAAAATCTGAAAAAGGATAAAATGTTCATGACTTGGGTGCATAAACTTGAAATGATTGCATACTTGATTTATGTATCATTGTTGCACAGTCTGCATTTAATTAGTTGAAAACATTGCATAGCATAATTGTTGCATCTTGGTGTCAGGGGAGCTGAGAGTTAAGTTCAGTACATTGAATCCTTTTCACTCCTCTTAGTCCCCACTCAATTCATTCATATTCTTTGACATTAGATGCTCTTGGACCTCAATGCCTATTGCTATCATTTCCCTATCACTTTCACTGAGCAACAGTATTACTTCTGGTTTAGTACATTGAGCTGTGGTTATTGCAATTGTTCATTTATAAGAATCACACTTGCAAATTGAAAGGAACTAAAGGTTTAACTTTTATAAATTGAAGAGTTAAGTGTCTGCACTTCAGAACTTGAGATAAAAGAAAACCTTTATAGCTCTTAATCTCTGTCTCATGGTTAGAATAGAAAAGGTTTTTTTAATGTCTGAATGTGTTAAACTGGAAATGTCTAGAAAAGGTGAATAAGAGTGTGTACTATTTTTTAAACAATCACTCTAAAAGAAATCAGGGCAGCAGTAAATAAGATCATCAATGTAAAGAGCTGAACACAGTGACAGAGCAATGGCTGAATTACACTGAGAAACTGTGATCTCTTCCAAAGAAGCGGGAGAATTCACAAGTCATGAAGTGCTTCAGACTACCTCTGTTCATAGGGTCAAATCTATAGGGGGAGTTTTCACCAAGTAACTGGAGATACTGGCCTCTGATCAAGGTGTATCCTTAATGTCAAAGGTGAAAATTGTTCCTTGTAGGTCTTGATCTGAAGTAGATCTAGTAGTTTATGCCTAATAACTGGGGGTACCTGCCTCTGATCAAGGTGTACACCTAATGTCAACAGCATAAATGCCACTGGTCTATTCACTTAGCTCAGTTTTTAAAAAATTAAAAAGTGAAAAATAAACTACTGTAACCCCTTGAAATCAAAAGTCATTGAGTGAAAATTATTTTTCTCAATACATATTCAAGTTGCCTTTCTTGAACTTCCATGTTTAATCACAAAGGGTATTGTTTCTGACTTATCTATTAAAATCATGTGTCCTATATTCATTGCTATAAATGGAGTCTAACTCTTTTTCAATGGTCAGCTGCTTTACTCTATCTTTATCACTGTTAAACCTGAATTCTTTCAAGACTGTATTTTGCTGACTCTTATGCTTTAACAGTTGTCTATAATCATGCTCACTTTCTGAACCAATGATTTAGTTGTTGTGTAGTGACCCCTTCCTTATTCATGTTCCTTCCCTCCTACCTTTTGATTATCTGTTTCATCCGTCCATATTCCTTCTCAAAGGGGGAGTTATACTTTCAGGGGGAGAATGGGTTGTTCTAAGGAAATTTGCAATGTATACTGCATTTTACACTCATGGTTTTTCTTTCTTTTTGGTTATGTCAAAGGGGGAGAAAATTTGGTTGGTGACTCACTGTCACTTTATTGCCATCATCAAAAAGGGGGAGAATGTTGTGCCCCTTAGGCACAAGTATATGTTATTTTGTTTTGATGATAGCAACCCAGTGAGAGTATCACAGTGAGTCAGTCATTGTGTTTAGTGTACATGCATTACAGGTGCATTACTACTAGTTACTGCATATGATCTTGCATCTGCATATGATCTTGCATTTCATTCACTAGCTGACTTGAGCTAGTTCATCAAGTCCATACACTGCATCGGTGCATTCATGTGCATAGTTCATGCATCACTCCTTTGGCAAGTCTATACATGGTGCATTCATGCATATAAAGTCTATACACTCCATTGCATTGCAGCATGCACACACACAAGTCTATACATTGCCTTGCTGCATTGCTGTCTTGCTGCATTGCACGCCATATAGTCTATACATTCTTTGCTGCAACGTTTGCACATCATGCACTAGCAAGTCTGCACATTGTCACAAGTCTACACATTGCAGTCTGTTTGTGTGCATCGTCTCATGTTGTGTCTCTGCAAGTCTTACATTCATAGAAGTCAGTACAGTCTATGTGTGTGCATCATGCTAAGTCTGTTGAGTCAGGTGCAATAGATTCAGAGGGGGGGTGAATGAATCTCCCCTTTCAAAATTAGCCTAAATACATACTTAAAACTTAGTTATGCAGAATTAAAATAGTTGCAGCTATATTCTGAGAATACTAAGGATCATCTCGGTAAGACAACTCATTAGAATTAGCCCTCACTCGATCCTATGCAAACATCTAATACGCAGCAACTAAGTGAACATATAAGAAGATCAAACCACAAGGGACACCAGGACTTTTAGGTGGTTCGGTCAACAGACCTACGTCCACCCCTCACTCCAAACCGGAGTGACGCTTCCACTAGTAACACTAGCACAGCAGACTCAGTCTGCAACAAATGCTGCCACACAGCTTGACCAGGGGAACAACCTCCCCTCTTCCTCCCAACCGGAGGGAACCACTAGTGACACCAGTCACTAGTAAACCAGAGACGTAAGTCTCTCTTCCTCCAGACCAGGAGGGGACCTACAAGTAGCAACACTACCTGCACCCGGAGACCCAAGTCTCCCTTCCTCTGAAGCTCAGAGGGAAGCACAGGTGACACTAAGTCACCTGCAAGCTAGAGGTCTCGGACCTCTCTTCCTCCACAAGTGAGGGAACAACTGATGACCCAAGGTCACTAGTAAACCGGAGAAACAAATCTCCCTTCTCCTGAAACCACAGGAGGAACCCGATCCCCAACAAGGCAATCGGAAGAACAAGGTAAAGGGAAAACAATAAAAGATAAAAATCACAGTAACATAAAGCTGGAGAAATGAAAAGCACAATGACAAACTGGGTTGGATCTGATCCAAGGTCCAGTGAACAATGAAGCTCCCTTCTTATTCACAACCTCTCTATCTCACTGTCTCTCTTTCTTTTTCTTCTTTTGCTCTCTCGATCTGGCTCTCAGCTTTCTCTATCTCTTCTTTCTCTTCTGCACTTCTTCTCTTAGCTCTGGCTGCTTCTACCTCAGTCACTCTCTGCACTCGCACACCTTTTTTCAGAGGAAGAAGACACATATATATAGCAGCAGCAGATTAGGGCGGCATGTGCTCTCCACGATTCCAGCCCAAATGCTTCAGTCCACGTGGAGGCTCCTCTGCATCTCGGATCACGTGCCAGATGCCAGCCTCGTATCACGTGCCCACTCTGCATAGGCTCCACGAATAGTACCTGTCACACAGTCATAAGAGAGTAATCAGAAGGATGTACATACTTGCTGGGTAACTGAAGACCACAGTGTATAGACTTAGAGTGAAGGATAGAATGTATAGACTTTGAAGACTTAGCCAACAAGTGTATAGACTTGAACAGCTAGCCACGAGTGTATAGACTTGCTATGAAGAACAGTGATGTGTAGACTTATGAAGCACAGCTGTATGCTATGTATAGGCTTCAATGTATAGACTTTGCTGAGCACAATGCATGAACAGGCCATAGCAAATGTATAGACTTTGTGAGATGCAAAGGCTGTACAGACTTGAGTGAAGACAATGCAATGTATAGACTTTGATGAACATATGAAATGTATGGACTTAATGACGCAGGCGATGTAAAGACTTGGATGAGGCATTGCATGAGACGGTGGATGTATAGACTTGGGCTGTACAGACTTTGAAAGCTTTAAGGCGATGTATAAACTTCAAGTGAAGACCATTGTATAGACTTCAACAATGCGAGCACAGTACGCTGTACAGATTTTGATGAGCATATGCAATGTATGGACTTAAAGATTCGAAGCCCCACAATGTTTAGACTTTAAGATGCATACGGCAAGGCTTGACACAGCGATGTATAGACTTACGGGCATTTGCCAAGGCTGTACAGACTTCAACATAGCTGCGATGTACAGGCTTTGACAAAGCAGCGTTGTACAGACTTGATGAAGCTTCAGATGAAAGAATGTATAGACTTCCCAAACGAGTGTACAGACTTCAGAAGATGAAGACTCTGTATAGACATGAAGAAGCTGAGTGAACAATGTATAGGCTTTGAACTCTGTACAGACTTGAAGACCCTGAGCCAATGTGTAGACTTTGCCTTAGAAACGAATGTATAGACTTGAAACAGAAGTCAGGCAAGCGTTGTGTAGACTTGGCCAGAACGTAGGGAAAGGTATGAATGTATAGGCTTGGCCAGATCATAGGGAAAGCCGCCAATGTTCAGACTTGATCATCCAGCAGTGTATCGACTTTGTTTCGAGCAACGTAGGTAAAAGATACAATGTATAGACTTGGCAGGTTGACCCACTGTACAGACTTTGAAGCCGAAGACAATGTGTAGACTTGTGAAGCTTGAGGCCAATGTACAGACTTGGCATTCCACTATGGATGTATAGACTTGAGTGAAGTGAACGGATGTTCAGACTTTGAAGATCCACTGTGGATGTATAAACTTGAAGAAAGGCAACTGAACACTGTACACACTTCCAATGTACAGACTTCATATGAACAGTCCAATGTGCATACTTCCCTTCAATGCATCTACAGTGCAATGTATTAACTTGACGAACAGTGCACTGTATGGACTTTGATGAAGGGCCCAATGTATGGACTTCGCCTGAAATGCAGGAACCTAGGCGCTGTATAGACTTGAGTTTTTAACAGACCGATGTACACACTTGGAAGGCTTTGAAGGCAATGTACAGACTCTACCAATATGCATACTTTGCCTAAAATGCAGTGTGTATACTGGAGATATGATGCATGAACAGATTGGCGTTGTATAGACTCTACCAGTGTGCAGACTTTGCCTAAATGCAGTGTGCATGCAGCAGTGTATATACTTGGGATCAAATGCAGTGTACAGTCTTAACTGATCGTGTGAACATGCAGCAGCCAATGTAGACATGCGAAACTTGAGGGGGTCAACCCATCTAAGAGGGGGGGTCGACCCACTTCTGTCCAGATGTCAGACAGACATATTCACAAGCACACATTCACACACACACGAACACATATGAATGCTTCATGCAGCAGATAACATGACTGAACATCAAATATGAAATGCAGACATTCACATGCCAGTTATGAAATGCACCAATGCACACACCTTGTTCGATGTAATAATACTCAAATAAGCAGTTCATTGAAACATTCACATATGCAACACAAACAGATGATGACTCATAGTGTTTGCTATCATCAAAATCACAGGGACACAACAATCTCTCCCTTTTTGATGATGGCAACACTATGAGTCATACTGACCTGATCAAATATTTCTCCCCCTTTGACTTCAGCAAAAAGACATTAGATGAAGAGGGAGGAATGATACAGCGTAAGATGAGTGAATTAAAAGCTCCCCCTTTGACTAAGCTCCCCCTGATTAGATGGAGTGAAGGGAGTGATGATCATCTATCAGCAAAGCACATGGGTATACAAGAGTTACCATAATCTGTAATTACAGTGAATAAATGAGAAAGCAAGATTTTCATTAGCACACCAAATTCATAAATCTTTGTAAACGAATTTCAGATTCTTCAGTTATAATAGATTATGAATGAGTTTGAACTTATGATCATGATTTAAGAGTGATGTATTTAAAGTTCATCAGGAAAATTCATTACTTATATCTGAAACATCTTTTAATAAAGATTAACCATCAACTCAGTTGTTATTCATGTTTAACCTCCTTCCAACTTACTCATTTAAATTCAATGACTCCTATGGAAGTTCCACAAGATACTATTGAGATTTAAACAGAAATAAATGAGACTGAGCTTGTCTTTAGATTTTCAGAAATTTCTATTGAAGCAACACTCATTTTTCCTGAGCAAGTTTGGTTCAGTCAACACCTTTTTACATGAGGCACAACACTTCTAAGGTGAAGTGACCCAGTTACTCACTGTGACAACCACATTGCCTCTGAAGGAGAACAGAGTTAGCAATGGAGTATCTTTTTTCATGAGGAGACACCTTGATCAGAGGCCAGAATCTCCAGTTACTCAACACAACCATGCCATTGCTCTGCCAGATTTTTAAACATTTTGAAAAGAGAGTTAACTATGGCACTTCATGACATGGGCTTAATCCATTTCTTTGATAGAGAACCCAGTTTCTCTGTGACCACAGTCATTGCTCTTGCTTTAAATTTTTTAAGTGTTTTTAGATTTTGCAAACAATGCTCAGTACACTGAAATGTTTAAGAACAATACTTTCTATATGTATCTTAACCAAAGAAAGCCATGTCGTTTAAAATTTCAGATTTCAGATGGTTTTGCATGAAGTTCATGAGACAACTGATTAAGATTTATTAAGCAGAATGAATCAGATATTTTCAAGTCCTTTACATCAAAACTTGAGAAATACATTAGACTTAAATCAATTTGATTTATCAAAACATTCTTAAGTCAGTATAATAGAAGATTCTTCTTTTCAGAATGTGTCTGATTTATGTCTAGGGTGTACTGAATAAAATCTTTCCTCATTCAGAAAAATCAATGATATTTTAGCAGATCGGTGGAGTCAACAAAGCATTTTTATCAAGAGAGCAGTTTGAAGCCAGCAGTAAAGACTAGAATTCAGACAGATTAGCTTGGATCAGACTTGACAAGCTATGAAGAAATGTGAGTGATAGGTACAAGCTAGCAGTTGAGCTCAAGGCAAACAGAATCAATAGCTAAGTCTGGAATGCAGACAGATCAGCTATATCAGTGTAGACAGCAGAGAATTCAAGAGAACCACACATTTGCCAAGAGAATGGATCAGATTGCTAGTAGGGGTTCAAGATATGAAGAAATGAACAAACAAGAATGCTCCCCCTGTCTAGATGCAATGAGACATTTCTTTTTAGATTTTTCAATGTAAGGAAATGCAGTGCTACTAACTACATGTATGCATACAGCAAATGTGATTATCATGATATGCAAGCATTAGTCAAACTCCCCCTTACAGAGTGCATGATATGCAATTAGGGCACTGAAACATAATTTTAAAATTTATGCTCATTCAGACTGTCATAAAAAGAACAAATCATGTATGAGGAGAGTTCAGAAAATTTGAATCTGACAATGCAGATGATGAATGAATATGCAAAGATGGATTTAACATGCTATTCAGTTATTCTAAGAACAAGAAGTGCAGAGAATTTACCTGAAAGGGGCTTTATTAACTTGGGTGCCTTGGTTTAATTTACCCCTCTTTATTCCTCAGTCCAAGGCACACCTGCAAAGTATTTGATCATCTTGATCCTACAGGGACCCAAGCAGCTTTGGGTCCTGCGTTAGCCCTGACAGATGTTCTAAGCAAATTCATAGCACCAGGGTCATCATGATCCATCAGATAGCAATTGTCCATAGAGTGACTAAACTTCCCATAATATCTACATGAAGTGACTGATTTCTGGTTTTTATGATGCATAGTAACAGCAGCATGAGGTTTATAAACATGATCATAATATTTTCTGTTATATGCATGAACAGTTTGGTTCTTATTCCTAACCAGCCAACATTCAGCATATCTATGGCCTGGCTTCCCACAGTTATAGCATGAAATTTTCACAAAAGGTTTTGCAGGGAATTTGACAAAATGGGGTTTAACAGAATTCTTTTGAACATACCAACAGTCCTTGACTGTATGCCCATTTTCCCCACATTCAAAGCATCTGGTTTGCTTACTTTTGAAACCACTTTTACCCCAAGTGGATCTAAACCAGCACTCAGCAGCCCTGTGCCCGGGCTTATTGCAGTTGAAGCACACAATGTGCTGACTAGAATTGTGTTTAGATCCATATGGACCATGAAAATGAATGGAAGACCTGGCATGCAGTTTATTATCTTCTTTCATGATAAAACATTCACTCATGAGATGACCATACTTACCACAATAATAACATGAAGCATCAGGCTTCCTAGTAGCATGGTTTCTACCAGAAAAATTTCTAGAATGTAATGTTCCACTAGCATGCTCATCCTTTAACATCAAACTGCAATCTTCCATTATGTGTCCTACTTTCCACAATAATAACATGACCCCTTTTTAATATGAGTGTGTGAGAGATCATGTGAATTGTGTGTAGCCTTCCTTATAGCAACAGGAGTGTCTTTTTCCTTTTTCTGTGAATTTTCACCTTTTTTCTGTTTTGGAGTTTGTTCCACAGTTTTGGGTTTCACAGTGGATTTTTGTGCAGTAAATTGAAAAACAGAAGAACCAGCAGTTGTGGTTTGATGAGAAGCCTTTACAAACACTGTTGAAGCTTTAATGCTATTAATCCTTTTGTTTGTTGAACTGTAACCCAGCCCCTCTCTTTGAGAGTTATCACTCTTTCCCAGAAGCTTATTCAGATTGTCCTTTCCCTTGACAAATTTTGATAGAGAATTTTTCAAATCTTTAATCTCAGAATTGAAATCAGCAATTTTAGCTTCATATTTGGACAAATCTATTTCACAGGAAATTACTTGTTGATGCAAGGCATCATTCAGACTTTTGAGTTTTTCTACTTCCTGTTTTAATTCTATTTCCTTGTCAGCTTCAGATAGGGACTTGTAAAGATCATCAACTTCTTGTTGAAGGGATGTGATAGTAAGCTCATATCCAGCTATTTTCTGTTCACTGGAACTGACATTTCCATTTAACATTAAGTTGATAGTTTTTAGACTCTCAATTTCTTGTTCTGCATCCACCAACCTATCAGAATTATTCATGCTCACACCCTTGCCTTTTTCAATTGTCAATAGTCTATCTGACAGTTGGGTGTTTAAATGATTTAGCTTGTTGATTTCCTCTTTCAATTTCCTATTTTTCTCTAGGAAATCATCATCAAACATCCAATCATCTAAGGAAGACTGACATTCATAAAAGTTTTCCTGTTGTTTCTCAGATTGAGGTTTGTTGAGATTTTTCTGAAGCTCTAGATTCATTATTCTATCAGCCTCCATTTTTTCAGAAATCAATCTGTTTTCTTTTTCAAGACTCATCAATTTGTGTTCAAATTCCTTGGACTGGTTTTTGAGTCTTTCATTTTCAGATTTCATATCTTCAGCTTCAGTTTTCTTTTTTAGCAATGATTTATTTTCTTCTTTTAGAGATTTGATTAAATCCTTTTGAATTCATTTATCAAGTCTCTTAAGCTGCACAAGCATTGCAAGCATTTTCAGATTTCATTTTTTCAAATTCAGAGTTGACACATTCTAATTCTCTCACCAATTTTTCATTCTGAACTGCATTATAGTGATGAACCTGATCATCAATTAAACTAAGCCTCTCCTTTAGTTCAGAAATTTCACAAACAAGCTCCTGATTCTCCTTTTTGTGTAAACCAATTTGTTTCACAAGGGTTTGTTTTTCATATTTCAAATGATCTAGATCTGCAGTAATAGAATCAAAATCTTGTAGTTGTCTTCTAAAAATTTCATTTTCAGTTTTTAGAATTTCAGGGATTTCACCTCGAGATTTAGCATTCTCATGATTCTTTAGCTCCTTTTTCAGACTTTTATACTTCTTCCCTAGTTTTTTATAGGATCTTGTCAGATTGGCATAGGCATTCTCCCAATCATGTAAAAAAAAATTCTCGAAAGGGTTTACCTCCTCATCATCCTGTTCTTCGGATTCATCTTGATCACTGCCATGGTTGCTCTTGTCAGCCATCAGGCAGCTGTCCTCATTCATCCTCTGAGCTATCTTCAGCTGATCCAGAATGTCCTTAGCGGACCTGCAGTCATAAAAATAAGAATGTAGAGCCTTGTCAATGGCTTCTTTCATTAATTTCAAAACGTTCTGATTCTCTTCATTTCTCGATCTGTGACTTTTAGTCCATTTGGACTTTTCTTTTGGCACTCCGTGAGGACCATGTGAGATTAACTTTCACAGATCCAAATTCATCAAATTCACATAGTTATGTAGACTGCTAACCCATGAGTTAAAGTTAGAGCCATTAAAAACCGGTGGAGAACCCATTGAATAAATCGGTAAGCAAATTAATGCAGTAAAGAGTAAAATCAGAAATGCACCAAGGGACATAAGGATCCTCTGCAGATCATTGGATCTGATCAATCAGAGAACCGCTCTGATACCAATTGTTGAGTCAGGTGCAATAGATTCAGAGGGGGGGTGAATGAATCTCCCCTTTCAAAATTAGCCTAAATACAAACTTAAAACTCAGTTATGCAGAATTAAAACAGTTGCAGCTATATTCTGAGAATACTAAGGATCATCTCGGCAAGACAACTTATTAGAATTAGCCCTCACTCGATCCTATGCAAACATCTAATACGCAGCAACTAAGTGAACATATAAGAAGATCAAACCACAAGGGACACCAGGATTTTTAGGTGGTTCGGTCAACAGACCTACGTCCACCCCTCACTCCAAACCAGAGTGAGGCTTCCACTAGTAACACTAGCACAGTAGACTCAGTCCACAACAAATGCTGCCACACAGCTTGACCAGGGGAACAACCTCCCCTCTTCCTCCCAACCGGAGGGAACCACTAGTGACACCAGTCACTAGTAAACCAGAGACGCAAGTCTCTCTTCCTCCAGACCAGGAGGGGACCTACAAGTAGCAACACTACCTGCACCCGGAGACCCAAGTCTCCCTTCCTCTGAAGCTCAGAGGGAAGCACAGGTGACACTAAGTCACCTGCAAGCTAGAGGTCTCGGACCTCTCTTCCTCCACAAGGGAGGGAACAACTGCTGACCCAAGGTCACCAGCAAACCGGAGAAACAAATCTCCCTTCTCTTGAAACCACAGGAGGAACCCGATCCCCAACAGGGTAATCGGAAGAACAAGGTAAAGGGAAAACAATAAAAGATAAAAATCACAGCGACATAAAGCTGGAGAAATGAAAAGCACAATGACCTGATCCAAGGTCCAGTGAACAATGAAGCTCCCTTCTTATTCACAACCTCTCTATCTCACTGTCTCTCTTTCTTTTTCTTCTTCTGCTCTCTCGATCTGGCTCTCAGCTTTCTCTATCGCTTCTTTCTCTTCTGCACTTCTTCTGTTAGCTCTGGCTGCTTCTACTTCAGTCACTCTCTGCACTCGCACACCTTTCTTCAGAGGAAGAAGACACATATATATAGCAGCAGCAGATTAGGGCGGCGTGTGCTCTCCACGATTCCCGCCCAAATGCTTCAGTCCACGTGGAGGCTCCTCTACATCTCGGATCACGTGCCAGATGCCAGCCTCGTATCACGTGCCCACTCTGCATAGGCTCCACGAACAGTACCTGTCACATAGTCATAAGAGAGTAATCAGAAGGATGTACATACTTGCTGGGTAACTGAAGACCACAGTGTATAGACTTAGTGTGAAGGATAGAATGTATAGACTTTGAAGACTTAGCCAACGAGTGTATAGACTTGAACAGCTAGTCACGAGTGTATAGACTTGCTATGAAGAACATCGATGTGTAGACTTGTGAAGCACAGCTGTATGCTATGTATAGGCTTCAATGTATAGACTTCGATGAGCATAATGCATGAACAGGCCATAGCAAATGTATAGACTTTGTGAGACGCAAAGGCTGTACAGACTTGAGTGAAGACAATGCAATGTATAGACTTTGATGAACATATGAAATGTATGGACATAATGACGCAAGCGATGTAAAGACTTGGATGAGGCATTGCATGAGACGGTGGATGTATAGACTTGGGCTGTACAGACTTTGAAAGTTTGAAGGCGATGTATAAACTTTAAGTGAAGACCATTGTATAGACTTCAACAATGCGAGCACAGTACGCTGTACAGACTTTGATGAGCATATGCAATGTATGGACTTAAAGATTCGAAGCCCCACAATGTTTAGACTTTAAGATGCATACGCCAAGGCTTGACACAGCGATGTATAGGCTTACAGGCATTTGCCAAGGCTGTACAGACTTCAACATAGCTGCGATGTATAGGCTTTGACAAAGCAACGTTGTACAGACTTGATGAAGCTTCAGATGAAAGAATGTATAGACTTCCCAAACAAATGTACAGACTTCAGAAGATGAAGACTCTGTATAGACATGAAGAAGCTGAGTGAATAATGTATAGGCTTTGAACTCTGTACAGACTTGAAGACCCTGAGCCAATGTGTAGACTTTGCCTTAGAAACGAATGTATAGGCTTGAAACAGAAGTCAGGCAAGCGTTGTATAGACTTGGCCAGAACGTAGGGAAAGGTATGAATGTATAGGCTTGGCCAGATCGTAGGGAAAGCCGCCAATGTTCAGACTTGATCATCCAGCAGTGTATCGACTTTGTTTCGAGCAACGTAGGTAAAAGATACAATGTATAGACTTGGCAAGTTGACCCACTGTACAGACTTTGAAGCCGAAGATAATGTGTGGACTTGTGAAGCTTGAGGCCAATGTACAGACTTGGCGTTCCACTGTGGATGTATAGACTTGAGCGAAGTGAACGGATGTTCAGACTTTGAAGATCCACTGTGGATGTATAAACTTGAAGAAAGGCAACTGAACACTGTACACACTTCCAATGTACAGACTTCATATGAACAGTCCAATGTGCATACTTCCCTTTGATGCATCTACAGTGCAATGTATTAACTTGACGAACAGTGCACTGTATGGACTTTGATGAAGGGCCCAATGTATGGACTTCGCCTGAAATGCAGGAACCTAGGCGCTGTACAGACTTGAGTTTTCAACAGACCGATGTACACACTTGGAAGGCTTTGAAGACAATGTACAGACTCTACCAATATGCATACTTTGCCTAAAATGCAGAGTGTAGACTTGAGATATGATGCATGAACAGATTGGCGTTGTATAGACTCTACCAGTGTGCAGACTTTGCCTAAATGCAGTGTGCATGCAGCAGTGTATATACTTGGGATCAAATGCAGTGTACAGTCTTAACTGATCGTGTGAACATGCAGCAGCTAATGTAGACATGCGAAACTTGAGGGGGGTCGACCCATCTAAGAGGGGGGGTCGACTCACTTCTGTCTAGATGTCAGACAGACATATTCACAAGCACACATTCACACACACACGAACACATATGAATGCTTCATGCAGCAGATAACATGACTGAACATCAAATATGAAATGCAGACATTCACATGCCAGTTATGAAATGCACCAATGCATACACCTTGTTCGATGTAATAATAGTCAAATAAGCAGTTCATTGAAACATTCACATATGCAACACAAATATGCAACACAAACAGATGATGACTCATAGTGTTTGCTATCATGAAAATCACAAGGACACAACAAAGTCTATACAGTGCACTGTCTCACTTAGCGTCTCATGCTAATTTATACATCCGTCTGCCTTGCTTCATGCACAAAGTCTATACATCCATAGCAAGTCTGCACATTCCTTTTTTAGCAAGTCTGCACACTGCCTATAGCATGCACGAACTCAAGTTTGTACATTCTTCACTTAAAGTCTGAACACGGTTGTCTAGATTGACTTGAAGTCTGTACATCGTGCATCCCTTGATTTAAAGTCTGTACATTATGCATCCTTTGATTTGAAGTCTGTACATCGTGCATCCTTTGACTTGAAGTCTATACATCGTGCATCCTTTGTTTTAAAGTCTGTACATTGTGCATCCTTTGATTTGAAGTCTGTACATCATGCACATAAAGTCTGTACACAGCATTGGTTGCATAGACTTCCATTCAAAGTCTGTACATTGCATGCACTTTACATCGGCTAAGTCTGTACATCATCCTGCGTCTCATTCAGTGTCTCATGTGCATATGCAAAGTCTATACATTGTCTGTTGGATAACACATAAGTCTATACATTCATGGCATAGTCAGTACATTGTTTGCTAGCAAGTCTGCACAAGTCTGTACATCGTTTGTGCTTGCACGAGCTGAAGTCTACACATTGTCTTGCTGCACACACTTGAAGTCTGTACATTGTCCACTTGCAGCATTAGCACAAGTCTGTACAGCCTGTGTGCTTCATAACGCCAAGTCTATACATTGGCTTGCTGCACAAACACTAAGTCTACACATTGTTGTAGGCAGAGTCTATACATTCAAATGGCATGTTCATGCATATGCAAAGTCTGTACATCCCTTAGCTAGAACTGAGCAAGTCTATACATCGCTGCATAGACTAAGTCTATACATCCCCGTCTGTTCATGCATCATTTCTCAAGTCTATGCATTGCATGCTACCAAGTCTGCACATCCCGTTTGAACAGTGCATCAAGTTTATACATTGTCTCGCACACACACCATCAAGTCTGTACATCACCCTGTGTTATGCACTCAAAGTCCACACATGCACACACTTAGTTTGTGCATTGTGCTCTCATACTTTAACACTAGGCATTGCAAAGTCTGTACATGGTTATGCGTCTTATATACAAGTCTGTACAGAGTTTGCCTAGTCTGCATCATTCAAGAGTCTGCACATTGTGTGTTGCTATGCTCTAGCTTTGCATTCACAAAGTCTGTACATGCCATAGCCTTGCATACGTGAAGTCTGTACATGCTTTGTATTTGCATTCACAAAGTCTGTACATGCCTTAGTCTTGCATACACTAAGTATGTACAACCTCCATTTGGTTCACTCGACCAAGTCTGTACAGCCATGCACTGTCTTGCTTGCATGAATGAAGTCTGTACAAGGTTTTGTTGTCTTAAGCTGATGATTCTCTTCGTCTGAGCTGACAGGACTTATACCCGAGGAGCTTAATGGTTGGGCACGTGATCTGAGGTTGGAAGGGCTGACAGGATGATGACACGTGGCCAAAACATTTGGGCGAGAACTGTGGAAGACACACGCCCAGTGCTGCTCCTACTGGAACTGCTATATAAGGAAGACTTCTCCATCTGAAGAAATCTGATCGAAGCAGAAGGAGCAGAAGCAAAGAGAGTGTGACTGAAGCAGCCTGCATGATCTAGAGAAGAAAAGAGGGAAGAAGAGAAAGAGAGCAGAGGCAGAGAATGTGAAAGTAGCAGAGAAGAAGAAGAAAAAGAAAGAGGAAGAGAGATCGAGAGTTGAGAAGAAGAAGCAGTTAGTTATCTGAAGTTTAGTCTCTACTGGACCGTGGATCAAATCCAGGCCAGTCAGCTCCTTGAGAGCCATTTCGTGCTTCATTGTTTACAGCTTTTCGTTGCTGTGGTTTCTTGCTTTTGTTTTTTTTTTGAACCTTTCATCAAGCTGTTAGTCAGCGGTTTTGCAGAGGAGGATTCCTCTGGATAGCAAGCTGTGTTGCTCAGCGGGCGAGGTGGATACCTCGGACGGGTTAAGCTGTAGTCCCCAGCAGATGGCTAACCTGTATTGCCCAGCGATAGCAAGCTGTGATGCTCAGCGGATGGCAAGCTGTGAGGCCCAGCTGATGTAGGCAAGCTGTGATGCCCAGCCGTTTAAGCTGTGAGTCAACGGGAAGTCACACTCGGGTTTGAGTGTGGGGTGGATGTAGGTCTGGAGGACCGAACCACCTAAAAAATCTCTTGTCTACTGTGGTTTGATTTCTTCTATCTGATTGGCGCTAGATGAATGCATAGGTGTGCTCCACATATTTGTTTACTGGTTCAACAGAAGACTTGATTAGTTTTTTCAGTTTGTCTAATTTTGTCTTGATAGCTTTTAAGATTTTAATTGAGCGAAATTTTTTAAGGGTTGATTCATTCACCCCCCTCTGAATCCACCGCACCGAACCCAACAAGACACACACTCGATCACTTAACCAGTTGATCTTATGTGGATTTCACTCGAGCATTTGTCAAGCACACCTCGCAAGGAAAGACTGTAGTAAGTTAAACTTTAGGATCAAAACCAAATGCTTGGCATGCACACGGACTAATATAACATTGAACACATTCAACACACTCAAAGGGGCAAATCTCACGGCGCATGAATCTAAACCAGAAAGCACAAATTACCCAAGAATCCCACAAAGCAGTTGCGACGATTACTTCAACTAAAACTATAGAGGAGTGCTTAGCATATAGAAACTAAAATGGGTTGGAGTCAAAACCTGTGAAGGGGATAGATGAAATGGATTCACACTCACAAAGCAAACCAATAACACAGGATATTTTAGGTGGTTCGGTCAGACACCAAGTCTGCCTACATCCACCCCTCACTGAACCCAGTGAGGATTTGCTGACTGACAGCTTGAACACTGAGCCTTACATCTTGCTAACACCATTAAGCCTCACAGCTTGCTAACAGAGGAACAAATCCTCAATGCTGAGCCTCACAGCTTGCTTACACACTGAGCCTTATAGCTTTGCTAATTGAGGAACCAATCCTCAACGCTAATTTACAACTTGATAAATGAAATCAGAAACGAAAACAAAAGATGAAAAGCACGGATAGAATATAGCAACAGTAGCTATGAAAATGAAAAACACAATGGCTTGAATTTGATCTAGAGGCCAAGAAAGAACACACAGATCTTCAAGGAAATCTGGGCTGCACACTTTTCTTCCATGGGCTCTCTATTTCTCTTCTTCTTCTCACTTTTACGATACTCTTTTTTTCTCTCCTGCTCTCTCTTCACTTCTCAGCTCTCACTCTCTTTTTCTTCTTCTGCACACTTTCCTTTTTCGAATGGAACCTTCGCTCACAGGAGCCCCTACACTTTCTGCCGCCTACTGCAACTTTTTCCACCCTTTCATCGAAGGATGAGGTAGTCCTTTTATGGGACAGAGCCTCCGCATGGATGAGGTAGAAAGAATAACATAGTAACACCCTATTGGTCCACCTGGCATGAGAGAGAGGATGATTCTTCTAGAAACCTCTGAGAATGAGTGCCATCTCCTCTTGGATCACGTGCCCCATCACTACTCTCATGGGTTCACGTGCCACTCCCTTGCGGTACCAATGATTGGTCTCACTGTCTTCTTATGCCAAGTCACGTGCCTCTGTAAAGCTCGCTGCTTCACTTAATAGTTTACTCAGGCATTTCTTCAAACACCTATTGATATGCTTAAGGCCCAACAGTGCATCGACTTTAAATGCTTGAAATCGCAACTAGCATCGACTATGTGCTGACTAACATAGACTCTATGCACGCTAGCATAGACTTTAGTTAACAACCCAAGCCAACTAACATAGACCTTGTATGAGTGAAAGTCAGCTAGCACAGACTTTAGTTAATAATCAGCTAGCCAACTAACACAAACCCTATTAAGCAAGACATTCTGTACTAACACAGACTTGGATGCATGACACTTCAAGGTAACACAGACCATATTGGTCACTAGCATCGACCTTAGTGAAAAATGTGCACAGACTTCAAAACCTGCACTGACCTTGTATAGTCACTCAACAGTAGTTGCACCGACCTTAGCTGTGTGAAACCACAACTAGCATCGACCTTATCTGTGTGAAACCACAACTAGCATCGACCTTGTCTGTGCGAAACCACAACTAGCACCGACCTTCATTTCTCTGGCAACCGAACTAGCATTGACCCTTGTTGCTCTGGCACTGAACAGGCATCGACCTTCATTCATCAACCACAGAGGCTGCATCGACCTTATCAGCATTGCTATTGAACATATGGAGGTTTATATCTGGGTTTTGTTATCATCAAAATCGCTTGGAAGGACTCAACAGATTGATATCTGACACTCTATCAGGACCAATCAATACAACCTAATGGCCTAGACCTTCAGTCTATGTCAGATAAACTCATTTCCTTGCGTTGGCATAAACCCAATGTCGACGATACCACTGTGATTGGTACTTGATTCTCTATCAGGACCAGTCAATACTACCTAATGGCCTAGACCTTCAGTCTAAGGCCAGATACACCTGATTCCTTGTGTTGGCAACAACCCAATGCTAACGATACTATCTCAATTGGTATCTGACTCTCTGTCAGGACCAATCATTACTACCTAATGGCCTAGACCTTCAGTCTAAGGCTAGATACACCTGATTCCTTGCGTTGGCATAAACCCAATGCTAACGATACTACCTCGATCGATATCTGACTCTCTGTCAGGACCAATGAATACAACCTAATGGCCTAGACCTTCAGTCTAAGTCAGATAAACTCAATTCCTTGCATTGGCATAAACTTAATGTCGACGATACCACTATGATTGGTACATGATTCTCTGCCAGGACCAATCAATACTACCTAATGGCCTAGACCTTTAGTCTAAGGCCACATACACCTGATTCCTTGTGTTGGCATCAACCCAATGCTAACGATACTCCCTCGACTGGTATCTGACTCTCTGTCAGGACCAATCAATGCTACCTAATGGCCTAGACCTTCAGTCTGAGGCCAGATAGGCCTAATTCCTTGCATTGGCATCAAATCAATGCTGATGAAGAGTTAGCTGACGAGTACTATGAGATGGGAGGCGAGGCCCAGGATGTCCAGCAGTCAGACGATACCCGCGTGGGGGTCGTCAGATGTATCCTCACCCAGCCACAGGTCAGTGATGACTGGCGTCGGACCACTATCCTTCATGTATTCTGTAGGCTGGGAAAGCAAATTTGCAAGGTGGTCATCGATAGCGGGAGTTGTATCAATGCAATCTCCACGAACGCTGTCACTCGTCTTGGTCTCACACCCGTAGACCACCCTTGCCCCTACCAGGAATCATGGGTGGATACCACTTCCATTTCGGTCAGGCTGTGGTGCTTAGTCCCGCTGCAGCTCCACTCCTACCGTGACGAGATCTGGTGTGATGTTCTTCCCATGGAAGTGGGAAGTATCATTCTTGGTAGGCCATGGTTATTCGACCGAGATGCCACACGCCATGGTCGGTCGAACACCTGTACCTTCGACCACGATGGCCAGCGGGTCACCCTCCAACCCGTTCGGCCTAGGAGCCCATCTGTTAGGGGTCCTACTGGCCCTAGTACTCCGAAGCCTTCCGTTCCCGGGCCTAGTACCCCATCCCCAGCTCGGGCTATGACCGTTACCTCTGGCCCAGGAGATCCCTCGACGAGGAGATTGATGATGATTAGCTCCCGGGAAATGGAGCAGGAGCTTAGTCAGGGCTGTCCGGTGTTTGCCATTACGGTCCGAGAGGTGGAGCGGGACTCCGAGGGTGAGCTCCCACCCGAGGTTGTTCACATTCTGCAGGAGTATGCTGATGTATTCCCCGATGAGCTTCCCGAGGGACTCCCACCTATGCGGGATATTCAGCATGCCATCGACCTTGTTCCGGGCTCTTCTTTGCCCAACCTTCCTCATTATTGAATGAGCCCCACGGAGCATGCCGAGCTTAAACAGCAGGTCGATGAGCTTGTGCAGAGAGGATCTGTCCGGGACAGCATGAGTCCATGTGCTGTACCCGCATTACTCGCCCCGAAGAAGGATGGCACGTGGAGAATGTGTATTGATAGTCGTGCCATCAACAAGATCACCGTGAAGTACAGGTTCCCTATTCCCCGCCTGGATGACATGTTAGACATGATGGCATGTGCCACTATCTTTTCGAAGATTGATCTTAAGAGTGGCTACCATCAGGTGAGGATTAGGCCAGGTGATGAGTGGAAGACCGCATTTAAGACCAAGGACGGTCTATATGAGTGGTTGGTCTTGCCTTTTGGGTTGACCAATGCCCCTAGTACTTTCATGCGGCTCATGACTCAGGTCCTTCGACCTCTCATTGGAGTCTTTGTAGTGGTGTATTTTGATGATATCCTTATCTATAGCCGCACCACAGGGGACCACTTAGACCACCTTCGGCAGGTCTGTCTACTTCTTCGGCGAGAGCAGTTGTTTGTGAACCCACAGAAGTGTGCCTTCATGACACCTCAGCTTACCTTCTTGGGTTTCATTGTGTCTAGTACGGGGGTCTCCGCCGATCCGGAGAAGGTCCGGGCCATTGTTGAGTGGCCGGAACCCCGTACCGTTCATGATGTCTGCAGCTTTCATGGTCTTGCGACGTTCTATCGTCGCTTTATCCGCGGATTTAGCTCCGTCACCGCCCCGATCACGGATTGCATCCGTAAGGGCACATTTGTATGGACGAAGGCCGCATCTGCCGCCTTCAAGGACATCAAGGAGCGCATGACCCAGACACCTATCCTTCGACTGCCTGATTTCTCGAAGGTGTTTGAGGTCTCTTGTGATGCGTCGGGCGTGGGAATTGGAGGAGTTTTGAGTCAGGAGTCCCACCCGATCGCATATTTCAGCGAGAAGCTGAATGACGCGAAACTGCGATATTCCACATATGATAAAGAATTCTACGCAGTTGTTCAGGCTCTTAGGCATTGGAGGCACTATCTTTTAAATCAGGAGTTTATCCTATACTCCGATCACGAGGCATTGAGGTACCTCCATTCGCAAAAGAAGCTTAACTCGCATCATAGTCGTTGGGTCGAGTATCTCCAGCAGTTCACCTTTGTGCTGAAACATAAGGCTGGAGTGGAGAACAAGGTGGCTGATGCCTTGAGTCGGCGAGCATGCTTGCTTACCACCATGAGTGCCGAGGTCATAGGGTTAGAGAAGATGAAGGAGGCCTATGTTGATTGTCCTGACTTCGGTCAGATTTTTACCACCCTCCAGGCCGGACCCTCGAGAGACCTTGATGAGTATATGCTTCAGGAGGGTTACCTCTTTCGAGGTAGCAGGCTATGTGTTCCCCGAACTTCGATTCGAGATTTCTTAGTGTGGGAACTACATGCGGGAGGTCTAGCCGGTCACTTTGGTCGGAACAAGACTATTGAGGCAGTGGAGCATCGATTTTATTGGCCGAGCTTGAAGCGCGATGTTGCTAACATCGTGGCTCAGTGCCGTACATGTGCTACGGCCAAGATGAAGAAGCAAAGCCCGGGCCTTTATACGCCTCTTCCCGTGCCTGATGCCCCGTGGCAGGATGTTAGTATGGACTTTGTTTTGGGATTGCCACGTACCTCCAGGAAGTATGATTCGGTCTATGTGGTGGTTGACCGTCTCTCGAAGATGGCCCTCTTTATCCCTTGCTTGAAGACTTCGGATGCTTCTAGGGTAGCCCGCCTATTCCTTACTCATGTGGTGTGCAAGTTCGGGTTGCCTCGCACTATAGTGTCTGACCCTGATGTTAGATTCACTTCCTATTTTTGGAAGACACTATGGCATATGATGGATACTCACCTCAAGTTTTCCACTGCATATCATCCCCAGACAGATGGTCAGACCGAGGTGGTCAATAGGAGTCTGGGAGATCTTTTGAGGTGTCTAGTTAAGGACCGCATTAGGGATTGGGATCTCATTTTACCTATGGCTGAGTTTGCATACAATGATTCGGTGAATAGGTCTACCGGCACGAGTCCATTTGAGATTGTCACAGGTCGTAGGCCTAGGAAACCCGTTGACCTTGTCCCCATGCCTATCTATGCTAGAGTGTCGGAGTCGGCCGAGTTGTTTGCTAGGCATGTTAGGAGTTTGCATGACGACATCCGTCGTCACATTGAGGCCAGCAATGCACGGTACAAGGAGTTAGCCGATGCCCACCGACACCACCGAGAGTTCCATGAGGGCGAGTACGTCATGATCAGGGTAAGACCTGAACGGTTTCCCTCTGGAACCGTTAAGAAGTTGCAAGCTCGCGGAGCCGGTCCCTTTAGAGTGTTGAAACGCGTTGGATCCAATGTGTATGTTGTGGACCTGCCTGAGGAATATGGTATAAGCTCTACCTTCAATGTATCGGATCTTGTTGCATATAGGGACCCAGCGGTGATCCCTAGTGAGCCTTTTGAGCTACCTCCTCCCCTTGAGAGTGATCCCACACCTGAGTGTCCACTTCCACCTCCAGCCCCTTTTTCACGGCAGCGTGAGCATATTGATCGTATACTGGACGAGCAAGTGACAGTTACCAGGAGTGGATCTTACCCGCGCTACCTAGTGCGATGGAGAGGATGGCCCGCTACTGAGGACACATGGATCACACATGGCGAGTTGCAGCGGATTGATCCAGACCTTTTGGAGCGATACAGGAGCGATGCAGACCCTTACTCGACAGGGTCGAGTTTCTCCCACCCGGGGAGAATTGGTGCGGACACCCGAGCAGTTGATCGGCACGATACGCCGAGCCACCGGTACCGCACACGGAGCACGACACGAGCCACCTCAGCGTCCATCTAGCTCGGAGACAGCCTGGAGACTCTGCCTTGAGCCTCCCCATTTATTATATTTAGTTAGACTTTATGTGTGTTTAATTTGTATTTATTTCGTTGCATTCGGTTTGCCATTTTGATTGTAATAGGGGCTTATGTGTAATTCGGACCCCGTGGGCCCCACGGGCCCCCCAGGCCCCACCCCATTGGGCCACCTCAGCCTAGGGTCCCACGTGGGGTCAGTCAACATGCCACATGGGGGTATCTAGAAGTTTGAATGCTAAATGGACACATGGGAGACAATGGACTAGAAAAGTCCACATGGGAGGCCACCTACCCCCACCACCTAGTCCACCCTCTCTCCTTGGTCCAAGGGCCACCCCCCCCCTTTGTTTTTTTTATTGTATTTTGTGTGTGTGTCACACTCAATCCAGGCCACTCATTCCCATCCCCTAGATCCAACGGTTGCCAATGGATTTGAGATGTAACACATGAATACTTGTAATTTCTCATTTTGATGAATTAATGCATTCATTTGGAAAAAAAAAACCTTGGAGCTCCAGCTTGGTGCCCCCCTCCCTCTCCCCTTGCAGCTGTGAAAGTTGCTTCTTGGTGGTGAGACTCCACCCTATCAGTTCCGGTCGCCGCCGCCGCCGCCACGAGCCGCCACCGCACCGCCACCGCCATCAACGAAGTTCTGCCTCTGCAGTACCACAGCAACTTCCACGAAATTCAGCCATCAACCATGAGCTCAGATCGACCTAGGAATTTTACTGGATGTTCCAGAGGTGTCAATAACTATCCACAAATTTTGGTTTGTCATTCATATCCCGTTTCATAATTTTATATTTTTTTCCACTCTTCCACTTCGGTTCTACCAAAGTTCTATCCAGGTTCCCATCCGCCCTGAGTTTCAAGTATTAGGTCCACTTTTTGATTTTTTTTGGTTCTCCCAATTTTACTGGATCTTCCTTCCACCAACCCCTTCATCCAAAATTTTTCTAAATTTCTAGTTCATCCATTTCATATTTTCCACAAATCGTTCTTAGATCCACCTGAAGTTCTGTCCACCCGTTCCCAGATCCGACCACCAGACACTCCAAAAATCCTATCAAATCACCATCTCCTCCAAATCCAATTCTATAACTTGTCCCAGCTTCGTGGTTTGATTATCTACAACTTTGGAGAAGAGCTCAAAGTCTGAATCCCACTGTAAGTAGGCGGTCAACGGCCGTTTACAGGGAACTGATGTGCTGAACTGAGAGTTCTGGAACTGTGTAGCATAGAATTGAAAATTAGTTAAGGTCCAGGTCCGCGCAGGTTCAGAGGAATCCACTAGCCTTAGGTTGGAGGATTTGGAGTCCTCTTTCCAACGGCGCTGGTTTCGTCGCATTCCGGCGACGGGGCTGATCGCAGCGGTTGATTTCGCCGGAGCGCGCGCCTGAAAACAGCAAGCAAACATCCGTGGGCAGCATTCCACAAGCTTGGAGATCGGAGTTGTTCGGCCACCGATCAGTGTTCCCGGCCGACCGCCTTCCGTGGAGGCGTGCCATCAGGGGTCCCCATCACAGTGGGACCCACTCCTGCAGATCCGGAGGCCAGCGCCACCCGTGGACCCCACGGGCCCGCAGAACCCGCCGTTCGGAAAGCACGAAAACGAGGAGTTCGGCACCGCCGGGCGACATCAAGATGCTGCCCGTCAACCCAATTCACGTGATTCCCGGGCCCCGCATGTGACCTTTTACCTCCCTGCGTGGAGTGGGTCAAATTATTGTACTGTTGTAAAATTATGTTAACCGGGGGTCCGTGATTGGGCCGGGGTTATCCTCGCCACGCCGGGTGCGTGGAGGTAATGGTCCGAACCTCTTGGCGTTCATTTGCTTAGCTAGTATACGGTCTTTTTCCGCTGCTGAGAGTGTAGATACTAGCCCGTGTGTCCATGTCACCGCTGTGAGAGCGAGAGTGACCCGTCCCGCGACTCGATCCGAGTCCGGAAGTTGAGTCGGACTACCCTTGACCTCCGCCGGTTCCTTAACCGCGCACGGTCCGCGCTTTCCCTCGCTTGGGATGATGAGTGAGCTTCCACTTCTGTTAGTGACGTTTTGCCACTAGGAGCTCGTAGTGTCAGGCTTAGTGTTCCCTGGTGTGTGCTGCTGGTCGCGTCTTCATCTAAAGTCCGAGGGTGGCACCTAATAGTGTCGTCTCCCGTGTCCATCCCGCATCACAATACTACCTCGACTAGTATCTGACTCTCTATCAGGACCAATGAATACTACCTAATGGCCTAGACCTTCAGTCTAAGGCTAGATACACTTGATTCCTTGCATTGGCATTAACCCAATGCCAACGATACAACTATGTCACTGTTTGACGCCCTGTCAAAACTAATGCATAGAACCTACTGGCTTAGACCCTTTCTGTCTATGCCAATGGATAAAATTGTATAGATAAAAAAAAGAGGGCATAAAATTGAGGTGCCCCGCCAGACTTGCTCAAACATCCCACTGAGCAAGGGCAATAATGGCCTAAAACCCAGTCCTGGTGAAAACCCAAAAGGGCACTGCGAGAAAAATTGGGTATCCTACCACGTGAAAACCTAAGAAGGCGCATGAGCAAAAGCAAGAAGGGGCTGGCTCCGGTGAAAACCCGAAAGGGCACTTGAGTTAGTAATGTAGTTCGAAAAAAAATGATGATGATGCCCATGATCATCAGGTCACTCTATGAACTGAACAAAGAAAGGTTACCGTCGTTGGAAACGTCTCTTCCTTTGATGAGTAGATCCTTTTGGCCTTGGAGTTTCTATCCTTGCCAACAAAAACGCCCATCTATCTAGCATTAAGCTCTGACTTCGTTGGAGGTTACTATAGAACCTTCGGCCCAGACCTTTCGTCTAAGCCGATGATAAACCATCTGTCTTACCTCAACACTAACCCTCAGTCCCACCAGGGTCCACCCCGATTTGTCACTTCAGACCTTTCACCTAAACCTATACAGAAAGCCCATTTTTTCTTTGCTTCGACATCTACCCAATGCCGATGATCGAACCCCTCTAGGGTTGAATCTTACGGCCCATGTTCCCACTACAGTGAAGCGATCCTCTCATCCCTTCGTTGAAGGGGTGAGCGCTTTCCCGTATAGTCACACGGTTCGCCCCTCCAATCTTTGAGCAACCCTCTCACGTGACCATACCCTAGTGGCGAAGAATTTAAAGTTCAAACACAAAGAGAGTGAAAGGAAAATTTCATCTTTAATAAACCAATTAATACACTATCTTTGGGGCATACCCCTGCTAAAAAAAAGTGAGAAGAGAGATAAAAAGGGTATACATGGAGTGACGGGAAACTAGCACATCCCGCGGAATATTTCGTCAAAAGGCACGATGCTCACAAACGTGAAAGCTGCCATCTCCATCAAGCGATCCTCCTAAACTTGAAGACCCTCCAGCTCGCTCTGAGCCAACATTGCCTGCCCCTCGGCCGTAGCAGCTTCCTCCACGTCCTTTGCCCAGGCGTCTTGTAGTCTCTACAGCTCGCCTTTAACTTGAGCCAGCTCGGCCTCTAACTCTACAGCCCTACCCTCTAAGAAGTAAATGCCCCGAGTAGAAGTCATGATAGCTTTGCGGTGGCGATCCGCTGTCTCTTTCAGAGGCTACAACACACGCTCATATTCAGACTTCTGCATCCTCAGTGCAGCAAGTTGACTAGATAGCTCTCCTCCGATGAAGTCTCGACAGTTTACATATTTCAGCAAAAGGAGTACCCGCCGAGCCCATTCTTCTAAAGGGCAGCCAATCGCCTGGAGCACGGCTATCATCCTGCCTACTATTTCCGATAGGCTCCTATATGTTAGATTCGGTTGAGAGGAGACCAATGTCCACAATACCTCCAAGTTTTACCTCATCGACAAATCTAAAGATGAAAGACAGAAAGGCGCCGCTGGAGGGAGAGTAAACTCCATAATACTATCCACTGCTTCCCATATATCATCATTTACAATGGAAGAGAAGGATGGCAGTGCTATTGCCTGGGGAGAGGAAGTTGCTGCGTCACCATCAGCTGAAGCGCCAGATCTGACCATAGCCAAGGGCGTGGGAGCTACTTCTATCTCTGGAACCTCAGGGTCACGCTCGGGCAAAAGGGGAGTAGTCTCTGATTGAGACGAGGCTGCGATAAACGCCGAGACTAGGCATCCCAATGTGTGATTCACCTCTGGTGCGGCCACTGCCTAGGGCTCGACCGGCAAGATGTGCTCAAGGACTTGCCCGAAGATTTGCAAGTCTAGTGGTGTGTCCAGACGCCACGGCAAGGGATGCAGAATTAAAGGCATGCCGAACACCACCGACCCCAGAATAAACATCCGAGCCCACATAGGTGTTCCCACAACGGGTGCCAGGCTGCGCTTGGGCATTGGGGCGATAAACGCCACCACCGTCATGTCAGAGGTGGTGGCTAGCGAGCTGGAAGCTTCATCCAAACCGATGGGAATCTACCCAAGTGAATGAAAATAAAGATTAGGCAGTGATGCATAATCGATTAACTGAATGACATAAAAAAGCTATACTTACATCAAATTCAAACAGGCCCAGGTTAGAAGAACTGGAAGAAATATTGTGAGGTGGCACAGATATCAACGCATCATTACTAAATAGGCCAGCATCGCGTAATGTGTCCTCTATGTCGAGCGAGCCTGGCGCTACTTCCACAATCTCCAGTGCCCCTTTGCCTCTAGTCGACAGTTGTAGATGGAATTCTCGATGTCGAAAGAGGCCGTATCTGAGGCGTAGCCATAATCGACCTACTCACTCGAAGAAGAACTCCCCGAGGAGATGTCGATAGGCCCCGTTGCTGTTGGCGCGGGTGACATACCTCCTAGCGCAGCTTCAGATATGGAGAGGGGGATTTCTGTAGCCCACCCAAAGAGCAGCCCAACAAGACTCAATAGGGTCCAACGAGGCAAGCTCACCCGAGTGATAGCCCACGGGGCCCACTCAGGGAAGAAAAGCCCAATAAACAGGCACTCGAGGAACCAACCCTCCCCGGCGGCCTCTAGGCTTGGAGGGCCCAAGTGATGGTCAGGTCACAAGGAAGGTCCGGCCCAGGCCGCTTTTCCGCTCGGGAGAGACAGGCGCCAGCCGACCTATCCGACCCCTCCTTCGACCGAGCTATCCTCCTCGCCCGGACAGGGCTGGCGTTTCAGGAGCTCGGACTGGACGCTAGCCGTTCGCGCTGCCTTTAAGAGTCCCCCAACGAACAGGGGAATCAACCAGCCACCGGGTTTCAAGGTGATAACGCCCCCATGATAAAGGCCATGAAAGCCCACGTTGAGGACGCAACTCCCGCCGGAGACCCCCCAGCTGACAGGACTCCTGAAGGCGGCACACTATTTAAACCAGGGATACCCTCCGGTGGAAGGTAAGACAGAAAAGAAAGGTAAAACTCCTGAGCAATCCGCTTCACCCCCCTTTGGTGGAGAGGAGTCTCGCGCACCAGCTTTCTTCCTCCCTTCATTGCTTCCACCAGAGCTCTACTGACTTAGCCATCGGAGGGTTTCGCCCCAGGGAAATCCCCTGGGCCCTCTGACGCGTTTCCCTATCTTACAGTTCATCTACTGGTGATCCACGGCCCGCTGGACGCAGCGCGAGATTTCGCCTCTTCATCTGGCGCCGTCTGTGGGAAACGCACGAAGAGCCGAGATGGTGAGAAGAAGCTCAGGGAGGAGATCCGCCGTCGAGAAGGGTAAGGCCGTGGTGACGAAGGGAGAAGCCCCCTCTAGGGCCTCACAGAGCCCTCCCTCCAACACCAGCGTCCCCACCAATGGGCCGCCGCCCCTTTCGACGGCAACGGGGGTAGCCCCCAACGGCGGCGTCGAGATCTTCCAGGCCCTCAGTAAGAAGCTCGACATTCTCGTAGAGCTCATGAGGGCCCAGGCGGCGAGGGAGGCCAGGTCTCGCGCCCCGTCCGGGAGCCCCCCCGTCGAAGTGCGTCCCAGCACACCGCTGGAGGCCGCTTCACCCTCCGCAGCCAGCAGCTCATCCGCAACCACGCGGGAGGACCCTCGCAAGCTCCACCCCCGGAGCAAGAGGCTTCCTCCACGCCCAGGAGAGGGAAACAGGGGGCGAGGCCTCCACGCCCGAGCGCTGGCGGTCCTGAGGATCGCCACGACGCTCCCCCCAGCCCCACGGTGCGACCGCAGCCGGAACTAGCCCTTCGGCTGAGGGATTTCGAAAGACGCTTCACAGAGCAAGAGCGCGCCCTCCGCGCCCTGCAGAAGACCTCCCTCCCGGAGGAGGAGAAGAAATCCCCTTTCTCCGAGCACATCTTGAAGGCAGAGGTATCTCCTAGGACCTCCATTCCTACCTTCAAACTCTATGATGGACAGGGCGACCCAGCCGACCACTACGACAGCTTCGACGCCCTGGTGACTCTGCATGGGACACCAGATCCCATTAAATGCCGAGCCTTTGCGGCCACCCTGGTCCAAGGCGCTCAGGCGTGGTTCCGGGCCCTCGCCCCAGGGTCCATCCAGGACTTCAGGCAATTCGGGCGAGTCTTCAAGGAGAGCTTCGCCGGAAGCGCCCCCCCGAGGTCAGTAGCGGGGCTCCTGTCCCTCAAACAGGCACAAGGGGAAAGGTTCCGGGCTTATGTCCACCGATTTAAATTGGAAGCCCTCAGAATTCCCCGCCTGGATGTGGCCTCAGCCACGACCGCTCTGACCAGGGGCACCCGGGATGAAAATCTCCGCCGCGAACTGGTCCTCCACCCTCCCTCGACCCTTGCCGAGCTAGTGACTCTGGCTCTGCGCCACGCCGAGTGCGAAGAGGTGCTCAGCGCCTGCCGAGACACAACCGGCTCGGGTCGGGAGGGGGACAAGAAGCGGGCCCCCGAGTCAAACCCTGGCTCGGGCAAGAAGCGTGATCGGGAAGGAGAGCGCAAACGGAGGTATGAGCGGTACACCCCGTTGACCACGCCAGTCTACGAGATCTATGAAGACATCAAAGATTCGGGACTCCTCCGCCTGGCCCGAACCGATGAGATCGAAGAACCGCAAGCGTGACAGACATTGCTCGTTCCACGGCGACCACGGGCACCACACCGGCGACTGTCACCAGCTCCAGGACGAGATCGAACGCCTCATCCATCAGGGGCACCTAGCCCGGTTCGCTGCTGGGCACAAAGAAGACAAAGACGCCGTGGAGGAGATCGACAACGCCCCCCGAGGGGTCCACATCAACGTCATCTCCGGAGGAACGGCATCGGGCGGTGACACCAGCCGAGGAAGGAAGCGCCATGCCGAGCGGGCCAGCCGGGTCTCAGAGCCCTAAGGGGGCCCGCCGAGGGAGCCCCGGGTCATAGTCTTCTCCGACCAAGACCTGGAAGGGCTAAGCACCCCGCATGATGATGCCCTCGTCATCTCGGCCACAATAAACCATTGTAACGTAGATAGAATTCTGGTTGATAATGGAAGCGCCCCCGATGTATTATCTTATGACTGATTCCTCAAGATGGGGGAAGACCCATCCAAGCTCCGCCCGATCCGAACCCCCCTTTGCCGGTTTGACGGCCTGGCCACCTACCCCGAGGGAGCCCTAAGCCTGCCGGTCACCATCGGCACCCCACCCAAAATCGTTACGGTCATGGTGGACTTCATAGTGATCAAGGGTATGATAGCGTACAACGCCATTTTCGGCCGGAAAATTCTCTACCGAATGAAGGCCGTACCATCTACCTATCACCAAAAAATGAAGTTTCTCACCAAAAACGGGTTGGGGGAAGTCCGAGGTAACCAGGCCACGGCTAGAAGGTGCTACAACATCTCGGTGGAAGCCTCAAGGCCGGACGGAGGGGATAAGGGCCCCAAGGGAATCGAAGGGAAGACCGTAACCGCCGAGCCTGGTGGCGAGTTGCTAACGGTGTTCCTGAACGATGACCCGGCCCTCGGAGTAAGGATCGGAGCCGACCTACCACCTAAGGAACAGCAACAATACAAGAAATTTCTTTCTGAGTACGCTCAGGTCTTCGCTTGGGCCGATGATCAACTCCCTGGCATACCAGGGGAGACCGTGATGCACAAGCTCAGCCTTGACCCCACCGTCAGGCCCGTACAACAACGGAGAAGGAAGCATGCGCCCGAGAAACAGGCGGTCATCAAGGCGCAGGTCACCAAGGGACAAGAGACAGGCCTCTTCAGGCCAGTCCTGTACCCTACGTGGCTAGCCAATGTCGTCCTGGTGCCAAAAACCACAGGCAAGTGGCGAATGTGCGTGGACTTCACCGATCTGAATAAGGCTACCCCCAAGGACTGCTATCCGCTACCGAGCATCGACCAATTGGTTGATTCAACCTCGGGCAATGAGATACTCAGTTTCCTAGATGCCTACTCAGGTTATCACCAGATCAGAATGATCCAGAAGACGTCGAGAAGACAACCTTCATCACTGACTGCGGTGTGTACTGCTACACCCGGATGCCCTTCGGGTTAAAGAACGCTGAGCCACATATCGGCGACTGGTAAATCACATGTTCGAGGGACAGCTAGGTCGGAACGTCGAGGCTTACATTGATGACATGCTCGTCAAGACCCCCAAGGCCCGAGACCACTTCACCGACCTTGCCGAAACCTTCGGCACCCTCCTGAAGTACAACATGAAGCTCAACCCCGCCAAGTGCGCCTTCGGAGTAAAATCCGGGAAGTTCCTGGGTTTCCTAGTCACTCAGCGCGGGATCGAGGCCAACCCCGACAAAGTCCAGGCCATCCTGGACATGCGCCCGCCCACGTGCATTAAAGACGTCCAGCGTCTGACGGGGCGTGTCGCCGCTCTCAGCCGTTTCCTGTCCCGTGCGGCCGAACGATGCTTGCCCTTCTTCAAATTGATGAGGGGGCCCAAGCTGGCATCTGCTACGTTCGCATGGGATGAGGAGTGCCAGGCAGCATTCGTCGAGCTTAAGGAGTTCTTGGCTTCGCCACCGGTGCTCTCCAAGCCCGTCCTAGGCGAAGTCCTGCTGCTCTACCTCTCGGCGACGCCATCCAGGGTCAGCTCGGTCCTGGTCAGAAATGACTCGGGAATCGAAAGACCGGTCTACTACACCAGCAAGGTGCTCAGTGGGGCCGAACGGAGGTACCCCGCAACCGAGAAACTCGTGCTAGCGTTGGTCACCTCCGCGAAGCGCCTCCGCCCCTACTTCCAGGGGCACCCCATCACCGTGCTAACCGGTGAGCCGCTGAAGAAGATTCTGGCCCACCCCGAGGCCTCGGGGCGACTCGTCAAATGGGCCATCATGCTCGGGGCCTACGACATCTCGTACCAGCCGCGATCAGCAATCAAAGGCCAAGCGCTCGCCGACTTCATTGCCGAAAGCACCATCCCTGCCGAGGACAGGCCTCCGACTGCGACCGAGCCAGCCTGGGAACTGTTCATCGATGGGTCGTCCAATTCGGCAGGCAGTGGTGCGGGGATCTTCCTAAGGTCCCCCGAAGGGATAGAGCTGCAGTACGCCTTAAAATTCAACTTTCAGGCATCCAACAACGCTTCCGAGTACGAGGCCCTTATCTCGGGAGCACGCATGGCCCGACGGCTGGGGGTCGAGCGAGTCAGGATCCACACCGACTCTCAACTAGTCGCAGGTCAGGTCAACGACGAGTATGAGGCTCGGGAGGTACCCATGATCAAATACCTTCAGCTGGTCCGGAGCCTGGCCCAACAGTTCAAGGGATTTGAGGTAGTCCGGATACCTCGGGAGCGAAACTCCGGGCGGACGCCCTCTCTCGATTGGCCTCCTCCCTAGACCCGGAAGGTACACGATCGGTCCTCCTAGAAGAGGTAGAGCGCCCGAGCATTGACACGGAGCTCCTCGCTGTTGACTCGGCCACCCCAAGTGACTGGCGCTCCCCCTACCTGTCCTGGCTACTAGACTCCCAAGAGCCCCCCGACCCTCGGGAAGCCCACCGAATGAAGTATCAAGCTCGGCGCTTCGTCATCCTCGACAACGCCCTCTACCGAAGATCATTCTCCGGTCCCCTCCTGAAGTGCCTCGATCCCGATGAGGCAGGCCGAGCCATCCAAGAGATTCATGAAGGCCTATGCGGAGCGCACTCAGGGGCCCGGTCGCTAGCCCGAATCCTGTTATGACAGGGGTACTGGTGGCCCACCCTGCAGCGCGACTGCTCAGCCTATGTTCAACAGTGCGACCGATGCCAGCGGTTCGATCACTTGGTCCATCAGCCGGCAACGGAACTTGTCACCTTAACTGAGCCCTACCCTTTCGCTCGGTGGGGAATCGATATCCTTGGGCCATTCCCAACGGCCCAGTCCCATAAGAAGTTCATCATCGTCACCATCGACTACTTCACCAAGTGGATCGAGGCCGAGGCTACGGCAAGGATCACCGAGACAGTCGTTTGGGGCTTCGTTTGGAAATCGATCATTTGCCGCTTTGGCATCCCCCGAGTGATAGTCAGCGATAACGGTCGGCAATTCGACTCTCGGTACTTTCGAGACAGATGCGCCGACCTAAATATCCGCAACCACTTCACTTCGGTCGCCCACCCTCAGGCCAACGGGCTGGTTAAAAATGCCAACAAGACTATCTTGAAAGGCATAAAAACCAGACTCGGCAAGGCTAAGGGTAGCTGGCTCGAGGAATTGCCTAGCGTACTGTGGTCGCACCGAACAACCCCCAGGACGGCAACCGGTGAAAGCCCCTTTCAGTTGGTATATGGCACCGAGGCCGTCGTTCCGTTGGAGATCGCCAACCCGTCCCTCCGAGTGATCAGCTTCTCACCTGAGGCCAACAGGCAAAAATTGCTCGAGAACCTCGACCTGACAAGCGAACTCCGAGAGATCGCGAACGTCCGGGCAACGGAGTACCAACGCCGCCTCACTCGATACTACAACGCCAAGGTCCGAGACAAACGTTTCCAACCAGGAAACTTCATCCTCTGGAAAGCCGAAGCCTCTCGACCACTGGAGGCGGCGAGCAAGCTATCCCCCAACTGGGAAGGCCCCTACCGAGTGGTCGAGACGCTCGGGAAAGGTGCGTACAGGTTAGCGACAATGGAAGGGGAGCCTATTCCTCGGACGTGGAACGCAGCCGCACTACGCAGATTCTACTTTTGAAATTGTACAGCGAGATAGACAGAATAAAATTCCTATTCTTTTCATTCCAAATCGTTGGTACATCAGGTAGGCAAATGCCAGTACATCACATAGCAAAAACAAAGCAAAAGTCCGTCTAACATCTTTTCAAGGGGTCATCGCTCGACTGACTCGGTCTTGATCTCCTCGCATCCAGCCACTGACTCTGCCTCGTGCGGAAACTGGCTCGAACAAGAGGTGGTTGAGCCAGTTGGCTCGGATGGCCCGTGACAAAGGTGACAGAGGGACTTCAGGAGAAAGGCCACCTTTAAACGTTGAGGAAGGCTACCTCCCAAGTTGGCAACAACTGGGAAAAAGGAGCGCCAGGAAGGCCCCCCCTCTTCCAAACTGCCAACTCCTTGGAAGGAAGGAGAGAGCAAGCAGCCCCCGAAGAGTGAAAGAAATGAAGAGCAGAAGAGGGAAAAAGAGGCTGCAGATGGAGGAAGGCCTCGGTGAGGAGGGAGCCGGATACGCCTCCTCCCCTCACACGGAGGGAAGTGACGGCAGACTCCCCTGATGCCCCCATCCGTCCTCCGCCTCGGCGTCCACCCGGAAGCCTCACCGGAACCAAGAAGAGGCCAACGGCGTGCTTCCACACGCCAAAGTCCTCCCCAGATCCGCGCGGCGACCGTAGGACCTGTCTCGTACACGCGCGGTGACCATGGGATCCGTTCAACCTCACAACACAGCAGGAGCGCACCGCTCCCCGTCGTCGGCGGCATCGCCCTCCGAAGGATCCTCCATGCTCCGGATGCAAAGGCACAACGCGGAGAGAAAAGGAAGGAGCAAGGAAAGACTGTTAGAGACAATCCCAAGCGGTGGAGAGGAAAGGGCGCCCTCCGGTCCTTCTTATAGGCCAAAGGAGGCTACACGGCTTAAATGCCCCCCTCGGAAACACGCCGAAGGATTTCTCCCCTGAACAGTCACCTCCAACTCCTCGTTTCCCGCCCTCGCGGGATTCACGAAGCAGCCTGACATTCAAAGCGTGAGGGGACGGAGGAACGCCCCGTCAGAAGCCTACCAAAACAGCGTGCGAAAACCATGCAGGACATATCGGCACCTCTCAACCACCCAAGATTCGCCAACCAAATCACGGCAAGGATAGTACCCAAATAGAGCAAGTCATTTATTATCGTACCAAAAGGAAACCCTCTAAAAAGAGGAAAGAGGGACAAAAAGGGAAAGAGGTACAATACATCAGGCCTCGGGCCCACTTTGACGCTCGAGACCGGCGGAAGGAGACGCGTCACCCCCGGCGCCTTCGGTGACGGCCGGCTCGGACACTGACCTCGCCTGTGCGAGAACTGTCTCAGTTGTGAGCCCTCCCGAGAAGCCCGGAGCCGGTGACCCCGACGGAGGCGATCCCTCCGAATCTTCTCCGATCGATGCAGAAGAGCTGGAAACCGACTCATCCGAGTCATAACACTGGCCAGAGGGGAACTCGATCGCGGAGTTCTGTTCATGGGCACAGCCTACCGCCCGACGATAGCCCTGCTTGAATCCCTTTCGAGCACCTCGGCGTAGCGCTACCTCGTAGTAAGGCAGGGCAGCCTCCAACAGGTCGGCCGAGTAAGCATCCGAGCTCCTGTAACGCTCGATTGCCTCCGCCTCGATCTGTCCCGCCCTACCGATGAACTCGACCCGTGCCCGCTCTGCCTCGGACGTACGTTCCTCTGCCCGGGCCCGGTCCACCTCAGCCTCAGCTCGGAGACGCTCCGCCATCTCCGCCCGATCTAGCAGCTCGGCACGCTCGAGCTCCCAGCTATTGTCCAGATCGAGGTGACGCAGACGCTCCTCCTCCAAGGATCGGCTTGCCCTCTCGAGAGACTCTCGGGTCTTGGCGAGCTGTTCGGTCAGCACCTCAGCCTCCAGTCGGCTCGCCCGCGCCACCTCTCGGAACGCGGAGAACTCCTGCCGGAGTCCCTCATGCTCCCCCTTGAGTCGGGCCAGCCTCCTCTCGCATCCCCCGAGGGTCCAGGCAAGGTTCGATCGCTCCGTTTCCATCCGCGCGTGCGCCTCCGCCATCAAAGCCGCCGACCGAGCTATGACCAGGCCGCCTTCCATCAGAACATCGAGGAGCCAGGGGGGGGGGGTATTGCGCCTTTCTCCCCCCTTCATCCTCGCGGCAATCGATTGGTAGACCCGATATAGGTCGCCTGTAATGCCGAGCCTTTCCAAGGGCTCCGGCAAAGGAGATCGCTCCGCCCGGGGCACTCCGCCAGAGGGCTCTGCTCGAGCAACGGGACCGGCCACCTCGCGCGCCACAGTCGGTTGGGGTTGCAACGCCTCCCCGGGCGAACCTCCAACCTCGACCGATGCCGCAGGTACAACCGCATCGGAAGCTCCCAGCATCTGGGTCTGCAACGCCCTCGCGGGCGAACCCCCAGCCTCGCCTGTCTCGGCCCGCACCTCGGCGACCGGGACGTTACCGCCTCCGGCCGACCCCCTGGCCTCGGTGACTGCTACTTCAACATCGGCCCCCTCTACCCCTGTGGGGGGGAGAGCCGACCTATCGCCGTCCTCTGAAGGGCCCCCGGTCTCCTCGGCCCCCTCTCGCCCGGCAGATGGGGGAGCTGGCCTCGAGGGGTCGGCCCCATCTTGCCCCCGGGAGGGGAGTGCCGCCGAGCCAAAGTCGCCCCCGGCGGTAGGAGGGAGACCTGCCTTCTTAGCACGCTTTTTGGCCTTCGCGGCCTCCCGCAACCTTCCCGCCATGGGATCCTTGCGCTTTGTGCCAGCCGGCCGTGAAGACCCCCCGGGGGTCACCCCCTTGCCCTTATCTCGGGCTTGGGCGCGACCCACAGGAGCCTCCGGCTCGTCGGCCGCCGAGTCATCTTCTCCCAGATCGATGACCTCAGCAGTATCCTCCAGAGGTTCCCGCCTCACGTCTATAGCAAAGAAAGAAGGCCCGATCAGGAGAAGAAAAGTAACTACCACCCCAGGGGAACAACCTAAATGGTGGTACCTGTCAACTTCAACCGCGTAAGCAGGCACCGTTCGATGTTCTCCGGCGTCACCAGCTCCTCGGTCGACCGGCGGTTCTCCAGCAGACGGGCGGCCTGTTGCTCTACATGGGGAGGGAACTCCTCCTGGCGAGGAGGAATGTTCGGATGGAAATTGGGCGAGATCCGGCATTTCCAGAGCTCATCCGTCGCCTCCGCCTTCACCCAGAAGAATTGGGTTTTCCACCCCTTGTGCGAGGAGTCCTTCGCCGCGAGGGCGATGCAACTCCTGTTCCTCCTTGCCTGGATAAAGTAAAAGCCCTTCCCCGCCGACGGGTGTGCCTTCAACTCGAAAAAGTAATGAAAGAGGTCCAAGGAAGGGAAAATGTTGTGCTGGCGACAGAGGATCCGAAAGGCAGAGAGGAAGAGGTACGAGTTGGCCACCAATTGAATGGGCGCCAATTGGAAAAGTTCAAGGATCTGGAGTACGAGGGGCTCGAAGGGAAGGCGGAACCCGCTTTTCCACGCCAGAAGAAACGTGCAGATGTGCCCCGTTCGGTCGTCCAAACTCGTCTCGAACGGGGTGGCGGCGGCAAAGCTATACCTGAAAGGCAAGCGAAAGCGATGCTCCAGCTTCTTCACCTCTGCCTCCCCCAACTCGCTGCAGCGGGAGACAGGCTCCCGCCTCACCTGCCCGAGTTCCAGCGGCTGATCAGCCATCGAGCCGGAAGAGGACCCCTCGCAAGAGCTCGAAGACTCCGGAGGGGAAGGAAGTTGCCGGACCGCCTCCGCGGTTATCCTCGCCAACTCCTCGAACGCCGCCGCAAGACTTCGCACCTCCACTGTGCCCTCACGGCGCATCAAGAAGCTCCGAAAGCCAAGAAACTAAGGAAAGCCCGAAACCCTGGAAGCCTAGAACGACGAACAGCGCCCAACGCCTATAAAACACTGGAGGGAGGCGACGCGTCGTTCCGTGCTCCGAGAAAAAGGGGGGCCCCTTCAGTTCAAATCCATCAGGATCATCATTACGGGCCCAGGCGACCACTCCCCGTGGCACCACAAACGCCAACGGAATTCCACCCACCTGAGCCACGCCGGTCCAAAGCCTCAAAAACTACTCAACCGAGCTTCCATGGCTCGGGAGTAGGAGGGGGACAAGTGGAGAGGGGGATTTCTGTAGCCCACCCAAAGAGCAGCCCAACAAGACTCAACAGGGTCCAACGAGGCAAGCTCACCCGAGTGATAGCCCACGGGGCCCACTCAGGGAAGAAAAGCCCAATAAACAGGCACTCGAGGAACCAACCCTCCCCGGCGGCCCCTAGGCTCGGAGGGCCCGAGTGATGGTCAGGTCACAAGGAAGGTCCGGCCCAGGCCACTTTTCCGCTCGGGAGAGACAGGCTCCAGCCGACCTATCTGACCCCTCCTTCGACCGAGCTATCCTCCTCGCCCGGACAGGGCTGGCATTTCAGGAGCTCGGACTGGACGCTAGCCGTTCGCGCTGCCTTTAAGAGTCCCCCAACGGACAGGGGAATCAACCAGCCACCGGGTTTCAAGGCGATAACGCCCCCACGATAAAGGCCATGAAAGCCCACGTTGAGGACGCAACTCCCGCCGGAGACCCCCTAGCTGACAGGACTCCTGAAGGCGGCACGCTATTTAAACCAGGGATACCCTCCGGTGGAAGGTAAGACATAAAAGAAAGGTAAAACTCCTGAGCAATCCGCTTCACCCCCCTTTGGTGGAGAGGAGTCTCGCGCACCAGCTTTCTTCCTCCCTTCATTGCTTCCACCAGAGCTCTACTGACTTAGCCATCGGAGGGTTTCGCCCCAGGGAAATCCCCTGGGCCCTCTGACGCGTTTCCCTGTCTTACAGTTGATCTATTGGTGATCCACGGCCCGCTCAGGACGCAGCGCGAGATTTCGCCTCTTCAAGATAGATTCTTTCTAAAACCCATAGCTGCCACTCACCCAGAAGTGCGGCGAACCAAAGCAGTCGTGGCCTTTACCACAGCCTTCTTGCTCTTGTGTAGTAAGGGGGCGATAGCGGCCGATGCTGTCAGACTTAACGACGGTACTACTTCCCTTGAATCAACCATGCCTGGGGAGATGAAGATGTTAGAAACAATTCAAGGGTGCTACGTATGCCTAATTCAAGACCTTGCCATGGGTCCTAGGTGATGCAAGCTTGGCGGCAAATTTCGCAAGTGAAGGAATTATTAGAACTATGGCTTCGGCCAAGCTCGGGCGATCGACATCTGACCATCCTCGCTTTGCCACCCTCTCGAGATCCTCCTTAGCCCGAGAGAGAGCCGCTGTAATAGGGGACTTGGCCCGCTTGCATTTCAGACTAGTTGGTAATGGCGTTGTGGTTGGTTCAGGTGCCCGACGAATAAAATATACCAGCATCTTTGCCACCGACATGAATCATCGGTAGCTGTTCAATTTCTATAGGCTCAGCCTATCTACAAGAAGCAAATGAGAAGGAAAGAGAAAATGAAAGCATTATGTTGGGATCGGTGCGATGGATTCAGAGGGGGTGAATGAATCTCCCCTTAAAAATTTTACTCCCAATTAAAAACTCAGAACACTCAGAGATGTGAAATTAAGAACATATTCAGTTTTACCGATACTGACATACAGCGATGTGTTCAATCAATTGGCTCACTCGACATATGAAGACAAATCGAGCCTAAGCATTCATCTAGCGGAAGCAAACAGTAAGCATTCAAACCATAGTGCACGAAGGAATTTTTAGGTGGTTCAGTCCGCAGACCTACGTCCACCCCACACTCAAACCCGAGTGTGGCTTCCCGCTGACTCACAGCTTGAACGGCTGGGCCTCACAACTTGCCTACAAATAGCTGAGCATCACAGCTTGCTGTTCGAGGTATCCACCTCGCCCGCTGAGCAACACAGCTTGCTGACCAGAGGAATCCTCCTCTGCAATGCTGAGCAATACAGCTTAGCTCTGCTGACTAATAGCTTGAATAAAGGTTCAAAAGAAAAATAAGATATGTAAAGGACACAGCAACAGAAAGCTGTAGACGATAAAACACAAGGTGGCTCTCAAAGAGCTAACTGGCCTGGATTTGATCCACGGTCCAGTATGGACACGGCTTCAGATGACTCTCTTCTTATTCTTCTAAACTCTCGATCTTTCTTTCTTCTTCTTCTTCTTCTTTACTGCTCACTATTTCTTTCTCGAGCTCTCTTCTTTCTCTTCTGTTCTCTCCTTTTCTTCTTATGCAGGCTCTCTCTGCTTCTGTCTGGCTACCCCCTTTCTTCGATCACTCTGCTCTCCTCTTCATCGTCTTCTCTCTGGATCGAGCAGGCTCTCACTTCACAACTGCTTCTATAGATGGAGAAGTCTTCTTTTTATAGCAACTTATAGGTGGGCGTGTGTCCTCCACGAATTCCCGCCCTAGCGCCTTGAACACGTGGCAGCATTTCAGCCTGCTGCACTACACGTGTCACGATCAGGGTTAGACCTCCATCCTTGGATCACATGCCCTTCTTAAGCTCCTCGAACAGATGTTCTGTCAGGTTGAACATATTATCAGTTTGAATCAATCTGAAGGAGAAGACAAGGATGCATCGAGTAAGTTTGATATATGAACTGAGCCTGTACAGACTTGATGCACAAAATGCAGTGTGCATATAAGAAAGTATGTACAACGAGAATGAATGCACGAACAAGTCATCCACGAGTGTACAGACTTTGAATGCATGTAATGCATTTCTCATATGGAGAAGTATGCACATTGAAAGTGAATGTACAGACATGCCAGCAACAAGTGTATGGACTTAGTGTGCATGCGACAACGATGTACAGACTCGCTGGTATGATGATGCATGAACTTAACCACTCGTACCAGCAATGGAATGTATAGACTTTGAATGCATGGTAAAGAGTGTATAGACTTTATTTTGAAAGATCGCACAAATGCATATAGGAAAGTGTGCACATTGAGAATGAATGCTCGGACATGCCATCAACGAGTGTACAGACTCTGCGTGCATGCGACAAGACGATGTGCATACTTGCTAAAATGATGAACGGGCATATCAGCAGAGAATGTGCAGACTTGCATATGCATGAGACAACCGAATGCACTGACTATGCTCATGAATGTATAGAATTGCTAAGTCATCAAAGCAACCATGTGCAGACTTAGTGTATGTGCGAGACAAATCAATGCATTGACTATGTATGTGCATGAAGAGCACTGGTTGTAATGACTAGTCGAGTGTCAAGCCCCGAACCGATAGCAACGGAACGTGTAGTTCGGAACGCGGTAGTGATACAGTCGTGAATAATCAGAGCATACAAAATTTAAATTGGATAAATGTGGGCCTAAACAACCTTCATTGAGAATCAAATATTCAATTACATACCTTGACTCAACTTACATAAGTAAGAAAGGACTCACTATTACATTCTAATAAAGAGAAAAGACTCAAATAACAGAACAAGACTCAAGAAAATTAAAGACATCGACACTATTCTCCATAACGCTCAACACTCTGGCCCTTCCCCATCTGATGGACTATCTTCAATGTCGTTACCTGAAAAACGTTAAAGATAGGCAGGTGAGCGATACGCTCAGTAGGAATTACATCTCTCATCAAACAGAATATAAGTGATTAACCAATTAACGGTTTCATGACGATGCAATGCATGTAACTAGAAAATCATGATGATCAACTATCAGGAAAGATGAATACTAAAGTCAAAGGCAGATACGAGATCAAGGGATATAGGGATGAATTCCCATGCAGAGTCAAGGACATGTTATCAGAATATAACAAGGACAGATGCACAGATGAACATAACTTCAGAATTGGCCAGAATATAACAGAGTTCCAATAAATATAAGCAGAATTAACAATCTAGCAGAATATCTAATTTATCAAAATAACCAAGCAACAAATTATCAGAATAACAGATTTAACAGAATTAACAGAGTTTACAGAATAACAGAATAATAGAATATAACAGATGTACAGAGTTTGGTGCAATGCCACACCCAGAATTCCCATGGTTTGCAGAATTGGACTTCCGTCCTACTTGGCACTGAAAAGTCGAGGACCCAAAGCCCTTTAATATTTCAGAATCATATATGGCCAAATACTGAGTCAAAGGGTTATGTTCTCAATTAAGAATAGATTCCAAGGATCCCAGTGTCATAGAACGCTAGAAAAAATGACCATGATTATGCATGAAATCTAACTCGAGAATTCCGAGATGAACCGGTTAACAATACTTTATGTCGTAACTTGATCTTTTGGATAAGGTATGGTTTTCCAATTCTATTTGTTAAAATAATCTCATGGCATCCAAAAATATGTTATGTAGACCGGTATACCATATTTCCTTAGAATGACATGACCGTTAAATAGTAACATGGGTTAAAAAGGGTACAACCTGCTCGGCTGCCTTGAGGGAATCCAAAGCTAGCGGAGTCTTATGGAGGTCTCTATGATAAAGTCACCTATCCGAAGGAATGGAATGTCCGACGGAGGGTTCATGTAGCAACCCTGATAAATGAATATTGAAATAAAATTAAAAACATATATATTACAGAAGTAATACAGATAATAAAACAAAGTACAAATAACGCCTCTTAGTAAGGCGTTAATTTAAAAAGAAACGCCTCTATAAACGGCGTGACTAAAGAAAGGACGCCCACACATGTGGTCGTCAACTCTCACGCGACCAAATAGGCAAGTAAAAGAAACGCCCATATCTTGGGCGTGTTTCAAAAACAAGGAACGCCCTTCTCCAAGACGTTTCTTAATAAACGACCTAAACAAGGTCGTCAATTCAAGAATGGACGCCCTGACCTAAGGCGTTAATTCCATTCGTGAACCGTTCGAACCCAGAACTTATCCAGGGTAAGTGATAAGCATTAGAAAGAGTTCAAACGTGGTAATGACTCTATCATAGAAGTATTACTTCCACACAATCACCAACCCTACTAGGACACCCAAAATCCTATAAAAACTCTCGTTCATCTAAACCCTAAACCTATTTGATTCGTTCGTCTGCAGAGGTACGTAAGAGGAGCATTCCTTCTTATTTTCCTTAAATCCCTACGTCTGTTACATGAAGAACTAACAGTTCTTCATCTTCTTCTGTTACAGGTTAAGAAGCCCCTACGTTTTGAAGAAGCATAGTTCTTCATCCGGGTAAAAATTATTTACCTTCGTATGATGTTCAGATCACAAAGAAACTGATACAGTTTCTTTATTTTCTTATAGGATAACTGCAGTTCTTCTTCTACAATCAAAGCCATCGTCTTCTTCCATCAACCAATAGTCGTGGTCTTCAGGAGCCTAACCGAGCATCATCCTCTGCTAGTCAAACCCCTCACGGTCATCTTCAAATCCATTATTAAGGTAGGATTTTCTCAAGTTATTGTAGCCCAAATGACAATAACGCAAGATATATGTATAATCATGGCATGCATATAGTTTTGTTTTCGTTTCTGCAAAATTTTGAAAGAAACGCCCCTGTCACGGGCGCTATTTTACAAGAAACGATCCTCACAAGGTCGTTAATTCAAACGTATACACCTTTTATACAGGCGTTAATTTCATGAAAACCGCATGTAATTAATGATTGATCCTGTTTAAAATTCAATAAATAGGAGGTATCGATTCTAATAGCTTGCATAACTCTACCTGTGAATTCCTGTTAATTTTATTGTCATGACCATGCCTCCTGCCTTTTAAAAATTTATATCCTGAAATATTGTAAATTTCTTGAATTCACGACTTGGACAAAGTCGTTTTTCATATTTTAACGCCCCATAACAGGGCGTGAATATTAAAGCTAACGCCCCACGACAGGGCGTAAATTAAGAAGAAACGCCCCTTTCTAGGGCGCGTTCTCTGTAAATTCCTGAAATATATATATACTCTGTAAAATAGAATTAAACAGTAACGCCCCTTTCAAGGGCGTGTTTTATATAAATTCTGAAAATGAATTATATTCTGACAGATATGTAAATAATAAGACGCCTTCTGGTGAAGTCGTCAACTCTTTAATAAACGCCCCTTCCAAGGGCGCGTTTTAGTTAAATTACTGAATTATTGAAAATTCTGCAAAACGAAAAATATGTAAACGCCCTTCTGTTAGGCGTTAAATACTTGAGAAACGACTCTACTTAAGTCGTTATTCTACTGTAAAACTGATTTTTCCACTGTTTCTGTTAACCGATGGTTTCATATGCTATAATATATATATATCGGCACTATTCTCCACTCCGTGAGTATAGTCCCACGTTTCATGTTGATTTATCGATCACACTCAACTCTCATTGACATACAAGCTCTCCATTGGACATTCCGTTCCTTTGGACTAGCGAGTTAGTCATAGAGACCTCCGTAAGACTCCTCGTAGCCTTGGATTCCCTCAAGGCCGACTGAGCTGGTTGTACCCTAAAAACCCATTACACGATCCTTGCCATGTCAATCTAAAGAAACATGGTATACCGGCCCTTATGTTTATACAAAGAGTATATCATAAGAAAATTCTTAATGGGATGATGATATCATGCCATATCATGTCGTTCTTGTAAACCTCAATTCTATGATAAGAATGAGGGTATCTTACTTTGATATACTGTTCATGTGGACCTCAATTCTATATAAAGAATGTCCATACTGATTTATCATGGTACCTAAGTTAAGGGAACCATATTCTACCTAGTTTTGTCGATATCGTGATTATACCGTTATTATCAATCTATGTCCTTTGTCATATTTTGGACTCTATTCTATCCAAGTTGTCATACATGTCTACAAGCTTGATTATTGAAATTCTATATTGGCTATATAAACAAGAGTGGATGTCAAAAATACATGATAAATGCCTGCGCATATAGGGCCCGATCTGGTCCTGGGAGGAGCACCCGAAAGTACTTGTGCCCATGGGAGTTAAAATGATAAGGTATCTGGCATTATATCGAGTACTTGACTTGCTTGATTGGACATTCCACACACATCTTGTACTTGAATCGTACCTGACTTGACATGAAATGCGTGGCCCGAAAAAGGGTAATTTACTTGCTTGATACATGATAGCCAAAGTTCTTGACATGACTTGTTAAACGTACTTGCTTAAATATCTTGAATACCCTTGTTATCTTGTTGAAAGATCATGATTAGTCCATCTTATTTCCTTGATATTACATTCTCTCTATCTTGTCGTTTTATGCGAGCATGCATAGCTTTATTGCATTCATGAAAGATGTAATTACTTAAACCCCTTGCTAGTACTTGAGATATAATTTCCTACTGAGCGTTCGCTCATTCCGTTTGTCCCTTTGTACTTTTCAGGTAAGTCCGACGACGATGGAAGTCAATCGGATGGGAATAGTCAAGAGTGAAGTGATAGAGATTCTACAAGTGTCGTCTAGTCTTTTTCTATAGTTTCCTTGAGTCAACTATGTATTCTTTTCCTTTTTATTAAACAGAGTATTGGATTTGTAATAGTCTATCCATTATGAAATAAAGGATTGGGTTATCTTGCTATTTTGCGCATCTCTGTCTTTGTGTCGAATACACGACCACTCTGATTGACATGATTGATATAGACACGTCGCGCACCTCCGGGTATCTTCCGCGCTCGGGGCGTGACAGTCTTTGTGGTATCAGAGCCTAAGGTATTCAATTCCTAGGAAAAACCCAAGTCCAAGGATAAGTTGAACCTTTAAACCAGTAAGATTGGGTAGAACCAAGGGTTAGATTTAACATAGTGTACGAGTCTTTAAATACGATCACGTACTAATATAGTTATTGTAATTGTAGGATAATGGCTGCCGAACGTGCTCAATGGCGCAACATGCAGCGTACCCTTCAAGGGATGACCCAAGTGCTACAACAGGTAGCACAAGGTGGTGCTCCACGAGGTGGAAGCTTACACCAAGCATTTAAGAACATGAATCCCCCGAAGTTCACGGGATCGACCGATCCAGACGATGCCGAGCATTGGGTTCGGGAAACCGAACGCATATTCCGTGTCATGCAATGCACGGATCAGGACAAAGTTCTATTAGCTACATTCCAGTTAGAGAAAGATGCTAGGTGCTGGTGGGAGTCTATTGAAGCAACCATCGATCCTACTCAAGTAACATGGGAAGAATTTGTGGAATACTTCAATGCTAAATATTTCTCGGACCGAGTCCAAGAAAAGAAGGCTGCAGAATTCGCTGCATTGAAGTAACGATCTTTATCATTAGCAGATTATGAAGCTCAGTTCTCCAGGTTGTCTAGATATGCTAAGCATCTTATTAGCACGGAGAAGATGAAAGCCCGTAGATTTCTTAATGGGCTTAGGCCCCACTACATTACTCAACTGGCGCCTATGGACATCCAAGTTTATTCCGAAATAGTGCGCCGAGCTCAATTACTTGAAGATGCCACGGAACTATCTGATAGGATCCGTGGGAAAGATAAGAAGGAGCAAGTCACAAGTTCGGGTTCTTTCAAACCCAACTTTAAGAAGAGGCCCAATAATGGAGGTTCATCCTCTCAAGATTCCAAGTTCAAGAAATCCAAGCCCTTCTCTATCACCACTACACCTTCTAATACAGTATGCAAGCATTGTGACAAGGCTGGTCACAAGACCGAAGAATGCTGGAGTAAATTAGGAGCTTGTCTCCGTTGTGGGAGTCGCGAACATCGGATTCCCGATTGTCCATTAATGAATGACCAAGCCGGTGACTGTAAACGCCCGGTGACGAAGAATGCTCGTCTTCATGCAATCCAGGAGACCGAACCTGAAGAAGAAGGCGGATTAGTGGAAGGTACATTGAAAATTTGTTCCAAAAGTGCTTATGTCTTATTTGATACGGGTGCATCGCATTCCTTTATTTCTAAGAAGTTTGCCGACCCGTTACCGTTAGAACCAGAATGGATAAAAATAGTCCTAACTACTCCTCTGGGAAGTGAAAATGATATTACTCATCACTATCAAAACTGTGAGGTAATGGTTCAAGGTAGGAATTTACCTATAGATCTCATATGCCTCGATCTAAAGGAGTATGATGTTATACTGGGAGCGGACTGGTTATCCAAATACCATGCAACGGTTGATTGCCGCAATAGCCAAATTGCTTTTAAAGATTCTCCAGAATTAGTCTTTACTCGCCCCAAGAGTCGGAGTAAATCCCCTCTTATTTCGGCTCTTCGAGCAAGCAAGCTCGTCAGGAAAGGATGTATATCCTTCCTTGCTTTTGTCACTGTTAAAGAAGCTAAGGAAACCAAGATAGAAGACATTCAGGTAGTGCGAGAATTTCCAGACGTATTTCCGAAAGATTTGCCGGGATTACCCCCTCAAAGAGAAGTGGCCTTCACCATTGACTTAGTCCCTGGTGCTGGTCCTGTTTCAAAGGCACCATATAGAATGTCCCCTGCTGAGCTCAAGGAGTTGAAGGAGCAGTTGATGGAACTAATCCGAAAACGGTTTATTAGACCAAGTACTTCCCCGTGGGGAGCACCAGTCTTATTTGTAAAGAAGAAGGATGGATCCATGAGATTGTGTATCGACTATCGACAGTTGAATCATCTTACTATCAAGAACAAGTATCCACTGCCGAGAATCGATGAATTATTTGATCAGATTTCAGGATCCAAATACTTTTCCAAGATTGATCTCAGGTCGGGATATCATCAATTAAGAATCAAGGATGATGACATTCACAAGACTGCATTCAGAAGCAGGTATGGCCATTATGAATTTGTTGTTATGCCTTTTGGACTAACAAATGCCCCTACTGCCTTTATGCAGTTAATGAATAGCATATTCAGGCCTTACTTGGATCAATTCATAGTAGTCTTCATTGATGATATATTGATATATTCCAAAACTAAGGAAGAACATGAAGAGCAATTGAGGATTGCATTACAAATCTTGAGGACAAATCAACTATACGCTAAGCTCAGCAAATGCGAGTTCTGGCTGGAAGAAGTGGCTTTTCTCGGACATGTCATATCAAAGGATGGATTATCTGTAGATCCGTCAAAAGTTGAAGCTGTAAGGAACTGGGAAAGACCCACTAATGCAAGCGAGATCAGAAGTTTCTTAGGTCTTGCAGGCTATTATCGGCGATTCATCAAAGATTTCTCTAAGATCGCCGTACCACTTACAAGATTAACTCGTAAGGAGATCCGATATGAATGGAGTGAGGAATGTGAAAGAAGTTTCCAAACTCTCAAGGATCATCTCACTATAGCTCCGGTGTTAGCTCTACCAATAGAAGGAGAGAAATTCGAGGTCTACACAGATGCTTCTGGCATTGGCCTTGGATGTGTCCTAATACAACAAGGAAAGGTCATAGCATACTCTTCACGTCAACTGAAGAAGCATGAGGAGAATTACCCTGTCCATGACTTAGAACTGGCCGCGGTGGTATTTGCCCTAAAGATATGGAGACACTATCTCTATGGAGTACAGTTCATTGTCTACTCAGATCACAAAAGTCTCAAATATCTATTTTCACAAAAGGAGCTAAACATGAGACAAAGACGCTGGCTAGAATATCTCAAGGACTTCGACTTCAATATTCAATACCATCCCGGAAAGGGTAATTATGTTGCTGATGCCCTTAGTCGAAAGCCGAGAGCAATGATAGCCAATTGTATGATACAAGAATGGAGGTTACTTGAACAATTCTCCGAGCTCAATATAAGCTTGGACACGGAATCCAAATTTATTACATTATCTCATGTAAGCATACAGTCAGATTTATTATCTGAGATATAAGCACTTCAGAATGATGATCCTATATTAGTGGAAATCAAAGGAAGATTAGAGGGACAATCTGATTTCCAACTAACTTCTGATGGAAGATTATTATTCAAAGGTAGAACTTGTATACCTGACTGTCCGGAATTAAAGAAGAAGATCTTAGATGAAGCTCACCGATCAAGGTACACTATTCATCCAGGATCAACCAAAATGTACCAGGATGCAAAGAGGAACTTTTGGTGGCCCAACATGAAAAGGAAAATAGCGGACTATGTATCACGCTGTCTCACTTGCCAACAGGTCAAGGCGGAACACCAAAAGCCTGCTGGAAAATTTCATCCTCTAGATATTCCTAAGTGGAAATGGGAGGATATTGGTATGGACTTCATCATGGGTTTATCTAAATCGAAAGGAGGACATGATGGAATCTGGGTTATCATTGACCGATTAACTAAATCGGCACATTTCTTGCCAATAAAAAGCCGATGGTCAATTGATGTGCTAGCTGCACTGTACATCAAGGAAATAGTCAGGATACATGGAATTCCTGTCTCAATCGTGTCTGATAGAGATCCCCGTTTTACTTCTCATTTTTGGAAGGGATTACAACATTCGATGGGAACAAGGCTCAACTTTAGTACTGCTTTCCACCCACAAACGGATGGTCAGACCGAGAGAACAAACCAGGTTGTTGAGGATATGCTTAGAGCATGCATCATGGACTTTGGAGGGTGCTGGCACGATCATTTGCCACTAGTGGAATTTGCATATAATAATAGCTACCAAGCTAGTATCCAAATGGCACCTTTCGAAGCTTTATATGGAAGGAGTTGCCGATCACCCTTATGCTGGAACGAAGTTGGGGAAAAATAACTATTAGGTCCAGACATGGTAAGGGATACAACTGAGAAGATACAAGTAATCAGAGAAAGATTGCAAGTTGCTCAGACGAGACAAAAGGCTTATGCTGATACAAGAAGGAGAGATCTTGAATTCCAAATCGGAGATCATGTATTTCTCAAGATATCGCCTGGACGTGGCATACGAAGATTTGGTGTTAAGGGCAAGCTTACGCCAAGATTCATCGGACCATTCGAGGTACTTGAAAGAGTTGGCGAGGTTGCTTATCGCATCGCGTTGCCTCCTCAATTGTCCGAGGTACATAATGTATTTCACATATCTATGTTGAAGAAGTATGTGCACGATCCATCTCATATTATTGAACATGGAGATCTGGTGATCCAGAAAGATCTCACCTATGAACAGAAGCCTATGAAGATTTTGGATCGAGAAATACGAGCTCTAAGGAATAAGGTTATTCCCATGCTCAAGGTGCAATGGAATAAGAATCCGGAACACGAAGCGACATGGGAGACCGAGGAATCTATGAAGAAACGATTTCCCGAGTTATTCTAAGAGGTATATGTTCTACACTCTCCACGTGTATAATTATATATATTGAATTTGGGGACCAAATTCTTTTTAAGTGGGGGAGGGTGTAGCAACCCTGATAAATGAATATTGAAATAAAATTAAAAATATATATATTACAGAAGTAATATAGATAATAAAATAAAGTACAAATAACGCCTCTTAGTAAGGCGTTAATTTAAAAAGAAACGCCTCTATAAACGGCGTGACTAAAGAAAGGACGCCCACACATGTGGTCGTCAACTCTTACGCGACCAAATAGGCAAGTAAAAGAAATGCCCATATCTTGGGCGTGTTTCTAAAACAAGGAACGCCCTTCTCCAAGATGTTTCTTAATAAACGACCTAAACAAGGTCGTCAATTCAAGAATGGTCGCCCTGACCTAAGGCGTTAATTCCATTCGTGAACCGTTCGAACCCAGAACTTATCCAGGGTAAGTGATAAGCATTAGAAAGAGTTCAAACGTGGTAATGACTCTATCATAGAAGTATTACTTCCACACAATCACCAACCCTACTAGGACACCCAAAATCCTATAAAAACTCTCGTTCATCTAAACCCTAAACCTATTTGATTCGTTCGTCTGCAGAGGTACGTAAGAGGAGCATTCCTTCTTATTTTCCTTAAATCCCTACGTCTGTTACATGAAGAACTAACAGTTCTTCATCTTCTTCTGTTACAGGTTAAGAAGCCCCTACGTTTTGAAGAAGCATAGTTCTTCATCCGGGTAAAAATTATTTACCTTTGTATGATGTTCAGATCACAAAGAAACTGATACAGTTTCTTTATTTTCTTATAGGATAACTGCAGTTCTTCTTCTACAATCAAAGCCATCGTCTTCTTCCATCAACCAATAGCCGTGGTCTTCAGGAGCCTAACCGAGCATCATCCTCTGCTAGTCAAACCCCTCACGGTCATCTTCAAATCCATTATTAAGGTAGGATTTTCTCAAGTTATTGTAGCCCAAATGACAATAACGCAAGATATATGTATAATCATGGCATGCATACAGTTTTGTTTTCGTTTCTGCAAAATTTTGAAAGAAACGCCCCTGTCACGGGCGCTATTTTACAAGAAACGACCCTCACAAGGTCGTTAATTCAAACGTATACGCCTTTTATACAGGCGTTAATTTTATGAAAACCGCATGTAATTAATGATTGATCATGTTTAAAATTCAATAAATAGGAGGTATCGATTCTAATAGCTTGCATAACTCTACCTGTGAATTCCTGTTAATTTTATTGTCATGACCATGCCTCCTGCCTTTTAAAAATTTATATCCTGAAATATTGTAAATTTCTTGAATTCACGACTTGGACAAAGTCATTTTTCATATTTTAACGCCCCATAACAGGGCGTGAATATTAAAGCTAACGCCCCACGATAGGGCGTAAATTAAGAAGAAACGCCCCTTTCTAGGGCGCGTTCTCTGTAAATTCCTGAAATATATATATACTCTGTAAAATAGAATTAAACAGTAACGCCCCTTTCAAGGGCATGTTTTATATAAATTCTGAAAATGAATTATATTCTGACAGATATGTAAATAATAAGATGCCTTCTGGTGAAGTCGTCAACTCTTTAATAAACGCCCCTTCCAAGGGCGCGTTTTAGTTAAATTACTGAATTATTGAAAATTCTGTAAAATGAAAAATATGTAAACGCCCTTCTGTTAGGCGTTAAATACTTGAGAAACGACTCTACTTAAGTCGTTATTCTACTGTAAAACTGATTTTTCCACTGTTTCTGTTAACCGATGGTTTCATATGCTATAATATATATATATCGGCACTATTCTCCACTCCGTGAGTATAGTCCCACGTTTCATGTTGATTTATCGATCACACTCAACTCTCATTGACATACAAGCTCTCCATTGGACATTCCGTTCCTTTGGACTAGCGAGTTAGTCATAGAGACCTCCGTAAGACTCCTCGTAGCCTTGGATTCCCTCAAGGCCGACTGAGCTGGTTGTACCCTAAAAACCCATTACACGATCCTTGCCATGTCAATCTAAAGAAACATGGTATACCGGCCCTTATGTTTATACAAAGAGTATATCATAAGAAAATTCTTAATGGGATGATGATATCATGCCATATCATGTCGTTCTTGTAAACCTCAATTCTATGATAAGAATGAGGGTATCTTACTTTGATATACTGTTCATGTGGACCTCAATTCTATATAAAGAATGTCCATACTGATTTGTCATGGTACCTAAGTTAAGGGAACCATATTCTACCTAGTTTTGTCGATATCGTGATTATACCGTTATTATCAATCTATGTCCTTTGTCATATTTTGGACTCTATTCTATCCAAGTTGTCATACATGTCTACAAGCTTGATTATTGAAATTCTATATTGGCTATATAAACAAGAGTGGATGTCAAAAATACATGATAAATGCCTGCGCATATAGGGCCCGATCTGGTCCTGGGAGGAGCACCCGAAAGTACTTGTGCCCATGGGAGTTAAAATGATAAGGTATCTGGCATTATACCGAGTACTTGACTTGCTTGATTGGACATTCCACACACATCTTGTACTTGAATCGTACCTGACTTGACATGAAATGCGTGGCCCGAAAAAGGGTAATTTACTTGCTTGATACATGATAGCCAAAGTTCTTGACATGACTTGTTAAACGTACTTGCTTAAATATCTTGAATACCCTTGTTATCTTGTTGAAAGATCATGATTAGTCCATCTTATTTCCTTGATATTACATTCTCTCTATCTTGTCGTTTTATGCGAGCATGCATAGCTTTATTGCATTCATGAAAGATGTAATTACTTAAACCCCTTGCTAGTACTTGAGATATAATTTCCTACTGAGCGTTCGCTCATTCCGTTTGTCCCTTTGTACTTTTCAGGTAAGTCCGACGACGATGGAAGTCAATCGGATGGGAATAGTCAAGAGTGAAGTGATAGAGATTCTACAAGTGTCGTCTAGTCTTTTTCTATAGTTTCCTTGAGTCAACTATGTATTCTTTTCCTTTTTATTAAACAGAGTATTGGATTTGTAATAGTCTATCCATTATGAAATAAAGGATTGGTTATCTTGCTATTTTGCGCATCTCTGTCTTTGTGTCGAATACACGACCACTCTGATTGACATGATTGATATAGACACGTCGCGCACCTCCGGGTATCTTCCGCGCTCGGGGCGTGACAGTTCATCTATCAATGAGAATTATGGGTGATCGGTAAAACAGTGCAAATAATGAACTGTGTGATTACATAGGTTACAGAAATCCACGGAAACTTGAAACAGGAAAATAACGCCTGGGCTAGAGTCGTTATTTTATGAATTGACGCCCTCTTCAGGGTCGTCAGTTCAGTAAATAGCGACTGCTTCCCAATCGTTACTATTACTATTAATATTTCTAGATTTCAGATATTGGATAATTGACGTCTGGCTTTAAGTCTTTAATTTTATCAAACGCGCCCTGGGCAGAAACGTCGTATATCAAAGAGACTGTGGCATTTAAGTCGTTATTTCCAACATCTAGGTTTTTTCTTCTTAAATGGCTAAGTGATCACAGACACATAGATTTCTGGAGTACTTCTAATCTGCAAACTAGAGGCGTGGATAAATCAAGAAAAATAATAGTAACTCACTAACATAATCATGACTTGGTTATCTTATCAGGATTTATAGTTATTAATTTTGAAACATATGAAATTTTCAGTTAACTGGAAAACTGACGCCTGTACTCATGGGCGTTAAATTAAATAGCGTCTTAAGACAAGTCATCTTAAGTTAAAAACGCGCCTTAAAATAGGGCGTCGTTTGCTAAAATCCTGAATTCTCACAGAAACAAAAGATCTATATGCATGCTCTCGACAGAAATACATGGAAATCTCTAACAAGAAGCTAGAGGATATGAACTAGACAAAAGCATGCTATTTATGTTATCGCCTTTATTTAATTAGTTTAGCCATCAGAGAGAAGACCTACCTTTCTGCGTTGATTTGGTTGGTGAACAGTGAAGAACGGAGATGAGAGGTAGAAATATCCGATACTCTGTTCTTCTGGGAAAACCAGTTGATGGTAATCCAATGCAAAAAAGCGGCTTTACGACAACAAAACAGAGGAAGAAGACTCCTCCTCTCACAACCTTAGAAGATGAAGTAGCTCTCCTCGTTCAATAGTAGGAGTAGAGGATGAATAACACCCCCTCAACCCACGATCAGCAGCAAGTCTCCTTCTAATAAGGAATAAGTAGAGGAGAAACAAAGGCCTTTCTCCCTTCTCGTGCTGACGAAGGGAACTCGAGTGGATGGAGCAACAACAACAGCATTAGTAGTAGAAAGGAAGAACACCAGAGGTAGAGGAAGCATTAGTCGGTGTTCGATCGAAGGAGTAGGGTATTTATCATATTGGAGAATTAGAGTTTGTTTAGGAGTAGTATTCCCACGTAAGATACCTACGGATTTGCAACTGCCCATGTACTATTTCTTCTATGAACAATCCTTCCCTGGTTTGCACCCAACTCCCCAGTTCGACCATGTTACTGGAATGAGGTTTCCTTATTTTAATTTTAAGAAATTGACGTCCATGTCATGGTCACGTTTTTACTAAATAACGCCTATGCAAAAGTCGTTTTTAAAGAAATTACGCATTTCCGTCGTGCGCTATTCATGATTTCACGTTAACTTATGCTGGTTACAATATTTGAGGATTTTTATCTTTTTTATTTGATTAGGTTTAGTTATGAAATTTTATGGGTAATATTTTTCCATTTTTCTTGATTTTTCCATATAATTAGTTTTTAAAAATTCTTTTAAATCAAAAGGTGGCACTATTCACTCACACTATTTATTCCTAAAAGAATTGACGACGTGGCATATGTCGTTGCTTTCTAAAATGACGCCTAAATAGTTGGGCGCTATTCACTTTTGTCACTTTCTTTCTTGATTTTTATCTTTTTTTCTGGATGTGATCTAGATGGGAAATTTTCAAGGTATTAGTTTTCCATTTTTCTCTATTTTTCCATATAATTCGTTTTCCAAAATTCTTTAATTGAAAAATTAGCACTATTCATTTACAATAAAATAACGGCTTTGTTTAAGTCGTTTCTTATGGAATCAACGCCTATACGTATGGGCGTCAATTAGCATTTGGCATTTCTCCAAGCCCTTGTAAGGACCAAAATTGTATTTATACCCTATAAACCTTATCTATATGTCTTATTTTATGTCATTTGTACTTTAAATAACGACATACTGTACGTCGTTTATTATGTGAATCACGCCCAAGCAGACGGGCGTTATTCGATTTTTGGCCCTTTCTCAATGCCCTTGAAAGAACCGAAATTACATATATGTCCATTCTTTTATCCTTTATATATCTTTCTTTCTTTTAATAAGATTATAATATAGTAAATGTGGAATATTAAATTTTATAAAATAGTAATAAAATATAAATTGACATTTTCTTCAAAATTTAATGATTCTTAATTCAATAAAAATTATGTTGTGCATTGGATGCTTCCATAAAATAACATGTTATTCTTAAATTTATTATAATACTAGAATAGGGTTCACAAGTTCTTTTTGTAAGACTTATAAGGACGTAAGAGGTTTATGTACAAGGTCTGGGCCTCGTTTATCTATTGGTTTTAAATTTATTTAGACTTTCAAATCCTTAAATTTACCAGGGTTGCTACATCCTCCCCCACTTAAAAGAATTTGGTCCCCAAATTCAAATTCCTATGCACATCATATGTTCCTCTAATCCATATTCCTCAATTCAACAATCATGACTAGCAAATTGAACTAAGGGACTAAAGCTCAAGTTAAAGGGGAAATACCTCCATCCATTACTTGACCATCAGGTGTGACTCTTATTGCTTGAAGTTGCCCTTGACGACGTTCCTTATTACCGTCTTTTTCCTGCTGAGGTTGGTCTTTCGGAAGAGGGCAATTAAATACCCTATGTTCTTTGCTCCCACATCGAAAACAAGCTCCATTCCTCCAGCGGCACTTCTCGGATGGATGGCCTTCATTGCCACAGTGTTTGCACTTTTCTTCTTTGATCTTCTTACCATTTGGAACATTGTCATCCTCATTAACCCTCTTGTTATTGTTACTCGTTCTCTTCTTCTCCATTCTCACTTTAACCCTGTCGGATAACTCCATGGCATCTTCCAATAACTGCGCTCTTTTCACCATCTCCGCATAAGTTTGTATATCTAACGGTGCCAATTGGGGGATGTACTGGATCCTTAAACCATTCATAAACCTTTTTGCTTTCATCTTCTCTGTTGATATTAAGTGAGGTGCATATCTAGACAGCCGCGAGAATTGAGCCTCGTACTCGGCCACGGTCATGCTTCTCTGTTTGAGTGAAGCGAACTCTCCTGCCTTTTTCTCCCGAGTTCTCTCCGAGAAATACTTCTCGTTGAAGTGTTCTAAAAATTCAACCCAAGTTACTTGAATGTTTGGCAAAGTGGCTTCTACAGACTCCCACCAAGCCCTTGCGTCCTTCTCTAGTTGAAATGTTGCCAAAAGGACCTTATCTTGATCCGAGCATTGCATTACTCGAAAGATTCTCTCCATCTCCTTAGTCCAATCTTCCGCCACATCCGGATCAGGGGTCCCACTAAACTTAGGGGGATTGAGGCTCCGAAATTCACGATGCAATTCTCCGGCTCCACGATTGGCTCCACCATCGGCTACTCGTTGAAGAGCCTGAGTCAATCCTTGAACCGTCCTTTGCATCTCACACCATTGGGCACACTCAGCGGCCATTGTTATCTATCTAGTTCTACAAGACACAAACAATCTCATGTAAGATTATCAAGTAATTCTCGTTAAATTTTTACTTAAGCTATCTTCATAAGTTAATCTTATTAGTATTCTAACTTCCTTTTTAGCTCTTAACCCAAGGTTCTACCCAATCTCACCGGGCAATAATGGCAACCGATAGCCAAGACCTAGGGTTTAATATACCTATGCTCTGATACCACAAATTTTAATCTGGGTAGAAAGGACAAATGTGGGCCTAAACAACCTAAGATTCGGAACGCGGTAGTGATACAGTCGTGAATAATCAGAGCATACAAAATTTAAACTGGACAAATGTGGGCCTAAACAACCTTCATTGAGAATTAAATATTCAATTACATACCTTGACTCAACTTACATAAGTGAAGAAAGGACTCACTATTACATTCTAATAAAGAGAAAAGACTCAAATAACAGAACAAGACTCAAGAAAATTAAAGACATCGACACTATTCTCCATAACGCTCAACACTCTGGCCCTTCCCCATCTGATGGACTATCTTCAATGTCGTTACCTGAAAAATGTTAAAGATAGGCAGGTGAGCGATACGCTCAGTAGGAATTACATCTCTCATCAAACAGAATATAAGTGATTAACCAATTAACAGTTTCATGACGATGCAATGCATGTAACTAGAAAATCATGATGATCAACTATCAGGAAAGATGAATACTAAAGTCAAAGGCAGATACGAGATCAAGGGATATAGGGATGAATTCCCATGCAGAGTCAAGGACAAGTTATCAGAATATAACAAGGACAGATGCGCAGATGAACATAACTTCAGAATTGGCCAGAATATAATAGAGTTCCAATAAATATAAGTAGAATTCACAATCTAGTAGAATATCTAATTTATCAAAATAACCAAGCAACAAATTATCAGAATAACAGATTTAACCGAATTAACAGAGTTTACAGAATAATAGAATATAACAGGTGTACAGAGTTTGGTGCAATGCCACACCCAGAATTCCCATGGTTTGCAGAATTGGACTTCCGTCCTACCTGGCACTGAAAAGTCGCGGACCCAGAGCCCTTTAATATTTCAGAATCAGATATGGCCAAATACAGAGTCAAAGGGTTATGTTCTCAATTAAGAATAGATTCCAAGGATCCCAGTGTCATAGAACGCTAGAGAAAATGACCATGATTATGCATGATATCTAACTCGAGAATTCCGAGATGAACCGGTTAACAATACTTTATGTGGTCACTTGATCTTTTGGATAAGGTATGGTTTTCCAATTCTATTTGTTAAAATAATCTCATGGCATCCAAAAATATGTTATGTAGACCGGTATACCATATTTCCTTAGAATGACATGACCGTTAAATAGTAACATGGGTTAAAAAGGGTACAACCTGCTCGGCTGCCTTGAGGGAATCCAAGGCTAGCGGAGTCTTATGGAGGTCTCTATGATAAAGTCACCTATCCGAAGGAACGGAATGTCCGACGGAGGGTTCATCTATCAATGAGAATTATGGGTGATCGGTAAAACAGTGCAAATCATGAACTGTGTGATTACATAGGTTACAGAAATCCACGGAAACATGAAACAGGAAAATAATGCCTGGGCTAGAGTCGTTATTTTATGAATTGACGCCCTCTTCAGGGTCGTCAGTTCAGTAAATAGCGACTGCTTCCCAGTCGTTACTATTACTATTAATATTTCCAGATTTCAGATATTGGATAATTGACGTCTGGCTTTAAGCTGGGCAGAAACGTCGTATATCAAAGAGACGGCGGCGTTTAAGTCGTTATTGCCAACATCTAGGTTTTTTCTTCTTAAATGGCTAGGTGATCAGAGACACATAGATTTCTGGAGTACTTCTAATCTGCAAACTAGAGGCGTGGATAAATCAAGAAAAATAATAGTAACTCACTAACATAATCATGACTTGGTTATCTTATCAGGATTTATAGTTATTAATTTTGAAACATACGAAATTTTCAGTTAACTGGTAAACTGACGCCTGTACTCATGGGCGTTAAATTAAATAGCGTCTTAAGACAAGTCGTCTCAAATTAAAAACGGGCCTTAAAATAGGGCGTCGTTTGCTAAAGTCCTGAATTCTCACAGAAACAAAAGATCTATATGCATGCTCTCGACAGAAATACATGGAAATCTCTAACAAGAAGCTAGAGGATATGAACTAGACAAAAGCATGCTATTTATGTTATCGCCTTTATTTAATTAGTTTAGCCATCAGAGAGAAGACCTACCTTTCTGCGTTGATTTGGTTGGTGAACAGTGAAGAACGGAGATGAGAGGTAGAAATATCCGATACTCTGTTCTTCTGGGAAAACCAGTTGATGGTAATCCAATGCAGAAAAGCGGCTTTACGACAACAAAACAGAGGAAGAAGACTCCTCCTCTCACAACCTCAGAAGATGAAGTAGCTCTCCTCGTTCAATAGTAGGAGCAGAGGATGAATAACTCCCCCTCAACCCATGATCAGCAGCAAGTCTCCTTCTAATAAGGAATAAGTAGAGGAGAAACAGAGGTCTTTCTCCCTTCTCGTGCTGACGGAAGGGAACTCGAGTGGATGGAGCAACAACAACAGCATTAGTAGCAGAAAGGAAGAACACCAGAGGTAGAGGAAGCATTAGTCGGTGTTCGATCGAAGGAGTAGGGTATTTATCCTATTAGAGAATTAGAGTTTGTTTAGGAGTAGTATTCCCACGTAAGATTCCTACGGATTTACAACTTCCCATGTATTATTTCTTCCGTGAACAATCCTTCCCTGGTTTGCACCCAACTCCCCAGTTCGACCATGTTACTGGAATGAGGTTTCCTTATTTTAATTTTAAGAAATTGACGTCCATGTCATGGTCACGTTTTTACTAAATAACGCCTATGCAAAAGTCATTTTTAAAGAAATAACGCCTTTCCGTCGTGCGCTATTCATGATTTCACGTTAACTTATGCTGGTTACAATATTTGAGGATTTTTATCTTTTTTATTTGATTAGGTTTAGTTATGAAATTTTATGGGTAATATTTTTCCATTTTTCTTGATTTTTCCATATAATTAGTTTTTAAAAATTCTTTTAAATCAAAAGGTGGCACTATTCACTCACACTATTCATTCCTAAAAGAATTGACGACATGGCATATGTCGTTGCTTTCTAAAATGACGCCTAAATAGTTGGGCGCTATTCACTTTTGTCACTTTCTTTCCTGATTTTTATCTTTTTTTCTGGATGTGATCTAGATGGGAAATTTTCAGGGTATTAGTTTTCCATTTTTCTCTATTTTTCCATATAATTCGTTTTCCAAAATTATTTAATTGAAAAATTAGCACTATTCATTTACAATAAAATAACGGCTTTGTTTAAGTCGTTTCTTATGGAATCAACGCCTATACGTATGGGCGTCAATTAGCATTTGGCATTTCTCCAAGCCCTTGTAAGGACCAAAATTATATTTATACCCTATAAACCTTATCTATATGTCTTATTTTATGTCATTTGTACTTTAAATAACGACATACTGTACGTCGTTTATTATGTGAATCACGCCCAAGCAGACGGGCATTATTCGATTTTTGGCCCTTTCTCAATGCCCTTGAAAGAACCGAAATTGCATATATGTCCATTCTTTTATCCTTTATATATCTTTCTTCCTTTTAATAAGATTATAATATAATAAATGTGGAATATTAAATTTTATAAAATAGTAATAAAATATAAATTGACATTTTCTTCAAGATTTAATGATTCTTAATTCAATAAAAATTATGTTGTGCATTGGATGCTTCCATAAAATAACATGTTATTCTTAAATTTATTATAATAGTAGAGTAGGGTTCACGAGTTCTTTTTGTAAGACTTATAAGGACGTAAGAGGTTTATGTACAAGGTCTGGGCCTCGTTTATCTATTGGTTTTAAATTTATTTAGACTTTCAAATCCTTAAATTTACCAGGGTTGCTACATCGAGTGAAACAACGGAGGTTGTACAGACTAGCCACCAAGGAATGTACAGACTTGAGCAATGTACTGACTCTGTTGCATGCTTGCATCGACTTTGAATTGAATCGACTGATGAATGCACTGATGCAGTGTATGCATATGGCAGATAATGGACTGATGCAATGCAGAAGAACTAACAAGTGCAGACACATGGTGATAAATCATTCATACTCATAGTGCTTGCTAACATCAAAACCCCAGGGGCACAACAATCTCCCCCTTTTTGATGATGGCAACACTATGAGTCACACAGACTCAAACTATTCTCCCCCTTTGACTTCATCAAAAAGAGAAAAGTTTGAGAGAGAAATAAAAGTGTGCATGATATGATCGAATAAAATCTCCCCGAGACAGCAGCAAAGAGAAAGGGACATGAAGGATGCTGAGAATATCTCCCCCTTTAATATGCAACATGATTTATAGACAAGGAAACTCCCCCTGAATAGATGCTTCTTTGTAGCTACAGAGGAGATGGATTCTCTCCTTAAGAATAATGAATGCAATTCATGGAGAACCTGATGCTTGTATAATGCAGACAATACAAGAACCAATCAATCTATCCTCCTCCTTTGCAAGACGAACAAACCTCCCCCTTTAAAAGGCAATAAGTGCAGTCTAGACAAGACCTTAACAATCCAATGCTCCCTGATCTGAATGAAGCAAGGCTTTCAAGGGTGTGGGGAGAGGGATATGTCAAGAAGACATTCAGGAAGGATGACATGGCAGCATTCAGAATACATGATGTAAGGAAATAGAAGATTTTTAATAAGATACTTATTTCATAAATCTGAATAAACGGATGGTTCAGACTCTTCCATCACTACCAGAAAAAGCGGATTTCAGACGGCCACTATCCGTCTGAAATCCGTCTGAAAATCCGTCACAAACCACGTTTGTAACGGATTTGCGATAGATTTCAGACGGAAACCGACCGTCTGAAATTCTTAGTCACAATTTTGTGACAGTTTATTTTTCCGTCGGAAATTACGTCTGAAAATAAGACAGAATTTAATCAGTCACAAATTCCATTTGAATTTCATACGAGACATTTCCATCTGAAATTTGAAATTTTCCGTCTGAAATTTACGACGGATATATTTGCCGTTTGAAATTCGTCTGAAATTTCAGACGAATATTACGACGGAATATAGTTACCGTCTGAAATTAAGCCCAACTCTTAGTCTCAAATCATGTTACCGTATGAAAACTCGTCCGAAATCCGTCGCTATTTCAAACGGAAATTACGACGGCTGTAATTACCGTCTGAAATTCAACTCAACTCCTGTCCGAAATGTGGTTTGAAATCCGTCTATATTGCAAACGGATTTTACGACGGCTAATAGACGGACTTTATTCGTCGCAAATCCCGTCTGAAAATCCGTCTGAAATCTACTTTTTTTGTTGTAAATCTTCAATTATTTTAAAAAACCTGTTTAATCATACATAAACATCAAGAAATTCTACATGTTGAAAAAAAAATATTGGGAACCTGCTAATCAAATAAACACCACCGAAAAATAAAATTCAACACCATGCTGATCAAATAAATACCACAAAAAAAAGACATTAACCCTGCTGATCCGTCTGAATATCATCAAATATCAAGAAATATCCGGTACATCGTCCATATCCTCATCGTCCGTATCCTCATCGCCCTGCTCATCTCCTCTGTCGCCGCCCGCAGAAGGATCCCCCTACATTAAAAAAATAATAACATTCATTCATAGATAAAAAAATTAGTGCGAAGAAATTAGCATAAATTGAAAACAAACATATCAAATTGATAACTGCATATTTTATAAATCAACTACTAGCCTGAAACAGTATTTAAACTAAGTGTATTTTAGAAATGAACTTTGATTCCGTCAGTTCTGACAAGTCACTTTCATCTCCCCGGTCGTGTTGGAACGATCGGCACGGCCATCCGACCGGTATTTCAAGTTTTAGACCCCCGGACCCGACCTGGCAGTTCATTTAAACTATGTGTATTTTAAAAATGAACTTTGAGCGCCGAGCTCAAACCGGACATCCGATTTGGATTCCGTCAGTTCTGACAAGTCACTTTCATCTCCCCAGTCGTGTTGGAATGATCGGCACGGGCATCCGGCCGGTATTTTAAGTTTTAGACCCCCAGCCCCGACCTGGCAGTTCATTTAAACTAAGTGTATTTTAGAAATGAACTTTGAGCGCCGATCTCAAACCGGGCATCCGGTTTGGATTCCGTCAGTTCTGACAAGTCACTTTCATCTCCCCGGTCGTGTTGGAATGATCGGCATGGCCATCCAGTCGGATTTTCAAGTTTTAGACCCCCGGCCGTGACCTGGCAGTTCATTTGAACTAAGTGTATTTTAGAAATGAACTTTGAGCGCCGAGCTCAAACCGGGCATCCGATTTAGATTCTGTCAGTTCTGACAAGTCACTTTCATCTCCCCGGTCGTGTTGGAATGATCGGCATGGGCATCCGGTCGGTGTTTCAAGTTTTAGACCCCCGGCCGCGACCTGGTAGTTCATTTAAACTAAGTGTATTTTAGAAATGAACTTTGAGCGCCGAGCTCAAACCGGGCATCCGATTTAGATTCTGTCAGTTCTGACAAGTCACTTTCATCTCCCCGGTCGTGTTGGAATGATCGGCACGGCCATCCGGCCGGTATTTCAAGTTTTAGACCCCCGGCCCCGACCTGGCAGTTCATTTGAACTAAGTGTATTTTAGAAATGAACTTTGAGCGCCGAGCTCAAACCGGGCATCCGATTTAGATTCCGTCAGTTCTGACAAGTCACTTTCATCTCCCCGGTCGTGTTGGAATGATCAGCACGGGCATCCGGCCGGTATTTCAAGTTTTAGACCCCCGGCCCCGACCTGGCAGTTCATTTGAACTAAGTGTATTTTAGAAATGAACTTTGAGCGCCGAGCTCAAACCGGGCATCCGATTTGGATTCCGTCAGTTCTGACAAGTCACTTTCATCTCCCCGGTCGTGTTGGAATGATCGGCACGGCCATCCGGCCGGTGTTTCAAGTTTTAGACCCCCGGCCCCGACCTGGCAGTTCAGTTAAACTAAGTGTATTTTAGAAATGAACTTTGAGCGCCGAGCTCAAACCGGGCATCCGATTTGGATTCCGTCAGTTCTGACAAGTCACTTTCATCTCCCCGGTCGTGTTGGAATGATCAGCACGGGCATCCGACCGGTATTTCAAGTTTTAGACCCCCGGCCCCGACCTGGCAGTTCATTTGAACTAAGTGTATTTTAGAAATGAACTTTGAGCGCCGAGCTCAAACCGGGCATCCGATTTGGATTCCGTCAGTTCTGACAAGTCACTTTCATCTCCCCGGTCGTGTTGGAATGATCGGCATGGCCATCCGGTCGGTATTTCAAGTTTTAGACCCCCGGCCCCGACCTGGCAGTTCATTTGAACTAAGTGTATTTTAGAAATGAACTTTGAGCGCCGAGCTCAAACCGGGCATCCGATTTGGATTCCGTCAGTTCTGACAAGTCACTTTCATCTCCCCGGTCGTGTTGGAATGATCGGCACGGCCATCCGGCCGGTGTTTCAAGTTTTAGACCCCCGGCCCCGACCTGGCAGTTCATTTGAACTAAGTGTATTTTAGAAATGAACTTTGAGCGCCGAGCTCAAACCGGGCATCCGATTTGGATTCCGTCAGTTCTGACAAGTCACTTTCATCTCCCCGGTCGTGTTGGAATGATCGGCACAGGCATCCGGCCGGTATTTCAAGTTTTAGACCCCCGGCCCCGACCTGGCAGTTCATTTGAACTAAGTGTATTTTAGAAATGAACTTTGAGCGCCGAGCTCAAACCGGGCATCCGATTTGGATTCCGTCAGTTCTGACAAGTCACTTTCATCTGTCGGTCGTGTTGGAACGATCGGCACGGCCATCCGTCGGTATTTCAAGTTTTAGACCCCGGCCCCGACCTGGCAGTTCATTTGAACTAAGTGTATTTTAGAAATGAACTTTGAGCGCCGAGCTCAAACCGGGCATCCGATTTGGATTCCGTCAGTTCTGACAAGTCACTTTCATCTCCCCGGTCGTGTTGGAATGATCGGCATGGCCATCCGGCCGGTGTTTCAAGTTTTAGACCCCCGGCCCCGACCTGGCAGTTCATTTAAACTAAGTGTATTTTAGAAATGAACTTTGAGCGCCGAGCTCAAACCGGGCATCCGATTTGGATTCCGTCAGTTCTGACAAGTCACTTTCATCTCCCCGGTCGTGTTGGAATGATCAGCACGGGCATCCGGCCGGTATTTCAAGTTTTAGACCCCCGGCCCCGACCTGGCAGTTCATTTGAACTAAGTGTATTTTAGAAATGAACTTTGAGCGCCGAGCTCAAACCGGGCATCCGATTTGGATTCGTCAGTTCTGACAAGTCACTTTCATCTCCCGGTCGTGTTGGAACGATCGGCATGGCCATTCAGCCGGTATTTCAAGTTTTAGACCCCCGACCCCGACCTGGCAGTTCATTTGAAGTAAGTGTATTTTTAGAAATGAACTTTGAGCGCCGAGCTCAAACCGAGCATCCGATTTGGATTCCGTCAGTTCTGACAAGTCACTTTCATCTCCCCGGTCGTGTTGGAATGATCAGCATGGGCATCCGGCCGGTATTTCAAGTTTTAGACCCCCGGCCCCGACCTGGCAGTTCATTTGAACTAAGTGTATTTTAGAAATGAACTTTGAGCGCCGAGCTCAAACCGGGCATCCGATTTGGATTCCGTCAATTCTGACAAGTCACTTTCATCTCCCCGGTCGTGTTGGAATGATCGGCATGGCAATCCGATCGGTGTTTCAAGTTTTAGACCCCCGGCCCCGACCTGGCAGTTCAGTTCAACTAAAGTGTATTTTAGAAATGAACTTTGAGCGCCGAGCTCAAACCGGGCATCCGATTTGGATTCCGTCAGTTCTGACAAGTCACTTTCATCTCCCCGGTCGTGTTGGAATGATCGGCATGGCCATCCGGCTGGTGTTTCAAGTTTTAGACCCCCGGCCCCGACCTGGCAGTTCATTTGAACTAAGTGTATTTTAGAAATGAACTTTGAGCGCCGAGCTCAAACCAGGCATCCGATTTGGATTCCGTCAGTTCTGACAAGTCACTTTCATCTCCCCGGTCGTGTTGGAATGATCGGCACGGCCATCCGGCCGGTATTTCAAGTTTTAGACCCCCGGCCCCGACCTGGCAGTTCATTTGAACTAAGTGTATTTTAGAAATGAACTTTGAGCGCCGAGCTCAAACCGGGCATCCGATTTGGATTCCGTCAGTTCTGACAAGTCACTTTCATCTCCCCGGTCGTGTTGGAACGATCGGCACGGCCATCCGGCCGGTGTTTCAAGTTTTAGACCCCCGGCCCCGACCTGGCAGTTCAGTTAAACTAAAGTGTATTTTAGAAATGAACTTTGAGCGCCGAGCTCAAACCGGGCATCCGATTTGGATTCCGTCAGTTCTGACAAGTCACTTTCATCTCCCCGGTCGTGTTGGAATGATCAGCATGGGCATCCGGCCGGTATTTCAAGTTTTAGACCCCCGGCCCCGACCTGGCAGTTCATTTGAACTAAGTGTATTTTAGAAATGAACTTTGAGCGTCGAGCTCAAACCGGACATCCGATTTGGATTCTGTCAGTTCTGACAAGTCACTTTCATCTCCCCGGTCGTGTTGGAATGATCGGCATGGCCATCCGGCCGGTATTTCAAGTTTTAGACCCCCGGCCCCGACCTGGCAGTTCATTTGAACTAAGTGTATTTTAGAAATGAACTTTGAGCGCCGAGCTCAAACCGGGCATCCGATTTGGCTTCCGTCAGTTCTGACAAGTCACTTTCATCTCCCCGGTCGTGTTGGAATGATCGGCACGGCCATCCGACCGGTGTTTCAAGTTTTAGACCCCTAGACCCCGGATTTTCTCAATTCTTCTAAAGTAAATGAGTTTTAAAATTAATAATGAAAATAATTGAGTAATTCCATCAAAATAAAAACATAATAAACACTCACCTGTGCGGCCTGTGCTGTGGTGGTGGTGGATTGCTGAGGGACCATTCCCCTCTGGGAGAGGAGGCCACTGATTGCTTGCAAAACCACTGACACTTGGCTAGAGATCTCTTGCTGGAAATGCTGCTGCTGCCGCTGCATATCAGAAATCTGCGATCGGACCATGTCCATCATGTCGCTGGCAGAAGCGCTGGGGGCAACGGAAGGTATAGTGAAGGCACTGCCACTGGAAGAAGTATAGGTAGAACTCGCACACGCTGATGTCACCGTGCTTGCGTCTAGGCTCTCCCCAAAACCATATAGTCGGCCTTTCTTCGGTACGCCAGCTGCTGCCACCCACTCCACCGGATCGAACTCCGGCTGTTGCATGTCTCCCTCCCCGTACTTCTCTGTCACTGCTTTGCTATATGTTTCCTACAAATTGAATAAAATAACTAGTCAATTTCATATGAATTACATGCCGATTTAAATGAACGGTACAAGTTACATATGTAGATAAACTTACCGCTGCTGACTTAGCTGTGTCACTCACAAAATCATTAGTCCCCTTCTTTTTGTGTGTTCTGTCGAACACCTCGAGGAACGACGGAGGTCGATTAAGCTCCACAGCATGTTATACAATTCATAGTAAAAAAAGTCAAATATTGGGATAAATTGTAAGAAGATAAATTGGTATATTACTTACCAATTTTTGTTTATGAGCCGCATAAGAGATGGACCCACTCGTATGCAAATTTGAACCTGGTTTTGACGCCCTGTTTGCTTTGGCTTTTTCGGACTTTTCTATCCACTTGGGGTCGGCAAAATGGTCACAAGATATCTCCCAATCCTCCTGCCTCATCCATAGAGGGCGATGCGCCTTCCACAATTGTCGGTCTTCACTCCCCCCACTCAATTTTTTAGCGTGTGCTCGGGCCTCATGTATTTTCCTCTTGTAACTTGAGAGCATAGTAGACTCCCAGGCACGACGACATCTCGCCGCGTCATGTCCACATGTGAATTGAAAAGACCGCTGTAAATCAATTGCTTTTCACACTTAGTATAAAGTTGTAAATTGATTTTGGGAAATACTTGAATTAAATGACGTAATTACTTACTAAGAACATGTTGTACAATGAATCGCGGACGGACATCGGAAAATCTCTGAAAGTGGAAGCTGCCCCGGGCACATGTGCCAACATGAGTTCGGTGGAATGATGGACAGCGCTGTGGGGTTCAAATTTCATACTGCAATTGTAAATGTCAAAATATTCATATTAGACAGTTGAAGGCTAATTAATGTAATATAACCTTATAGATTTACCCGGATACCCAACACGGGCGACGTCTATCATGGGCCGTGCCTCCCTCGTGACAACTGCCGGCATCGTCAAGGGGCCGACTGGTGGGGGTGGGCCCTGTACAAGTGGGAGGTGGTGGGAGGGCACTGGGATCTGTAAGAATAGATCTTCATGTGGAGTGATACATATACTGCGAACATATACATAAGATATACATACCTGCAGCGGGAGGTGGTGGGGGTGGCGTCTGCACAAGAGGTGGGAGGCCACTGAGACCTGCAAGAATTTATTGTCATGTGGAGTGATACACATACTACGAACATATAATTAAAATATACATACCTGTAGCGGGAGGTGGTGGGGGTGGCGTATGCACAACAGGTGGGAGGCCACTGAGACCTGCAAGAAGTAATTTTCATAAGTAGAACAAATATTGAAGAATTTAAATTAAAATATACATACATGATCCTCGAGGTGGGAGACCACTGAGACCTGCAAGAATTTATTGTCATGTCGAGTGATACATATATTGCGAACATATAATTAAAATATACATACCTGCAGCGGGAGGTGGTGGGGGTGGCGTCTGCACAAGAGGTGGGAGGCCATTGAGACCTGCAAGAATTTATTGTCATGTGGAGTGATACATATACTGCAAACATATAATTAAAATATACATACCTACAGCGGGAGGTGGTGGGGGTGGCGTATGCACAACAGGTGGGAGGCCACTGAGACCTGCAAGAAGTAATTTTCATAAGTAGAACAAATATTGAAGAATTTAAATTAAAATATACATACATGATCCTCGAGGTGGGAGGCCACTGAGACCTGCAAGAATTTATTGTCATGTGGAGTGATACAAATATTGCGAACATATAATTAAAATATACATACCTGCAGTGGGAGGTGGTGGGGGTGGCGTCTGCACAAGAGGTGGGAGGCCACTGAGACCTGCAAGAATTTATTTTCATAAGTAGAACAAATGTTCAAGAATTTAAATTAAAATATACATACCTGTAGCGGGAGGTGGTGGCGTCTATACAAGTGGTGGTGAGCCGACACTTGCACCTATAAATAAATTCTTTTAAGTTTGTAAATAATTAAAATATTTATATAGCTAACTTATTGATCAAATATACCTGTGTCTGAAGAAGATGGTAGCGAGGAGGGAGTAGCGCCCCTCTCACTGCTAGGTCTCCTCCCACCCCTAGTACGACCTCCTCGCACCATTTTCTTATTAATAACAAAATAATTAATACATATTAATCCACAATTATATAAGGCTAGACAAATGTTATTTAAAATTATGCTTAAAAGTAAGACTCATCTTACTAAATTATCAAAACATGCCTCCCTCATGTTGATATATCTAGCTCAACTTCATCATCTTCGTCATCCATAGTAGTCTCATGAGATTCAAAATCTTCGTCTTCATCTGATTCTTCCTCCCCTCTAACATCAACATTTAGCTCCGTCGGATCGACTTCTTCCACTCCATCTCGCGTACGTAATGACAGTGGCTCATCAGATTCGTCCAGATTAAACCTAGAGGAACCGACAACGCCAACTTCATCTGATTGATAATATTCAGCACGAGCAACCTCTGAGACATCTCCACTCATAGTTAACTCATAAGTGGGAAAGAGTTTTGAATTAACCCTGCAAACTGCCCACCAATCTCTATTCTTGGATGATGGATAGCTTGAATAGTACACTTGCTGGGCTTGTGCGGCTAAAATGAACGGTTCATAGGTCTTAAGTTTAGACCTATGCTTGACATTGACAATCCCATAATTTGTGTCATGTAGAACAGAATTAGGATCAAACCATTGACACTTAAATATGTATACATGATTGTCTTGTCCCAAATACTGAAGTTCTAAGACTTCTTCAAGAATACCATAGTAGTCCAATTCCATTTCATTGTATAAACTTCCCTTCACACATACGCCGCTGTTCATCGTAGACTTATTTCGCCCATAATCCCTTGTATGAAATTTGTATCCATTCACAATATATCCCGGATAGGCACGTGTCTGGTTCGAGGGGCCATAACTTATCTGTTGTACTCTTTGATCAGTAATGAGACCTTGTTCAACCTATATTCAAATTAGAGTAGTTAAAATAATAACAATTACCTCAACATACGTAAATACAAACATATATATTTAGAGTTCACACTAACTCGGTTTCTTAGCCATTTGGAAAAAAACTTCTCGCGTTCTTTTTCAATCTCCACATCCTGGATATTTGGACATTTTTCAGCTAATTCTGAATCAAATTGTCTGCAATATAAATGTAGCACCCCGTATAAAAAATGATTAAAAAAATATGATAAAGCCAATGTATAGACTTTGTGAAGTCAATGTTGTATAGACTTTGAGGAAGCCAATGTATAGACTTTGAGGAAGCCAATGTAAAGACTTTGAGGATGTATAGACTTTGAGGAAGCCAATGTATAGACTTTGTGAAGTCAATGTTGTATAGACTTTGAGGAAGCCAATGTATAGACTTTGAAGAAGTCAATGTATAGACTTTGAGGAAGCCAATGTATAGACTTTGAGGATGTATAGACTTTGAGGAAGCCAATGTATAGACTTTGTGAAGTCAATGTTGTATAGACTTTGAGGAAGCCAATGTATAGACTTTGAGGAAGCCAATGTATAGATTTTGAGGATGTATAGACTTTGAGGAAGCCAATGTATAGACTTTGAGGATGTATAGACTTTGAGGAAGCCAATGTATAGACTTTGTGAAGTCAATGTTGTATAGACTTTGAGGAAGCCAATGTATAGACTTTGAGGAAGCCAATGTATAGACTTTGAGGATGTATAGACTTTGAGGAAGCCAATGTATAGACTTTGTAAAGTCAATGTTGTATAGACTTTGAGGAAGCCAATGTCTAGACTTTGAGGATGTATAGACCTTGAGGAAGCCAATGTATAGACTTTGAGGAAGCCAATGTATAGACTTTGTGAAGTCAATGTTGTATAGACTTTGAGGATGTATAGACTTATAGAGTTGCTGGAAATGTGAATTAAGAACTTACTCAACATAAGGTTCAATCTCGAGGCAATTCAAAAGAATATATATCTCAGCGGCGTGCAACTCTCTATCTTCGAGCGTGCGAGTCAAGCAACGTCCGAACGCACATCCAGGATGTTTAAATATGGAGAGCCGATCGGAAGATTCATCCACTCCCCCATCATCATTACGTGGAGGTCGAGTACGACGAGTTTGAATCTCTGGCTCAAAGTACATAGAACAGAAGTTCGAAATTTCTTCAAGAATGTATGCCTCAGCAATCGAACCCTCCACCTGTGCCTTGTTGCGAACTTTCATTTTTAATTCATGCATGCACCTACAACAACAAGTCAGATGGCAACGATATGTAGCGGCTATGGACGACTTATAAGTTAACAAAAATTGTCACATACCTCTCAAATGGATACATCCATCGAAATTGTACTGGCCCTCCGACGATAGCCTCATATGGCAAATGAACGACCAGGTGCTCCATCGAATCAAAGAATGCCGGAGGAAATATCTTCTCTAGCTTGCAAATGGTTGTGACAACTTCTTGTTCGATAGTTTGTACATCCCGAAGTCTGAGTTCAGATGCACATAAAATCTTGAAAAATTGACTCATCTCAGCTAGTGCTCCCCATATCTGCTTTGGCAACAAATCACGAAATGCAATGGGCAGTAGCCTCTCCATGAACACATGACAGTCGTGACTTTTCATACCATATATTTTCCCCTCATTAACATTCACACAACGGGCTATGTTGGATGCATATCCATCTGGGAATCTCAGTTGTTTCAACCACTGGCATACTTCCTTGATCTGTGTATCATGAAGCACATAAGTTGCTTTAGGCTGCACAGTTTTGCCATTTACGTTTTGTAGTTCCAGTTCTGGACGTCTACAAAGCATCTTTAAATCCATACGTGCTTTGGCCTTGTCCTTTGTTTTCCCTTTAACATTCATGATCGTATTGAACACATTATCAAAAAAATTCTTCTCGGTATGCATGACATCCAGATTGTGTCGTACAAGAAGAGTTGACCAATAAGGTAATTCCCAAAAAATGCTTTTCTTGACCCAGTTGTGATCCTTTCCAAAATTAGGGAGTTGCCGTGTGCTACCAGACAATTGAACTACATCTGGTAAATTGTGCACTCGTGACGCCATATGTAGACCCGACACCCGTTGCAAGTCAGCTTCATCCATTTCAACAGTATTTTTTTTAAACGAGTCTTTTTGCCTTCGAAAAGGATGGTCACTTGGTAGAAACAGCCGATGGCAATCAAACCAGCAGGTTTTCCCCCCATGTTTCAATACAAATGATTTGGTATTTTCCATACAGTAAGGACATGCTAGCCTCCCATGTGTGCTCCAACCAGATAGCATTCCATATACAGGGAAGTCACTTATTGTCCACATCAGTGCAGCCTTCATAACAAAATTTTGCTTCCTATATGCATCATAAGTAACAACTCCATCAGTCCATAAAAATTTGAGCTCATCAATCAACGGCCTGAGATATATGTCCAAATTTTTTTCGGGACTTTTTGGACCAGGAATTACTAGGGACAAAAATAGATTTTCTCGCTTCATGCACATGTGCGGCGGAAGGTTGTACGGTGTCATGAACACTGGCCAACAAGAATAAGCTGCCACTGAACCACCGAATGGATTAAAGCCATCTGTGCATAAACCCAATCGAACATTACGTGACTCCCTTGAAAAGGCAAGATGAGTACGACTAAAGTGAGTCCAAGCTTCACCATCGGCAAGATGACTAATTATATCATTGGCACGACGTACTCTTTCGGTGTGCCATGTCATATGTCGAGTCGTCTTTGAGGACATATACAGTCGCTGCAGCCTAGACACAAGAGGGAAGTATCGCAACGCCTTGTAAGGTACATCTTTTGCCTTTGAATTGACCCCCCCCTTAGGTTTGAATCTGTCATGGCCACAAATGGAACATGATATCTTATCTGCATCATCTTTGTAATATAACATACAATGATTCGGACATGCATCTATTTTCACATATCCAAGTCCTAAGTCATTGACCATCTTTTTTACACGGTAAAAAGTTTCTGGCAACTTCTTGTCTCGAGACAACATACTCTTGATCAAGAGGAGGAGACGGTCAAAACAAGTCTCACTGATGTGAAATTCAGATTTCAAGTTCAACAACTGTGACACTGCAGACAATCGAGTGTGCTTTTCACAACCATCCCACAGCGGCTCATCAGCATCCCTAAGTAGTTCATAAAATCTTCCGGCTGTCTTATTCGGCGCTTCATCGTGAATATTAAAACTAGGACCAGCAGCATCTACAACCATATCCACGTACCCACTTGTGCCTGCAATATTGTCGGGCTCATACCTCAAGAATTGCTCACCATGACACGTCCAATTCGTATAACCATCCACGAACCCTTTCGTGTACAAATGATGTTGCACATCCCATGTTGAACACCACCTCAAGTTTCTACAACTTGAACAAGGGCATCGAATGTGACCGTCGCGATCTATTGCTGCATTTGGATTCCCCAATGCAAATTGAATGAAACTCTCAACCCCAAGCTTAAAGTCATCTGACACCACCCGGTCAACTATTCTACGATACATCCATGAACGATCTGTCGACATTTTGCATGCACCCAATAAATGACAATACACATCCTAACTTTCAAATCATTACTCATAATATTACACCCGACCCTTTCCTCACATCGTTCATCATAGACCATTTGTAGTTGGAAGAGGAATATTGATTAGATTATCACTTTTTAACCCATCCATGAAGGTTTGATCGCACAATCACTTCCTATATGTGCTGCACGATTTACTGAAAATTTTGGCAGCATCTCTCCACACTTCTCCGATATACCAAATATATTTATTGATTTTGAAATTTTCTTAAACACTTACAAGTAAGTGGTTAAGAAAACACTCAAAATCAATAATGTATATCAGAGAAGAGTGAGGAGACACAACCGAAATTCTCAACAAACCATACAAATACATATAGTAAATGACTGCCTAAGTGCGATCAAACATTCACAGACTGTCCAAACGGGACAATTCAAGACTTTGAGGTAGATATATACATTCTCATAAACAAATGAGAACATACACATCAAACCCAAAGTCTTGAACATGAAGGCACATTGACACGGTTTTAACGCGCTCTCCTGAGGTGCGTGTAATGTTAGGTCGCACCCACGCACCTCAGCTCACAGGGAATACCCTATGCATTTATATAACATAAAATTAAATAACAACGCAATTATCATTATGCACATATCAAATTAAATAGCACCTAAATTACAAAATTTTTCAAATGAAGAACATCGAAGCTAAACAATCTACATTTTTAGTCAAATTAACATCAAATTTCTATTAAAATCAGATTTAAAAATATATTTACATGCAATTAAAATCCACAAAGCTTTAAATCACAAAACGAATTTTTTGGGTATTTACCTATTGCTAAATAGAGAATTCTGATTTCTTTGCATTTATCAACATCTTTGTATATATGTACTACTTAAGATATGTGGTCATTCCATTTCTCTATATCTTCTTATCATCATAAGACAAGGTCATTCCATTTCTCTATATCTACTTAAGATATGTGCTTTCCCACCCTGTATGTTCTTGTTATTGATCTTTTCTTTCTCCTTTCTTCTTCCTCCTCTGCTGGTTGTCCATCTCTGAAGGTATTGCGTTTCCTAACAAGGGTGCAGCTAAAATTGGAAGGTTGGCAGTCAAAATTTCTATCTCAAGCTGGTAGAGCCGTATTGATTGACTCAGTCATATATAGTATGCCAGTTTTCCTTCCCTAAGTCACTTTTATCCCAAAGAAGGTGATCAGTTTCATTGACCGGCTATGTGCAATTTTTTTTTGGTATGGAGAGAAAGACACCATAAGTGTGGTAGCACACTAGACTCCATCAAGATATTGTTCACTGTCATGAACAATGCCCAAGTGATCCTATTTTTCACATGCTGCTGCGCAGGAGCTGTTATGAACGGAATTGTGAGGTCATCAATCTCTTCACCTCCTACAATGCCTTGTGCCCGTAATTGTTCAATTGTAGCTAAGAGAACAAGGTACAAAATTACAGAGTGGAAGAAGTATTCTGCGTAGGGCGGTGGCTTGGGAGGTGGGTGACATCGAAAAATTAATCTGACAGATGAGCAATTGTGCAACTTAACCAAGGATGGAACAATGTGGCAAAGCACCTTCATAACAACTGAGGGTGCAATTTGCAGACTAATCCCAATCTGAAATAATGATGATTTCAGCTTAGATGTGAAATTTCTAAGCATGACCATAATTGGTACAACAATTTTACTCTTGTCATCATCATCAACTAAGATATCTTTCTTGTGATCCACATATACTAGTTTCCAATCTATCCTCTGTATGCTGAACAGTCGAGCAAGATCCTGCTTCAACTCATCATTGCCCGAAGACCGAGTGATATCTATTGATCTACCAATCAAAAAGCTGCTATCATTAGTGGAGTCACTAGAATTAAATGCCACATCTGGAACCCCAAAAGATTGAGAAACAATTGATGTTGAGAATTCTGCTTGAGTTTCCTTGGAGCCACTGGAATTGGAAATAATGTTGTTTGAAGTGAGATTAGTCTGATAGTCTTTGCCAGAGCTTATGTTTTTTGCTAGTAAAGGATCACTAGGCATTGGTATCCCAAGAGGGTTATCAATGTCAACTCCAAAAAGGACATTGTTTCTCGGATCAGAAGCTGGAACTTCACTTTTCTGCATACCATCTGAACTAAAAATTAATGATTGTTGATTGAATGAAGGTTCTTTGATGGTTATGCTACAATATGCCTTGTTCATGAGTGCATGAGGAATGATAGGACAATTGTTTGTTGAAGGTGATGTAGAACAAGATGGGTTATCTTCAGCCCGGGTTACGGATACATCCTCATTGTCCAAACAGAGTTGTTGCAAGCTAACAGCAGTACATGAGATAGCCATATTGATAGCATTTTCTTCATGATGCTCAATGTTCTGCATTTGAAACTGGGAGGAATTCATGTCATCATTAGGGCCTCCACCCAAACCAGATTCTTCATCTGGATTATCCATCTGTTTGTGTGTGCCAGATCCTGTCACAAGTCTAGTGGAATCTTCTCCCTGCATATCACCATCTACACTTCCCTGTATGGCATATATCTCATCGATCGGCAAACTATGATGCAAACTAACTCCATTAACATTAGAGTTTAATGATGTAGATCTGTCAGCATAAGCAGCTTGCTCAATATCATCGTGTATTAAGGTGCCGTTTGATAGGCTGTTAAGGAGGTGTTTGATAATCGTGCTTTCGTAGATAACCTCGGCTAATCCGATGGGTGCGAGGAGGTTAGTAGGGTCCACGTCACTCTCTATCGTCACTACTTCACTCTAATTCATTATCAAACCGGCCCTAATATCATAACATGTTGCTTTCAATGATGTTTCCATGTTTGATGCGCCATAAGATATTTAAAGTGCCTTGGCATTTGTTTCTCATTTTGATTTTTAATTCAAACATATCAAAACTAACCAGATTGATAATTTTAGAATGGAAGGACTATGCTGTTTTGCAGTACCTCACATACCTCACATGACATCTAAGAAAGATATTGTCTTCTTAGATTAAAAACTACTTGGAGAGAAAAAGGTCTAGGGATTGGAACAAATAGATAGTTCTTCAACTATAAAAACCAAAGAGATCTCAAATATTTTTATTTAACTAGAGAGTTTTTTATAAGATCATTCTATTTAAATGAATAACATTTTTTATGACGGAGAATCTAACAAAACTAGCAAATGTCAAGAAATGAATAATATTTTTGTCTAATTAGGTGACTAATGTAGATTCGGAAATCTCACCCCAAAGAATAAATCTTCTATGAATTCTGCCACCTGTGAAATTTAGAATCTAAGGAGGAGGTATTAATAGCGAGGGAGCATGGGTAAGTATTATAGTATAGATGGAGCCAATTGATGGTGGAAAATGTTGAGTATGGCCCGTTACAGTGTGTGTCTGCGAGGGGGAGGGGGGCCACGGACAGGGGAAGAGAGGGCGGTGGAGGGGGTGGGGGAGGGTGGCCGGAGGGAGTGAGGGAGCGGGAGAGGGGGGCTGAGGTGTGTGCTGTGCGTGTGTGTGTGTGTGTGTGTCTGCGAGGGGGAGAGGGGCCACGGACAGGGGAAGAGAGGGCGGTGGAGGGGGTGGGGGAGGGCGGCCAGAGGGAGTGATGGAGCGCGAGAGGGGAGAGGGAGAGGGAGTGAGGGAGCCGGACAAGGGAGAGGGAGAGGGATTGAGGGAGGGGAACATGATCGGGAGAGAGAGAGGGAGAGGGAGGCCACTTACCGGCCTGCGGCGATGGCGACCATGGGAAGAGGATGATGTCGGCGACGATGACCACGACCGTGAGAGGGAGGGAGGTTGGCGAATGGCGGCGACGGCGAGGACGGCGGGGCCTCCGGCGACGGTGAGGACGGCGGCTCCGGCGGCGAGGACGGCTCCGGCGGCGACGACCGCAAGCAGAGGCCAGAGGAAGGAGAGAGTGAGAGGGAGAGTGGGGGGGTGGAAATGGGGCCGGGCGGAAGAGGTGGGAGGGAGGGGTCGGAGGTGGCGGGAAGTGTGGAATTTTGCGACGGAAATACGGACATAACTTATTTCCGTCTGAAATTTCAGACGGATTATTTCCGTCTGAATATCCGCCCCAAATTTGCGACGTATATAAAGATGGAATATATTCCGTCTATAATTATAGACGGATCTTCAGACAGACTATAGTATGTCCTTAATAACAACAAAATTTGTGACGGAAACTAATCCGTCACAAATACAGACGGATTTTAAGACGGAAAATATCCGTCTGAAATATCCGTCTGAAATCCCGCTTTTTTTGGTAGTGCATTATAGGGCTTATGAATTTTTATTTGAACATCATGGTTTAAATATGATGTATACACAGTTTGTCAATAAACTTCTGTACTCATATCTGAACATCAATGTTTAATAAAATTTAACCAAGCCCTCATATTTATATCTTGACTAACCTCCTTTCATCTTACTCAGTCAATTTTAATGACTTCTTTAGAAATTACAATCATTAGTATTGAGGTTAAACAATCATGAAGGAATTCAAATTTGGTTCTTGAGGATCAGCCATACTTCTTCAAATAATCTCAGATTTTTTCTTTTTGCACGCGTTTTCCAACAAGTTTACCAGGTGCAATTAAGTTCAGTGCACACTTTGTAACTAGAGGATACACGTTGTTTGGACGCCAGTATCCCTAAGCACTTAGTATGACTGACTGTCATGCTTCAGAGATAGCATTGTCACCTCATGACATACTTCACCTTATTTCATTGATAAGTGAGGTATATTTCTCCGTATTCAAGCCATTGCTCTGCCTGCATTATCCATGAATTTTATTTAGCAGAGTTAATTATGGCACTTCATGACACAGTCCTCTAGACTTCATGGTCAATGGACATGGTTTCTCAGTGACCACAATCATTGCTCTGACAGGATTTATCCTTAGGAGCATTTCAGATTCATCAGATGTTTAAAAACAATACTGATTTCATATAATTCAACCAAATAAAGCCATGATATTAACATTTTCAGATTTCGGAGGATTTTACAAGATTCAACATGAAATAGTTGGTTAAAGTTTATTAAAAATGACCCAGATATTTTCAAGATATTCATATCTAAGCTCAATGAATACATTAGACTTAAACCAATCTGATCTTTTAGCCATTCATAAATCTTTATAATGGAAGATTCTTTAATAAATTGATTTTTAGATTTATGATCAAGGTATACGAATTGAACTCTTCTCAATTCTCTTAAATTTTCAATGAGATTCTAAAAGGCACCGTGTGCAATGACATCCTACAGGGGATTAAACAGATTTTTCACAAGAAGATTCAAACTATCTCTTAAGTGCAATACAACATGCAGTCCTATCAGATTTTCAGTGAATGTGAAATGCAGATTCAAGCATTAGATCAAAAGCATAACGTTCATAATTTTCAGACTCAGACAGAAACTGATGTTTTTAACAATTCTATATAGATGAACATTTATTTTAACAAGATATGCAATGAATCTAAGAGCAGGAAGTGCAGAGAATTTACCTGAAAAGTTTAGAAAGGGGTTTTCTTTTGAGTGCCTTGGTTTATTTCCCCAACTCATTCTCCAATCCAAGGCACACCTGTGAAACAAAGTTTATTTTGCACAAATAGATACCCAAGAGGTCTTGGGTCCTGAATTAACAGTGACATTCCTAGCAGGTTTTCTCAACAATTTTTGTGCATGAAGGTCATCAAATCTCATCAAGTAGCAATTATTCATTGAATGACCTATTTGACCATAGTGATGGCATGATGCAGCAGATTTCAAATTCTTTTTATGCAAATTACTGTTGTCATGAAATTTATTAGCAGAGAGAAAATTATGTTTACTAAAATCAGCCAGCCAACAATTAGCAGCTCTATGGCCTGGCTTTCCACAGTTATAGCATGAAAATTTCACAGATCATTTTGCAGGGAATTTGACAAGATAGGGGTTAACAGAATTCTTCTGAACATGCCAACAGTCCTTGACTGTATGGTCATTCTTCCCACACTCGAAGCATCAGATATGCTTATCTTTAAAACCATTTTTACCCCTAGTAGATCCAAACCAGCAGTCAATGACTTTGTGACCACGTTTGTTACAGTTAAAACAAATAATGTGCTGGTCTGAAGCAAACATGTTTTTTCTGGGGCCATGATGATTAGCAGAAGACCTAGCATGCATTTTATCATCTTGTGTCATGATGAAACATGCATTCATGAGATGACCATGCCTACCACAGTAATGACAAGATGTACCAAACTTCCTAGTAGCATGATTTCTACCAAATGAATTTCTAGAATGCAATGTTTCACTTGCATGCCCATCTACAATCAATAATCTGCAATCATCCATTACATGGCCTACCTTGCCACATTAATGGCATGAGACACTCTTATCAGATGCATACGAATAAGTAAATGAGTTATGAGCAGTATGCATTGACCCATCAGATGCAGCAGAGCTAGCAGTTTCCAAAACACAAGTAGGGACACTTTTGACCTTATTTTTCTTACCACTCTTGTTCAATTGTTTACCCTTGTTCACAACTCTTATTTGTTTTTCATTTTTCTGGGCCTTTAATTGGAATACAGATGATGTAGATGTTTTAAGAGGCCCAGAGCAGCTTGCAATGTTAGAGCTGCGAACAAAGGTAGTGTACAACTTTTTCTTAACAGATTTTTCAATTTGAGGGTTGCATCCTTCCTCTCCACTTGATTCAGTGGCGTTATCACACAAAGGAACATTCATTTTCTCTTTTCCCTTGACAGATTTAGGCATGGAACGAACAAGTTCATTTACTTCAGATTGCAAAGAGGAGATTTTGAGTTCAGAATTTATCAAATCTTCTTCACATACAAGAATCTGTCTCTGCATAGCATCATTTAGATTTTTGATCATTTCTAATTCTTGTTTCAATTTCTGTTCCTTCTCAGACTGAGTTTCTTTACTTACAGCTTTCTCTTTCTCACGGGTTAACCATCCTTCAGATGCTACAGTGTTTAAGACCATGAGTTTCTTATTTTGTTCCTTCAGTTCTTTATTTTCCTTATGCACCTTTTTAATTTCTTCATCACATTTTTCATTTCTGGACATCAACTCCAGTTTCTCAATTAGTTCCTTTTCTCTTTCTTCCACTTTAATTTTCTCAGCAAGTAGCTTTTTGTGATCCTCTTTAAATGAAGCAACTAGTTTATTCAGCCATTCATTCTTACTGTAGAGTTCCTCATTACGTTCTTGTAGAACTGAGCACTTGTTGCAGCTTGACTCTACAGAAGAAATATGAACAGTTTCCTTATTGACTTCATTCATTCTAGCCTTGAGATTTTCATTATATTTTTGAACTTCTGCATTTTCAATCTTCAGTTTGTCCATTACAGAATTAATCTCGATCAATTCTTGCATGCTTTTTAGATGCTCATCTTTCTTCTTATTCAGCTGATTCTCAAGTTCTGATATCTTGTTCAACCAAGTTTGATTTTCAAATTTTAAAGAACCATTTTGTTCTTTAAGATTTTCAACATCCATTAAGCAAGTATCATAAGATTGTTTCAATGTAGAACAAACATCACAAATGATTTCAGATTTGGATTTTTCAATCTTTTTCTTTAGCCTTTTATTCTCAGATTTCATTTTCTTACATCTATCAGTAAGTTCTTCATTTATATTCCATAAATCATCAATTGAAATCTCTTCTGATCCAGAGCTTACCTTAGATGACGTTTCCTCCTGTTGATCAGAGTTGTGATCACCCCGGTTGGCCATCAAGCATTGATTCTCTTCTTGTTCCCCATTTGCAGCCGTGATTCTATCAAGAATTTCTTTTCCAGAAGCGCACTTGGGAACAAAAGGAAATCTATCAGTATTAACTGCAGCTTTCAAAATATTAAGAACTGTGACATTATCACGGTTCTTTAATCTATCCTCTCTAGACCACTTGGTCTCATCGTGAGGTAATTGGGGTGGGCCTTTAGATAGAAGACTCCATAATTTGGGATCAATGGAGTTCACGTAAACACATAGGCCTCCTAGCCAACTACTGAAGTTAGAACCATCATAAATCAGAGGACGAGCCATTAGGACAGATGGCAAACAGATTCAACGCACAAAACAATCAACAAGAAATGCACCAAAAGTGAGATAGCACCGACAACAGCAAGATCCTCTGCAGATCGTTGGATCTGGAAAGTCAGAGACCTGCTCTGATACTAATTGTTGGGATTGGTGCGATGGATTCAGAGAGGGGTGAATGAATCTCCCCTTAAAAATTTTACTCCCAATTAAAAACTCAGAACACTCAGAGATGTGAAATTAAGAACATATTCAGTTTTACTGAAACTGACATACAACGATGTGTTCAATCAATTGGCTCACTCGACATATGAAGACAAATCGAGCCTAAGCATTCATCTAACGGAAGCAAACAGTAAGCATTCAAACCACAGTGCATGAAGGAATTTTTAGGTGGTTCAGTCCGCAGACCTATGTCCACCCCACACTCAAACCCGAGTGTGGCTTCCCGCTGACTCACAGCTTGAACGGCTGGGCCTCACAGCTTGCCTACAAACAGCTGAGCATCATAGCTTGTTGTCCGAGGTATCCACCTCGCCCGCTGAGCAACACAGCTTGATGTCCGAGGTATCCACCTCGCCCGCTGAGCAACACAGCTTGCTGACCAGAGGAATCCTCCTCTGCAACACTGAGTAATACAGCTTAGCTCTGCTGACTAATAGCTTGAATAAAGGTTCAAAAGAAAAATAAGATATGGAAAGGACACAGCAATAGAAAGCTGTAGACGATAAAACACAAGGTGGCTCTCAAAGAGCTGACTGGCCTGGATTTGATCCACGGTCCAGTATGGACACGGCTTCAGATGACTCTCTTCTTCTTCTTCTAAACTCTCGATCTCTCTTTCTTCTTCTTCTTCTTCTTTACTGCTCACTCTTTCTTTCTCGAGCTCTCTTCTTTCTCTTCTGTTCTCTCCTTTTCTTCTTATGCTGGCTCTCTCTGCTTCTGTCTGGCTACCCCCTTTCTTCGAACACTCTGCTCTCCTCTTCATCATCTTCTCTCTGGATCGAGCAGGCTCCTCACTTCACAACTGCTTCTCCAGATGGAGAAGTCTTTTTTTATAGCAACATATAGGTGGGCGTGTGTCCTCCACGAATTCCCGCCCTAGCGCCTTGAACACGTGGCAACATTTCAGCCTGCTGCACTACACGTGTCACGATCAGGGTTAGACCTCCATCCTTGGATCACATGCCCTTCTTAAGCTCCTCGAACAGATGTTCTGTCAGGTTGAACATATTATCAGTTTGAATCAATCTGAAGGAGAAGACAAGGATGCATCGAGTAAGTTTGATATCTGAACTGAGCCTGTACAGACTTGATGCACAAAATGCAGTGTGCTTATAAGAAAGTATGTACAACGAGAATGAATGCACGGACATGTCATCCATGAGTGTACAGACTTTGAATGCATGTAATGCATTTTGCATATGCAGAAGTATGCACATTGAAAGTGAATGTACAGACATGCCAGTAACGAGTGTATGGACTTAGTGTGCATGCGACAACGATATACAGACTCGCTGGTATGATGATGCATGAACTTAACCACTCGTACCAGCAATGGAATGTATAGACTTTGAATGCATGGTAAAGAGTGTATAGACTTTGTTTTGAAAGATCACACAAATGCATATAGGAAAGTGTGCACATTGAGAATGAATGCTCGGACATGCCATCAACGAGTGTACAGACTCTGCGTGCATGCGACAAGACGATGTACATACTTGTTAAAATGATGCACGGGCATATCAGTAGAGAATGAGCAGACTTGTATATGCATGAGACAACCGAATGCACTGACTATGCTCATGAATGTATAGACTTGCTAAGTCATCAAAGCAACCATGTGCAGACTTAGTGTATGTGCGAGACAAATCAATGCATTGACTATGTATGTGCATGAAGAGCACTGGCTGTAATGACTAGTCGAGTGAAACAACGGAGGTTGTATAGACTAGCCACCAAGGAATGTACAGACTTGAGCAATGTACTGACTCTGTTGCATGCTTGCATCGACTTTGAATTGAATCGACTGATGAACACACTGATGCAGTGTATGCATATGGCAGATAATGCACTGATGCAATGCAGAAGAACCAACAAGTGCAGACACATGGTGATAAATCATTCATACTCATAGTGCTTGCTGACATTAAAACCCCAGGGGCACAACACATTAGTCCTCTTTGTGCCGTTATTGGAGAAAGAAATCCAGTTGGCATATGAGATGAAACACACGGGTTATATACCTGTCGGCCCATTATACAAATGAGGGAGGGGCCAATAAGTCAGGGACACTTTATGATCTTGGAACGTGGCCTCCCATATGAGCCAGCATATGTCTTCTATTCTCTCACAAAGCTCGGCCAAAGAGGCCAGATCAAGGTGATTCTATGAAGATAGGCAATGATAAAGGCTCAGATGATCCACTCCCCAGCCATCGGCGTACTTGAAGGAGGGATGCAGTTGGTGGTTAAATATCGTCTCCTCATGTTTCTCTATAGTCAGCCGATGGGTCTACAGCAAACCAAATAGCCAGGTGGTCTGGCTATAATAGGAAGGTTTTTTGTCCACCTTCCTTACAAAACTTCTGTAAGGCCGAAAATTTTCAACCTCGGGATGCCAAGTACTCGCCAGAGGGATACTCTCTTCCACCGGCAGGGGGTAATTGGCTAACTCTAGCCTAGCAGCCCCAATCTTGCATAGCCCCTGAAGGGTCTCCAGGAATTTGTCTTCAGCTACTTTTGGCAGGATGGGTTGAGGTCTTGCGCTGCGCCTCTTTGCAGATTTTTGGGCAGCCATATAATCCTGCACATCGTTAGCCCAATGAGATTTTAATCTCATCAGATGATCTTCGTCTATGTCAAACATTGGAAGTGATTGCTGCTTAAAAACTTTCGCTCTGCCATGTCCCAGCATTCTACAGAATATATCAAGTGGTGGAACGCCCGTACAGAGGAATATGTTGATCATAACCAAAATTCCTCCTGAAATAGAAGGGGTAGTAAGGCTCCAGATAAAGGCTACCACCGTTCCAAAAAATCAATACACTTGGCCGGATTGATAAAGCCAATGCTTCTAGTTCGAGCTCAAGAATAGGGCAAGTGACTATGTTGCCGCTCAGGGGGTGGGCATACTCTTCCACCTGATCCATCCGACATTCTCGAAAGTGGTTCACTAAAGGGCTATTGTGTGCCGCCAGATGCCCAAAATGTATGGTCCCTGGCGAATCCAACGGGATTGAGGTTAGCCTCCCTCTGATGGTATAAAGCTACTCTGAAATAGAGCCAGGTTGGGCACTGGCAAACTCGATCAGTCGAGGGAAAAGTAGTGGGGCCTGAATGGTTTTGGGCGTAAACTCTAGAAAGAGAGAGCAGACTCATGCATTGAAGAAGTGTAGCGGACCCACTATCCTCAAGCTTCTCGAAACGTAGCTTCAGCTAATCTCCCCAACTAGCTTATAAATCAGGCAAAGAGCTGGCGTCCATAAAGACAAGTTAATACCCCACGCCATCTGGCAGGCGGGGTAAATGGCTTCTGGGCGGATGATGATCTCATCACCGTAGGGCAAGGCGAATGCACACAGCCAGTAAGCCAGGTAGGCAGCATAGTGCGTCAATGTGTCAACTCCAACAGGGTTGGGCCCACTCTTCTGACCCCTAAGCATGGACTCAGGGATGTCAACTTTCCTCCTACCCCTCTTCTTCAATTTCGCAGTAGCAGCTCCAGCAGAAGGAAAGTCATCATATCGCGCCTCGCCGCAAAAGAAATACTTAAGCCACATGCCCATCCGCACCCACTTCTTCTCAGGCCGTGTCTTCATCTTTGAAGGGGAAGTGTCAGTCGGATCCTCGCGGGAGGAAATAAATAATTCTCGATATACCTTCATTAGGTACCGATATGAAAAGCCTAGTGTGTACTGACCCTCTCCATCTGTCTCATCCTTCAATAGATCGGGAAGACATATTTCTTCATAAGGCTCACCCTGAATAGGTAAGCCACTAAGCTGGGACAAGCTCCATATATCCAACGAGGTCTCCCCCTCCGTAGTATAGAAAGTGTTGAATTCAGAGTCGAAGACCTCGATAATCCCACAGCAAAGCCCCTTTGAAATGGGGTACCTAAAGCGAGAAGCATAAACACTGTGATACACCCCGACGGTGGTCAGGATAAGAGCATAGTGTTGTAGCACATAATCCATGAATTCGATGGCGCCTTCTCTGAAGGAGTGAGCATCTGAAGCACTCAGGTCAGCAAACCAGCCTGCAGCCAATTGATGCTTGAAATTGATGGCCAAGTAGTTCAGCAAGAAAGGCTCGTCTCTATAACCCCACTTCAGTGGGGCTAAGAATAGGCTGAAACCCAACTTCTCTCTTTGAACACGGCAGGCAGCATTGTCCCACCAAGCAGGAGTAAATTCTAGGGCTCTTGTTAACATGTTGTCCCCAGCCACTAGCTCTGTCAAGCCCAAAATCGCATCCCATTTGCGAGGCTCGCCTAGCTGATATATGGGTTTTGTCCTTGGGACACTCTCTACCAAGCTATCTCTCTCCTTCAAAATAGTATATTCCAGCTGATGTGTAATGCCCTGGATCCTTCGGATCAGAATTAGAAAGCTTTCGGAGCACTTTCGTGGGTCCCTGATTGTGTTTTACGATCCACTCGGGTTTTTCCCTTGTATAACTTGCGGTACCCCGTGGAGAGTGAACCGTTGAGTTTTGAGACTCCGGGATGCTTCAGGTGCATTGTGCTCTTTCTGAGGATCGCGGAGATTATTTTTTCATATTTTTTGATTTTATAAAATTTCGGGCCAAAAATTGGATTTCAGAAATATTCATAATTTCTTTATTTTCTTTTCTTTTAACTCTCACCCTCTCTCCTCTCTCTTCTCATGTTCTCTCACTCTCTCCCTCCATTCTCTCTCCTCTCTTCTCCTCTCCCCCGGAGCGTATGACCATGGCGGAGGTGGATGAGGTGGTGACGGCGTGGAGCTGACCTGGAGCATGATGGCGCGAGAATTGGAGTGTGGTACTTGGCGTGATCCCATTCATGGATTCGAAGTCGATGTGGTTTGGCCATTTAGGCATGCGAGATCTTCGGTGGAGGTAGGGGGATGGATACTCTACCTGTTTCCTACCTTCCCCTGTGGTTTCAAGACAATAGGCGCGCGTATGAGTGGGTTTTCTTGCTTTAAGGGAAAAGCATGTTTTTCGAGTGTGATGCAAAATCACCATTCCAGGTGATAGTTTTTTATTCAAATGGTAAAACTTGAACCTCTAGCTTGTCAGGATTGGATTCTTGTTAGTTTGGCTGTAATTGTCCGTGATTTGGGGCCGGTATGAGGCCGGATGCCCACGCGAGTCGTTTTGGGTAGATTTGAGGAAATCGCCAATTTAATTGCCGTTTTGTGGTTTGTTGGCCCCTTCCGACTTGTAGAAGGTTGGCATTGCATCTGCAGTTATTTCCCCATCGTTTTGGGATGATTGGGGCGCGGAACGATCGAGTTTTGTGAAGTTCTACGGTTTTCGCACCGGAACGAAGTAGTGGTCGAACCAGAGACTGCCACTTGTAGAGGCGGCCCTCTGGAGACCATTATTTAGCGTTCTACAGTCGTTTTCAGCTTGCGGTCTTGCGACCGGCTGCAACTTGGTAGTGGCGGCCCTACGCTGATCGTGACTTTCTAGAGACGGTTCTTAGGTGACTGTCATTTGGCTTTCTAAGTCAGTTTAGGTTGTTCCTAGTTGCGGCCTTGCGGCTGAACACCTTATGAAGTGACGGTCAGGCAAAGGACCGTAACTAGGATGGTTTATCGTAGGCTTTATAGGGTAGTTTGGAGATGACGGTCTCGCCAGGACCGCTACCTTCAAGAGACGGCCTTGGGCAAACCGCCGCCTGCTTGTTCAACCATGCAAATAGCGGCCCTACTGAGACTGCCACTTGGATGGACTGTCAAGTAACGGATAGGGTGTGACCGAAATTTGCCTGGGCTGTCTAGTAGCGGCCAGGAAGATGACCGCCACTTGCCCAGAGTGTTCTTTTTCGTCGGTTTGGCTTCCGGTTGGCTTGGCTTCGACCCCTTGGTTAGCCCATTGTTCCGTGGATGTGTTGGACATCCTATGAGGGCTGTGACCGTGTTATAAGGTGTCTGGGAGTGCCATTGTACTAAGCAATGTTCCGTGTTGTTTCGAGAGTCATTATGGTTTCTGGTCAACCCGGTTGTGACCCAGCGGTTGACACGTGACCTCGTGAGTTCTCGGCTATCCCATGTGGATCGAGGCCTGGTTTTGGACGCTTGGAGGTATTATCTTACCTTGATTTGCATGTCCATATGGTTTAAGGGTTTCGGTGATCCTTCATGTTCCGTGTTTCGTGTTATGCGGAATTGTGAGTCTGATGAGCGGCTCGGAGGCCGAGGACTCATTATTGATGTGTGGATCCGGCTATTCTGTGCTGCTTCCACTATGTTTTATTGTGATTTAACTTAGGGACTAGGCTGATTGGCGGTGTATTTCCGCTTTGTACCACGATCTTGACCCGAGTCGTGTGACTCAAGGATCGTTGTGAGTAGGTCTAGTTGGCTGTCCTAAGTCTGGTGATAGTTGTGTGCTACCTTATACTTCATAGTACGTGCGACAGGTGCGTGTTTAGCATGTCTGTACTTCAGTGTTTCTGTTTGAGAGTCTCTATGTCTAGTGAGCCTCCACTAGTCGTAGCTTGATGACAAATTCCGTGTGTTCGCCCACCTAGGAGTGGTGGCGGGGTAAGTTCCCGATAGAGATGATTTGTAGGTTGGTTGTCGTGGGCCCCTTTGTCTTGACGTTGGAGTCCAACGAGAGAGAAAAACCAACTAGAGGCCTGGCTCAAGACATTGAGCTTGTGTGTGCACACATGGTCAGGCGCGTTTGGACCAGTGCCGACGGGCGTTACCCTGACTAGTCACTCGTTACTGTTGTTCCTTGGTTACTTGTTTGGTGTCTCAGTTACCACATTCGAGGCGAGTTGGAGACACTTGAGATGCAGTGTAAGACGTCAGTGGATGCATCTGGCTTTTCTTCTAGTGAGGAGGTGCTTCTATCACATGACACATGATTGTCGTGGCTTACGTGGTTCTCGTGCAGCGTGAGCTCTAGATGTGTGGTTTCATCTTGTGATACTCGTGGTTTGGGTTACGTCTATGATGACGTAGTTCCTCGGGTGATTTTTTGTATTTTCGACACTGAGGTCTAGGGTGCCGGTAGAGAATTACCGTGGTTCTACCCGTAGATAGTGTAGGGTGCATGACATCGGAGTTGTGACCATACCTTTGACTGTGTAGATCTTTTGTAGGGCCTTTGCCTGTTTCTGTAACCCTTCGCGATAAGAGTTTCGTGGTTTATCAATGGATCGGTAACTCTCAGATTTATGAGATCGGGGTTCACCTTTCTATTGCCGTTAGGAGTAGCTTGCGGCTCAGCCGTGGTTCCTTCAACTTTCGTCATTGCGGCTGTTACTTCCATTGTTGTTCCTACTCCTGCTACTACTTTACTGTTTAGCACTGCTGTTACTGCGTTCTTTCATGGTAAGGATCTGTGGGACCCCTACTGAGCTGGTGAGACGAGGCTCACCCCTGACTTTTTAGGTGTAGCTGTTCTTCCTCGTGGTTCGAGGTGTAGTGCGGTGGTTCTTAGTGCCAGCTTTGCTAGTGTCGGGCTTCCCCCGACTTGAGAGTATATTTCTCTTTCCTGTTGGACTGTACGTTCTTTCTGGACTGGACTCTGTTAGCTCTATAGTTTAATTTGTTTAATTAAAAATGTAATTTTATTTATGCTATTTTAGCAATCCTGATTATAGTAATTTAATTGTTTATTGCTTTATCTAGAAGTTCAATGTACTTTCACACACCTTTTATCCCTTCGGAGCTTTCCCGCTCTTGGGAGGCCTCTCAAGATCCAAGTGGTATCAGGTTTACCCGGTATCCGGATGCTGGGTCATCACAGTTGGTATCAGAGCGTGTGTTTGTGGAAGTACATGGGAATTTGAGATATTACAATATTCAGAGTCCATATGGTCCAGTATAGTCGGTAGCTGGCATAGGTTTTGTGTTTCTTTACTGCTTTGCTTCTCGCGTGAGAGCTTCTGTGCGCTGTGTTTGTGCTGCGAGGTACTTTTTATTTCTGTCAGAATGTTGGCGTGAGACCCGAGGATTGTGATGGAGCGTCATCTTTCTTCGAGGTCGTGGTCTCGATTGTGCTGTGCTGGGCAGAGTTTGCCGGCAGGTGTGGGTCTGCAGTGTGGCGTTCAAGATTTTTCCATGGTGTGATCAGGTGGCTGGTGGAATTATCATTGGTGATGGTCATGCATGTTCTCCGGTGGAGATTAATGTTGTTTTGGCCGTCCCAGCTTGAGGTTTGGTCAACCCCTGAGGTGCCGAGGTGTTAAGGTTGTGCTTTGAGGAGGTTGTTTAGATGCCCTGATTGAGAGAGTGCTCGGGCGAGCCTAGGATTTCCATCCTAGTGAGCTGTTGTTAGTCAAGCTTGACTTTCTCATCTGGTCTTGTGGCGTCGTTTCGAGGTAAGATTTGGAAGTGCTGTCTCGATAAGGCCTTGTCCTGTGTGTTTGCTTATATGTGGACTGTGTTAGTTCTGAGCCTGATTTGTTTCTTTAGGCGGTGGCTTGGTTTTGGACCCATATTAAGGATTTGGGGGCTGTTGTACACCGTGTTCGACGTGTCATGTGTGGCGGCTGTTGAGCTGTGAAGGTTCAATGATTGGTTCGGGACGTAAGGATGAGTTGAGACGAGTACTCTTGGTGGCTTATGCTGTGGCCTTTGGCATGATGGCTTGCACTACGGCAACTTGTGATTGGCTGTTAGCAGGATCGGTACTCGAGGCATGGTATATTGTAGTTTCATGAATTGCGATGGCTCTGAGTTATCTGCAATGCCTATGTGCATTGTGTTGAGTGCACAGTGGAAGTGTGTGGGTTCATAACCCACAGGTCGAGGATCGTGAGGTTGGAAGATTCTGACCAGCCGAGAGGATTGTTTCCTCGGTGTAACATCATCTTGGCTATGTGTGCCTTGATTATGTTGGTTGCCGTGCCATTGCTTGAGGCATTGTGGTTGTTGGCACCGACGAGTTTGAGAATTGGGGAAATCTGTCGGCGTATATGCTGGTTGAGTACACTTTTGTTTTTCTGTAATTCTTGGATGTTGTGCTCTCAGGACGGATCATGGTCCTCGAGATGCATTTTCCGAGAGGTGTTTATGGGTCCATGTTGGTAAGCTGTGAGCGGCTAATACATTTTTGCCGTGTGGTGTAACGCCCGAGAATTTCCTAAGCATTTTTTGGAATTAAAATATAATTATTAAAGTATTTATTAATGAATTATGTTTAATTAAATTTAATTATTATGGCCATACACTAATCCAAGAGGGTTAGGCTCATATAATAAACCCAGATAGGCCCAAAATAATTGTTTTGGACCTTAGCCCATGTTCTAGAAGCTTAAAACTAGTGTATTCTTGGAATTAAAGAGATAATTACTCTTTAGGAAATAAGTAAATGGATAATAACATGAATAATATCAAAAGAGTTTGAACTAATTTCAAATTCGGCGCCTAATAGGGAAAACGGTCTATCGCGAGACCGCATAGCGTTGGTAAACGGTCTAGAGCAAGACCGCTAATCTCTGTCAGTTCCCTGAGTATGAGAAAACATAGAAAGGTCAGATTTTTGGCATCCAAATTACCTAGGATTGACTCTATCTACTAGTTAGATAAGTCTAGAAGGTTAGTAGGTCAAATTGAAAGCCCAATTGGGACTCGAAGTTCGTTCTAATCCTCAAAACCCAAGCTAACCCTATAAATAGACCCCATATTTGACGTGTACGGCCCTTACTTTTGGCACGCGTGGAACTAAGGTAAGGAGGCAGAATTAGAGGTAAGTTCTTTAGAATCTTTTATTCATAATATTTAGTTCTAACTCTCCTCTGAATTTCGTTCTAGGAGATCAAGTCTACAAGGAGTTAGAGGCTTCCAAAGTTGCTGGTCCTACACCAATAACTCAGGAATTAGTGCGTCCGACCCAGATTGATCAAGGAATTCGGAGCCCTAAACGAGGTATTTAGCAAAAGTGTCATTAGAACTTTCTGTTACCCTTTATATCTTCTATCTACCCTCAAAATTTCACATCTTTAGGACAAGAGAATCAGAAGATAGAAGGACGTGAAGTTGCGGGTTTGGTTCAGGACGAGTGGAGAACTAGGGTTGACTTTCAGTCTTAAATTCTAAATCTAAAGCCCCAGATCGAGGTGGGTTATCTCATGAATGGCTCAAAATTGAAGTCAGGAATAAAAGCCCTCTGATTGTATTTGATTTCATGCATTGTTTCTTGAGAATTTCATGTTTTCATTAGGACTATGCATCTAGTTAAGTCTTCATCCATGAACTAGCCTTAATAAAGTAAAAAGGAAATTTTCTTGTAAAGTACATGAACATAATCATATTGTTGGCCCATATTTGTTCTATCATGGTTATAGAAGTTTATATATGTTGATTTCCATGCATGATATGCCTTAGTTTAGCATTTGGTGTTACTAGCATTTGCACTCGGATTAATACAAGAGGAAACGGTCTTCTTGTAGACTGCCAGAGAATCGAGCGGTTGCCCGATAGACCGCTAGCCATAATTAAACGGTCGCCCACTAGACCGTTTGCTGTTCTGATTTCTGTAATATTGTTAACCCAAAATATATTGTAGATTAGCCTTAATTAATATATGATAACCCTAGTTAACTAAGTTTTATTCCTAGTTTGAGCACGGGTTTCATATACTTAGTTAATTCTATTGATTCATCATAATAGATTTCATGTTCTTTATGCACTTAGGCTTAATTTTGAACTTATGTTAATTTATAACCAAAATCATATACTCTTGTAATAAATACATGTTTTAAAAGATAAGGGATTCATGATTTAACTTGATCATTGTGTTATCACGATTCTCTCTCTTCTAAGAATCATTTTCCTAAGTACATGGCACATATCCCGGTATGTTATCATTAGTTACACTTTTTACACATTAAGTACACAATCTTGGACTTGATGACCTCTCCTTTGGATATTCCTTCCAACGGACTAGGAAATCTTGTTTCAAGGCCTCCATAAGACTCCGCTAGCCTGGGATTCCCACTAGGACGCTGAGCTGATTGTACCATTAAAGCCCATTGTTTAGAAAATCACTTACCAGTGTTTTATGCATTCTAGATCTTAGAGGCCATCTGGTTGACCGCCAGAGTCTGCTAGCGGCCATTCACTAGACCGCTAACGGATACCTAACGGCCATCCGATAGACCGCAAGGCTCCAGATGAATTTATCTCATATTTGAAGACTCTATCTTATGAAACGGTCTAAGACTAGACCGCTTGAATTTCTAAACGATCCAGCATATGACCGCTTTCTGTATCAAACGGTCCTGCACTAGACTGCTTGGATCCTGGTTTAGTCTAACCCGAGGTTTGACCTTTGGGGTTGGTTTTCTCTAGTTCATGAATGATTTTAATTATCTGGACTCTAAACCTATGATAATAAGTCAATATGAAAGGTATGGAACGTAATGAATGTACCGTTATGCTGCCAAATTTCTTTCGTAGCATGATGTCCATTTAAGTCATCCTTGAAATCTTTTGTTCTTAATTGAAGCATTTATACCTTGGTTACCTTATCATGGAATTATTGTTGAACTTATACATTATTGGCCGCATTATTGTTATAAACGTGGAAGTAGCTTGATTTATACTTGAAGATGCAGTTCGAGCACTGATTGTGTTCAAGGGCTCTATGCTAGTCCTCTCGGCTGATTGTCGGAAACATACTGTAAACCATAGGGTATGATGCTACTGGCGTCACATTACGCTGGGAGTACTTTCTCTATAAATAAGTGAAATATCCACAGGATCCATATAAATTCATGAAGTACTTGCTACTAAGTGAAGAGTACATTATTGCTTGTTACATGACTTTCTAGTGCATAGCCTTTATGGTTATGAAAAGTACATTCTTGTTACATTCTTATTCATGGAAAGGTCAAACTTACATTCTTGTTATATACTTGATCAATCATATTTTCATATCTCACTCTTGATCGTGTCTTGTTACTTTTGGCTTTATTCGCATGTTTCATCGTATTTGCATGATTTATCTTATTCTCTAGAGCTAAAATGTTAATCATTTAAATTTGCCAATCATGTTGATACGAAGATACCGGCTGGGCAAGTATGCTAATTACCCTACTTTCCAATCTTTTTCAGGAAATTCTAGTGGGACAGATTCAGATTACTTAAGTGATGGATCCGAGAGCGATTGAAGGTTCAATAATACGAGAGAAGCCTTAGCTATTAAATGTCTAGTCGAGTCGTGATGTAATCTTTATTTTCTTGAGTCTAGTGAAAAGGTCATATGTACTTTGGAGATTATTTGGGAATGAAATAAAGTTAAAGGATTTTAGTGAATTACATTGTGCAATAACTTTTTATGTGATTGTCTTTCCCTCTGATTATATTGCTTGCTCGAGACATACTAGCTGGTTGTTCACGTTCCCGATTGTTTCAGCTGCATAATCTCGAGGCGTGACAATGAGAGTGGTATCAGAGCACTAGGACTAGAAGTCCTAGGGAAAAAGTCATGTCATAGGTTAAGTCTAAGGTTTCAGGACCACACCTACGAAACTAAGAAAGAAACTCCCAACCTGTGAGAGGAATTGGGTAGAACCTGGGATGAAATAGTTATTAGACATATTCCTAAGACTAACCCCACTCATTCCATTAGAATTAACAAATTCATTACTCTTCTCAAGTACCTTATTCATATGATGGCTCACCGTGTTGACTGGAACGGTATGCAAGAGACCGTTACGGGTCTAACTCAAGCATTACAAACTATGGCTCAAGCTGGCGCAGGGGCAAGAGTGGGAGATTTACACCATAATTTTCGGAGCTTAAATCTCCCATGGTTTTTGAGTTCCTCTAATCCAGATGAAGCCAAGAATTAGATAGATGAGATGAACTGCATCTTTGAAGTTATGCAATATGCGGATCAAGAGAATGTTCGCCTTGCTACTTTCCAATTAAATAAAAATGACCGCACATGGTGGAAGTCCGTTCCGGCACCGCCAGCAGATGCACTGTTGTGCCCCTGTAGCTTTTGATGATCTGTAGTTTTGATGATAGCAAACTTATGAGTCACAAGTCTATACATCCATGCATCATTACTCTCTGCATAGTCTGGACAACGAATACAGCATAGTCTATATAGTTTATACAGATGGGTCGACTCACCAGATGAGCAAAGTCTATACATTGCTGTATTGCTTGCATTTGCAAAGTCTATACATTGGCTGTTGTCCTGCAGCGTCAACACAAGTCCATACATCGGTTGCAGCACTGCACGCACACTCAAAGTCCATACACTGCATTGTGGCATGCACACTAGCAAGTCTGTACATTAGGTATTTTTACCTATGTTGCAACTAGCAAGTCTGTACACTGGTGATTTTACCTACGTTGCACTTGCAAGTCCATACATTGTGCAGTCTGCACATTGTGGCACGCAAAGTCTGCACAACGCCTTGTTAGTAAGTCTATACATCGCCATAGCTCGCATGCAAAGTCTAGACAGTCTTAACCAAGTCTGTACACTGCCATCTTGCAGCACAGCATAAGTCTATACACTGGTCCATCTCACTGAGCGTCTCAAGTGGACACTAAGTCTATACACTGGACCGTCTCACTTAGCGTCTTTGTGTAAGTCACTCGCCACCAAGTCTATACATTATGGCACGCAAAGTCTGCACAATGCATTGTCTGCAAGTCTGCACATTGCTATAAGCACGCATGCAAAGTCTAGACAGCCATGGGCAAGTCTATACATCGCATTGCCTGCACTCAGGTCTAAGTATGTACACTGGCTGCAGCATGCTCGCATAAAGTCTATACATTGCATCTTAGCATGCTTGCACAGCACAAACAAAGTCTGTACATTCATATGTGCATTGTGCATTGCTCTTGGCAGAGTCTGTACATCGTTATGCTACCTTGTGCCGTAGCAAGTGCATACATTCTCTATGCTCGAGATTTGATGCCCACCAGAAGTGGCGTTGTTGTGTCCCTGTGGTTTTGATGATTGGCTTTGATGTGAGTTAATCTTTTGATGATTGGTTTTGATGTGAGTTAATCACTGTGAGTCATCTTTCTGTGTGAGTCATCATGCTGTTATTCAGTCATTTTTCGATCATAATGTAGTCTCTCATATGTTCAGTTAATTTGCTGTTCAGTCAGTTCATCAGATCATGAAGCATTGCATTATATGTTCAGTCATGTTATCTGCTGCATAAATCTTTCACATGCATTATTTGTTCAAGTGTAAACTCTGTCAGCATTGTCATGACTGAAGTGGGTCGACCCCCCTTCTTAGATGGGTCGACCCCCCTAGACTATCAATGTCTGTACACTGCCAGCACACACGTTCAAAATCTCTACATGTGAAGTCTACACATCGACTATTCATGCAAAGTCTAGACATTTGATCAAGTTTGTACACTGGTCTTGGCATATGCATTCATAAAGTATATACACTCTTCGGTTGACTTCAACTGAAGTCTGTACATCGGCATGTATTACATCAAGTGTGTACATTACATAGCATGTTTTCCAGGTCTATACATCACTGTTCATGCATTCACTGTCAAGTCTACACATTGCTGGGTCTTCATGCATTGACTCCAAGTCTGTACATCGCTCAAAGATTTCCAAGTCTATACAGCCATTGCACTCAATTGAAGTCTACACATTGGTCTTCATATTCGAAGTCCATACATCGATCTTCATATTCGAAGTCTGTACATTGGTCTTCATATTCGAAGTCCATACATCGGTCTTCATATTCGAAGTCTGTACATTGGTCTTCATATTGGAAGTCTATACATTGGTCTTCACCTGAAGTCTGTACAGTCATTCTCTTATCAAAGTCCATACATCCTTCTGTTGGAATTCCAAGTCCATACATCGGACTGTTTGAGCAAAGTCTGTACAGCGTGTCACTCACGTTGGAAGTCTATACATTAGGGGTCTTTTACCTACGTTGCTCGAAATAAAGTCTATACATTGGACTGTGCCAAAGTCTATACACTGGTAGCACTATGCAAGTCTATACATTGGCGTTGCTCATCCAAGTCTGTACATCGCTTGGCGCTCACCAAGTCTGTACATCCTCCGCCAAGCTTTCCAAGTATGTACAGCCAAAGTCTGCACATCCTGTTTAGCTGAAGTCTGTACAGCCATCCGTCTCTCCTACCGTCTCAGTTAAGCCTTGAAGTCTGTACATCCACCGTCTCTTTCAACGTCTCACATTCGTCAAGTCTATACAATTGTCTTCATGGCATTGCAAGTCTGTACAGCCTTGGCATGTGCTTCGCAGAGTCTATACATTGCGTTGGTGGCAAGTCTATACATTGGGCTGTAGCTTGCTTGAAGTGAAGTCTACACATTGATTCACTATTCATGCCTTCACTCAGAGTCTGTATAGCCATTCCTTGAGTTCAAGTCTGTACATCTGACTTTCACTTAAAGTCTGTACATTAGATAACTTTCCAAGTCTTTACATTGATTCAGTGTTCGAGCTTTTCCAAGTCTATACATTGGAAGCTGAACTGTAAAGTCTGCACATTGTGCTTTGAAGTGTTACAAGTCTGTACATTGGTTCAGACTTTTAAAAGTCTGTACATTGGGCCTTCAAGTTTTTTGAAGTCTATACACTGGCTTACTCTTCTAAGTCTACACAACATGCTTGGTCGTTCAAGTCCAAAGTCTATACATCCGTTTGTGCCTTGTCCTGGCCATCGTCTCTCAACCATCAAGTCTACACATTGGTCGGTGGCAAGTCTGCACATTGGACTCTCACTCAAAGTCTGTACAGCATGCTTCGTTGTTCAAGCTTTCAAAACTCTATACATCGCTCTTGAGCTAAAGTCTGTACAGCCGTTTCTTTGGCAAGTCTGCACATCGTGAAGTCTACACACTCGATTGCCTTGCTTTGCTTCAAGTCTGTACAGTCTCTCCCTCAGCAAGTCTATACACTGGGGTCGTCAGCTGAAGCGACAGCATATCTGTACATTGGGTTCTCATGCATGTTAATAGCAAGTCTAGACATTGTTTCTCATGCACGCAGTCAAGTGTATACACTCTTCACACTTGGTTAATTGATGCTTTAAGTCCATACACTCATTCCCTTGGTATGTTAATGCATTTAAATGAAAGTCCATACACTGAGCTCGCATGAAGAACTTCAACTCTATACACTCTCTCAGTGTACATACTTATCCATTTGCTGCTTATAAAGTCTATACAGCCTGTGCTTTGCTGATCGACTGAACTCCTCATTAATCTTGCAGGTGACTGGCACGTTACCCAAGGAGCTGAGATGCTGACACGTGGTAGAGTCACTTGGGTGGGAGCTGTGGAGACACACGCCCTAAGCTGCTGTGATATATATAGAAGCCTTCGTCCACTATAGAAGGTAGATGAGAACAGAAGAGGGCTGATCGAGACTGAGAGTGAAGAAGAAGAGAGGCAGAGAAGTAGAAGGAAGAGAGCCACGATCAAAAGAGCAGAAGAAGAAGAGAAAAGAAGAGATGGGGAAAGCCTGCGAAAGAGAAGAAGATAGATAGTGAGAGCAGCAGAAGAAAAAGAGAAAGAGAGAGCTCGTGAAGAAGAGCAGAGAGAAGCTTCGTTATTTTCACTGGACTTTGGATTAAATCCAATCTAGTTGCTCCTGCGAGAGCTGCAATTTATATTTCATTTTCCAGCTTTCTGGTTGCTGAAGTTATTTTCATTTTATGTTTCTTATTTTTCTTTTGTTTTTTTGATTACCTTTATTCTTCCGATCCTCTGGACTGAGGTCGGGTTCCTCCTGTTGGTTCAGGAGAAGGGAGATCTGATCTCCGGGTTGCAAGTGACAGGTTGTCACTTGTGGGTTCCCTCTGGTTAGAGGAAGGGAGGCTCGTCCTCCGGTTCTAGGCTTGTGGGTTGCAAGTCCAGGGGTCCCTCCTGGTCTGGAGGAAGAGAGGTCTTCGACCTCTGGTTTCCAAGTGGCTGGGAGTCACTTGGGGTGTCCCTCCGATTGGGAGGAAGAGGGGAGGCTGTTCCCCTGGTCAAGCTGTGTGGCAGCAAGTGTTCGCAGACTGACTCTGCTTGTTTCTAGTGTTGGCTAGTGAAGCCTCACTCCGGTTGGGAGTGAGGGGTGAATGTAGGTCTGGAGGACCGAACCACCTAAAAAATTTACTGTGCAATGGTTTGTTTTGTGCGTTTGCTCCTTGCCTCCTACCTCCCATTCGCAGGTTATGCATGCATGGTTAGTTGTGTTATCTTGGATTGTTTGTATTGTTCCTATCTACAGTAACCTTGAGCATTATATTTTGCTAGGTGTGTTTGGGTTGCATACTTCTGTCTGCATTTCTGGTTTGATCAGGTGGCTGCATTGTTGCAGTCCAACTGTTTGATCATGTGTTATCTTATCATCTCATCTTGCAGAGCTCATTAGTTTTTATTCCGCATATCTGAGCTTTAGAGTTTTAATTTGGGCATTATTTCTGAAGGGGATACATTCACCCCCCTCTGTATCTGGACTTAGCACCCTAACAATTGGTATCAGAGTGGTGTCTGCTTAGAAGGTCCAGCGACCTGCAGATCCGATCTTGCAGTCTTAGGTGCTAATTTGCTTTTGGTGCATCAATATTCCTATTGCTTTATATCTGATCTGTTTTCATGGGTGAACCACCAGTTTTCAACGGTTCCAATTTTAGTATATGGTCTGCTAGTCTGAAAAATTATGCTAAATCTGTTAATCCAGACCTGTGGAAAGTGATTTCACACGGTCCTCATGAACTACCAAAGAAAAAGTCCAAATGGACTGACAGTCACAAATTAATGCATGAAGAGAATAAGATAGCTATAAATCTAATGAAGGCAGCTACTGATAGAGCTTTTCATTCATGTTTCTTTGATTGCAGTTCTACTAAAGACATTCTGGACATGCTGAAGCGAACTCAGATAAGAAATGAGGACAGCTGCATGATGGCTGACAGAAATAATCAAGGCAGCAGTCAAGATGAAGATGATGATGATGATGAGGTAAATCCCTTTGAAAACTATACTTTAGATGATTGGGAAAATGCATATTCTGAGCTACTTGAATCTCATGAACTGTTAAGAAAACAGTATAAAAAATTCAAGAAGGGTACTTGGTCAGTTAGTTCAAGTTCTCCATGTAGAAATTGCGTTGAATTGAAAAATGTTCATGATGCCTGTATGTCTGATTTTCAAATGTTGAAGAAACAAATTTCATTATTGAAAACTGAGAATCAAGATCATATAAATGTGATATCTGAACTCAAAGAAAAATTCAAGTCAGATAATGATAATCAGACTCTTGTTAACTATCATGACCAGTATAAAAAATTGCTGAAAAACTTTGAAAGTGTGAACTCAGATTTAAACAAGCTAAAATCTGAAAATGATTCTCTGAGAAAATCTGTTAATGAAAATGATGAAAAATTTGAGAAACTTGAGCAGGAGAAGAACTTGTTTGCTGAAAAATTCAATGCCATAAAATCTGTAAATATAGAATTACAGAAAGATCTGGAGAAACAACAAAAAGAATTAAAAGAATTTGAGGCTGAAAGAAAACTTGGAGTTAACTCAGATGATCAGACTCTAATAAATGAGTTAATTCAGAATGACAAGCTTAAGGAAGAAAGTGAGAAGTTAAAAATGTTGAACTCCACTATCTCTGAGAGACTTCTAGCCTTAGAAAGAGGAAAAACTGTTTGCATTGAAGATTCTGATAAACTGAGCAATCTGGGAAATGAAATTGAGAAATATAAAACTGCTAACAAAGTTTTGAATGAAGCTATGAATTGCAGTGAGCAAGAGATTGCCAGTTATGAGTTACACATTTTCTCACTAGAAAATGAAATTCAAGATCTGAAAACATCTCTGTCAAAGTTTGTGAGTGGACAAGAGAATCTGGACAGGTTGTTAGGAGTTAAGGTCAATACTCAAAAGGAAGGGTTAGGCTACAACAATGTCAATAAAAAGGCTTTCAAAAATAAGCTAATGACATCTTTTATCAAAGCATCAGATGTAGCCACCACCTCAGAAAATAAACAACCAAATGTTCAGAAGAATCAGAAACAAACTGAAAAAATGGAAAAGGTCAGTCATGTGAAGAAAGGAGTGAATCACATTGAAAAAATGCATGATGTACATCACTCGAACTTTCCTGCCACCAAGAAAAAGACTGATTTTAAATATGTTGAGAAAGTTCAATCTGTGCTTGACATGAATACACATACACATGCACATAAAAATAAGAATTCATGTCATTACTGTGGTAGGGTTGGCCACATTATGGATAATTGCTTCATTCTGAAACAAGACAACAAAAAGCATGCTAGGAAACATGTCTCTGCTCAGAACAAAAAGAAAACTGAATGCTATCAATGTGGCAAATTGGGCCACAGGGCCATTGAATGCTGGCATGCTCAGGGTAGACAATTCAATTCTAAAACTGTTAAACTCCCTGCAAATGGAAATGCTTTTGGAAGAAATATTTTTAGAGGCAAGCACAATGAGTGCTTCAAATGTGGGAAGTATGGCCACACAGTCAAGGACTGTTGGCACATTCAGAAGAATTCTTTTAACCCCCATGTTATCAAATTCTCTGCTAGAAAATCTGTGAGCTTTTCATGCTATAACTGTGGGAAGCTAGGCCATAGAGCTGCTGAATGTTGGCTGGCCGGTTTTAGTAAACAGAATTTTAATTCTGTCAACAACAAAAAGTTTCATGCATATGCACATGGATTTCATGCTAACAAGAATGTGCATAGATCAAATCTGAAACCTGATGCATCTTACTATCATTATAGTAAACAGAACTCTCTCTCTGCCAATAAACTTCATGACAATGGTAATGTGCATAAGAAGAATTTGAAATCTGCTAATTCATGCCATTACTGTGAACAAATTGGTCATTCAATGAATAATTGCTACTTGATGAAATCTGATGACGAAGCAGCTAGAAAATTGTTTAGAAAACCTGCTACGAATGTCATTGTCAATTCAGGACCCAAGACCTCTTGGGTACCTGTTTATGCAAAATAACTTTGCTTTGTAGGTGTGCCTTGGAATGGAATAAAAAGGGGTATTAATCCAAGGCACTCAAGAATGAAAACCCCTTCTGAGCTTTTCAGGTAAATTCTCTGCATTTCCTATTTTGAAACTCATTGCATATCTGGTTTGATGTGTTCTTGCATATCTGTCATCTTTTGAACACTATGAGCATTCGTGTCTCTTAATGCTCATATGAATTGGCTGTTTAGATATTGAAATGAGAATAAACATGCAATTTCTAAAAATCTGAACTGCATATGTATGTTGTTTGAAATCTGACTATTGCATTCTGAAAAATCTGATAAGCTGAAATTTGATCCATGCATGCTGCCCATGTTGAATTATCATGATTGACCTCAATGGTATATCAAATGGTAAGCTACCAAAAGGCAGGGAAATCTGTCTGGAGGTTCTTACTATGTGAGAGGTGGTCTTTTAGACCAAGTACTCCGCCTAGTACCATGGGTCACTTTGCTGGATAGGACAGTCTGAATGTGCACAAGTCACAATATCATTTGGAATCATATGTTCAGTTTTCAGTGCAAACATTGCATATTTTCAGGGGGAGTAAATGACATATCTTTGCATAACATTCAATGTTGAGTATTTGCATGTTTTTTGCATACATATGGTTAATTGCATTGCATTTCCATATTTTGAAAAATGCCAAAAAGTTTGTTTGAATGCATATTGTCAGGGGGAGTCAATGCAGTGCATATAGGTTGTCAAATGCATACATTTGTCAAAATTCATTGAATATCCTTTCTTATTCATTTGGTTGACAAACCTCGATCATACTCTGAAAAACAATCACTGGGCTTCAAAATCTCTCTTATCAATTGGTATCATTTGGCTTCAGAATTCCATCAGTCTTTCATGAAGATTTCAATGGGACTATCTCGATCATAAATCTGAAAACACTTGAACTAGGAATCTTCTATTATACGTTTTTATGAATGTCTGAAATAACTCATGTGGTTTAAGTTTAATGTTCATAGAGTTTGACTTTAAAATCTCTTAAAAATATCTGAAGCATGTTTAATAAACCTTAACCATCTATTTCATGCTGTGTCTTGTCAAATCTTCTAAAATATGCATTATTGAATTCATGGCTTTAATTGGTTAAGTACATGAAATTATTATTGACTTGAACCAAATGAATTTGTCTGAAATGTCTAAAGGGTAAAGAGTTGTCAGAGCAATGACTTTGGTCACTGAGAAACCATGTCCAAAGGACTGTGTCATGAGGTGCCTTAGTTAACTCTACATAAAATTCATTGAAAATCAGGCAGAGCAATGGCATGCACACTGAGAAATACAACTCACTCATCAAGAAATTATTTATAGTGTGTCATGATGTGTAAATGCTATCTCTGTTCATATATAGCATGACAGTTAGTCACACTAAGTGCTTAGGGATATTGGCCTCTGATCAAGGTATATCTTCTAGTTACAAGGTGTGCACTGAACTAGAGTGCTCGTAAAATTTGTAGCATGAAAAATTGTTGAACATATCTCAATATTTGAATATTGATGCTAAAATCAAATTGCTACAACCCTAGATAAAATTATATGACTTCATAATTACTTGATCTCAATACTAGTGCATGTAATTCTGAAAGAAGTCAATAGATTTGATTGTGTAAGAGAAAGAGAGATTAATCAAGATAAATATGAGGGCTTGGTTCATTTTTATTAAACCATGGTTTTAGATATCAATACAGAATTTTATTGATAAACTCTGCATACATCATGTTTAAACCATGCTGTTCAATAAAGCTCATTCATAAGCCCTTATAATGGAAGACTTTGAAAACTTATGTTTTGGATTTATGAGATTGATATCTCTTTGAAAATCTGACTGAATTTCTTGTGATTGGAGCTTCTTTGAAAATCTGCTACTTGAAACTCTTCTGCTCAATATCATTGATTCATTGACCTGAACCTCTCCTTGTTATCCATCTCATAAGATTCCACTTATTGAGGGGGAGCTTCCATGTCATATGCATCATGCTGCATAGAAACTCTTAAAGGGGGAGAATTGTGTTCTTGCATTCATATTTTTAGGGGGAGCTCTTGCATTTTGGTATCTCCTTCTGCATCTGCATTCATATTGATTATATCAAAGGGGGAGATTTTTGCCAAAGGGGGGGAATTTTATTCAATCATTGCATGCTGGTTTGCTTTAACTTCTCCAACTATTTTCTTTTTGATGAAGTCAAAGGGGGAGAATAGTTTGTGTCATCAGAATTACTCACAGTGTAGTATTGCCATCGTCAAAAAGGGGGAGATTGTTGTGTCCCTGTGGTTTTGATGATTGGCTTTGATGTGAGTGAATCTTTTGATGATTGGTTTTGATGTAAGTTAATCACTGTGAGTCATCTTGCTGTGTGAGTCATCATGCTGTTATTCAGTCATTTTCCGATCATAATGTAGTCTCTCATATGTTCAGTTAATTTGCTGTTCAGTCAGTTCATCAGATCATGAAGCATTGCATTATATGTTCAGTCATGTTATCTGCTGCATAAATCTTTCACATGCATTATTTGTTCAAGTGTAAACTCTGTCAGCATTGTCATGACTGAAGTGGGTCGACCCCCCTTCTTAGATGGGTCGACCCCCCTAGACTATCAATGTCTGTACACTGCCAGCACACACGTTCAAAATCTCTACATGTGAAGTCTACACATCGACTGTTCATGCAAAGTCTAGACATTTGATCAAGTTTGTACACTGGTCTTGGCATATGCATTCATAAAGTATATACACTCTTCGGTTGACTTCAACTGAAGTCTGTACATCGGCATGCATTACATCAAGTGTGTACATTGCATAGCATGTTGCGTCTAAGTCTATACATCACTGTTCATGCATTCACTGTCAAGTCTACACATTGCTGGGTCTTCATGCATTAACTCCAAGTCTGTACATCGCTCAAAGATTTCCAAGTCTGTACAGCCATTGCACTCAATTGAAGTCTATACATTGGTCTTCATATTCGAAGTCCATACATCAGTCTTCATATTCGAAGTCTGTACATTGGTCTTCATATTCGAAGTCCATACATTGGTCTTCATATTCGAAGTCTGTACATTGGTCTTCATATTGGAAGTCTATACATTGGTCTTCACCTGAAGTCTGTACAGCCATTCTCTTATCAAAGTCCATACATCCTTTTGTTGGAATTCCAAGTCCATACATCGGACTGTTTGAGCAAAGTCTGTACAGCGTGTCACTCACGTTGGAAGTCTATACATTGGGGGTCTTTTACCTACGTTGCTCGAAACAAAGTCTATACATTGGACTGTGCCAAAGTCTATACACTGGTAGCACTGTGCAAGTCTATACATTGGCGTTTGTCATCCAAGTCTGTACATCGCTGGCGCTCACCAAGTCTGTACATCCTCCGCCAAGCTTTCCAAGTCTGTACAGCCAAAGTCTGCACATCCTGTTTAGCTGAAGTCTGTACAGCCATCCGTCTCTTTCAACGTCTCACATTCGTCAAGTCTATACAATTTTCTTCATGGCATTGCAAGTCTGTACAGCCTTGGCATGTGCTTCGCAGAGTCTATACATTGCGTTGGTGGCAAGTCTATACATTGGGCTGTAGCTTGCTTGAAGTGAAGTCTACACATTGATTCACTGTTCATGCCTTCACTCAGAGTCTGTACAGCCATTCCTTGAGTTCAAGTCTGTACATCTGACTTTCACTTAAAGTCTGTACATTGGATAACTTTCCAAGTCTTTACATTGATTCAGTGTTCGAGCTTTTCCAAGTCTATACATTGGCAGCTGAACTGTAAAGTCTGCACATTGTTCTTTGAAGCGTTACAAGTCTGTACATTGGTTCAGACTTTTCCAAGTCTGTACATTGGGCCTTCAAGTTTTTTGAAGTCTATACATTGGCTTACTCTTCTAAGTCTACACAGCCTGCTTGGTCATTCAAGTCCAAAGTCTATACATCCGTTTGTGCCTTGTCCTGGCCATCGTCTCTCAACCATCAAGTCTACACATTGGTCGGTGGCAAGTCTGCACATTGGACTCTCACTCAAAGTCTGTACAGCATGCTTCGTTGTTCAAGCTTTCAAAACTCTATACATCGCTCTTGAGCTAAAGTCTGTACAGCCGTTTCTTTGGCAAGTCTGTACATCGTGAAGTCTACACACTCGATTGCCTTGCTTTGCTTCAAGTCTGTACAGTCTCTCCCTCAGCAAGTCTATACACTGGGGTCGTCAGCTGAAGCGACAGCATGTCTGTACATTGGGTTCTCATGCATGTTAATAGCAAGTCCAGACATTGTCTGTCATGCACGCAGTCAAGTGTATACACTCTTCACACTTGGTTAACTGATACTTTAAGTCCATACACTCATTCCCTTGGTATGTTAATGCATTTAACTGAAAGTCCATACACTGAGCTCGCATGAAGAACTTCAACTCTATACACTCTCTCAGTGTACATACTTATCCATTTGCTGCTTATAAAGTCTATATAGCCTGTGCTTTGCTGATCGACTGAACTCCTCATTAATCTTGCAGGTGTCTGGCACGTGATCCAAGGAGCTGAGATGCTGACACGTGGTAGAGTCACTTGGGCGGGAGCTGTGGAGACACACGCCCTAAGCTGCTGTGATATATATAGAAGCCTTCGTCCACTGTAGAAGGTAGATGAGAACAGAAGAGGGCTGATCGAGACTGAGAGTGAAGAAGAAGAGAGGCAGAGAAGTAGAAGGAAGAGAGCCACGATCAAAAGGGCAGAAGAAGAAGAGAAAATAAGAGATGGGGAGAGCCTGCGAAAGAGAAGAAGATAGATAGTGAGAGCAGCAGAAGAAAAAGAGAAAGAGAGAGCTCGTGAAGAAGAGCAGAGAGAAGCTTCGTTATTTTCACTAGACTTTGGATTAAATCCAATCCAGTTGCTCCTATGAGAGCTGCAGTTTATATTTCGTTTTCCAGCTTTCTGGTTGCTGAAGTTATTTTCATTTTATGTTTCTTATTTTTCTTTTATTTTTCTGATTACCTTTGTTCTTCCAATCCTCTGGACTGAGGTCGGGTTCCTCCTGTTGGTTCAGGAGAAGGGAGATCTGATCTCCAGGTTGCAAGTGACAGGTTGTCACTTGTGGGTTCCCTCTCGTTAGAGGAAGGGAGGCTCGTCCTCCAGTTCTGGGCTTGTGGGTTGCAAGTCTAATGGTCCCTCCTGGTCTGGAGGAAGAGAGGTCTTAGACCTCTGGTTTCCAAGTGGCTGGGAGTCACTTGGGGTGTCCCTCCGGTTGGGAGGAAGAGGGGAGGCTGTTCCCCTGGTCAAGCTGTGTGGCAGCAAGTGTTCGCAGACTGAGTCTGCTTGTTTCTAGCGTTGGCTAGTGAAGCCTCACTCCGGTTGGGAGTGAGGGGTGGATGTAGGTCTGGAGGACCGAACCACCTAAAAAATATACTGTGTAGTGGTTTGTTTTGTGCGTTTGCTCCTTGCCTCCTACCTCCCATTCACAGGTTATGCATGCATGGTTAGTTGTGTTATCTTGGATTGTTTGTATTGTTCCTATCTGCAGTAACCTTGAGCATTATTTTTTGCTAGGTGTGTTTGGGTTGCATAGTTATGTCTGCATTTCTAGTTTGATCAGGTGGCTGCATTGTTGCAGTCCAACAGTTTGATCATGTGTTATCTTATCATCTCATCTTGCAGAGCTCATTGGTTTTTATTCTGCATATCTGAGCTTTAGAGTTTTAATTTGGGCATTATTCCTGAAGGGGATACATTCACCCCCCTCTGTATCCGGACTTTGCACCCTAACAGGCGTCACTTCTGAAACAAACGCCTAAGTGTAAGGCATCTTTTTGTTGAGCATCGCTTCATCAACTCTATACATTGTCTGCTTGCATAACGTTGAGTCTGTACATCACTTGAACACTCATTGCACTCTAACTCTATACATTGCTTCATGTATTCCACTCATAACTCTATACACTGCTTCACTCATTGCACGAAGTCTGCACATTGTGTTGCTTTGTTCATACTTTGTTTTGCTAAGTTTACACATTGATGCACGTTTTCTTCTACATATTTGAAGTATGTACATGGCTTAAGCTCTGCATATTTGAAGTCTATACATGGCATAAGCTCTGCATATATGGAGTCTATACATGACATAAGTCCTGCATATAGGAAGTCTGTACATGGCATAGTCTTGCATATCTGAAGTCTATACAGGCTACAGCACTGCATTTACTAAGTCTGTACAACGCCATGGGTCTGCATACGTAGAGTCTGAACACTGCATAGCTTCGCATTCACAATGTATGTACATTGCTTCAACAGTGCCTTCATACAGTCTGTACATCGCTTAAACCTTAAACTGACAATTCTATTTCGACTGTCTGACAGGGATTCTTTGCAGAGACTAATGACTGGGCACGTGATCCGAGGATAAGGGGAGTGACCAGATTATGACACGTGAACTAAAAGCCTACTGGATGCTGCCACGTGGTCCAAGCCATTGGGCGGGAGATGTGGAGAGCACACGCCCTTCCTGCTGCTGGTATATATATGGAGTTTCTTCCTTCAGAAGAAGTTGATCGAATAGAAGCAGCCAGAGCTAAGAGAAAAGAACAGAGAGTGAGCGCCTGCATGATCCACAGAGAAGAAGAAAAAGAGAGAAGAAGAGAAAGAGAGAAGAGAAGATTGAGAGAGTTGAGTTGAGAGAGTCTTTTCGAAGTCTTGTAAATCAGTCTCTTGGTTCAGATACCAGAGCTGATACTGCTCAATTGAGATACATTCGTTTTGATTTTCCATTTCGTTTGTTTCTGTCTTTACTATTTTTGAAACTCTTTTGTTATCAAGCTGTGAGCCAGCAATTACAGTGGAGGTTTCCACTGGACAGGTGAAGCTGTAATCCTCAGCAAGCGAGACCAGGTCTCGGACGGCTAAGCTGTATCGTCCAGCGGTTGTAGAGGATTTGTTCCTCTGGTTGGCAAGCTGTAAAGCCCAGCGAAGCTGTGTATCAGCGGTCTGTTGGCAAGCTGTGAAGCCCAGCTGTTCAAGCTGTGAGTCAGCAGGATCCACATTCCAGTTGGAGTGTGGGGTGGACGTAGATCTCTGGATTGAGATCGAACCACCTTAAAGATCGGTGTCTACTGTGTGATTGCCTATGGTTTGTGCGATTTCATAGTGTTCCTTCTATCGTTCAATAGTTGCTTGTTTTAATTCCGCATTAGAGTTCAACTGTGTTCTAAAATTAGACATTAGATCTATTCACCCCTCTCTAGATCCACTCTCAGTGGTAATAGACTGCGTCCATCTAACATAACAGTTGGTATCAGAGCCTAACTCTTCTACAGGGACTTACAGCCCGAAGAGGAAGGTACAGATGGATGCTCGAGGGATGATCGCTGAAGGACGCTCAACCACCAAGCCCCCTTTCTTCGATGGATTTAACTATGCATACTGGAAGAACCGTATGCAAGTATTTTTGAGGGCGAAGGATTATGAGATCTGGAAGGTAGTCAGCAAGGGACCTTATGAGCTGTCCCCTAATAAGGAAGTCTGGACCAAGGATGAGATCAGAAGGTCTACTCTAAATTGGAGTGCCATAAACGCTATTCAATGCTCTCTGCACCCCACGGAATTTTCTCGAGTATCAGCTTGCAGCTCAGCTAAGGAGATGTGGGATGCACTGGAAGTTATTCATGAAGGGACTTCTCAGGTTAGAGAGACGAAGGCTAATTTCCTTGTGTCAGAATATGAAGCCTTCAAGATGAATCCAAATGAGACCATCAAGGAGATGTACTCTCGATTAACTATCATCGCAAATGGTCTTAGAGGTCTCAGGAAGGCTCAGACAGAATACGATCTAGTGAGGAAGATATTGCGTTCCCTGACTCATGCTTGGCATACTAAAGCTACAGTAATGGAGGAGTCAAGGGATTTGCGAAATACAAGGGCAGATGAGCTAATTGGCTCGCTGATGGCATATGAGATTAATCTGCCAAAGATAGAGGAAGCTGAAAAGAAGAAGAAGCCAATCGCTCTGAAAGCTGGTGCCAGCAAGTCCAGCAGATCGAGCTCTAGTGGATCATCATCCAAGGAGAGCCTGAATGAACAAGATATAACTCGTACTGAGATGGCAATGATGACCAGAGAGTTCAGGCGGTTCCTCAGGAAAGAAGGAGGACGATTCAGTCAAAATAAGTATAGTGGCGGCCGAAGGGATAAAAGGTATAAACATAACCCTGCAAAGAAAGTTGAAACTAATACTTGTTATCAATGCAGGAAGACAGGCCATCTGAAAACTGACTGTCTAGAGAATCAGAAATACAAGGATAAGTCAAAGAAGAGGAACACGAAAGGGAAAGCTATGGTGAGTACCTAGAGTGAAGAAGATGAAGGCTCCTTGAGCAATACCTCTGACAGTGAAGCCGAATCTGAAAAGCTCATTTGCCTTATGGCAACAAGCTCTGAAGACAGAGAGGAGGATTCAGATGAGGTAACTTCTCGATTCGATAATTTTACTATTGCTGATTGGGTAGATGCCTATCATGAAATAGCTGATAAAGCAGATGACATTAGAAGGGAAAATAGGCATCTAAGAAGAAAGATTAACTCCATGCAAAATGATACAACCCTAACTGATAAAATTGCATGTCTTGAATCTGAGAATAATAAACTTAAACTCACATGTTCTGAATTAGAAGAAATCAAGAATGAGTCAAAAGCCTCTAAAGAAGATAATGAGAGGTTAGAAAAAGAAGCTGATGAATGGAAGTTGAAAATTCAGAAATATGAAAGTGAGATAAAAATTGTGAATGAAAAATATCAAGCTGTCCCAAGTGTGGATACAGAACTGAAAAAATCCATTGAAGACATTCAAAAGGATAATGAGGACAAGCTTAAAACTATTGAGAAAATGACCCAAGGTTCAGATAACCTACATGCTTTGTTAGGGTCAAAAGTCAACTTCAGAAAAGAGGGCCTTGGATTTAATTCTAGTGCAACAAAAATCTTTGGAATGAAAACTATTTCATTTGTCGCACAAAAAGAGAAAGGACCTCTAATCAACATGAAGTCAAACATTTCAGTGAACAAAGCTGTAAATCGGAAAAAGCCCAGTGCTGAGGAGAAGGGCAAACAAAAGCTGAGTGAGCCTAGTAGAGCTAGCACATCCAAGCAAAATCCCAAAGCTCAGTCTCAGGTTAGGGGTCAACCTACACAGTCTTATAAACCACATGTTAAGGTCACCAAGTCTCCACCATCACCATCACCTCTGAAGAAGACCCAATACACACCTATAAATAGGTCAGCAGGGTCCAAGGTGCAGGGGAGGCAGAATACTTTTAGAGCTCAACCCAAACATTTCTACCAACCTAGAGCCCAGTCCCACTTCTTTGCACAGTCAACCTATCCAAATAGGTCAGGATGGACGAGGACTCAAGGAAGGTTTACAGGTTATGGACATCAGGCTACATAGTCCTATAAACCTTACACTAGAAATTGGGTTAATGGGTATGGCTCTTGGACACCTAGGAACCAACATTTCCACAGCCAGCCCAATGATTACTATGGCCAAAATTTCGTGAATACACCCTGGCCAAGGCACTGGCACAGAAATAATCAATCTGTAAATAATCATGCTAGTGTCAACAAGAAAAAGCATAACAAAAAGAAATCTGGAAAATCCACTGAATAGAACTATTTCAAGCAAATGTTGATTCCTAAAAGTCTACTTTCTTGTTTTAATTACTTTTCATCTTCTCTGGAGCCCAATCAGTCTTGGGTTCCAAACTTCTCTACCTGATTGTGTGTGCAGGTATGCCTGGCAGCCAAGAACAATTTGTGGTACTTGGATAGTGACTGCTCCAGGCATATGACAGGAGATAAGGCCAAGTTCTGCATGCTGACAGAGAAACAAGGAGGCCTTGTCACCTTTGGTAGCAACACAAAGGGTAAGATTGTTGGGACAGGTAAGGTAGGTAAGTGTACTACCTGTTGCATTGAAGATGTCATGTTGGTTGAAGGTTTAGCATATAATTTACTTAGCATCAGCCAACTATGTGATAAAGGATGCAAAGTTCTTTTTGACTCTCAATGCTACAAAGTTTTTGAACCTGATTCCGAAACTATTAAATTTTCTAGTAAAAGGATAAATAGCACTTACATGATAGACTTAGATGATATACAACATTCTAACCTATGCCTTACTACTAGCAGAGAGGACTTAGCATTTTTATGGCATCGTAGGTTAGGCCATGCTAGTTACATTGTATTGCATAAACTGAATAAGCATAGCATGGTTAGAGGACTTCCTGAAGTTTCCTTTAAGAAAGAAAATAAAATCTGTGATGCATGCACTCAATCAAAGTTAACTAGAAAGTCATTTAAATCTAGAACATAAAATCTGTCTTCTAAACCCTATGAGCTGATACACATGTACCTTTTTGGGCCAACTAGGTCTGTCAGCTTATCAGGGAGGAAGTATGGGTTTGTCATGATAGATGACTTCTCTAGGTATACTTGGGTATATTTCTTATCACATAAAAGTGATGCATTCTCAGAATTTCAGGAGTTCTATCTTAAGAAAAATCAGAAAATTGACAATATTTTAACTGATCATGGAGGTGAGTTTGAAAACTCACAGTTTGATGAATTCTGCAGGTCAAATGGAATTCATCACAAGTACTCCTCACCAAGGACACCCGAGTAGAATGGAGTTGTGGAGAGGAGGAACAGAACCTTGGTGGAGATGGGTCGTACACTCTTGGTTGAAGGTGGTCTGCCAAGGAAGTTCTGGGCTGAAGCAGTAAATACTACCTGTTATGTAATTAACAGAGCCATGGTAAGACCTTCTACCCAGAAAACACCCTATGAGATCATAAAGGGTAAGAAACCTTCTATTGGTCATTTCAAGATTTTTGGTTGTAAATATTTTATTCATATAAATGATAAAAGAGACCTTGATAAATTTGAACCTAAAGGTGAACCAGGAATTTTTCTTGGTTACTCTGAAAACACCCGAGCATATAGAGTGTATAATCTGAATTCCAAAACTGTTGAAGAATCTCCACATATTATTTTTGATGAATCTTTGGTAAAGTCTAATATTGGTCAATGCAGGAATGAAGACAATGGTGATATTCTGAATGAAGGGAATCCTGCAGACAAATCCGAAGATGAGGAAGGAAATGAAGAGCTTAATGAAGAAGAGCCTACAGTTCAGGGGGAGGTGACACAGTCAAAAGATGGAACTTTCATCTCTCAGTCCAAGTACATAAGGGATTTTTTGAAGAAGTACAAGATGGATAACCTCAAGGAAATAGCTGCTCCAATGGGTACCTCAACCAGTTTAGATGAAGATCCTCAAGGTAAACCAGTGGACCAAAGGCTATATAGAGGTATGATCGGATCCCTTCTATATCTTACAGCATCTAGGCCTGATATTCAATTTGCAGTGTGTTTATGCTCTAGATTTTAGGCTAGTCCTAAAGAATCACATCTTAAATCTGTGAAAAGGATTTTTAGGTATTTACTAGGCACCCAAGAGCTAGGTCTTTGGTATCTTGCCAAGTGTGAGTTAGAACTTCTAGCTTACACTGATGCAGATTATGCTGGGTGTCGAGTAGAGAGAAAAAACACTAGTGGCTATTGTCAATTTCTTGGTGGATGTCTAGTATCTTGGGCATCTAAGAAGCAACACACTGTAGCCTTGTCTACAGCTGAGGCTGAATATGTTGCAGCTGGTAATTGTGCTGCCCAAGTACTTTGGATCAAGCACCAACTAGATGATTATCAGATAAAACTAGAATGTATTCCAATCTTGTGTGATAATACTAGTGCTATATGCCTTGCTAAAAATCTTGTTCATCATTATAGGACTAAGCATATAGAAATAAAACACCATTTTCTTATAGATGTTGTAAATAAAAAGGAAATTGAAATGAACTTCATTGAAACTGAAAAATAAATTGCTGATATTTTTACTAAGCCTCTTGGGAATGAAAGGTTTAAATTTCTTAGAAGAGAACTTGGCTTGTGTAAATTTCAGCATAATGAATAAACTCTCTGATGGCTTGAATAAACCTTGTGAATGTTGAATGTTGCAACAGACTCATGATCATGCACGACAACTAGATCAGCTAGTTTAACTAGTAGAAGGTATGGTTTTGTCATTATAGATGACTTCTCTAGGTATACTTGGGTGTTTTTCATAACTCACAAGAATGATGCTTTTAGTGAATTTCAGAAATTTTTCTACATAATAAATCGAGATGGTAAGTATTCCATATCTAGTATTTTGTCAGATCATGGTGGTGAGTTTGAGAACTCATAATTTGATGAATTTTGCAGGGATAATGGAATAACCCACAGATTCTCTTCACCAAGAACTCCAGAACAAAATGGAGTAGTTGAACGAAGGAATATAACCTTGGTGGAGATGGCTCGGACTATGCTGGTGGAGAGTAGCTTACCTAGAAGGTTTTGGGCTGAAGCTGTGAACACATCTTGCTACATTATCAATAGGGATTTGGTAAGACCTTCTACACAAAAGACTCCTTATGAACTATTGAAAGGTAAGAAACCCTCACTAGCCCATTTCAAGATTTTTGGATTGAAATGTTTTATTCATGTTAACTCAAAAAGAGATCTTGATAAGTTTGAGGCTAAGAGTGAACAAGGAATCTTCTTGGGGTACTCTGAAACCTCTCGAGCGTATAGAGTATATAACCAGAAAATTGAGTCAGTTGAAGAATCACTACATATAGTATTTGATGAGATGTTTAATAAGATTGAAAATGGTCTTTGCAAGATTGAGGATGAAGGAGAAATTCTGGAAAAGAAAGAAGATCAAAGTGCAGAACAAGAAGCTGAGAATGAGATAGAAAGTTCAAGTGGTCAGGGGGTGGTAAGTGGTAGCTCAGGTAATCAACTCACAAATATCAGAGTACTTAGAGATCACGCATTAGAAAATGTAATTGGTAATGTGAATGAACCCCCTAGAACTAGATCTCACTTTAGAATTGAAAATGAACTTAATTCATTTGCTCTTGTCTCACAAGTAGAACCCAAAAATATTGAAAATGCCTTAAAAGATAAACATTAGATTAATGCCATGCATGATGAACTTAGTCAGTTTGAGAGGAACAAGGTATGGCACTTAGTTCCTAAACCAACACATGGCTCCATTATAGGCACAAAATGGGTTTTCAAGAATAAAACTGATGAATAGGGAAAGATTGTTAGAAATAAGGCTAGGCTAGTGGCACAGGGGTATAATCAAGAATTTGGGATAGATTTTGAAGAGTCCTTTGCTCCTATAGTGAGGCTAGAAGCCTTTAGAATTCTCCTTCCATTTGCATGTAGCCTAGGAATAAAACTTCAGCAGATGGATGTCAAATCTGTATTTTTAAATGGTCTAATAAAAGAGGATGTTTATGTCAAACAATCCCCTGGTTTTGAGTGTATTGATTTTCTTGACCATGTGTATAAACTGGACAAGGCATTGTATGGACTGAAGCAAGCTCCCAGAGCTTGGTACAACAGGTTGAGCTCTTTCCTCACAGGTAAAGGGTTCTCTAGAGGTGAGGTTGACCAAACTCTATTTACTAAGGTAGATAACAAGGATATTCTTGTTATTCAGATTTATGTAGATGACATAGTGCTTGGGTCAACTAAACCATCCATGTGTGAGGAATTATCAAATTTAATGACTGATGAATTTGAAATGAGTTTAATGGGAGAATTGAAGTCTTTCCTTGGATTACAGATCTATCAAACCTCAGAGGGAAGCTTCATAACTCAGGCAAAGTACATCAAGGATCTGTTGAAGAAGTACAAGCTGAAAAACCTCAAGGCCATCACTGCACCAATGGGTACTTCAACTAGTCTTGATGCTGACCCAGAAGGTAAACTGGTTGATTCCAAAATATATAGAGGTATGATCGAATCCTTACTCTATCTTGCTGCATCTCGTCCAGATATTCAGTTTTCTATGTGTTTATGTGCTAGATTTTAGGCTAGTTCTAAGAAGTCTCGCATGAGTGCAGTGAAAAGAATTTTTAGATATCTATCTGGCACCCTTGACTTAGGTCTATGGTATCCTGCTAGATGCGAGTTTGAACTGATAGCTTACACTGATGGAGACTATGCAGGGTGTAGAATAGATAGAAAAAGCACTAGTGGGTTTTGTCAATACCTAGGTGGTTGTCTAGTGTCTTGGGCATCTACGAAGTAACACACTGTTGCTCTTTCTACTGTTGAAGCTGAGTATGTTGCAGCAGGAAATTTTTCGGCCCAGGTTCTTTGGATCAAACACCAGCTTATTGATTATCATATCAAACTTGGATGTATTACTATCCTTTGTGATAATACCAGTGCAATATCCTTAACTAAAAATCATGTTCATCACTCCTGGACTAAGCACATAGAGATAAAACACCACTTCTTGAGAGATGAAGTAAGTAAGAATGAAATTGAATTTAACTTTGTAGAATCATAAAAATAGATTGCTGATATATTTACTAAACCTCTTGGAAATGAAAGATTTAAGTTCTTAAGAAGAGAACTTGGTTTATGTAAATTTTAGCATGATAACTGATTGCTTGAGTTTTCTCACATGGAATAAATGCCTTCTGTATTTCATATTAAAAATGCACATGTTTCATGCTGTTAGTACAAGTAAAATGTAGTTGTCATTACATACATTACATTGCATTTTGTTCATCTTGACCCTAAAGGTATATCAAAAGGTATGCTGGGAGAAGGGCAGATCTCTTCTGTCTGGAAACCCACACCTTATGTAGAGGCAAGTCCTCCACCAGGTACCATGGGTCAAGGGTGTGTCTAGAGTCTGCATCCTGTTTTGGTTATGACAGTCGAAATTCATACATGTGCTGTAAATGTTGTGTTAAGCAATAGTGCATATAGATAGGGGGAGTTTGTGTCAAAAACATCCTGTGTTCATCTTATTTCTTGCACATTGATAGGGGGAGTTCATGATAGGATGTTCAAAGGTTAAGTCAGATCAGGTCCATGTTGTTGCATCAAGGTAGATGTGAGTGTCTCTTAAGGAATGTCGACACCCAAAGCCGACACCCTTTTGCATAAGTTCTATCTTATACTTCCTGTGTCTTTGGTTCTGACTCTGTCATTTTTTGGTCAACTGAAATCCTCATTGTTCTTGGTTTGAATAATCTAAGTTGGACCAATGTCTTTTCCTTTATATCTATCTTGTCACTTGGAATCAAATTCTTGTCCATTGAAATGTCTTGCAAAATCTTGTACATCTCTTGAGCTGAAATAATGACAATCTGATCTCCAGTTCTTAACTCTGAGCTACTAAAAAGTTAGAAATCTTTCTTATAAGATTCTATAATGCACCATGAAAAATTGATGGTTTAGGTCTAATGAATTAAAGAGTCTAAGGATTGAACTCAATGAAAAGGCTGCAATTTTTCACTTAATAGCCTTCAACCAAATCCAACATGATATGCTTTGTAAAGTCTCTCCGAATCTGAAAGTTTTAAAGTTCATAAGAATCTTAGTTAAGAAACTTGGATTGTGTATTATTTTTAAACATAGATCTTTCTGAAAACCTAAGGGCAGCCATGTCAAAATTATGAGTCAAAATACTGTAGACAGAACAATGGCTAAGTGCACCGAGAAACTAGGTCTTTCATCAAAGAAATGAAAAGAACCTATGTCATGAAGTACTTTAGTTAACTCTGTTCAAAAATTAAAACAGAATGGTTAATTTCACTGAGTAACTAGGGGTACTGGCATCTAAAAAATGTGTACCCTTATGTCAAAAGGTGCAAATTATACTTGAATGTTCTGAAAATTGAAACAGAATGGTAAATTCTATTGTGTAACTAGGGGTACTGGCGTCTAATCAACGTGTACCCTTATGTCAAAAGGTATGAATTATATCTGACTATTCTGAAAAGTAAAAGAAGATCATGATGTAACCCTGTAGTGAAAAATCAGAATCGTCAAAAATGTTTAATCTCAATACATGTCATCAGTCACTCCCAAGATCTTCATTGAGCTTGAATGAGTAAGATAAAGTGAGATTGAACCTAACATCACTATATAGTTCTGGTTTATTGTTATTAACTGCTCATGTAAAATTATTCAAAGAGCTTGATTACTAAACTCTAGATTCATCATTCTTAAACCAAATTTTTATCAGGGTTGCACTCCATGAAGTCTTATACCAGAAGAATCTGATATGTGTATGCTTGGTTAATGACAGTTGAATCAGATTGCAAGCATGTTCATTCTTGTGCTTTTGCCACTTTGAACGTGTCATACATACTTCTTCTCACCTATCTGTCACTTCCCTGTCTAGCACAAATTGTCTCTATCATTGTTTTGCTGATGGCAAAGGGGGAGAGAAAGTCTGTTTCTATCTACTGTCTAGATCTGTCTAGATCTATCCGTCTAGATCTATTGAAAAGTTTGTCTAAATGGTGTGAGCCTGTGAGTTAGTATGCTATCTTCTAAAGTCATGTTAAGTTTCATATGGGTCTAACCTGTATAGGGGAGAGTTGAGACTTAAGTGAAAGTGAGTTGACATGTGAACTGGAATTGCATTTGACTGTTGCATCTGACTGTGTCTATTGCCTATTCTGACTCACAAATTTCTCAATGTTGCCATTAAAGTAGAGCAGTGTTGCCATCATCAAAAAGGGAAAGAATGTTGTGTCTCCTCTAGTTTTGATGCTGGCTATAGTGTGACTAATTTTGATTGTTGCTGGCAAAACTGTTTGGATTTAATAATGTGGGCTATAATGTCATTTCATTAAGTCAGAATTAGTTCTTGTTCACCATCAGGTTGATGCATATTCATGCGGCTACATTGAAAGGTTGAGGCATCTCCCAAAGTATAGAACATCAGGTAGATGCATATATGCATTCTGGTCAAGAAGGTCGATGCGGCTGTAGAAGTCATGCACCATCAGGTTGATGCACATTGTAATCTAGTTGATGCCACTGTTCAATGATGAGCTAGCGACTGTTTTATATAGGTCGATGCGATAAAGGCAATCTCTTTCATATGGTCGATGCACCTTGTGTATCTGCTTGGGACTCAGGTCGATGCAACTACCCATGTCTTAGCTTGACAGGTCGATGCATGTTCATAACCTCTTGTGCTCATCATGCAGAACAGGTCTACCTGTGTTTTACATAGGTCGATGCAGTTGTAGTTGATCTACTGCATTCATTCAGCTGCGTGCATTGTCAGGTCGATGCACTTTAGTATGCATCGATGTTTGTGTATGATCTTATGCTGTCTGTCATGTGGCTACCTGATCCTTATGGTATTCAGCTATGTCATGCTTATCTTTTTAAACCATGCATAAGCTGACATTTCCTTAAAACATTTCTCTGAACATCTTATGATCTACATGTTGACCAGGTTTATGATGAAATTCCACATTGTATTTTACAAAAATATCAAAGTGAGAGCAACAATCATCTCTGCAACTTGATCAAACACCTGAAGAGCAGAGAATGTCGAAGACCAAATTGGTCATGTGGTTCAAGAAAGCAACTTATCTGGCACGTGATCCAAGGCTTAACAGCTCAACGAATGAATCTGCCACGTGTACTCACCTTTATTCAAAATATGCTACGTGGACATTCAGACTACCTTTTTCAGAAGAAAACTTTTGGGCGGGAGCGTTCCCTCTACGCGCCCAATCAGAATCTTGTGGGGACCACAAGACTCTAGTTTGTAGGAATAAAAAGGATCTCGAGAGTACGGGATCAATGAGAAGGGAGAAGCTATTTTGGGATAGAAAAAGAAGTCTGAGAGAAGAGGAGAGCTTGAGAGAGAGAGAGAGAGAGAGAGAGAGAGCTCGGCGCAGAAAAGAAAAAGAGAGAAAAAATAGAGTGTCGGAAGAAGGCGAAGAAGTCTGAGAGAAGAGAGAGACAGACAAGATGCGGTGTTGGTCTCGACTTCTGGATCAAATCCATAGTCGATTGCTAGAGTGAGAGCTATATTTGTCATTCTGTCTTTGTTATTTCTTTGTTTTTTTGGGTTTGCTCTTGAACGATTATAAGCTGTGTAATCAGCGGTGCAAGCTATGAGGTAGCGGCGAGGAGTGTTCCTCGGACAGCAAGCTGTGAAGCTCAGCCGTTTGAAAGCTGTGGATTCAGCGGTTCTAAGTTGTGTTTTCAGTAGAAGCCTCACTCAATTGAGTGAGGGGTGGACGTAGATCTCAAGATTGAGATCAAACAACCTAAAAATTGCTTTGTCTCTTGTGTGATTGCTTGGCGTGTCTGAATTTCTTTAGTGGTCTCCCTGTCATATAATTACCTATCAATCGATACCTCACTGATATATCAAAAGTTGCAGTCGTAAGGATAGATTACATCTATCTGGAAAACTACTTCTTGCGCGAGGGATTTCGTGAATCAAACCTCCACCCAGTACTAAACTGAGGTGTGCTCTTGAATGCTCATCTGCTGATCACTTTATCATCTGCTAGTCTATGTGATTGATAACATTTCTTCATTGGATATATTTGATGTTTACTTCAGCTTGATTTGATAGCTAGTTTTTCAGCAAAGTTTTCATTCCGCATTTTATTTATTGCTGGAGAATTAAAAATTGGGGTTGATCTATTCACCCCTCTCTAGATCAGTAGTTCATCCATACTCATCACAACCTTTATACCATGCATGCAGAAAAAGAATATTTTCTGAAAAGAAAAGGACTACGTGGGAGCATGTAAAAATGGGGGAACACATAGAAGGTTCGGAGGTGAGAAGCCCAGTGAGGAAAGCTACGTCAAGGAGCGGAAGAAAGGAAGAACAAGGAGGAGGAGAGCCCAAAAGCCACGTTCTGAAGATCTACAGAAGAAACACAAGCTGTTCTTCTACATCCACTCCTTTTCATCCTACAAGGAGAAGAAGCTCCGTCTCCAGCTTCCTGTGGCAAAGGAGAAGCTACTCTCCAAGGAAGCAGCTAATCTGGAAGCAACCAAAAGGGGCCTCCATACTTCAGACATGGACCTTTTCATACTGATTGAGTTTCCTATATCCTGTCTGAGCTTTATGTTGTGTTATCTTTTTTCCTTTTTAACAATCTATCTGCTGAAATAGTGAATCATCCCTACTGGTTGTAGTAGGAAGACAGATAGAGGTTGTGCTCCGATCTGTGGTGATCCGTCTCTACCGGTTGTAGTAGGAAGATAGACAGAGGTTGTGCTCTGATTTGTGGTGATCCGTCTCTACCGGTTGTCGTAGGAAGACAGATAGAGGTTGTGCTCTAATATGTGGTCTGGCCTTGTGTGCCTACAAGCTGTGTGTCAGCGATTTAGTGCAGTTGCACTAGGGAAGCCTCACTCTGTTGAGTGAGGGGTGGACGTAGGACTCTAGGTAGAGTCCAAACCACCTAAAAACCTCTGTCTCTATGGTTTGCTTGTGTGACTGTCTCTCGCTAGATGCTTGCTCAGGCCGGCTTACATATTCTTCATTGCATCTACCATGTGAGGTTTTTGCTTTTTGTGAGGGTCTTTTATTTTTCACTGCGTTAACTTTGAAAAAGGGGGCAGATCTATTCACCCCTCCTCTCTAGATCAGCCATTCCCATAGAATAGGGGCAAGGCGGTGAGGCTCGTGGGGTGAGGAGTGGCGAGTATGGAGCGTGGATCGAGGAGGAGGTGCGATGGAGCTCATTTGCGAGTTCGTGAACCCGACGACGGTTCGTGAGGCGTTTCGCGAGGAAACGGCATCCTCGGCGTGAGAAATCTTTGGTGGAGGTAGGGGGATGGTTCCTTAACCTGTGTAATTCCTTTACCATGGTTTTGGTAGCCTAAGGTGAGCCGAGAGGGTTTATTTCACGCCGGGAGTTTAAAAGCATGATTTTAGGGTGAGCGACGGATCTTCCGGTTTAATCGCGTTCTTGGGGTTTGAATCGTGCCTCTTGGTGGTCCAGAGGCCGGGGAATGGATTCCCCATGTTTTTCATATCACCCGGGGGTGATTGGGGCGTGGAATCAAACCCCTAGGTCAGGTTCGACGGGTTTACTGCTATTTTTGGTCGACCGACTGGTTGGGTTCAGTCGACCGACGGCATCGCCACGGAATTGGGTCTCTGCCCCAGTTTGGTCGATCGACCAGCCAGGGCCAGTCGACTGACTAGGGCAGAGCCCCCCTGCTGTGGGCCGGTCGACTGCCCAGGTTGGGCCGATCGACCGACCCCTATTAGTCAACCAACCCATGAGGATTGGTTGACCAAACAGCAGCCCTTTGGCCCGTTTTGGCCCCCGGTCGACCCGGTTGGGACCCAGTGGTCGACCTTTGGCTCCGTGGATGTCCCTGACACCCCGTGGGGACCGTGACCATATTTTTGGATGTCCGGAGCTACCATTTTACTTTGATTAGTGTGCCCATGGGTTTTGAGGGTCCATGGGACCCAGTTCATTCCGGGCTTCCGTGTTACGCTTGATCGAGTCGCCGTATACCCGCATGAGTGCGGAGGGCTTTTCCCGCACGTTGTTAGCTTCTTCAGGAAGTGGTTTCCGTGTGGGCCATGCGTATGGCCAGAGGACTGTGAGTCCCATGGCCCAGCCAGGGGCTAGAGGGTTTCTTAGCTTCCCTTTGGAAAGGGATTAGGTTTGGCGGTCGTGCTCCACCTCATTCATTATTTACCGTGATTTCTGATCTAGGGATAGGCCAGATTGACGGCATGGAGCTGTCTTGTACGATGGCCTTGACCTGAGTCATGTGACTCAAGGACCGTTGGATTTAGTAGGTCTAATGGACTGCCTAGAGTCCGGTGGCATCGTGCCACCTATTTTCTGAGCTAATTATGACAGGCTTGTGCGTAGCCTGTTTTTATTTTGGTGGTTTCCATCGAGAGTCATCTGCTTAGTGACCCCCACTAGTCGTAGCTTACCTAGACACGCGTGTACCGACCCACCTGGGAGTAGGTGGAGAGCTATACCCGAGTGTGAGACGGTTTCTAGACTACTTGCCGTAGGGCCTCCCACTGTAGCCGCTAGAGTCCGGGTTGGTAGGAAAACCAGCTAGAGGGCCTAACGTAGTGCACTCAGTCAGTGCGTGCACACATGGTCGGGGACTACAGACGCATGCTAACGAGCACGACCCCGACTAGACCCTTGTTTTGTGGTTACTGGTACGGTGTCTTAGTGTTCGCTTGGGGCGAGTAGGGAGACACCTGAGGCGCGGACTAAGACGTCAGTGGACGCTTCCGGCCTTGCTTCTGGTGAGCAGGTACTCCCGTCACGTGACGAGACTCTTGTGACTCGCATTTCCGTTTCCCATCTGCGAGACGTGATTTTACGAGTAATTCTCGTGTGTTTTCCGACATAGAGATCTACGGTCTCTGGTAGAGGCTACCGTGGGTTTTCCCTAGACGGTATAAATTTCACGATGGCGAGGTCATGACCGTGTTCCCCAGACCACGTGATCTTGGGCTGGGCCTTAGTCAGCGAGGATAGGCCTCAACGGCAGAGCTGTCGTGGCATTTCTTCTGGCAGCTTAGCCATGGTTTTCCCGTAGTCCGGTGGTCTCCCGAATGTGAGATCGGGGTGTGTTTTCCCGTACAGTAGGAGTAGCTTTAGAGTCGAGGTTCTATCGGCCACTGTGTTTGCTGTTCCCGCTTTTGTTGCTGCTTTCTTTACCGCCATTGTTTTTACGGTTGGGGTTCCACGGGACCCCTACTGAGCCAGTGATAGAAGGCTCATCTCCTACTTTTCAGGTGTGACAGTTCTTCCTCGAGGTTCGAGGGTGCAGCGTGGAGGTGCGTGTTCGTGCTTGAAGGGGGGGTGCTATTCGTAGAGTTCTTATTGGGCCGTGTTTGTCATCGTCTCCTTTTTCTCTGCTTAATGTTGGAAATCTCTCAAGCTAAATTCAATTAAACTTCATGGTAACTAGAGTCAGACATGCTCTTCGATTTGGTACCTAAATCATGAGTTTTGTTCATGTATTCATCAAAAAAATGGAGAAATGAGAAGCCTGATACCATTCATTACAATTTTTTATAATTTTATATTTCAACTGAATCATGTCTATGTGTAAGACGTCAACTTAAATGAACCTTGTAGCGGCAGGAAAATGGTTCCTAGGCCACGTACCACCTTCTCTATTTATTTATTGGAGAAGTCGTCTCGCGCCCGTGGATGCCTGCAAACACCAAGAAACCAAAGAGGCGTCAGAAGGAGTCCCGGGTGTTACCCCAAGGGACAACACTCCGATGCTTAAGTCAGCAAGAGATCAATGAGCAATAGAGAAGAGCTGAGTAAGAGAGAAGTAGAGGCCGTAGTAATCGATTTGAGAGGCGTGTAGGTCCTCTGCACGCGTGCTCGCCGCTCCCAGTGGGTACTCGGAGAGTGCTCGCTGGGTGGTAATGCCGTGCGGGAGGAAGATTCTCTCTGGTCGTAGCCGATAGCCTCTCTGTCGTAGTTGCAGGTCGGGTTGCTCTATTCTCAGTAGAAAGCTCTAATGGCAGAAGTATCCACCATGTCTCCTCTTGCGTAGTAGTATGGGGTTTACTAGAAGAATATGCTGTCTCTCTTCTCTTCAGTCGAAGTCCCTTTTATATGGGTTGTCTTGGAGCGAGGGACCTCATCCCTTGAGAGGGAAGGGTCTACTTAGTAGAGTAACATTCCTCCGCTTTGTTGGCGGGAGTTTCATGTTGAAGGGTAATAGCCTCGGCATCGGACGGTCCCTGGGCGAGTCTTACGGCCCTCATGGCGCGTGCTCGCCCGTTACGGGGTCAACGCCGATGTCGTGGGGGCAACGGTCGGTCGTTGGAGTGTCCTCCGACGAGAACTGTACTTAGACTGTGGCTGTTGTGCGTCATGGAATCCGATGCTTTACTGGGCCGGTCCTCCTCTTATTGGGTTGAGCATGCGTGCTCATCCCTTGCCTGGGCTTAGCACGTTCGAACCTCAGTGGGCCATCCATTATTGGGCCGTTTCTGGGTCAAACTAGATTTACCCTCCTCATTTCCCCCCTACTCTTAGTTGCTGAGCACTTGCAGGGGACTAAGAGTAGCCCTAGAGAGGGTTCTTATGGAGGGTGTGATCCGTAGATGAGTTCCTCGTACAACGGGAGTTGGTGGCTTCGAGAGCCTGCTTGGCGCACAAGGCACCTCTTGCGGTGGCAGAAGCCACGCTGGCAATGATGACTCCGGGTCTTGTCCTGTTCTGGGGATGTGGGCTCAGAACGGTCACCTAGCCTCGGTAGCTGTACTGCCATAGCGGCCGGCGTCCCTTCATCTGACCCCCAAGGGATAATCATCGATCTGTAGTGGGCGATTATAAGAAGCGCTGCGAGGTCGCTCACAAGTCTTGCCCACGTCTTGCTGGTCTCTACATTCCGTTGTAGGCATCTTCCTCCCTTCGCCAGGTGAGGATTCTTCTTTCTCTGTGTTCCTCTCATTTAGTAGTGATGCCTCCACGTAGGAGAGTCCTCAGCGTCGATTCCTCCTCTTCGGAGGAGGTGCCTCACGATTGGGGTGGTATGCCGTGCACCTCGGGTGCGGGCATTAGTCGGCCTGGTTCCCCACCCCTAGTGACCTATAGGGTATTCCATGGCCTGTGGCAGGCCTTTCAGGTTCCCCCTGAGTACGACATCGTCTTCCCCTCTGTGGGAGATGACATAATGAGTCACCCTTCCGGCAGGATCATGATTCCGGTGGCCTCCTTTCAGGTAGGATTTCGCGTCCTGGTTCATCCCTTTATCTCAGCCATCCTTCACCTGATGTGACACGACCTAAGGGTGCAATGGTATCAACCAAATGAACCTCAGACCTAGACTTGCAAGCCCACTAACAAATTAGCAGACTCGATGTTGGCGGACCGATATCGCAGCACAACCCTTTCCCCGTGGTGACTAAGTGATGGTAGGGTGGATTCGAGAGCCTAAACCACGCTGCTTAGGGTGATGACTTGGCTAATAAGTTCCCCTCCCTTGGATTGGAGCACCCACATCAGTGGGGCGGACGTCGTGCCTTGAGGGTACGGGGATCTCTCCTCACTCAAACCGCAGTGGCCACTCGTGATCGAGAATCACGGGACCGGGCACTCTCTTCCTCGCCGGCTGAACTTAGAAATGATACTAAGAAAATACAAATATACCTGACCGGTGTGAGGACACCGGCCCCGAGTCGGAGACGTGGGCGAGCGGGGAAGCGTGTGTTCCCCACACGCCGCGCCGGGGAAGCTTGACCTGCCCAAGAGAAGTTACAACACTACACCTCTCGTAGGAGGGGGATCTTGGGGTGGGGGTTAATGGATATTACAACAAAACTTACCTCCACGCAGGGAGGGGCCTTCAGCCGGCCAAGCGGGGAGGGGAAAATGAGCAAGGAACACCGAAGATGGAGATTGCCGATTCTGCCCGCGTTCTGTGGGTGCTGACAGCCGAGTGGAGAACCGACTGCTGTGACTGCTACCGATTTTTGTTGGGGACGAAACCACCTGGAAAAGATTCGTAGGAGGCCAGGGAAGTCATCCAATTTTTTCTGAATTCTTCTGGTGTCGAGGCTGATCTGGATGGAGGCCCGAACAGGGAGGCAGACCCTCAGACTGGCAGCTTCTGATTTCTAACAGTAGGTTGCAGAGGGTGCCCCGATAGCTCCCGGACTCGGAATCAAGCACCGTCAGAGTTGCTGGAACCGTGGATGAGTCTTCTGTGCAGAAAAACTGACGGGGAAGCCAACCGATGTCAGAGAAGATCAGGGGACGCAGAAAAATGGCGACTGGTTGATGCAGACTGTGGGCAGCAGGACCGTGTAACTGAGGGAGAAAAAGGATAACGCCTTCCACGGGATGCCGAACGGAGTTCTGATTCTTGATTCTGAAATTAGACAGAAAGAAGAAGAACTTTGTAGAAGAGCTTGTGGCCTGATTCCTCGGGGGTTTGCCGTGGTGAAGCTTTCTCTCCGGATCAGGATCTCTGCAGAGCTAGCTCCTATTTTCCAACAGCTGGTTGCAGAGGATGCCCCGATAGCTCCCGAACTCGGAATCAAGCACCGTCAGAGTCGTTGGAATCGTGGACAAGTCCTCTTCGCAGCAAAACTAACGGAGAGGCCAGCCAATGCCGGATAAGACCAGGGTGCTCTGAACACTGATGACTGGTCGATGCAGACTGTGGGTAGCAGGATGATGGAGCTGAGGGAGAAAAATGATAACTCCTGCCACAGGATGCCGAACGGATTTCTGCTTCTTGATTCTGAAAGTAGACAGGAAGAAGAAGAACTTTGTAGAAGAGCTTGTGGGCTGATTCCTCCGAGGTTCGTCATGGCAGAGCTTCTAATCCGGTTCTGGTACTCAGCAGGGGCAGCTCTGCGCAGTTGTGGGAAAACGGATCTCCCGGTCAGCTCGGAGCTCGGAAGGGGACAAGACCACCGCCGTTGCGAAGAGGACAGGCAGCCTCTTCTATGGACTACTCTTGGGCTTCCAGGAACGTCCGGAGGAGGTCGGGGTCGCTGCTGCAAGCTTCAGGTCTTCTGCAGGTCCACTTACTCTAGATGGTAGAAGGTGGGGTGATGGAGGTGAACAAGGGAAGATGGAGAGGATGAGAGGGGGGCGACCCTAACCAAAGGGGAGGGGTCTTGGGCGCCCTAGGGCTATGGAGGGAAGGGGATTTTTGAATTCAAATGGTCTAGGGAAGTGGAGGGTTGCATGGGGGAGAGGGAAGGGTGCTTGGGAAAGGGATGAGGTGGTTGGAGGGTGGCTTAGTGATTGGGGATGCTCCCTTGGGACTAGGGGGTGGAGTAATGGGATGTGTGGGGAAGGGGAGTGGCCTTTAATGGGGGTAGGTGGGAGAGTGGTGGTTGGGAAGGGAGGAGAGAGAAAATTTTTAAAATTGGGTGTGGAGGAGAGAGAAAGTGGAGTGAAAAAGAGAGATTAAGAGAGGGAAGGGTGGGATTCTCTCCCTAAGGCTTCTCACCTCACTAATGGATTCACTCCACCATAAAAATAAAGATAGAACTCACAAAATGGAAATTTTTCATTGATTGATTCATTCCCTTCAAATGAAGGAAATGGGGCCCTATATATAGGAAACCCACATTTTACAATAAGACCCTGACAAAAGACTTAATAATAAATAACCGAAGGGGTAGGGGGGCTCATGGGTCAAGCCCAATGAATTGGGCCCAATAGCACACTAAACAATCTAATGACACTCAAACTTAGGAAAATAAATACAAGACCTAGGGACATGACTCAAATAAAATGAAAATTACATAATTATGACTCAAAGAAAATATGAAAATTACATGAACTGAATCAGAAAAATGTGACGGACATAATGGAACCATGCTGGTGAACAACCGGTAAATATGAAGGGTGAGAGATGCCCCCATCATCACCATTATGGGTGGAACCCTGGGGGCATAACCCCCAATTCTTACAGCATCCTCTGTGGGTTTGTCAATGCATGTCATCGAGCGTCGGTGGAGCCGAGTGTCGATCTATTCCGGCACTTCTTCCTCCTCCAGAGTTTCCCATCCGATACCTACTTCGCCTATTTCAAGGCTCGTACCCACGGCAATTTCATCACAGCCTCCCGTACCGCGTCCAACTACAAAGGTTGGACGGAGCGGTAAGTGTACCTCATCAAGTCGAAGGACTGGGTAAGGGCCTCCGATAGTTGGATGCAAAGTGACTTTCCTCGCCCTTGGCGTGATTCGAAGCCTTCCCTCAGTGTCGAAGACCGCCAGAAGTTGAAGGCTATTTCCTTATCTCCCCTTGCTGATGCAGACCTCGTTCTGACCCCAGCGCTGCTTCGAGAGCTGGGGTTGTATCCTCCGTTGCCGCAGGGTACTGGTTTTATCTTTCCGCAGGGTTGCGGCGATAGTGACTGGTGCCTGACTAACCTTATCCTTATTTTCAGGGGCGGTGGAAGCACAGGGTTGGACCCCCGAGACCGTCCGGTTGCCGCGGTTCGCTCCTCGTCCCGTGGACCACGTCACCCCAGGCACTGGTCAAGTGTCGGTCGTCGCCCCCCAAGCCCAGGTCGCGTTCGCCCCGGGGAGGTTGTTGTATCCGATCCCCGTTGGCATTCCTCTGGTGCATTTACCTGAAGCGTCGGTGGCTAGTGGAGGGCCTAACCTTCAGCAGAGTTCCCCCGAATCCACTCCTAGCGCACCTGGTGAAGAGTTCGCCATGGTTGGCGGTGGTCGGGCTTTTCTGATTGATGACGAGTTGGCGGAGATGGACAATCGCCGCCGGTCGAGGAAGAGAGGGAGGGCTTCAACCCCAGCTAGGAGCCTTGTCCCGCCTCCTTCTAAGGTGCCTCCCCCCAGTGTTCCTCCGCCGCCATCTTCTGAAGTGCTGGCATCTGCTGTTTCGGTGCCCGCCTCCGGAGGGCGGGGGCGCGAAAGGGGCAAAGCTCCTGCTGCTGCTGAAGTCGGTGTTCTCCCCCCATCGAGGGTCCCTTCGCGTGGTCAGTCCTTGCAGCCCGAGGACTTGACGACGGGGCTGCCTGGGGTCACGACTGTCGTCATCCTTATGGTGCATAGTGCTTGCTGGCACGAGCACGTTGGGGAGCTCGGTCCCTGGACCGCGGATGAGTTGACGGCCGTCGCCGCGAGGAGAGCGTGCCTGGCCGTCAGTACCTTTGGATTGTGGAGGCACCGTTTTATCGATGCCGTCCGCGAGCTGGGGGCTAGCCGAGTCCTTTAGGCGGAGGCCGAAGGGCGTCTGAAGGAGTCTGAAGCTACAAACGTCGGGCTCCAAGAACATCTGGCTCATCTAGGGTCGGCCCTTACCGACGTGGAGCGTGATCGGGACTCCTTCCGTGCGCGGGCTGATGCGGCCGGGGAGCGAGCAGCTAAGTCGGAGGCATCAGTCCGAGCCAGGAGGTCAAGCCAGAGCTTGCCAGGCTACACATGTCCCTGACCTCGGCTAGTGAGGAAGTTGTGGAGAATTTCCGCTCCTCCTCGGCTTACCGGGACGAGCTAACGGAGGCGGCCTTGGGGTACAACGGGCCAGCCCGTGACCGCAACTTCCGAGAGGGCTGGAGCGCTGCAGTGAAGGCCATAGTGGAGACTCTTGGTCTCGCGGCCCCGGACATCCCCCTCCTTCAACTCCTTAAGGCTCAGAGGCTGATGTCGGAGAGGAGGGGCCCGACCCCATAGAGGCTGGCGCCGACCGGTCGGTGTCAAGCGCGGGTGAGTGAGCACCCGCAGACGTTGCTGTGGTGGATTTGATCAATGAGCCACCTTCTCCCAGTGCTGCTGCTGTACGTGCGCCTGCTGAGTCCAGCGCACGTGATGATGTAATTAGGGCAGGCCCTTGAGAGGATGCCCCTAGGTGTCTTTTTGGTGCGGACACCCGCGAGATTGAGAAGCATGATACGCCGAGCCACCGGTACCGTATGCGGAGCACCACTCGAGCCACTTCGGCATCCATCTGGCTCGGAGACAGTCTGGAGACTCCCCCTTGAGTCTCGATCTTTATCACATTTATTTGGACTTTATTTGTGTGTCATGTGTGTTATTTAATTTTATTCGGTTTGTAATTTGGATTGTAATAAGGGTTTATATGTAAAATGGGACCACCCGGGTCCCACGGGCCCCCCACCCCTCCTCCCATTGATCCACCTCACCCCTAGGGCCCATGTGGGGTCAGTCAACATGTCAAATGTGGGCTTCTAGAAGGGTGGGCCAAGTGGGGGACAAGTGGACTTAGAAGTCAAGGTTGGCCACCAAACTTAACCCCTTAGTCAAGGGGGTGCCCCCCTCTCACTATCATCATTTTTATTTTTCTAAAATGTGTGTTAGAACTTACTAGTTCTATCCTTTTTTTTATTCCCCCAAACCCTAGATCTAGGGGTAATTTGAGTCTTTTGGCATTTCATATAAATGCCTTGTATTTCCCATTTATGAAGAATAAATGCATACAATTGGAAGAATTTCTTTGGAGCTAGCAAGGGCCGCCCCCTTCTCTCTCTCCCCTCTATTCTTCTTGCAGCTGGGAAGGTTGCCTTCTGAGGTGGGAAGCGTCATGTATCAGTTCCGGTGATCGTCGCCGCCGCCATCGTGCCGCCATTGCACCACCACGGTTGCAGCCGGTGTTCTGTCCACCCAGGGTAGAGGCTCCATCCACGAATTTCTATGCTCCACCCCGAGATCTTCTGGAGCCCAAAATTTCAGGGTGTGTTCCAGAGGTGTCTCCCACATTCCAAAAAATTTGGTTGGCCTTCTAGCTTCCATTTCATATTTTTCCATTTTCGTTTTCCCATCCCCCTCAGATCTGTCAGCTTTCTGTTCTCTGGGACAGTTAGCCTGCGTTTCCAATCTTCGGACCACTCTTTGATTTTTCCAAGAGCTCCCAAATTTACTGGAAATTATGTCCACTTTCCTCTCCATCCCCAATTTTTCGTGGAATTTCTAAAGCCTCCATTTATTTTCTAAAATTCACTTTCAGATCCATCTACAGTTCTGTCTGCCTCAGTCCAGATCCGACCACCCGCCAGTCTAAAATACCTTTCCCCATCCAAATCTCAACAAAACCCTTCACAAAAAATATTGACGTTTTCCTATCTTTCCCCTCTACAAATTCTATGAAAGATCAAGATCTGAATCGAAGTTCTACCTTGTGGTCAACGGTAGTTCTCAGGAAACTGCTCTGTTGTTCTAAGATTTCAGGAACTGTCCAATAACAACTTCAAAAATCAACAAAGGCCAGATCCGTGCAGATCCAGTTCATCTCTTTGGTCCTAGATTTAAGGAATTCGAAAGAGCTTTCCAACGGTACCTCCTGAGCTTCGATCCGACGTTAGGATTGATCACAGCGGCCGATCTCGCTGGATCGCGCGCTGAAAACAGAAGTACAAGTCCGTGGGCAGCAACTCCAACGCTTGGAGATCGGAGCCGATCGGTCACCGACCGGTGTTTCCAGCCGACCACTGTCCAGGGAGGCGCGCCACCATGGGTCTCCATCACAGCGGGACCCACCCACCAGAGCCGGAGGTTGGAGCGGTCCGTGGGCCCCACAGACCCGTAGATCGCGCCGTCCGGACAGCACCAAGTCGCGGGTTCGGCACCGCCGGGACGACCTCAGGATGCTGCCCGTCAACCCAATTGTCGTGATCCTGGGCCCCACATGTGACCTATTACCTCCCTGCGTGGAGTGGGTCAAATTTTTGTACCACTGTAAAAATTTGTTAACCGGGAGTCTGTGATTGGCCGGGGTTGTCTTCCCCACGCCGGGAGCATGGAGGTAACGATCTTAACTCCTTGGCGTTTCATTTGCTTAGCTAGTATATGGTCGTATGCCGCTGCGAGTGCGATAGGAACTAGCCCGTGAGTCCATGTCACTGCTGTGAGTGTGAGAGTGAGCCGTCCCGTGGCTCGATCCGAGTCCGGAAGTGAGTCGACTACCCTTGAACTCTGCCGGTTCCTCAACCGTGCACGATCCGCGTTTCCCTCACTTGGGACGACGAGTGAGCTTGCGTTTCTGTTAGCGATGTATAGCCCATAGGATCTCTTAGTGTCGGGCCTAAGTGTCTCTCAAACTCGTATGTTGCTGGTCGCGTCCGCATTTAGAGTTCGAGGCTCGCATCACATAGAGTCGGTCCCCGTGTCCATCCCGCATCAGTTTGGTATCAGAGCGAGTCGAGTCTAGGGTAGTCATTGCATAAGTCTCGCATGCATCATGGTCTAAGTCGAGTCTAGGATCATCATTATTTTCAAAACAAAAAAAGTGTTTTAAAATTGCATTTCATTCCGATAATCTGGTATCTTAAAAGGTGTTGTCCAAACGTTAGGCTATCCCTATCGGGAAGGCCGCACACTTGCGGGAGTGATCTTTGGATCGATTAACTCCGCCACGTACCGGATATTGGTTTATGTCTAGGTGCATTAGTCGGTGTTTGCATCAGTTTGTGTCTCCTAGTTCATGTGCCTTTGCATGCCTACCCGTCGAGGTACCCAATACTCGCCACCACCACCTATGGCGGATTCCCGGGCCGTAGCTCCGATGAGTCCTCGACGGCCGAGATGTTCCAAGCCATTATGGAACGACTTGACAAGCATATGTATGGCCTTAGTACGCGTCTAGATGGCGTAGGAACGTGTCTAGAAGGGAGAATGAAAGCCCTCGAGGATCGGGCCGAATCTTCGGACCAGTCCATACAGGGTCTTGTAGGGAGGATTGCCGTCCTCGAGAGGGCCCCAGGGGCGGCGCAACCCGCCCCGAGCGCGGAAGATACTCGGATATGCGCGACGAGTTTATATCAATCATGTCAATCAGAGTAGTAGTATATTCGACACCAAAACAGAGATGCGCAAAATAGAAAGATAACCCAATCCTTTATTTTATAATGGATAGACTATTACAAATCCAATACTCTATTCAATTAAAACGGAAAGGTACATAGTTGACTCAAGAAAATAGGAAAAAAACTAGATGACACTTGGAAAAGCTCTAGCTCTTTCACTCTTGACCATTCCCATCCGATTGACTTCCCTCGTCGTCGGAATTACCAGAAAAGTAAGGGACAAACACGGAGTGAGCGAACGCTCAGTAATAAATTATATCTCAGGAACTAGCAAGGGTTTAAGTGATTACATTTTTCATGAATGTACTATAGCTATGCATGCTCGCATAAAACGACAAGATAGAGAATTTATCAAGCAAGACAGCAAGATGAACTAGTCATGAGTTTTCAAGAAAAAAGATGACAAGATATTCAAGCAAGTACTCTTTAGCAAGTCATGTCAAGAACTTTGGCTATCATGTATCAAGCAAGCAAGTAATTACCCTTTTTCGGGTCACGCAATTCATGTCAAGTCAAGTACGAGTCAAGTACAAGATTTGTGTGGAATGTCCAATCAAGCTAGTCATGCACTCGGTATAATGCCAGATACCTTATCATTCAACTCCCATGGGCACAAGTACTTTCGGGTGCTCCTCCCAGGACCAGATCGGGCCCTATATGCGCAGGCATTTATCATGTATATTTGACATCCACTCTTGTATATATATATAGCCAATAGGGAATTTCAACAATTTAAGCTTGTAGACACGTAGGATAACTTTGAGAGAATGGAGTCCAAAAATACGACATTGGACATAGATAGGCGATAACAACAGTACAATCACGATGAACGATGAAACTAGGTGGAATTAGGTTCCCTTAACTCGGATACCATGACAAACAAGTATGGACACTTTTTATATAGAATTGAGGTCCACATGAACAGTACATCAAAGGCAAGATACCCGCATTCTTATTATAGAATTGAGGTCCACAAGAACATCAACAAATGGCATGATATCATCATCCCATTAAGAATTCTCATGATATACTCTTTGCATATCATAAGGGCCGGTATACCATGTTTCTTTAGAGTGACATGGCATTCAATAGTGTAATGGGTTTTTAGGGTACAACCAGCTCAGTCGACCTCGAGGAAATCCAAGGTTCGAGGAGTCTTACGGAGGTCTCTATGACTAACTCGCTAGTCCAAAGGAACGGAATGTCCAATGGAGAGCTTGTATGTCAATGAGAGTTGAGGGTGATCGATAAAACATCATAAAACGTGGGACTATACTCACGGAGTGGAGTAATAGTGCCTACATATATATTTATACTTATATAGTGAAACCCTCGGATAACAACAATCGGGAAAAATTAGTAATGCAGAAAGTAGCGACTCTGGTGAAGTCATTTTTCGTACAATTAACGCCTTAACCAGGGGCGTTTATATTAAATTTAACGACATATAAAGAGGTCGTCCTTTCCAATATTTGCTATTTTATAGGATATTAAAAATCTGTAATTTTGTTGAAAACGCGCCTTAGGTAGGGGCGTTACCAGGAAAAAGGCGCCCTAGTCCGGGGCGTTAGTTAAATAAGAGACGACCTTGTCAAGGTCGTGAATTCACAATTTTACAAATTTCGAGGTAATGAATATTTCAGGAACATGGTATATAGTCAGGACCAGAAAAATAGCAGGATTACAAGAAATTGACCATGCATTAATTTAGGATCATGTTTGCAATGATAATTAATTTTTAAACATGCTATTTATTAATTAACAGGAATTAACGTCCGTGTGCAGGGAGTCAAATCTGGAATTGACGACCTGGGCATGGTCCTGTCTTTTAAATTAACGCCCTTGTTAGGGTCGTTTCTTTCAAAAATTCCGTAGAAAATAACCAGAATGCATGAAAACTATATGCATGAACTACCAATGATAATTATCTATAGTTATATGGGAGTTTGGGCTACGTTCCATGAGAAAATCCTACCTTGATAATTTGAGTTGGATGAACTGACGAAGGGTTTGAAAAAGATCTGAAGCATCAACTGCAACCAATCAACCGCAGTATCAACAGGAGGAACGTTCGTTTTGAAGAACCCTTGTTCTTTGACAGAGCTTCCTACAGAGAAATATGAAGACATATCAATCTTCACTTCATAATACTTTGGCTGAAGGTAAGAGGAGAGAAGAACTTACGGTTGTTCTTCACGACGTCAAGGTTTCTTCAACCTGGAAGAAGGAAGAAGATGACGAATCAATAACCTTCGTAAAAATCAAAAGGGACAGAGGGACAGAAGAGCTATGGTTCTGTACTTACCTTCAGAGAACTCGAACGCCAAATAGCGTTCTTGACAGAATCAAACGAGTATTTATAGGGTCTTAGAAATCCTAATAAGGCTAGAGTTATACTGGAAGTAATACTTCCATAATTGAGTTATTACCACATTCGAACTCTTTCTCGTAGTTATCACTTACCCTGGATAAGTTCTGAGTTCGAACGGAAAATGAACTGAAATTGACGCCTTGTCATAGGGCGTTTCTTAAAGACACGCCCAGTGGAGAGGCGTTTCTTGTTTAAAACACGCCCAGGAAAGGCGCATTTATTCTACTTGCCCTATTTGGTGTTTGGAATTTGACGCCTTATGGTGAGGGTGTCCCTTCTTGAATCACGCCTTGTTTAAGGGCGTTTTTAAATAGCGCCTTTATCAGAGGCGTTATTTCATTTTGTTTTATTTATTTATTTGATTTATTTAAAGTTATTATTATTATTAATATTTCATCAGGGTTGCTACAGGTTGTGCCTCGGTAGGCACTGAGTACTTCTTCGCACTCAGCATGGCGCAGAGCCAAGGTCACTAGCTCGGCGAGGGAGGTAGGGGGATGAAGCACTAGCTCGCGCCGTAAGTTCTCGTCGTGGGTACCCCCGGTCAAGGCGGTGATGGTGGAGGCCACATCCAGGCGGGGGATGCGCAGGGCTTTTGATTTCAATCGGTTGATATAAGCCCATAACTTCTCCCACTGTTCCTGTTTGAGGGCCAGTAATCCTGCCACTGACCGGGGCGGACCGCTGCCGGCAAAGCTTTCTTTGAATATTCACCCAAATTGCTTGAAGTTGTAGATGCTGCCGGGGGCGAGGGCTCTGAACAAAGCGTGAGCGCCCTGAACCAGAGTGGTCACGAATGCTCGGCACTTGATCACATCGGATGCCCCATGCAAGGCCATCAGGGTGTCGAAGCTGTCGTAATGGTCGGCCGGGTCTCCCTGGCCGTCGTACGACTTGAAGGTCGAAAGTGAGATTCTGGGAGATATCTCTTGCTTTAGGATGTGGTTGGAGAATGGGGATCTCTCCTCATCCTCCACAGGAGAGGTCTTCTACAAGGCGCGGAGAGCGCGCTCTTGCTCTGCAAAATGCCTCTCGAAGTCTCGCAACCGGAGAGAGAGTTTCGGTTGTCACTGTCCCAAGGGGCTGAGGGGGCGCACTTGCATGCTGCCCCGATGCTTCTCAGGGGCCTCGGTGTCCGGGAATGGTCTGCGTGCTCCGATCTTCTCCCTCCTCGGGGTTGAGGAGGCTTCTTGCTCCGGGGGAGGGGCGCGCGACGGTACTCCCGACGGGTTACGAATGAGCCGCTGCCCCCGGAGGATGAAATGGCCTCCAGTAGTTTGCTGGGAGGCATCTCCACGTAAGGGGCTTTTCCTGGGGAGCTGTGACTTCTCCTCCCTGGCCGCCTGGGCCCTCATGAGATCCACGAGGACATCCAGTTTTACGTTGAGGGTTTGGAGGGCGTCGGTGTTCCCGCCGAGAAGCTGTTCCCCCGCCACTGATGGAGGTAGCTCGTTGGCTTGGTTGTCGACGGGGAATGCTCCGTGGGGAGGGAAGGTTCACCTTCCTCCGTTACCAGAGCTTTTCCCTTATCATCGGTAGTCCTCCTGTCAGAACTTCTTCGCACCATGATGACTCTTTGTGCATTTCCCACAGACGGCGCCAGATGAAGAGGGGCGATCTCGTGCTGCTCCTGAGCGGGGAGGAAGATGACCACGTACCCTTGAAGTATAAACTGTAAGAAGGGAAACCAGTCAGAGGTGCCTAGGGATAGATCCCCGGGGAAGACCCTTCGATGGTTAAGTCAGCATAGGTAGTAGAGCACTGGTGCGAAGAGAAGAGTTGGGAGGAAAATGGGAGCGTGAGATCCCTCGCCACCGAAAGGTTAAGTGGTTCCTGCTCAGGGTTGCTGGCTCTTGCCTTGCTTAGGCTTACCTTCTCATGTCCTGTTTAAATAATGGCCTATTGTGCGAATTAATCCGTGTGAGTGGAGGAGTTTCAGGGGGGGTTACGTCCTTCATGCGGGCTCCTTACGACGCGCGGACTCTGGGTCTCCCTTGAGCTTCCTTCCATTAAGGGATTCGCAACAGCCGAATCAATAAGCTTCCATCAGCGAGCCCGAGCGAATGGCACTTGTTTAGGAGTGGTCTCCCAAGTGATAAGTGCTGGGTCGGGACAAGGAATAGGGGGCTCCAAGGGAGCTTTCCTGATCGACTGATGCTCGGACTTCCCAACCCGTAGGCCGCCTAGGAAGCGCTTGTACCGAGTGAATTTTTGGGCTTCATAATAAGTGGGCCCGGGGCTGTCATTTGAGGAGTTGAGCCTTGTTCAGGCCGGTTTAGACCTCGTTTGGCCTCTCCGTACGGGCGGTGAGATTTCCCCTCTCCAACTATCATGCATTTCATCATCAATGGACCCAACTCTGCATGACCTCTTGCTATATAAAATGGTAAGCTGGGAGAAGGACATATCTCTTCTGTCTGGAAACCCACATCATGCGTGAGGTGGTTGTTGGGTCCCGTAGTGTAGGAACACGGATCTAGAGGGGGGGTGAATAGATCCTACTGCTAAAATACGTGTCCAATTAAAAACACAAACTAGCACACAACGGAATTTACAAGATTGATAGGATTGAGGAAATTAATCTAAACAGGTTTAAACTTAATTCACTCAATCTCACCGAGCTCACACGATTGCATAAACATATAGTATAGTGAAACACACAATCACAAGGAACAAACCACAAGACACAGGGATTTTTAAGGTGGTTCGGGACTACGACGGGCTCCCTACGTCCACCCCTCACCAAACCGGTGAGGCTCCACTACACGCTACAAAATGTAGCAACACGGGGACGAACCCCAACACACACACGCTGCTATTACAGCAAACCACACACACGAGGCCTTGCCTCAGCCTGCTACCATAGCAGCACGCACACACACACACACATACACCGTTGGGGAACACACCCCGAACAAAATACCTCACACGGAGACACAGCTCTGTCCACACACACGTAGAGAAATGCCTACACCACCACACGGGAGTAAACTCCCAACCACACACTGGGAACACACCCCAAGTTACGCCCAACCACACACGCAGATATACTCCGCACAAATCGACGCACACACGACAACACACACACTCGGAGAACCCTTTCTCCGAACACCCACACAAAGTATTCTGTCAAATGTTTATGAAGCAATGACAAATATATGCCATGACCCTCCAAACAAATTCTGTAGATGGAAACTAGAAAGATGCATCAGGAATAAGGCTCCCCCTTCATCAACAAAATTTGATTCTCCTTGGCTCGTTGATGGATGATCATGATTTCAACATCATCTTCTTCCTCCCCTCGAGGCACTCATCTTTTCATTCTTCCAATCTCTTCTTCACCTGAAAGAATAGATAGAAATAATAAGTTCAAACTTTAAGCTAATCTCAAACAAGAATATAGAAATGAATGGTTTAGAGATCCCCCTCTTCATCTTCAACATATAGGAAATAACACATGAGCATTAAGAGTGTTGTATCACAAAAATTGCAGCTCATATATATATGTAAGAGAGAGTGGACATAAGACATATAAAACCATCCTAAGATGTCTTAAAGCAGATATTCAAGCTCTATCAACAAGGAAATTGAGAAGTCAGAAAGTGGAAGATTTTGCAGTGATTAGAGCTCCCCCTTTCTCTCCTTTGAACGTATTTGAATGCTTCTGTAGGATGAGGACGGTTCTTGAAAGAAGATGAGCGATTCTTGCAAAGATGAGGTTGTAACTTGATTTCCCACGCAGCTTCCAGTAGGGGATCGATTGGAGACTTGAATCCACCTTCTTCCCTTCACATACAAGCTTAGAACAATGTGGAAGAAGCCCTTGGAGCAGCTGTTGCGACCCTGCACACAAAAGAGTTAGAACCACACAAAATATTTCAGATTTCACCTCTGCTAATTAGGGTTTGCGACCCAAAGATATATATTTATGCTTCTAGAATGGTCAAGGGACAACCCTGGGACAAGATCCACAACTCAAGGAGTGATTTGGGGCTTTTGGACCGGATTGGGAGGACTTTTGGCGCACTTGAACGAAGGCCAAATTTGACGGCACCGCCCTGTACCGGAAAGGGTCGACCCTTGGGGTCGACCCTCGGGCAAACAGAACACAAACCAGAGTGTTTTCTGGTTCAGTTTTATAGGGGTCGACCCCAGGGGTCGACCCTCGGGCTAACAGAACCCAAAACAGAACCCAGTTTTGGTTCTGTTTTATATGGGTCGACCCTTGGGGTCGACCCTTCCATGGGTCGACCCCAGGGGTCGACCCTTTCAGGCAGGGTGCACAATAATAGGTTCTATTTTGGACAGAACCTCAGAGGGTCGACCCCATGGGTCGACCCCTTCTTGTTTGGACTTGAAAATAACTAAAACCTCGATCAAATCAATAGGAAACAATTGACTAAATATTACCATAATCCCATGAAGATCAACCACGATTTTTTATCCTGAAAAATATGATAAAGCAAGAGGTTAGTTGAAAATCAAGATCTTTACATCAAGCATTAACACTATGAACATCTTCATAATAAAATATATCATTGAACCTATTCAAACATGCATTTTGCTTCTCATATCACTTAACAAAAATATATATGACCAAATGACAAGGTTTTGAAATGATAAGCATGAATCTATCATTCAATCAAATATATTGACATGGGAGCTCAAACTTTCAACTAGTATTCTTGTATTTACCAAATGCTCAACATCAAATAGCATCAAATGATGGATATTCATTTACACATGTAAGAAGCAAATATATAGCTCAAGACCAATGACATGATCGTATGATGTGCAATCACACAGGTATGAGGAACCATACGACATCACAAATGCATCCACACATTGAAATCCTGATGACCTCATGAATGATACCATTCTAATAGAAGGGTGTGTTCAATGAACATAATCTCCTTGATTGAGACCTAATTGAAGCCATCTTCATAAGAGCCAAGTTCATGCAATTCTTTCACAGCAACTTAGAAGATTATGCATGAAAGCCCAAGACATCTCAACCAAAAGTCAACAACATAACCCATGCATTTGAATAACATGTATGACCATCAAAACCTCATGTAGGAAATGCATGAAGCATACATCCTCAAATCTTAATGACTCATGTAGGAGGTACATGAAATCACATCATGTATATCTATGCACAAGTACTCTGGGTCAACACACTGTGGCTTTCTTACCCAAAATTCACTTAACTGAAGATATGTGAATTGCAAAGCCTTACCAATGGTTCTTTGAAGAATGGAGATGCAATTAACACAAGTTCTGAATGGTGGACAACAAGATGATGTCCATCATGACTCGTTCCTGTAATGCAAGAAGATTAGCACACTATATTAAAATGAGCATAACGGGCATTCAAGTGAGCATAAAGACTCATTCATGTGTTCAATCATGCAAACGTGTTCTATCATGAATTCTCATTGAGTACACAACATATGCATTCTTTGAAGCATGTTTCACAAATTCATTCTCATTCTAGAACATGACCCCATAGCAAGAGAACAAGAAGGATTCAAGCACATGAGAACATGAAGTATCAATAAAGTACAAGGCCAAGCAACAAAGTCATTTTGTAATCATCAAAATCACATACACAACAATCTCCCCCATTTTGATGATGACCAAATATTATGCTGTAAAGCTCTCTTTTAAAGCTCTCTCTCCCCCTTTGACATAATCAGAAATAGGGATCATGATGGGGAATCCATGATGGCAGTAATTTTTTTTATACCAATTGTTTTTGTTTTTTTTGTTTTGTTTATAGACAAAACCTGCAGATAATGGGGTGAATGAGGTGACGAAGAGAAACAATATGCACAATATGCATGAACTAAGTTCACAACATTGGAATGCAAGTGTAGACAATATGGACATACAGAATGCAAGGAAAATGATCCAATATGATTGAACACAGGCAAATAGATATATATACATGCAACATAACTCCCCCATCTTAGTTAGAGTGAAGGGATAGGTGTACAAAAAGTGCAAGTGAGTCATTAAGATCAAAATTCTCATAATTACACCTTGAGGAGTGTGCAGATAGATAGGAGAAGACGTATAGCAGGTCATGCAGTTAATCAAATTTTTAGAATACATATCAAATCAAATTACCATGTGTAAGTGAGCAACATGAGAATGAATTCTAGCCATATGGATAACCAGATTTTCAATTAAACACAATAGTAATTGTACAGACTGCATTTCAATCTAGAGAGCAGCGTATTGGAGGCTTCGCTCTGCCTCAGTCAAAAATATCATCAAAAATTTTCACACTAACAATCTGAATTTTTCTAAGAAGGATCAAGTTCAAATGATTCCTTTTTACGCAAGGAGACACATGGAGCTCATGCCAGAATCCCTGGTTACTCGAAATACTGAACCATTTCACCTCTTTTTAACAGAGATAGTTTAGTCAACACTTTTCAGAAATGAACCACATCACGTCTCAGGTGACATGTGCCCAATTTACTCAGTGAGACTTATCATTGCTCTGCCTTTCATTTCATCCATTTTTTATATGTGGAGGTAGGTAGCTTTTTCCTCAACTGTCTCTTTATCATTCATACAGCAAGTTGGATTACTTTAGAGTGTTGAAATGAAATTCATATATCCTTATGAATAACACTCAATTTCACATTAGTGCATGAAGTGTGCGAATTTGATTTAACATGTATGGAGAAAATTTAACTTAAAATAAGATAGTGCAGCTCCCCCTATGTAAATGCAATAAGCATAAAATGCTCCCCCTGAGAGTTTGACATGAAGCACACTTATTAAGACTCAGATGCAACATTATTTATCAATGGAGTATTTGGTCTTAGAAGTTTCAAAGGAAGGGGTTTTAGCATATATTAACATGCAAGCATACAATGGAGATATGCATATATGCAGTGCAGAATGTAAAGATATGTAATTTCAGTTCTTGAAATGTTGGCTCCAAAGATATGATGCCACTGTTGGAAGTATCCATTTTGGCATGTATGCAACATGGAATATTCAAAATGATGCGTTTTAAAGTATGCACTATATGCATGCTGAAAATGCCAACTATGCAACAAGACACGCGATGAGCTTCATCTTCCAAGAGCACAATGTGAATGATATGCAGAGAATGATATGTAAATATGCAATGTGATGCAAGATTTCAGATTTCACATAACACTCTATATGCACCTAATGCAACCGATGCATGACATGCATTACCAATTGTTAAAATGTGAAGACACAATTTTATTTTGAAAAGAGAATTCAAAAAATTCATGCAAAGCATCAAAATCATCACATGTGAACTTTTCTTGGAAACAGTAGTACTTTTATCCAGAAAGATGAGTGGCACATTGGTAAAGACTATGGAACATTGATCAACTTCAGTCCTCAAGATGTTCAGCTACAAAAATAACATCATCAAGCTGAGAGAATGGAAAACATCATTTTCAAAATTTTCAGCATGCAAAACTCCCCCATAATCAATGCATGATTTCAGAAAATTCATTTAAGTTGGATGCCATATGCATATATGATTCATGGTACCGGGCGGAGGCACATTCTCACGCATGGTGATAGCTTTCAGACAAGCTTGACCTGCCCTTCCACATGTCACCATTTTATATACCATGTAGTCATTTAAATGATGATCAGAAAAATACAATGCAATCCCATATGACATCGGGGGTTTAGCAAATTCATGAGCATTGAAAAATAGTTTCAATTCATTGTCTGTCAAGATATGGCACTAGCATCAAGACAAAAGAGCTTCAAACAAACACTTTATTTTCTAACCTTTTCTTTGAGTTACCATTATTGACATCCTCAAATTCTTCGCTTTATTCCGCTTGTTGTCATCTTCATCAACAAGCTCCAATTCTCAATGGTAGTAGTTCAAATCTGGCATTGAAGTCCTCTTGAGCTCCTTTCTTTCTCTCCTGCAAGAAATATAACGATATTAGCCAAAGGAGTTCCCTTGAGACCCCAAATTCGCATCTTATAGATAGCAGCATGTAAGGATATGAAAATACCAAGAACCTCATGCCAAAACCCTTCCAAAACTCCTCTAGGATAATGGGGTTAAAGTTCAAACCAATCGGACCTCAAGATGGGCATTTCAAAACCCAAAGTGTAGACCTGTTCCAGATCTGCCAAATCAGGTGTCGACACCTGGTGTCGACACCAACTTCAGCACGTACTGCCTTTCAACAAAAATTCACACCCAGTTTATTGGTGTCGACACCAACTGAGGAAACAGCAAAACTACCTAAGACAGTTAATCTGAGCCCAAAAATGCTATACATGAATTAACCTCAATCTAGGCACATGGAGATGCATTCAAACATTGAATTCTTACAATGATTTCAAGGGTTGATGGTCATAATCAAACTTGCACTGTAAAGAGCTCAATTCATGTCAATATTAAGCCAATGCATATTGAATAAACTAACTTCAAGATTTTTCATCACATATGACTCTCTCTCTCAACCTGTAGTATCAGAAACTCAATTTCATATCAATCTCAGTTCAATACAAATGAGAAGGCCAATTTCAATACTTTTCTTCTACAAGACAATCTCCTATGAGCTGCAAGTATGTATGATGAATTGCAGCTATCAATACAAGTGATTCACTCAAGTTGACATGAGTTCAAAATTCATTTCAGAAATTTCAAGTTTAGTCCAACAATGTAAAGAGTCAAGTCTATGCATATAAAGCACAAGTCTTAAACACATGAAGAACCAAGTCTAAGCACATGTGTAGACAAGGTTGATGCACATAAACCACACATGACTGCGTCTTCAAAATTGCATATTAAAGACTTAATTTTCAGCAGTATGAACTGAGAATTCACACAATCAAGGTGTGCAAAGCATGAACAACCAACTTACAAATCAATATCAACTCATGGAGTCAAGCTTTTCAACCTTGTAAAGCCACCTGCAAAACAAGATGTCAACATACCTGCATTGGCCTCAAGGCATTCCTGCATCAAAGTTCTCATTTGGTTGTTTTGGGTACCCAAGTTTTCTTGGGTCCCGAATGGTTAGTTACACCTCTAGTGGGTGCCTTCCATAGTTTTTGGGTATACATATCCTCAAAATGCATTAAGGAGCAATCATGCATGGTATGTCCAAACTCACCACAATAATGACAACAACCAAAAGACTTTAGATTTTTCTTGTAAGAATGAGCATGGAATTTTTGTGAGTTTGCGAAGGTATAATTATTTTTGACTTTGAAATTCTTTCTTTCATTTGCTTGCCAACACTGTGACACACGGTGTCCTAGCTTTCCACATTTAAAACAAACAACCCTTTTTCTTTTGGAAACAAGCTCATTTTTGCATGCTTTCATTTTCACAATGAAATAATCATTCATCAAATGACCATGCTTACCACAATAATGACAATTAACATTTGTTGATTTTTGAGCATGGTTTTTGTGACTTTTGTGAGCATGAATCCTATTGCTCCTAGGTTGAGCCTGAGCCTTGGGATTAGATTTCTAACACAAGAAGCATTTGACAAATTTGAGGAACAAGAAGCATGCACAAAAGATGTTTGAGTCTTTAGCCCAAAGACTTCTTTTTGGTGGGTTCATACCCAAGACCTTCTCTTTGAAAATTTACCTTGGTCTCTAAAATCATGTTCAGATTTTCTTCTCCATTCACAAACTTAGACAAAGAAGTATTCAAATCAAGAATTTCTTTTTCAAGTGATGAAATATGCAATTCATAGGAAATGATCTCATTGCCACAAGAAATGACTTTTTCATTCAATTGGGCATTGATGGCTTTGTAGCTCTCCATCATTTATTCTAGCACATGCATCTTTTCACAATCATCAACAACCAGACTTTTCCTTTTTTCAAAAGTAAGTAATTTTTTAGACATGGTTGTATTTAGATGTTTCAGTTTTTCATTTTCAGAATTTAACAAGGCATTTTCTTTTTCAAGAAACTTCATGCTGTCTTCAAGCAGAGATATCTGAATCAAAATGGCACTATTTTCCTGTTTAAGTTCTTCATTTTTATTTGCAAGTTTATCATTCATAATCAATTCATTGCAAATATCCTGATCAATAGAGTTTGATTCCATTTTGTTTCTTAGATCTTTTTCAGTTTTCTCCAATTGGTAGATTTTGTTCTTGAGGGCAACATTTTTATTTCTCAAATAAACGATGGTTTCTTTGTGACATTCAACATCATGCTCTAAAAGTTCATTCAAGTTATCAAGTTTAGAACACTTATCACAAGATCTATTTCATTAAGCATGTTTTCAGATTTCTTTTTCAATTTTCTATTTTCTGACTTGATTTTCTTATATTACTTTTCCAACTCATCATAAGCATCAACAAGATCATCAAGAGTAAATTCTTCAGAATCTGAATTTACCTCTTCTGTATTTTTGTCACTTTGTTGATCAGCATCATCGGCCATGAGACATTTTTACCTTTCCTTCTCTTGAGCTTTGATCAACCAATCCATAAGCTCCTTCGCCGTCCTACAAGAAGATACAAATGGATACTTGTTAGTACTTACATAAGCTTTCAATAAACTAAAAGCAGTAACATTATCATGGTGCATCATCTTATCCTGATTGGAACACTTGGTCTCATCTAGAGGTAATATGTGTGGACTATGACAAATCAATTTCCAGAGACAAGGATTAATAGAATTGATCACCACACACAGTTTGTCTAGCCATGAATTAAAGTCCGACCCAGTAAAGATTGGCAAACAATTCATTGAGATATGTTCAGCAGAAAAATTCATGATTGTAGATTGCACTGGGATCACTCTGTAGATCGCAAGATCCAGGGACAACAGAGCCAGGCTCTGATAACAATTGTTGGGTCCCGTAGAGCAGGAACACGGATCTAGAGGGGGGGGTGAATAGATCCTTCTACTAAAAACTATGGTCTAATTAAAAACACAACTAGCACACAGCGGAATATACAAGAAAGAGTAATTTAATCTAAATAGGTTTAAACTACATTCACTCAATCTCACTAAGCTCACACGATTGCACAAACAGATAGGATAGTGAACACACAATCACAAGAATCAAAGCACAAGACACGGGGATTTTTAAGGTGGTTCAGGACCCACGACGGGCTCCCTAGCGTCCACGCCCTCACCAAACTGGTGAGGCTTCACTACACGCTACAAAATGTAGCAACACGGGGACGAACCCCAACACACACACGCTGCTTCCGCAGCAAACCACACACGAGGCCTTGCCTCAAACTACTCATAGCTTGCATAGCAGCACACACACACACACACACACACTCACCACACACACACACACACACACCAAACAAAATGTTGGAACCCTAGTTTTGATAATGACAACTATGAATCATGTTTAGATTAAAATGGTTAAATCCTTTTATTTTATCTTCATGTCTTGCTCACTTGCTGCAAGTCATTTCACGCTTAAGCACTTGTCTCCGTGCATAACATGTCCTTGCATCTCACCTCTTGAGGTCGGTGCAAGCTCTAGTCGGTGCAATCGTCGTCTGGTATGGACCGTTAGATCTTGTCTCTTCATCTCAGTTCAAATATGTCTTGGTGCAAGCGGTGTCTTGTACTTCTCTTTATCAATTCGGTGCAAGTCTCTGTCTCACTCACAAACACTGTAGCCCCATTTCCATCTCGGTGCATTACGTGTCTAGACATAAATTGGCTCAGTGCATTTCATTGTATTTCATTGCAACATACACTTTTAGGTTCGTGCATATCTTGTTTGTGCATCTTTGTGCGTCTCGCCTTTCAGACTCGGTGCAAGGTCTGTCTTGCATCCATTTTTTATTCGTATGATTCTTCTCTTTCATCTCGGTGCAATTCTCGTAAATCCAACTCGGTGCATCAACTGTGTTACACAGTTGTTTTAAGAGTCCGTGCATATCTTTGATCCTTTCTTTTGACTCGGTACAAAGTCTTCTTCTTGTGCCTCTTGGACCCATGTCTGTGCATATGGTGTCAAGCTGTTGTGTAAGTCAATACAATGGTTGTCACGCCCCGAACAAGGCGGAAATATCGGGACGTACAGTTAGAGACACGTTGGCAAGAGAGAGAACTAATCTAAAATAATACACAAGTGCTACAAGATGGAAATACTAAATGATCATTAACAAACCACAACTGATACAATAACCTCATGTTCAACTTAATACAACTGAAATAATCAATCACTAAAGCTCAATAACATGACTGAGACTAAATGCTCTCCAAAACACAACTAAAAGTAAGATAACACACTACTAACACACTAGAACTGATACACTCAAGACATCACTCCTGCCCTTCCCCATCGGTAAGTGCGTCACCTGAACAGCCTGGAAAAAGGGGGAAACACAACTATGAGCTGACGCTCAGTAGGAAATAACAGACAGGTATAAGTGATTAACAGTTTAATTACATTTTAAAACGTCATGCTACAAATGATAAAATAATAAAAAGATAACGATGATATCATGAAACAAAATTCAAAGATCTTGCAAGGTCAAGAAATATAATGAATAGAATGGTAAGACAAGAATTTACTATAGGAGATAACGATAAAAAGTTGGCCATATCAAGACAATTCAAGTCATGTCAAGCACGTATGTAATTTCATTTCCACGTCCAAGTAATCAGCAAGTAAAGTAACAACAAGTAGAGTATAGAACAGTGAAGAGTGGAAAGTGAAAAGTAGTAGAAAGTAATGTAGAGAGTAGTGGACAGTCTTAGATTTAACACATGTCAAGTACTGGTGCCAAATGCCACACCTAGTCATTCACCTCCCCGGGGGTACACGTAGTGTTCGGGCGCTCTTCCCAGGACTAGACCGAGCCCTTAATTGTTTGCCAGGCATTGATTTTTTTGGATCAAAGATCCCACGAATCTAGACTTCCACAGTTTATGGCCAGAATTCCAAGGTTTAAACTAAGTAGCAATAACAACTTCAAGTAGGAAAGAGATTCATTTCCAGAATTTCAAGGTAAGTATAATCATCAAGGAGATCGAAACCAAGTCACAACAAGAGTTAATCGTGCTGCGCTACTGTAAAACAGCAGCAATCAAACAAGCTAATCAACATATTAATCCTAATCACCAAGTTAAGATATCATGATTAACCATTATCATTTGTATTAGCCAAAGTGCCAACAAGCTAGAACAAGTTGTCGAGGTAAAGAACAAGCTCTCACAGCGGTGAAATAGAATGCATTATCAGGGGTTTTAGTTACACCATTAATCATTAATTATGTGAGTTTCTATTTAACCAATGTAAGTGTTGTAATGGAGATGGTAAACATCGTGTTTTGTACTATGTTTGCAAGAAAGGACCAATGCAAATTTGAAATCAAGGGGGGTACATGAATAGGTCAATTGTTCTTCAAAAATATAAGTTCAGTGGGTCTAAGTTAAATGGGTTGATTCCCCACTGATTCGGATCCATCTTCGGGTCGAAAAATGATGAAAATCGGGTTTCTGGTGTACGGGTCGACCCCTGGGGTCGACCCCTGAAAAACTGGGGTCTGGAAGCTGAATGGGTTGACCCCTGGGGTCGACCCCAGCAATTTCTGAAGATGGGTCGACCCCTGGGGTCGACCCCCACCATTTCCTTCAGATGGGTCGACCCCTGGGGTCGACCCCTACATTCCTGTGCAATGGGTCGACCCCCATGCAGGGAGCTGGATGGGTCGACCCTTGGGGTCGACCCCCATGCAGGAATAGGAGGGGACGACCCCTGGGGTCGACCCTCGGGCCTGCAGGGTTGCCCATAAAACGGGTCGACCCCTGGGGTCGACCCCTGCAAGAACAGCAACGTGAGTTGCCACCTGAAAACACATGAACTCATCCAAATGGGGTCCAATTGAGTTGAAATCAAAACCACAAGATCTAGGAATATTAATAGACATTCTAGGGTCATAAAACTACAATTTTGAAACACGATTGTTACAGAAATTGATTGAATCTCAACTTATATATGGTAATTCATGAAAACCCTAGTTCCTGACCCACTTCTACTAAATCATGCAATTCTCTTAACATACACAACGGAATTTAGGGCTTTTGGTGTCAAAAGAAAGCTGACTCGATTATGAATCCAACCATGTATGATATGCTACATGAAGATCAGTTACAGGGCTCAAAATTAGCCCGAAATCAAGCTCTGACTTAAAGGAACACTATATGAAACATGTTCTAGATATGCTCTTACAAAAATTCGAAATTCACGAGGCATGCTCAATGGAATTTGGGGCTTTCTACGTTAAATGAAAGATAATAACATGCTGATTACTTCATGTAAGTTAATTAGAGTTTGGTTGTTAGATCCTACCTCAAATCGGAGAGAGAAAACTCAAACCCTAGGATGAAGAACACTTGGACAGCACCTTAGAAAACCCGTGATAACTCACTCCACACCTGATGAAAATTGGGGCTTTCAGTCCCAATGGATAGATCTCGACGAGATGCACAACTTGCTATACTCATGATCAAAATTTGGTTGAGAATTCCTACCTCAATCGATGGATCAAAGAAGGATGAAGGGAAGCCAACGGCCTGCTGACCCACCTCCACAAATCGAGCTAGACCTCCCCAGATCTGAAACTTCAGCGAACCCCACAGCAGCCAAATGAAAGAAGACTCGTAGGGCTTCATTTTGATAGCTCATAGAGCTTCTGGAGCCTTCGGAGTTGGGAGTATTCGCTGCTGCAAGCTATGTGTTTAGAAACGGCGCCGAAATCCTTGACTTGACCAAACTATGTCGGCAGCACGTTTTGGGGCTAGGTTTACCTCAAATTGATTGAGGGTAAATGTTCCTTACATTGTGGCCTTCCATTTTCCACTGATTTCAGTTCATTTGGTTGAGTATTCAGGTCGAATTTCGTGTTTTAATCTAAGGGTTAGGTATGGGTCAAAAGTGTGCACTTTTGAGTTTAAACTCTAAATAGATCTTACCACGGATTTACAATGGCTTAATGCCAGAAGGAAAAGTTGTTATCTACCTCGACCTTAACATATTTACTATTTTTACAGATTTTTCTAAGATAGTCAAATTTTCACTCATACTATTTCTAATGAATTAAATATTAATAAATCCGAAATTCAATTATTAATTCAATAAAATTCTATTCTCAATTAATAAAAGTTTAATAAGAAAATATTGGGCTCAATTAAATAATTTGGGATCTTACACCCTCCCCTACTTAAAGGAATTTGGTCCTCCAAATTCACTGCACTAAAATTGAGAGTAGAAAAAGATCGCTCACCTAGAATAGATCGGGATACCGCTTTCGCATAGTCTCTTCAGACTCCCATGTAGCTTCTTCGGTCCCATGCCGACTCCACTGAATCTTGACCATCGGTATCGAACGATTTTGGAGTTGCTGTTGCTTCCGGTCCAGAATCTTGACAGGTCTTTCCTCATAGGTCAAATCTTCCTTCAGTTCAAAATCCACTTGCTGAATGATATGAGTGGGATCGTACACATATTTCCGCAACATAGACACATGGAAAATATTGTGTACGCCAGACAAATGCGGTGGTAAAGCCAGTCTGTATGCCACCTCTCCCACTCTATCTAGAATCTCAAATGGACCAATGTACCTCGGACTCAGCTTGCCATGAATGCCAAATCTTCGGATCCCTCTCGTCGGAGAGACCTTTAAGAACACATGCTCGCCAACCTGAAATTCCAATACTCTTCTCCTGTTGTCGGCATAACTCTTCTGTCTTGACTGGGCTACTTGTAACCGGTCTCGGATAACACGGATGTTCTGTGATGATTCCGAAACAGGATCTGGTCCAAGCCACTGTTTCTCACCTACCTCATCCCAACACAACGGGGAACGACAACTTCTACCATATAGTGCTTCGAAAGGAGCCATCTGAATACTAGATTGATAGCTGTTATTGTAGGCGAATTCAATTAATGCCAAATGCTCACTCCAATTACCACCAAAATCAATCATGCAAGCTCGCAGCATATCTTCCACTATCTGATTGGTTCTTTCAGTCTGTCCATCTGTCTGTGGATGAAAAGCAGTACTAAAGTTCAGACGAGTACCCAAAGACTCTTGCAGTCCCCTCCAGAAATGTGAAGTAAATCTGGGGTCTCGATCAGATACTATATTCACTGGGATACCATGCAATCTCACCACTTCCTTTATATACAAAGCAGCCAATACATCAATCGTCCACTTGGACTTAATTGGTAAGAAATGAGCCGACTTTGTCAATCGATCGACAATCACCCATATCGCATCAAATCCACCACGAGTCCTAGGTAGACCCATAATGAAATCCATGCCAATGCTTTCTCACTTCCATTGGGGTATGTCGAGTGGTTTCAATTTCCCTGCTGGTCTGAAATGTTCGGCCTTAACTTGCTGACATACCAAACATCTACTCATAAAATCTGCAACTTCTCTCTTCATATTCGGCCACCGAAAGGACCTTTTCAAATCTCGGTACATCTTAGTGCCTCCAGGATGAATGGTATATCTGGATCTATGAGCTTCCTCAAGAATTTTGTTCTTTATTGTAGCCTCATCCGGAACACAAGTTCTGCCTTTAAATAATAATCTACCATCATCGGCCAACATAAAGTCAGGTATGCTGCTCAAGCTTCCCTTGATCTCTACCAACTCGGGATCATTATCTTGCAAGGACTTGATCTCTATCAATAATTCAGGTTTAAGTTGAATCTGAGCAATCAAGACCCGATCATTGTCGATATTAAGATCCAGACTAGATAATTGTTCTAACAATCACCATTCTTGTAACATGAGACTTGACAATCTAGCTACCGGCTTCCGGCTTAATGCATCTGCCACAACATTACCTTTGCCAGGATGATACTCAATCGAGAAGTCGAAGTCTTTCAAGTACTCCAACCATCTCCGCTGCCTTATGTTGAGTTCCTTCTGAGAAAATAAATACTTTAAACTCTTATGATCTGAAAACACTGTGAAGGTTTCTCCATATAAGTAATGCCTCCATATCTTCAAAGCAAACACGACTGCAGCAAGTTCCAAATCATGAACAGGATAATTATCTTCGTGCTTCCTCAACTGCCTAGAGGAATAGGCAATCACCTTCCCATGCTGCATGAGTACACAACCTAAGCCAATACCTGAAGCATCAGTATAAACAACAAATCCTCCTTCACCAGAAGGTAAAGCCAAAACAGGTGCAGTAGTCAAACACTCCTTCAGAGTCTGAAAGCTTCGTTGACAATCATCTGACCAATCAAACTTATTTTCCTTGCGGGTTAATCTTGTCATAGGCACCGCAATCTTAGAGAAATCTTGAATAAATCTTCGATAATAACCTGCCAGGCCTAGAAAACTTCTAACTTCTGTCACACTGGTAGGTTGTTCCCAATTCTTCACTGCCTCGACCTTCGAAGGATCAACAGAAATACCGTTCTTCGTAATGATATGTCCTAGAAAGGACACCTCTTGCAACCAGAATTCACACTTACTGAACTTAGCATATAGTTGATGATCTCTCAACAGTTGCAATGCCATTCTCAGATGCTCAGCATGCTCCTCCTCATTCTTAGAATAAATCAGGATGTCATCAATAAAGACCACGACCCATTGATCAAGATAGGGTCGAAATGCATTGTTCATCAACTGCATGAAAGCTGCTGGAGCATTCGTTAGACCAAAAGGCATAACGACAAATTCAAAATGACCATACCTGCTGCGGAAAGCTGATTTATAGATATCCTCCTCCTTAATCCGTAACTGGTGATATCCAGATCGAAGATCGATCTTAGAGAAATATTGAGCTCCCGCAATCTGGTCAAATAACTCGTCAATCCTCGGCAAGGGATATTTATTCTTGACAGTCTTCTGGTTTATTTGCCGATAATCAATGCACAACCTCATCGAACCATCTTTCTTCCTGACGAATAACACAGGGGCTCCCCACGGAGAAGTACTAGGACGAATAAAACCCTTCTCAAGCAATTCCATCAGTTGCTGCTTCAGTTCCCTCAGTTCCGCAGGAGACATACGATAAGGAGCCTTAGAAATAGGAGATGTGCCAGGAATAAGATCAATAGAAAAGATAACTTCCCGCTCAGGCGGAAGTCCTGGTAGTTCCTCCGGAAAGACATCAGGAAAATCTCGGACAACAGGAATGTCCTTGATCTCAATCTGCTGCTCAGGGGTTGCACAAACAAAGGCTAGAAAAGTCTCACATCCACGTCTCATCAGCTTATCAGCTCGGAGAGCTGAAATAAGTGACACCGAGTTGTGATGCTTAACACCCACAAAAGAAAGTCTCGGGTGCCTAGTAAAAGACACGGAGCTAGAACTGCAGTGAACGCTAACCTCATATCGAGCCAACCAATCTGCTCCTAGGATTACATCATAATCCTTCATGTCCATGCAGACCAAATCTGCTGGTAAGTTCTGCTCACCAATCATCACCTTACTAGAAGGATAGAAATACTGGATTGTTGATCTAGTGCCAATGGGGGTTGAAATCTCTAACGGAGTATTCATCAAAATAGGTTCCACAACTAATGACTTAGCAAATCTCCGTGAAATAAAAGAATGTGTTGCACCAGTATCAAAGAGAGTAAATGCGGGCTTATCGATTATAGTAAGGGTACCTTCAACGAGTCTGCCATCATCAGAAATCCCAGTTTCATCTGCATGTAAAGCTTGAAGCTTGCCTTGTGGTTTCTTGAAGACTAGAGGTTTTGCCGGTGTAGCTTGCTCCGATATGAGAGGACAATTGGGGATACGGTGCTCCTTGCTTCCACATCGCAAACAGGCGCCTAGCTTGCGCCAGCACTCCTCTATCTTGTGACCCGGACGATCACAATAGTTGCACACGCCCTTGAATGGAACAATAGGGCCAGGCTTCTTGTCTTCATGCCTCGGCGTCTTGCCCTTCCACGATCCGGACCCGCTCCACGAACCAGGTCCACTAACAGGCCTCTTCTTGGTATACCCGGGTTTGACACTCCCGGAACCCGTAGGTAATTCTTTCTTGGTGCCTTTCCCACGGATTCTCTCCGTCATTTCAAGAGTATCCTCCAGAACTTGCGCTTTCCTTACCACCTCAGAATACGTGGAAATCTCCATCGGTGCCAATTGGTTGATATAATGAAGCTTCAATCCATTGAGAAAGCGCTTCGCCTTCATCTTCTCGGTGGAAATGAGATGTGTAGCATATCGAGAAAGCCGTGCAAATTGAGCCTCATACTCTGTCACGGACAAACCTCGCTGTTTCAGGGCCGCGAACTCCGTCGCTTTCTTCTCTTGCACTCTATCAGAAAAATACTTGCTGTTGAAGAATTCTTCGAATTCTTCCCACATAACTTGCCGATCACCGAGAGTTACCTTGATAGAATCCCACCAAGTACGTGCATCATGTTCCAGTTGAAATGTGGACAAAAGGACACGCTCCTGGTTGGTGCATTGCATAACTTCAAAGATCCTCCCCATCTCATCCAGCCAGTGCTCGGCTTGGTCAGGGTCGGTCGAACCCGCAAACCTTGGCGGATTCATCCCTCGGAAGTTCCGGTATAGATCACCGGTGCCATGTTGTGCCGCTCCTGCCTGAGCTACTTGCTGAAGGGCCTGAGTAAGGCCTTGAACCGTACGCTGCAGGTTCCTCCATTCAGCACGATCAGCTGCCATCTACACGAGAAATAGGTTACTTAGGTCCAATAAGATAGATAAAGCACGATTAAGGAACGAACTTAACCCAAGTTCTACCCCAATCTCACAGGTCAGGTCTGAAACTTTCACAAGGTTAGGGATCTAGTGCACCTAGACACGACCAAAACTCGGTACCTGGCGGAGATAATCGATCTGAAGACCACTCGCGCAAGTATGCGACCTTCCCGATAGGCGTAGCCTAACGTTCGGACAACACCTTTTGATATACCGATTATTGAGATGCAATGCAAGAAAACCTAAAACTTAGGGAACCTAGGAATGTGAAACCTAGGGCTCTGATACCAACTAAACTGTCACGCCCCGAACAAGGCGGAAATATCGGGACGTACAGTTAGAGACACGCTGGCAAGAGAGAGAACTAATCTAAAATAATACACAAGTGCTACAAGATGGAAATACTAAATGATCATTAACAAACCACAACTGATACAATAACCTCATGTTCAACTTAATACAACTGGAATAATCAATCACTAAAGCTCAATAACATGACTGAGACTAAATGCTCTCCAAAACACAACTAAAAGTAAGATAACACACTACTAACACACTAGAACTGATACACTCAAGACATCACTCCTGCCCTTCCCCATCGGTAAGTGCGTCACCTGAACAACCTGGAAAAAGGGGGAAACACAACTATGAGCTGACGCTCAGTAGGAAATAACAGACAGGTATAAGTGATTAACAGTTTAATTACATTTTAAAACGACATGCTACAAATGATAAAACAATAAAAAGATAACGATGATATCACGAAACAAAATTCAAAGATCTTGCAAGGTCAAGAAATATAATGAATAGAATGGTAAGACAAGAATTTACTACAGGAGATAACGATAAAAAGTTGGTCATATCAAGACAATTCAAGTCATGTCAAGCACGTATGTAATTTTATTTCCACGTCCAAGTAATCAGCAAGTAAAGTAACAACAAGTAGAGTATAGAACAGTGAAGAGTGGAAAGTGAAAAGTAGTAGAAAGTAATGTAGAGAGTAGTGGACAGTCCTAGATTTAACACATGTCAAGTACTGGTGCCAAATGCCACACCTAGTCATTCACCTCCCCGGGGGTACACGTAGTGTTCGGGCGCTCTTCCCAGGACTAGACCGAGCCCTTAATTGTTTGCCAGGCATTGATTTCTTTGGATCAAAGATCCCACGAATCTAGACTTCCACAGTTTATAGCCAGAATTCCAAGGTTTAAACTAAGTAGCAATAACAACTTCAAGTAGGAAAGAGATTCATTTCCAGAATTTCAAGGTAAGTATAATCATCAAGGAGATCGAAACCAAGTCACAACAAGAGTTAATCGTGCTGCGCTACTGTAAAACAGCAGCAATCAAACAAGCTAATCAACATATTAATCCTAATCACCAAGTTAAGATATCATGATTAACCATTATCATTTGTATTAGCCAAAGTGCCAACAAGCTAGAACAAGTTGTCGAGGTAAAGAACAAGCTCTCACAGCGGTGAAATAGAATGCATTATCAGGGGTTTTAGTTACACCATTAATCATTAATTATGTGAGTTTCTATTTAACCAATGTAAGTGTTGTAATGGAGATGGTAAACATCGTGTTTTGTACTATGTTTGCAAGAAAGGACCAATGCAAATTTGAAATCAAGGGGGGTACATGAATAGGTCAATTGTTCTTCAAAAATATAAGTTCAGTGGGTCTAAGTTAAATGGGTTGATTCCCCACTGATTCGGATCCATCTTCGGGTCGAAAAATGATGAAAATCGGGTTTCTGGTGTACGGGTCGACCCCTGGGGTCGACCCCTGAAAAACTGGGGTCTGGAAGCTGAATGGGTTGACCCCTGGGGTCGACCCCAGCAATTTCTGAAGATGGGTCGACCCCTGGGGTCGACCCCCACCATTTCCTTCAGATGGGTCGACCCCTGGGGTCGACCCCTACATTCCTGTGCAATGGGTCGACCCCCATGCAGGGAGCTGGATGGGTCGACCCTTGGGGTCGACCCCCATGCAGGAATAGGAGGGGACGACCCCTGGGGTCGACCCTCGGGCCTGCAGGGTTGCCCATAAAACGGGTCGACCCCTGGGGTCGACCCCTGCAAGAACAGCAACGTGAGTTGCCACCGAAAACCACATGAACTCATCCAAATGGGGTCCAATTGAGTTGAAATCAAAACCACAAGATCTAGGAATATTAATAGACATTCTAAGGTCATAAAACTACAATTTTGAAACACGGATTGTTACAGAAATTGATTGAATCTCAACTTATATATGATAACTTCATGAAAACCCTAATTCCTGACCTACTTCTACTAAATCATGCAATTCTCTTAACATACACAACGGAATTTAGGGCTTTTGGTGTCAAAAGAAAGCTGACTCGATTATGAATCCAACCATATATAATATGCTGCATGAAGATCAGGATACATGACTCAAAATTAGCCCGTAATCAAGCTCTGACTTAAAGGAACACTATATGAATCATGTTCTAGGTATGCTCTAACAAAATTTCAAAATTCACAAGGCATGCTCAATGGAATTTGGGGCTTTCTACGTTAAATGAAAGATAATAACATGCTAATTATATCATGTAAGTTAATTAGAGTTTGGTTGTTAAATCCTACCTCAAATCGGAGAGAGAAAATTCAAACCCTAGGATGAAGAACACTTGGACAGCACCTTAGAAAACCCGTGATAACTCACTCCACACCTGATGAAAATTGGGGCTTTCAGTCCCAATGGATAGATTTCGACGAGATGCACAACTTGCTATACTCATGATCAAAATTTGGTTGAGAATTCCTACCTCAATCGATGGATCAAAGAAGGATGAAGGGAAGCCAACGGCCTGCTGACCCACCTCCACAAATCGAGCTAGACCTCCCCAGATCTGAAACTTCAGCGAACCCCACAGCAGCCAAATGAAAGAAGACTCGTAGGGCTTCATTTTGATAGCTCATAGAGCTTCTGGAGCCTTCGGAGTTGGGAGTATTCGCTGCTGCAAGCTACGTGTTTAGAAACGGCGCTGAAATCCTTGACTTGACCAAACTATGTCGGCAGCACGTTTTGGGGCTAGGTTTACCTCAAATTGATTGAGGGTAAATGTTCCTTACATTGTGGCCTTCCATTTGCCACTGATTTCAGTTCATTTGCTTGAGTATTCAGGTCGAATTTCGTGTTTTAATCTAAGGGTTAGGTATGGGTCAAAAGTGTACACTTTTGGGTTTAAACTCTAAATAGATCTTACCACGGATTTACAATGGCTTAATGCCAGAAGGAAAAGTTGTTATCTACCTCGACCTTAACATATTTACTATTTTTACAGATTTTTCTAAGGTAGTCAAATTTTCACTCATACTATTTCTAACGAATTAAATATTAATAAATCCAAAATTCAATTATTAATTCAATAAAATTCTATTCTCAATTAATAAAAGCTTAATAAGAAAATATTGGGCTCAATTAAATAATTTGGGATCTTACAATGGTTGACTTGAATATCTCTAATCAGTGCATTCTATGTTTGAACATAACGGTGCAAACTATGCTAAGCGTTTGATTAAAGGCCTTGTGTTTTTCTGACAGAGCTTCTCTCCGAGGAGGGGCACGTGATCCAAGGTAGATCGACCTCCTAATGAGTGCCACGTGGAAGGCTACAACGCTTAGATCGCGACACGTGGCTGAGAGCCTTCTGGAAGCTAATGGGCGGGTGTTCTTCATCCATACGCCCAGTGAGAGTATATAAGAAGACAGTGATCGATGCAGAACATAGAGGAGAAGAAGAATGAGGAGTGAGCCTAATTAAAAAAGGAGAGCCTGCACGATCCAATGAGAGAAAGAAGAAAAGAGAGCAGCAGAGAAGAAAAGAGAAGTTGTAGAAGAAAAGGAGAGAGAGAGAGAGTTCGTGAAGAAGAAGAAGATAAGCTTCATCAGAAGATCTGTCTTCACTGGAATCTGGATCAAATCCAATCCAGTCAGCTCCGTGCGAGCCACATCATGTTCTTATAGCTTGCAGCTTTTAGTTGCTGTGTGTCCTCGTCTTTTGTTTCCCTTTTCTCATTTGTCATTTACTCAAGCTGTTGGTCAGCGGTTGCAGAGGATTTGTTCCTCTGGTCGGCAAGCTGTAAGGCCCACCGAAGCTGTGTATCAGCGGATGGCAAGCTGTATTGCCCAACCGATGTAGGCAAGCTGTGAAGCCTAGCGTTCTTCAAGCTGTTTGACAGCAGAATCCACACTCAGGTTTGAGTGTGGGGTGGATGTAGGTCTGGAGAACCGAACCACCTAAAAAATCCTTTTATCCTTTATGGTTTGATTCGTTGATTGCTTTCCGCCAGATGCATACTAGGACCGTAATCCAACTGTGGTGATTGATTGAGTACGCATCTCTGATGCTTGACAGTTTGTCCATTGAATTTGTATTTCTCACTTCGTTTAAATCTTAAATTGATCAAAATTTCTAAAAAGATCCATTCACCCCCCTCTGGATCTATTTCTATCAGCTCACGCACCCCGTCAATTGGTATCAGAGCGGTTTCTTCACAAAAGGTCTAACAACCTGCAGATTTGTTCCTGGATTTAGGTTCGGTGCGTTGTTGGGTTGATCAGTGCCTCTCCCTTTGCTTTTGAATTGTCCTGCATTTGATTCTGTGATTTGATCTGAGGATGTCTTCGATTGTTGATTTTCCGAAGTATGAAGGTTTAGATTTTTATAACTGGCTCAATCAGTTCAGGGAACATGTGATGCAGATTAATCCTGATCTGTGGATAATTATTGCACACAGCCCTTATGAAGTTCCAAAGGATAGATCCTTATGGAAAGCTTCCGACAGACTGAAATTCTCCGAGAATCAGAGAGCCCTGAACCTAGTAAAAGGGGCGATAAATATTGATAAATTCTCTTGCATTGTCAATTGTTGCAGTGCCTTTGAAGTGCTCGACATGATAGCATCCAGCAGGAGCAGGGACGAAGTGAAATGCCTCATGGCTTCAGATGAAGATCTGGTTCAAGTTGAAGAAACGTCATCACAGGTAGACTCTGACATTGTCAATCTCTCTTTTGAAGATCTGGTAGACTTGAATGAACACCTGTTGATCAAGTATGATAGAGTAAAATCTGAGAAAAGGAAATTGAAGAGAGAGCTAGACACACTAAAATCTGAGAATAAGAATCTGAAAAACAATTCGACTGAAAATGTAGGTTCGTGTAATGAATGTGCATTCTTGAAGGAATTAATTGAAGATTTAGATTCTGATGACAATATGCAGAAAAATTTAATCACTTCATTGAAAGAAGAAAACAACTCCTTGCTGGCTCAGAAGAAAGAAAATGATAAATTTCATGATAAATTGATTGAAGAAAATAGCCACTTGAAGGAACAGAATAAAAAGTTGATGGTTCTGAATACGGTCCTTTCTGAAAAATGGCTAGCTTTTGAAAGAGGAAAATCAATCTTGGAGGAAAAAGAAGTGAACATAGAAATGAAGTTAACACAGGAAAATGAGACTCTGAAAAGTCTAAATGATAATTTGCAAAATCAAGTTATTTCCTGTGAAGACCACATTGTTTCCTTGCAAACTGAAATTGAAGATCTAAAGAATTCATTGTCAAAGTTTGTTAAGGGAAAAGATAATTTGAACAAGCTACTTGGAGATAATGTGAATTTTCAGAAGGAGGGACTCAGTTACAATCCTGTAATGAAGAAGGTTGATGGAAATAAATTGAAAACTGTTTTCGTTAGAAGTTCAGAACAAGAAAAACCTTCCACTTCATCTGTATTTCAGTTCATGGTCAAAAGAGGTGAAGAACATGTAAAAAACTTAAAAAATGAAAGAAATCAGAAAAAGGCTGGAAGTAAAATGAAAACCAAATTCTCACCCATTGCTGTTAAAGCTTCTTCTGAATGTGGTACACCTTATGATATTGTGCATGATACAAAGCAATTCTCAATCCAGTCACATGCATACATCAAGAATACTTCATGCCATTACTGTGGCATAACAGGTCATCATATGCATGAGTGTAGAATAATGGTTCAAGATGAATTGAATACTAAGATGGTTCATGAAAAACCCCATGCATTCAGGAGGAAGAAGAAAATCCAATGCTTCCAATGTGGGAAGCTGGGTCATGTTGCAGCTCACTGCTGGCATGCCCGGGGAGGAAAAAGAAGGTCAAAACCTGAGAATGTTCTTATGAACAAAACTGCTCCTTATAGAAAAATACCCGCATGTTTTGAATGTGGTAAAATTGGCCATCGAGCCTCTGAATGTTGGCATGCAAAAAGAGGTAACAATTCTCATGGCAGAACTGTCTCAACGAAAGTTCACCCACAAAGATTCAATGAATACCCTGTCAAGAAAAATTTGAACACTACTACTCACTGCTATTATTGTGGGAGAATAGGCCATATCATGAATAAATGCCATGATTTGGAACTTGATAACAGAAAAACTTGGAAACCTTGGAGTGCATCAGAGAGAAGTGTCACTTAACTAAGAAGACCCAAGAATTTTTGGGTCCCCAAATTTGTAAATTAATCTATCTTTGCAGGCGTGCCTTGAAGAAGGAAATAAAGGGAAAATGAAACCAAGGCACACAAAGGTTAGTTGAATTTAATTTCTTCTCTAGTTTACATCTGTATATTTTCAGTTACAACTCCCTGCATGATTTCTATCCCTCTTTTATAATCCATGCCATGTCATTAATTCATGTTATTAGGAGGGTGCAATCTTGTAATGAGTACTAGATGGTGATTCTCATGCTGAAATTAATCATGCCGAATGATTAGGATTTTTGCATGAAGTTTAACATAACATCATCATTTAGAGTAACACTTCTGTGAGCTTTAAGAAGAACAAAAATAATAATGTTTGATGGAAATCTCTACTCATCCAGAGGGGGTGCTGAGTCTTTCTAAGGCAGCTGGTCATTAGAGGTATACCCGTTTGAAAAAGAGAACGTGAGATTGGGTATCTCTTCTGCTGATTGAGCTAAAATGTTTGAATTGCTATGAGCTGCTATCTCTTCTAGTGGAGTGTCACTGGTATTGGTTCAGTAAGCTAGATGTTACCTGGTGGTTGTTTGAAATCTTGAGAGGCTGTACATTGCTCTAGTGAGAGTCTTTTTGTAGTGTCAGATGATTCTGAAAATACTGGTGCCGGGTCTGTCACTGGAGTAAGCTGAAGTCTGGTTGAGGAGATTGTCTAAAGGCTGGATGAAGATTTATTTTATGAGAGTAGTGCTGGTGGGTTGATGGCCGTCCAAGCTGTGCTCTTTGGAAATGCTCTCACCCTGCTCACGTATGGCATTCATCTTCACCACCTGTCATTGGTCTATATCTCCCATCACTCTCCACCTTCTAAATGTTTCTGATTGCTCAAGTCAGGGGGAGTAGTATATATATATAAATACTGTCACCCTTACCCTCTTCAATAAGTAAATGCCCACATCACTCTGAACTAAAAATATCTTGCTGATCTAAATTGAGATGTAATTTATCGTGTATGAACATTAAATCCTATCCGAATAGTTCTCACAAATAACTATGAATGATTTCTCAATGTTTTTGAAACAGTCCGAATTGGAAACATCTCTGTAAATGGTCTGTTATCTAAAAATCTTTAGTAATAAGCCAATCTGTTAGAAACCTAAGGCTTATATTCCTTCTTTTATGTCTTGTTAAAGAGATTCCTCTAATAAAACTGGGAATACGCCATAATATAAAATAATGAAAGAAATTTTTGGCAGAGCAATGGCATGACATTTGAGAAACTGACCATCTGTTTCAAAGAAATTTAGTGGTTATGTCATGATAACTAATGCTAACCTGTTCATCATATGAAGTACGAAAGTTATTTGCACTGAGTAACCAGGGTCTCTGGTGTTTGATAGACATGTCTCCTTGTGTAAAAAGGTGCAATTATACTGGAATACTCATCGGAAGTTTTTTTTTTAAAAAAAATTATAACAAAGAAAAGGGGGAGAGAAAGGAGTAATGGATTATATTCATGGTTGACCCATGGTTTTCTTCAGTTAATCTCTACAGACTTAAGAAAAATATAAAACTGGGTTCTTCAATCAGCTTTTGGCTAATGAAAAGGATCGTAAGATTAATGACCCTAATGACTGAGTTGTTTCCCTGAATAAGCTATTTGACCTTCATTGATTTCAATTCATAAAATATTTTGTAAAGAACTATTCTGTGAGATATAATCTCATATTCTGTAAATAGCTCCTCTACGAAGAAAGGCATTTTATTTTAAGAAAAGGGTATTTTGGGTATTATCTACTGAAGATTGGTAAAGTCGGTAGTATTCCCTTATATACGAAACCCTATCTTACTCTTTACCTTCTTACCCTTTCTTTCGAAGCCGAAGCGTCCTCCCGCTCCGTGGCTTCTTCTCGCGTGCACAACCTGCAACCTTCCACGTCTCCAATCTTTCTCTACCACCCTCTCGGCTTTCACATTTCCTCTTACCTCCATCGTTGCCGCTATGTCTACTTCGTCAGCTGTGAGCAAAGGGAAGAGGAAGGCAGTGAAGCAGCCGCAGCCGGAAGATGCTATGTCTACGGTGGCCGCTGCACAACCTCAAGGTTCGAAAAGACAGAAGAAAGTAGCTTCTACCGCGAGGAAGGAGATTCGTCTACAAAGTCCACAGAGGAACCTGTGCTGATGTTGGAAGCCGGAAAGATTATACCCCCTCGGTATATTAATTTTGCTGATCTAGAGATGGCCTCCGAGTTCCCTGAGGTATTTGAGCTGTTTGAATTCCAGCAATGGATGGAGTTCCTGAGCATTCATAGGGTGTATTGCCCTAGTCTGGTGGCAGAATTCTACAGCAACCTGAGGTACGATGCTGTTAATTTCACAATCTCTTCTCTGGTCAAAGGAAAAGTCATAGAGCTCTCTAGGCAGTCCCTTCATAGGACTCTGAGAATTCCCTTAGACGGAGAGATTGAAGGAGTATTCACGTTTAATCTACATGATGCTTTTGCCCTCATCACTGACTTACCCAGAAACTTTCATGATAAGCAGCAGACCAAGCTCGGTCATTATTACACCAACAAATTGTCTGATCCAAAGAGATTACTCCATCACATTCTCACCTCCATGATTACTCCACAAGTAGGAGGAAGGGGTAGACTGACAGATTCCCAAAGGTTTATTCTCTACTGCTTGCTGAAGAAAATCAGAATCTGTCTACCGCACGTGATGATTCAGTTAATGGGAACGTGTAAGGAATCAAGAAGACATTCTCCTTTTGCTGCTCAGTTGACTACAATCTTCAAAAAAGAAAACATTTCCCTGGATGGTAATGTTGTGTCCGCAATCCCCAAGATAAACATTTATAACATAAGTTTCATTAATACATTCATGAAGAGGAAAGGAGCCAAACGAACGAGTACTCCTGTCACAAAGGATACTCTTCTGAAAATGGATACAGAAACCCAGGCTGTGTCAGTACCTGAACAGCCTGCACAAGCTTCATCAGAAGTGACTCACATTCTTGAGTTGATTCAAAGTGAAAGTCAGACAGTTCCTTCTCCTTGGAAATCTGCTCAAGTACAAGCTAGTGGAAGTTTAGATGAGCAAGAACTACAACAGGACCCAACTGCAGCTACTGCACCCGAGGCATCTCAGATTCATGAAACAGTCGTATAGAATGTTCAAAATAAGGATATCATTCAGGAATTAGACCACAATATCCATGAGATATTTGATGATTTTGGTCAACAGTCACAGAAAAGACCAATCACTGACCAAGCAGAGCTGGCTCGGGAAGAGGCTCCAACAGAAGAACTAACTAGTGACAGAGAAAAGGAAGTCATTATAAAAGAAGAGGAAATGAGTAAATTGGTCGACGAAGTTATGAGGGAAGCTGCTGAAATGATTTATGAAGAAACAGCTGAATCTTTGGTCAATGAACAAGAAAATGATCAACAGGGACCTCAACCACCTGCGGAAGAAGCTCAACATGAGCAACCAACCGGTTTAGCTCTAGGGGCACCTGAAGAAGTATCACAAGACTATGGCATGGGACCTGCCCCTCACCATAGGATGTCTTTCACCCAGGCTCCAGAGTATGGTCCACACCTTGGGGAGCTAATCAGTCTTGGTATTCCACCTCCTCCACCATCTGAACATCATTATGAATACTTCACTGAGCTGCCAGATTCTAGTGCTTCTACTTCTAGTACACGTGGAACAAATGCTGAATCAAATCTAGCTCAGATGTTATCTAAGCTGACATAGATTGTTCTAAATCAGAATGACTTGATGAACAAACATTTCCTGTTCAGGACTGTTCAAATAGATAGACTAGAGAGCCGAATGAAGCATTTGAAAAAAGTAGTGGAACATCAAGGGATAGAATTTTTGACTGCTAAGCGAAGGACAGATGAGACTGTAAGAGAAATTCTAGAATCTCTTATGCATATCAGCACTCGAATAGGTGACATGGTTAGTAAAATTCAAGATACCCAAATCTCCATGCTCACCAATATGGGTCAAATTCTCAGCCATACATTTGATCTAAAAATTGAGTTTGAACTGATGAAGGGAACAGTAAGCACGATAGCACCTAGTCTGCCAGAAATCCTCAGAAAGTTTGAAGTTGTCCAGTCTGAGTTGCAAACTTTGTCAGAGACAATTTCACAAGTGCTCAATAATCGAGAGTCAGTTACCTTTCTAGTGGAACGGCTGGGGGACACCTTGCTGTTGGAACGCTAAAGGGTGATCTAGAGGGGGGTGAATAGATCAATCACCAGTTAAAAATTTACTGCAGCAGAATCAAATGCGGAATGAAAACTTCCACTAAACAGATAGTGGGCACAATGCGAAAACCACCCAGAACAGATGAAGAACCGTCCTAAACAACCATCTACTACGCAAAGATAGAAATATAGAATCTAAGCAAACCACAAAACAATCACACAATAGACAAAGGTTTTTAGGTGGTTCGGTCCTCCAGACCTACATCCACCCCACACTCAACTCGAGTGTGGCTTACTACTGACTCACAGCTTGAACCGCTGGGCCTCACAGCTTGCCTACAATCCGCTGAGCCTCACAGCTTGCTGTCCGAGGTATCCACCTCGCCTGCTGAGCCTCACAGCTTGCTGTCCAGAGGAATCCTCCTCTGCAAAACCTACTGGGCAATACAGCTTAGCCGTCCAGTGGAATCCACCACTGCAAGTGCTGCCACACAGCTTGAACACAAGAGTTTCGGAGGACAAAACAAAAGATAAACAAAATAAAAAAGGAAATGTATCCCTGCAGGGAATATCGCTCAAACAAGTGAGCAACCTCAGATCTGGTTTTGAACCAAAGATCTGAGGAACGAACTCCTTCTCTCTCTCTCTCTCTTCTTCTTCTCTTCACACTCTGCTCGAGCTCTCTATCTTTCACTTTTTCTCTTCTACTTCTTCTCTCTTTCTTTTCTTCTTCTTCTCTTTTCTCTGGATCGAACAGCTCTCTATTCTTTCTCTCTGCTTCTGCTCTTCTCCTTCTCTCCTTCTGCTTCGATCTCTTCATCTGTGGATGAAGGTTTCCTTTTATAAGCAGTCACAGCAGGAGCAGCACTGGGCGCGTGTCTTCCACATTTCCCGCCCAAGTGTTTTGGCCACGTGTCATCATGTCAGCCCTTCCAGCCTCGGATCACGTGCCCCTTCATTAAGCTTCACGAACAGAGCCTGTCAGACAGAGAATTATCAGTTTAATGTCGACAAATTGTATAGACTTCATTCGATGCATCAAGCAATGTGTAGACTTGATAATGCGAAGACAATGTATAGACTTTGCAGTGTGTGCAGTGATGCACAAGATGAAGTATGCACAATGGCTGTATGGACTTGGCGTTCTGAACAATGTACATACTTGCTGTGAAGAACAATGCCCAAATGCAGTGTATGGACTTAGCGTGAATGCAATGCAAACACAAGAGTGTATAGACTTGATGAATGCGATGCAGACACACAGAGTGTGTAGACTTGATGAACAATGCATTCTAGGCAAACCCTGTACAGACTTGAATGATGAAGCACACGATGCAATGTGAAGACTTTGAAGAACATATGCTGTATAGACTTCGAATCAATAGTTGCACGATGTACAGATATACTCGATGTACATACTTCCTATATGCTCAAGACTATGCACAACGAATGTATATACTTGCTGTAAGGGATGTGCAGACTTGATAAATGAACCAATGTATAGACTTAGACAGTCTTGCTAACATGCATGAACAAAAGGCATTGTATATACTTGGCCAATGCAACGATGTACAGACTTGCACAGCTCTAGCTACAGTGCAGTGTATGGACATGAAGAATGATGCATGTAACGGATGTATAGACTTTGCAATGTTCAACTGAGACAGAAGATGAGACGGACGGCTGTACAGACTTTCCACCAAGACGATGCATGAGACGCTAAACAGCCAAGGCTGTATAGACTTCTAAATGCAGACGAACGATGTATAGACTTGCCAAGGGAAAGACTGTACAGACTTGAGCAAAGCAAAGTAATTGAATGTATAGACTTCACGATGTGTAGACTTGCAAGTGCAACGTAGGTAAAATCACCAGTGTACAGACTTGCTAGTTGCAACGTAGGTAAAATATACCAATGTGTAGACTTGCATGAGATGGTGAATGAGACGATGAAGTCTGTACAGACTTTAACAGTGAGACACTGGACACTGTACATACTTGAAGACAATGCATGCTTCAATGTGAAGACTTCGCCTATGCATAAGACGCTAATTGAGATGGTCCAGTGTATATACTTATGATGTGCTGCAAGATGGCAGTGTACACACTTGGTGTCCACTTGAGACGCTCAGTGAGACGGTGAGTAATGTACATACTTTATGAACAATGCATGAATGTATAGACTTGTTCGATGAATGCATGAATAGGCCGGCTGTACAGACTTGCCAATGTTCAAGTCCAATGTATAGACTTGACATGTCTGCCCCAAAAGCGATGTATGAGCTTACGCAGTTAAAGGATGTATAGACTTATGTTCTAAACGATCACAAACACAACACAAGATAATGTATAGACATTGAGTGTGTAGACTTGTGTGTGTGCAGTGTGTAGACCTGTGTGTGTGTGCATTGTGTAGACTTGATGCACTGACTGTACACACTTCAGAAAGCGTGATGTATAGACATGCAAATCTGGGGGGTCGACCCATCTAAGTGCACTGATGCAATGTATGCACAAAGCAGATATTGAACTGAAGCTAACTGACAGAATGCAATGCATCTATACTGACTCACTGTGTTGCTATCATCAAAACAACATAGCATATGCTTGTGCCTAAAAGGCACAACATTCTCTCCCTTTTTAAGGATGGCAACAAAGTGACAGTGAGTCATATATTCTCCCCCTTTGACATGATCAAAAAGAAAGAAACACATGAGTGCAACATGCAGAATATATGCTCAAATATTCTCCCCCTGAAGTACTGACTTGATGGGAATCGACACCGAGCCTGTACTTTTTCTTTTGCATTTATGTCCTTTTAGTTTGTGTATATATCCTTGGGAAAGTATGTACGCAACTGTAAGGCTTTATAAGCCAAGGAGTCATTCCCATGGATTGTGTGGGTTTTTATGTAATTATGCCATAGGACCAGCAAGGGGGCCCTCAGCCCTCTCCCATTGGTCCATGTCACCTTGTGGGGCTGGTCAACCTTCCAAGGTGGACATCTAGAAGGGTGGGCTGGTCATTTGGACACATGGTAGACAAGTGGCTCATTTTGTCCAAGGTAGGCCACCTACCATTTCAACCTTCCATTCAACCCCCCCTCTAGTCAATAGGCCGCCCCCCCTTGCATATTATATTCATTTTTTTGAAGATCCAAGGGTTCATTTTTTTGTGTTTGTGGCATGCAATCCCAGCCCTTCAATCCCCACCCCTAGATCCAAGGGTTCACATTGCATTTGATGTGAATCATATAAAAGATTGTATTTTCATATGAATGTTAGTGAAAATTCAGAAATTTTGTTGAATGCCAAGAAGGCTCTTGCGCCCCCAGCCCTCTCCCCCTGGTTTCCTCTCCTCAAACCTCCAGTTCTAGAGTGTATCAATCTTCTATCTCCCCCTCTCCACCTCTGATCTTCATCGGTGCCGCCGCCGCCGCCGTTCGTGCCGCCTTCGAGCCGCCGCGAATCCGTCTTCGGTTTTCTGTCCTGCTGGACAGAGGTGTCTTCCCGAAATTCCTGATACCAGCCACGACCTCTTCGTGATTTGTAATTTTTATGGTGTGTTCCTATCTTCCATCCCATCATCCACAAAAACATTCAGGTCTAAAATCCTTCGTTTGATATTTTTGCAATTTCGGTCTTCAATCACTCCCAGATCTGTCCTGTCTATGTCTACAGTGACAGCAGCTCTGAGTTTCCCATCTCCGACATTCTTTTTGATGTTTGTTGGGGCTCCCCATTTTACTGGGTGTTCTGTCCATCATCCCCTACATCCACCATTTTTCTTGATTTTTGATCCGCCCTCTATCCATTTTTCAAAATTCGTGTTCTATCTATGCTACAGTGTTTTCAGCTAATTCCCAGATCCGACCACCTTCCAGTTCCAAAATCAGAACAAATCATAGCCACCTCCAAACCTTTCATACAAACTATGTCCGTTTTCCTAGCTTGATTTCCTACAACTTTTCTGAAGACCACCACTTCAGATTCGGACGTTCACATATCGGTCAAAGGCAGTTCTCAGATAAGTTCTCTGTAGATCTGAGAATCCGGTCACTGTACAACAATAATTCAAAAATTCATTAAAGCCAAGATCCGTGTAGATCCAGACCAGATCGCCATGCCTAAATTGAAGGATTTGAAGTTAGCTTTCCAAAGGCGCCAGTTTCGTGTCGATCCGACATCGAGGCTGATCGCCGCGTCCGTTCTCGCCGGGACTCGCGCTGAAACCCAGAAGCTGCAGATCCGTGGCCGGTTGTTCCGACCGGTGGCGATCGGAGCCGCCCGGCCTCCGGCCGGTGAACCAGCGCGCCTCCACTCTAGGGAGTGCCCTTCCAGGCATCCTCCACTACAGCGGTGCCATCGGGTCCCACACAGCCCCTCCGGACAGCACATGGGCCCCACCGTCACTAGTTCGGGTGTTGCCGAATCAACGCGAGAAGCCGCCCGTCAACCCGAATTCGGTCCTCCCGGACCCCATTGTGTAGCCCTTTACCTCCCTGCGTGGAGTGGGCAGCGACGTGTATTGCTGTAATATTGTGTATTATTGTTCCGGGAGTACGAGTTTCGGCCGGGTCCGTCTTCCCCACGCCGAGCGCGTGGAGGTATCGTTCTCGCTCCCTACACTCGGCATTTGCTTATTTTCATATATACTTATTTATGCCACTGCTAGAGAGCATGTTCTAGGATCATAGCTCGCTTTATATTTATATCACCGCTGCTGCGAGAGAGAGCGTTACTGTCCCGTGACCCGATCCGGGCACGAAAGTGTGAATTGACCACCCTAGCTCTAGCCGGTTTCTCAACCGTACACGTCCGACGCTTCCCTCGTTAAGAGACGATCGCGAGCTTGTCGTGTCCATGTCTCGTCCCGCATCATGACTCCCCCTGAATTATGGCTCCCCCTTTGAGAAGGAATATGGACCGATGAAACAAATGATCAAAGGTAGGGAAGGAACATGAAGATAATAAGGGGTCATTACACAACAGCTGAAGCAGTGGTTCAGAAAAATGAGTATGATTATAAACGACTGTTAAAGTATAAGATTCAGCAATATACAGTCTTGAAAGAATTCAGGTTTAACAGTGATAAAAATAGAGTAAAGCAGCTGACCACTGAAAAAGAGTTTTAGACTCCATTTATAGCAATGAATCTAAGGCACATGTTTTTAATAGAGAAGTCAGAAATAATACCCTTTGTGATTAAACATGGAAGTTCAAGAAAGGCAACTTGAATATGTATTGAGAAAAATAATTTTCACTCAATGACTTTTGATTTCAAAGGGTTACAGCAGTTTATTTTTCACTTTTTAATTTTCAGAAACTGAGCTAAGTGAATAGACCAGTGGCATTTATGCTTTTGACATTAGGTGTACACCTTGATCAGAGGCAGGTACCCCCAGTTACTAGGCATAAACTACTAGATCTATTTCAGATCAAGACCTACAAGGAATAATTTTTACCTTTGACATTAAGGGCACACCTTGATCAGAGGCCAGTACCCCCAGTTACTTGGTGAAAAACTTCCCCTATAGATTTGACCCTATGAACAGAGGTAATCTGAAGCACTTCATGACTTATGAATTCTCCTGCTTCATTGGAGGAGATCACAGTTTCTCAGTGCAATTCAGCCATTGCTCTATCACTATATTCAGCTCTTTACATTGATGATCTTATTTACTGCTGCCCTTATTTCTTTTAGAGTGATTGTTTAAAAATCAGTACACACTCTCATTTACCTTTTCTAGTCATTTCCAGTCTAACACTTTCAGGCATTAAAAAAAACTTATTCTATTTTAACCACGAGACAAAGATTAAGAGCTATAAAAGTTTTCTTTTATCTCAATTCCTGAAGTGCAGACAGTAAACTCTTCAATTTATAAAAGTTAAACCTTCAGTTCCTTTCAATTTGTACGTGTGATTCTTATAAGTGAACAATTGTAATAATCATAGCTCAATGTATAAACCGAAGCAATACTGTTGTTCAGTGAAGGTTAGGGAAATGATGGCAATTGATAAACAGTGATAGCAATAGGCAATAAGGTCCAATGGCATCTGATGTTAAAGAATGTGAATGAATTGAATGGGGACAATGAGAAGTGATAATATTCCAAGAATTGAACAGAACTCTCAGCTCCTCCTGACACCAAGATGCAAAAGATATGATATGCAATACACTATTCTACATGCAGACTATGCAACAAATATGATAATGATGACCAAGCGACAGCATACAAGCTCCCCCTGTCTATATGCATGAAATGTATTGAAAACACATCACATGATATCAAAATTTGCATTCGGATATGATTCATACAAATTAGACAGAAGAGAATTACCATTAGCATGATTGTTCAATTCATATTTCAGAAGCTTCAGTTTAGCACCAACAAATCAACATGTATGCATATGCAATTTCAGACAATCATCTATATGCAAATCATGTATGAGGAGATTTCAGAAAATCCAAACCTGACAATGATGATATGCAATCATTTCAAGTTTATGCACCCAAGTCATGAACATTTTTATCCTTTTCAGATTTTTCAACATATGATGATATGTATTACACGACATGCAGACTACAACAATAAGCAAATGATAGTCATGCAAATGATATATGCAAATATTAGACACATGCATTGACTATGAACATGGTTGTGTAGTGCATCTAGCATCTTATGTATACATGCAATAACTGGCAAGAGAATAGCATTGAATTTGAGCAGAATTAAATTCACTAGCTGAGTCTGGAGTACAGACAGATCAGCTAGACAAGAATAGAATATCAGACATCAAACAATCAAATCAACATGACTTTCTCAATTGAGTTCTGAGGATAAATCACTTACCTGCTTTACCAGATTGATTTATTTTTACCCTTGGTGTTGCATCAGATTTTTGACAAGGCCTCCAATTTCTTTTAGCTCTTAGGATTTTGGCCTTGTCTCTTGTCATATGCGTGAAGTAGCTTTTTCTGTTTCATCAGTTTGTTCCCGGCTACCAGACATACCTGCAAACACACTTAGGGAGCAGGTTTTGGAACCCAAGATATTTTGGGCCCCAAGACAGAACCAGACACTTGAGAGTGAAAACATGACAACAGCTGTTTAGGGATCCACATTTGTGTAAAGGTGGAAGGTTTGGTGGATTCTACAGCTTGAGAGTTCTTTTTGTTATTTTTCTTTTTCTCAGCACCAACAGGTTTAGTTTTCTTTTTCTGGTGCTTTGATGGTTGTTGTGTAGTCCTGGCATTCATTTTATTAAAAATATTTTTGTTTTTCTGCCAGTGCCTTGGCCAATGAATGTACTGGAAGTTGTGGCCCAAATTGGTCCTAGGCTGACCAAAAAACCTTTGGTGACTAGGACTCCATGTCCTAAAATGACTATCCCATCTCCTAGCTGGCTGAGGTCTATAGGGCTGATACCAAATGGGGAAATTCTGATACCTAGACCTCATGTATCCAGGGTTCTTCCCAAACCTATTAAGTGGTTGAGGATGAATGTTATGATAGACTTGGGCTCTAGGGAAATAGGGATGAGCAAATGGGTTCCTAGCTGCACTTGGTCTCCCTGCCACCTTTGACCCTCTAGGTTTCTGAACTGACTTATATTGGGTCTTTTTCTGAGCAGTTGATGGTGATGGAGACTTAGCAGCCTTAGGCTGGGGTTTTGATGTGCTAGCTGGCTGACCCCTAGCCTTGGACTTATCCTTGGAAGAAGAGCATGCAGCTCTAGGCTCTACAACTTTCTGCTTTCCCTTGTCCTTAGCACTGGACACTTTTGATTTAACATTATTGAAGGCAAATTTTTCATTGACCATTTTTATGAGTGGTCCTCTATTCTTTTCTCCCACACATGAAATAGTTTTCAATTCAAAGCTCTTTTTAGCTGAGGGATTAAAGCTGAGACCCTCCTTTCTGAAATTAACTTTTGACCCTAGCAAGGCATTTAGATTTTATGTTCCTTGGGTCATGCTTTCAATGATTTTCATTTTGTCAGAATTTTCATTTTCAGTTTTTCAATAGTTCTCTTCAATTCAACATTCACTGACAAGATAGCTTCATATTTTTCATTTGAAGTCTTTATTTCTTTTTCAGACTTCTGAATTTTTAATTTTAATTCATCAACAACATTTTTCAGTAATTCTTTTTCTTTCCTACATTCAATCACAACATGCTTTAATTCATCAAAATCAGAACATGTATTTTTCAATTTGTCATTCTCTGATTGTAAGCATGCAACCTTATCAGAAAGAGTTTTATCATTAACCATAGAATTCATTTTATTTTTCAAGAGTCTGTTTTCCTTCCTTATATCATTAGCTTTATCTAACATATCTCCATAAGCATCTGCCCAATCAGAAATAGTGTAATGTTCGAAAAGGGATGATACCGGATCAGACTCATCTTCTTCATCTCCATTTCTGGCCATCAAGCAGATGTCCTTTTCTGATTTTCCACTATCTGAGGAAGTGCTCAGCGTGCCTTCTTCCTCATCACTCCATGTACTGACCATGGCCTTTCCCTTTGGCGCCTTCTTCCATGGTCTTCCTTTCATTTTCTGTAACTCTGGACAATCAGCCTTCATATGACCTGTCTTCCTGCAATGATAACAAGCATTAACATCAGATTTTTCAGCAGGGTTAAATTTATACCTGTTTTGCTTCCTACTGTGATATTTTATGTAGAGATTCTTCCCTTCTCTTTTAAGAAATCTACTGAACTCTTTTGTGATCATAACTATTTCATCCTTTTCAAGATCTGATCCAGATGAACTCCGATCACTGGATGATCTAATGCTGCTGGACTATTTTGAGCAGCTATGCTTGGCCTTCAGAGCAATAGGCTTCCTGTTTTCGAGCTCTCCAGCTTGTAGTAAATTCATCTCGTACGCCATCAAGGAACCTATCAGCTCATTGGGTTTCATCTTTTGTAGATCTTTTGACTCCTCAACCACAGTTGCTTTGGTATGCCATATAGGAGTCAACGATCGAAGGATCTTCCTTACAACTTCATGATCAGTATAACTCTTTCCCAGATTTCTTAGACCATTTGTGATGATGGTCAGACGAGCATACATTTCGGTCACTGTCTCACCAGGCTTCATCCGAAATGCTTCATACTTTGACACTAGTATATTTGCCCTTGTCTCTCTCACTTCAGATGTTCCCTCATAGATAACTTCGAGGGTATCCCACATCTCCTTCGCTGTCTTGCAGGATGACACTCTGTCAAATTCAGTGGGATGGAGTGCACACTGAATGGCGTTGATAGCGCTCCAATTCAGAGTAGATTTCCGGACTTCTTCTCTGGTCCATAATTCCTCATTCTCATGTAGCTCATAAGGACCTTTGCTCACAATTTTCCATACCTCATAATCTTTGTCTCTGAGGAAGACCTGCATCCGGTTCTTCCAATATGGGAAGTTGGAACCATCGAAGAATGGTGGCTTCGTAGTGGACTGACCCTCTGCTGTTAGCCCTCTAGCATCCATGGCCGATCCTCTTTAGAATGTTAGTCCTGCACAAAGAGTTAGGCTCTGATACCAATTGTTGGAACGCTAAAGGGTGATCTAAAGGGGGGTGAATAGATCAATCACCCGTTAAAAATTTACTGTAGTAGAATCAAATGCGGAATGAAAACTTCTACTAAACAGATAGTGGGCACAATGCGAAAACCACCCAGAACAGATGAAGAACTGTCCTAAGCAACCATCTACTGCGCAAAGAAAGAAATATAGAATCTAAGCAAACCATAAAACAATCATACAGTAGACAAAGGTTTTTAGGTGGTTCGGTCCTCCAGACCTACATCCACCCCACACTCAACCCGAGTGTGGCTTACTGCTGACTCACAGCTTGAACCGCTGGGCCTCATAGCTTGCCTACAATCCGCTGAGCCTCACAGCTTGCTGTCCGAGGTATCCATCTCGCCTGCTGAGCCTCACAGCTTGCTGTCCAGAGGAATCCTCCTCTGCAAAACCCGCTGGGCAATACAGCTTAGCCGTCCAGTGGAATCCACCACTGCAAGTGCTGCCACACTGCTTGAACACAAGAGTTTCGGAAGACAAAACAAAAGACAAACAAAATAAAAAAGGAAATGTATCCTTGCAGGGAATATCGCTCAAACAAGTGAGCAACCTCAGATCTGGTTTTGAACCAAAGATCTGAGGAACGATCTCCTTCTCTCTCTCTCTCTCTTCTTCTTCTCTTCACACTCTGCTCGAGCTCTCTATCTTTCACTTTTTCTCTTCTGCCTCTTCTCTCTTTCTTTTCTTCTTCTTCTCTTTTCTATGGATCAAACAGCTCTCTATTCTTTCTCTCTGCTTCTGCTCTTCTCCTTCTCTCCTTCTGCTTCGATCTCTTCATCTGTGGACGAAGGTTTCCTTTTATAAGCAGTCACAGCAGGAGCAGCATTGGGCGCGTGTCTTCCACATTTCCCGCCCAAGTGTTTTGGCCACGTGTCATCCTGTCAGCCCTTCCAGCCTCGGATCACGTGCCCCTTCATTAAGCTTTACGAACAGAGCCTGTCAGACAGAGAATTATCAGTTTAATGCCGACACATTGTATAGACTTCGTTCGATGCATCAAGCAATGTGTAGACTTGATAATGCGAAGACAATGTATAGACTTTGCAGTGTGTGCAGTGATGCACAAGATGAAGTATGCACAATGGCTGTATGGACTTGGCGTTCTGAACAATGTACATACTTGCTGTGAAGAACAATGCCCAAATGCAGTGTATGGACTTAGCGTGAATGCAATGCAAACACAAGAGTGTATAGACTTGATGAATGCGATGCAGACACACAGAGTGTGTAGACTTGATGAACAATGCATTCTAGACAAACCCTGTACAGACTTGAATGATGAAGCACACGATGCAATGTGAAGACTTTGAAGAACATATGCTGTATAGACTTCGAATCAATAGTTGCACGATGTACAGACATACTCGATGTACATACTTTCTATATGCTCAAGACTATGCACAACGAATGTATATACTTGCTGTAAGGGATGTGCAGACTTGATAAATAAACCAATGTATAGACTTAGACAGTCTTGCTAACATGCATGAACAAAAGGCATTGTATATACTTGGCCAATGCAACGATGTACAGACTTGCACAGCTCTAACTACAGTGCAGTGTATGGACATGAAGAATGATGCATGTAACGGATGTATAGACTTTGCAATGTTCAACTGAGACAGAAGATGAGACGGACGGCTGTACAGACTTTCCACCAAGACGATGCATGAGACGCTAAACAGCCAAGGCTGTATAGACTTCTAAATGCAGACGAACGATGTATAGACTTGCCAAGGGAAAGACTGTACAGACTTGAGCAAAGCAAAGTAATTGAATGTATAGACTTCACGATGTGTAGACTTGCTGATAAGTGTATAGTTTTACATGTTAATTAATATTATAACACACTTTTATGAGTTTTAATATATATCACTATGTATTTATCACACTTAATATCAGTTTTAGATCAAAATATTTAAATGCCTGATTTAATTAAATTTTCATTCTATCAAAAGATGAGCCGAAGCCCATTCACACCGATCAAAGCCCAATCTCAATTTAAAGATTTTCTATAATAGTTATATAGCTATCTAGCTATTTAATTTATGTATATTTATATTTATGTTTATATATCTATCTATCTATTTATAAATCTAATAAAAAAAGAAAATAAAAAAATATAGATTTTAATAGATATTTACAAATATACACATATTTACTTGTAATACATATATAGATAAATATATATATATTAAGTGTGATATAGATATCACGTGATATGCATATGTGTAACATTACATGGCTTCACAATTATATGTAGCGTTGCATGGTTTCTACTTTGATAGAAATGGTCAACGTGGTTGGGCTTCACCGTGAATGTGCAACATGCTTCACGAATGGGCACGGTCGCACATGCAAGGAAGCCTTCTCATGCAAGGCTTCAACGGTCAGCACAGCAAGGCAGGCTTCACGCAATGGGCACGATCGACAAGGCCAATTGGCGTGGGCGGTTGGCGAAGTTAGCAGCGGCTTCATGCGAGGTCAACACGGGCGCACCGCGATGGAGGAGGTGGTCAGCGTAGTTGGCTAGCTGTTAACGGGGTTCACACGGCCAAACGCGCACTGCGGCTCACGCGGAAGCAGCTGACGCTGGCATGGTCAAATAGGTGGCTACGCGGCTTCAACTTTGGCGGCTCCTCCCAAAGCCCATTCACATAGTGAGAAGAGGGAGAGAAAAGACAATGAAAGTTATAAAAGGGGTGAGATGGGGTTGAAGAAAAGAGAAAGCTTTGTAATGCATTTTAGTTCTACACAATGTTCTTGTGAGAGTTTGTGAGTTCTTAAGAGTTTAAATTACGTTTTTGAAGAAGAAGAGGAGAGAGAGGGGCAGGAGGCTCCTTCAGATTCTAATTTCTTTCACTTTGTTATTCATTTTAAATTATTAAAAATTTTGACTTTTGTAAGTTTAAGTCATTGTTAGTGCAAATTTTAAGATTTTTGTCATATCTTAGTCATTTACATACTTTTATGATTGTTATTTCAATTTCTTGTCTTCTTCAAAGTTGTTCATATTTTAATTCTCTACATTTTCTCTTTCTACCATTTTCTCTAATTCCTCTCCGTTTTTAAGTTATTGCATATTTTTCTAAGTTCTATCATGGTCAGTTACTATTCATCTGAGTTGATACCTTCTGCCATTTCTCCATTTTGAAGTCCTTCCAATCCTCTTTTCATTTTGAGTTCTTCATAAACGTTGTTTCTCTCTTGTAGATCTAACTTTTCTTCTTCTACCACTTCTTCTAATTCTTCACCGTTTTTGTGTTATTTTAATTTTCCCACAGTTCTATCTTTTACGTGTTTACTGTTCATCCGCGCCGATAGGTTTCGTGTTTCCCCAGTTTTCACCTCCTTTCTCTCATTTTCAATCTCTGCACTCTTCATAAAAGTTTTTCCTAACCCTCCGATCTTCAACACTATCTTCTGTCACTTCTTCTAATTTTATCTGTTTTAAAAGTTATTTCTCTTCCTAGTTCACCTTAGTTTCATTATAATTGTCTATTTGTTCTTCTATCGATTCCATCCTTCTAAATTGCATCCCAATCTTTCTAAGGTGGTTTAAATTCAATTTTCATGATTTTTAAATCTTAAAAAAACTCAAGATTTTCAACTTTCAAATCTACTTCTCCCTGTGGATTCAACTCGGTCTCATCACTTAACTATTCTATTTATTTAATTTATGGGCCGGATATTTTAATTTGATAGTGGGGCGTATTAACGACGTGCGTTTTCCCGCCATCACTTGCAAGTGCAACGTAGGTAAAATCACCAGTGTACAGACTTGCTAGTTGCAACGTAGGTAAAATATACCAATGTATAGACTTGCATGAGACGGTGAATGAGACGATGAAGTCTGTACAGACTTTAACAATGAGACACTGGACGCTGTACATACTTGAAGACAATGCATGCTTCAATGTGAAGACTTCGCCTATGCATAAGATGCTAATTGATACGGTCCAGTGTATATACTTATGATGTGCTGCAAGATGGCAGTGTACACACTTGGTGTCCACTTGAGACGCTCAGTGAGACGGTGAGCAATGTACAGACTTTATGAACAATGCATGAATGTATAGACTTGTTCGATGAATGCATGAACAGGCCGGCTGTACAGACTTACCAATGTTCAAGTCCAATGTATAGACTTGCCATGTCTGCCCCAAAAGCGATGTATGAGCTTACGCAGTTAAAGGATGTATAGACTTATGTTCTAAACGATCACAAACACAACACAAGATAATGTATAGACATTGAGTGTGTAGACTTGTGTGTGTGCAGTGTGTAGACCTGTGTGTGTGTGCATTGTGTAGACTTGATGCACTGACTGTACACACTTCAGAAAGCGCGATGTATAGACATGCGAATCTGGGGGGTCGACCCATCTAAGTGCACTGATGCAATGTATGCACAAAGCAGATATTGAACTGAAGCTAACTGACAGAATGCAATACATCTATACTGACTCATTGTGTTGCTATTATCAAAATAACATAGCATATGCTTGTGCCTAAAAGGCACAACACTTGCATCGCAAACTTGATAGACTAGCCGATTCCATTAAAGATTTTCATACCTCCTTAATGAACAGATTTCCTACCTCTGCCTCCAGTTCATCATATTCTGCAAGAGACAGGGGGAGCTACCGAGGTCACTAGTATATCCAAATTCCCCATTTTTGATAATGACAAAGGGGGAGAAGAAGCCATCATCATGTATGAAGAAGACCTCATGGACTTTTGTTGAGTACATGAGCAAGACCACATTTCTTTTACTGTTGAGTGAAATGGCAAAGCGAGGGATTCAAATCTTTGTGAAAAGAGATGTACATTCAAACACTAATGTTTGTTCTCGTAATACTCACAGAAGCATTACTCTTACATATTACACTTGCATTTTGTGTGCTTATACAGCTGTTTGAAAGACGAGTATTGATGATGGGGACATCACCGAGGATTCCCTTTGGCTCGACACCTCTCTCCCTTCCGGAGACAGGTAGTGTGTGACTGCACGACTTGATGGGCCCACGGCGACACATGAGCTTATTACTGAGGACATATTGATGTATTTTCTCCTTTCTTGAGTCATTTTGATGTACTTGTCCTTATTTTGAGTCATGTCCCTAGGTCATGACGTTATTTATCTATGTTTGTTAGGCTAGGGGGTCATATGGGCCCAATTAGATGGGCCTGGCCCATGGGCGCCCTCTTCCTTCCCACACCCCCTTGCTTATTTGTTTTTAGCATATTCTCCAGGGACTTTTTGTAAATGTTGGGATCCCTATATATAGGACCCCAACCCCCCCTTGAGATGGTTAATAAAGTATTGAATATTTGAGCATAAGTGCCCCCCTCTCTCTCTCTCTAGCTCTCTCATTCTCTCTCTCTCTCTCTCTAGGGGGTGAACCCCTCTCTCTCTTCCCCCTTCTCTCTCTCTCTCCCTTGGGCGAACCTGCCCTTTCACCTTCCCCCTTCCCCTGCCACCTCACCTGCCACCTCACCCTCCAACCCTTCACCTCCCCAAGAGCCTTAACTCCCATCAATACCTCCACTTCCCCAAGCAACTCTTCCCATTCCCCATACACCTTCTCCACCTCCAAGGCACCCATCCCTCTTCCCCAAGCAGCCCTTCCACTCCCCCACACACTCATTCATATCCCCAAGCATTCAAACCCCCACCCCCACTACCATTTGCGCAACCCCCTCCATCCACTCACCCCCCTCCTCTTACCGTGGCCGACCACTCCCTCCCCCCATCTCCTAGCTTCGGCCCCCACTCCCCTCCACCCTCCTGCACCTCCATACCACCTGCTCCGCCCCTTTCATCACCCCCACACATCCCTCCCCCATCTGCAATCACCTCCACCCTTCCCTCCATTACCAAACTCCAATCCCCCTTAACCTAACCCCACCGCCATCCCATTCATTCTGTCACATCTGCAGGTGGCAGAAGAAGACCCGTCTTGCAGAAGCTCCCCCGAGGTCATCCAGTGACATCTGAGAGGGTACCTTACCTTTCTGGAAAGGTCGTCCAGTCCACTACGCAGGCGAGAAAGAATCGTACCATTCCGAGTCCGGAGCTCCCCGGGAGAGCCATTCTCCCTCGACTGCACCAAGCTCCATCTGCAGAGCACCAGAGTTCGACCAGAAGCTGAACCATGATTCACAGTGAAGGAATCTGACTGAAGTTCCTTCTTAAAAGTTCTTTCTCCCCCTGTCCCCGACCAGGAGAAAGAAGCAGAGCTACATTCGGCGACCGGGAGCCAAAGTTCTGATTTTTCCCCTCCAGTCGTGCGGGACTGCCTTCTCCAGTCTTCTGCGACCAGAACTCACTCATCGGTGTCCCCCAGGACACCCTGACCTCCGACGGCCTCCCCACCAGTTTTTCTGCAAAGAGGGTTCATCCAGGGTTCCATAAATTCTGACGGTTTAAGATTCGGAGCTCGAGAGCCCATGGTACAACCTCTGCATCCTACTGCATCAGATCTGAAGCTATCAACCCCAGATTCCTTCGTCCTGTTCGCGCCTCTGCCGTGGCCAGCGACGACGTTAGAAGAATTCAGTAAAATTCAGAGGGGTCCCAGCTTCTGTCACGAAGAATTCCCTCCTGGTCTCGTCACCGGAAGAATTCCGGAGTAAGAACTACGACTGCAACAGCGGCGGCCTATCCCCTCTCACAGCAAGCGAGCAGATCCTACGTCGGCTTCCTCTCCTACAACCTCGGCGAGTTTCCCCCTCCCGCCTGGCCGGCTTAGCGCCCCTCCCTGCGTGGAGGTAGTGTTTGGATGTAAGCTTGATTTCCCCACCCTTAGTCTAACCCTCCTGCATGAGGAGTAGTGTTTGTATTAAGCAGCTCAAGCTACATCGGCGCAGTGTGCGGGATCCACACTTCCCCGCTCGCCCACGTCTCCGAACGGGGTTGGTTTCTTCAAACCAACCAGGTGAGCTCTCAACTTTGCTCCATTACTATTTAGTGTCTGTTTATTTAATATCCGTAGACGTAGCTCCGTTGTGCATGCGAGCGAGTGCCCGATCTCGGAACCACCATCTTAGTGTGGTCACCGTGGCTAAAGTGAGAGAGTGGGACCTAGTGCCCCAATTGGCACCGGCCAGCCCCATAAGCGTGGGCTACGTACCCTCGGGAGGGCAACCCTAGCCCAGCTGGCACTCTACCAGCAAGGGTCTTGATCCATCACCTCCCCCTAGCATCATTTAGTCACCCCGGGCTCGCTTGTGTGCGACGGCGATTTGGCCCCGATTTATCAACTTAATTGCTATGTGGTTGTGAATGCGGAATAGGTCCTAAGTTTACATTTGCTTGCTGCATACCCCGTAGTGGTTTCACATCAATTGAATAAATCCTTTTTGTTGGTATTGGCTTAATTATACATGACTCATAGTTGTCATAATCAAAAAGGGGGAGATTGTTGGAACCCTAGTTTTGATAATGACAACTATGAATCATGTTTAGATTAAAATGGTTAAATCCTTTTATTTTGTCTTCATGTCTTGCTCACTTGCTGCAAGTCATTTCACGCTTAAGCACTTGTCTCCGTGCATAACATGTCCTTGCTTCTCACCTCTCAAGGTCGGTGCAAGCACTAGTCGGTGCAATCGTCGTCTGGTATGGACCGTTATATCTTGTCTCTTCATCTCAGTGCAAATATGCCTTGGTGCAAGCGGTGTCTTGTACTTCTCTTTATCAATTCGCTGCAAGTCTCTGTCTCACTCACAAACACTGTAGCCCCGTTTCCATCTCGGTGCATTACGTGTCTAGACATAAATTGGCTCAGTGCATTTCATTGTATTTCATTGCAGCATACACTTTTAGGTTCGTGCATATCTTGTTTGTGCATCTTTATGCGTCTCGCCTTTCAGACTCGGTGCAAGGTCTGTCTTGCATCCGTTTTTTGTTCGTATGATTCTTCTCTTTCATCTCGGTGCAATTCTCGTAAATCCAACTCGGTGCATCAACTGTGTTACACAGTTGTTTTAAGAGTCCATGCATATCTTTGATCCTTTCTTTTGACTCGGTACAAAGTCTTCTTCTTGTGCCTCTTGGACCCATGTCTGTGCATATGGTGTCAAGCTATTGTGTAAGTCAATACAATGGTTGACTTGAATATCTCTACTCAGTGCATTCTATGTTTGAACATAACGGTGTAAACTATGCTAAGCGTTTGATTAAAGGCCTTGTGTTTTTCTAACAGAGCTTCTCTCCGAGGAGGGGCACGTGATCCAAGGCAGATCGACCTTCTAATGAGTGCCACATGGAAGGCTACAATGCTTAGATCGCGACACGTGGCTGAGAGCCTTCTGGAAGCTAATGGGCGGGAGTTCTTCATCCACACGCCCAGTGAGAGTATATAAGAAGACAGTGATCGATGCAGAACATAGAGGAGAAGAAGAATGAGGAGTGAGCCTAATTAAAAAAGGAGAGTCTGCACGATCCAGTGAGAAAAAGAAGAAAAGAGAGCAGCAGAGAAGAAAAGAGAAGTTGCAGAAGAAAAGGAGAGAGAGAAAGAGTTCGTGAAGAAGAAGAGGAGAAGCTTCATCAGAAGATCTGTCTTCACTGGAATCTGGATCAAATCCAATCCAGTCAGCTCCGTGCGAGCCACATCATGTTCTTATAGCTTGCAGCTTTCAGTTGCTGTGTGTCCTCATCTTTTGTTTCCCTTTTCTCATTTGTCATTTACTCAAGCTGTTGGTCAGCGGTTGTAGAGGATTTGTTCCTCTGGTCGGCAAGCTGTAAGGCCCAGCGAAGCTGTGTATCAGCAGATGGCAAGCTGTGTTGCCCAGCCGATGTAGGCAAGCTGTGAAGCCCAGCGTTCTCAAGCTGTTTGGCAGCAGAATCCACACTCAGGTTTGAGTGTGGGGTGGATGTATGTCTGGAGAACCGAACCACCTAAAAAATCCTTTTGTCCTTTATGGTTTGATTCGTTGATTGCTTTCCGCCAGATGCATACTAGGACTGTAATCCAACTGTGGTGATTGATTGAGTACGCATCTCTGATGCTTGACAGTTTATCCATTGAATTTGTATTTCTCACTTCGTTCAAATCTTAAATTAATCAAAATTTCTAAAAAGATCCATTCATCTCCCTCTGGATCTATTTCTATCAGCTCACGCACCCCGTCACAAAATACCTCACACGGAGACACAGCTCCATCCACACACACGTAGAGCAATGCCTACACCACCACACGAGAGTAAACTCCCAACCACACACTGGGAACGCACCCCAAGTTACGCCTAACCACACACGTGGATATACTCCGCACAAATCGACGCACACACGATAACACACACACTCGGAGAACCCTTTCTCCGAACACCCACACAAAGTATTCTGTCAAATGTTTATGAAGCAATGATAAATATATGCCATGACCCTCCAAACAAATTCTGTAGATGGAAACTAGAAAGATGCATAAAGAATAAGGCTCCCCCTTCATCAACAAAATTTGATTCTCCTTGGCTCGTTGATGGATGATCATGATTTCAACATCATCTTCTTCCTCTCCTCGAGGCACTCCTCTTTTCTTTCTTCCAATCTCTTCTTCACCTGAAAGAATAGATAGAAATAATAAGTTCAAACTTTAAGCTAATCTCGAACAAGAATATAGAAATGAATGGTTTAGAGATCCCCCTCTTCATCTTCAACCTATACGAAAGAACACATGAGCATTAAGATTGTTGTATCATAAAAATTGCAGCTCATATATATATGTAAGAGAGAGTGGATATAAGACATATAAAACCATCCTAAGATGTCTTAAAGCAGATATTCAAGCTCTATCAACAAGGAAATTGAGAGGTCAGAAAGAGGAAGATTTTGCAGTGATTAGAGCTCCCCCTTTCTCTCCTTTGAACGTATTTGAATGCTTCTTTAGGATGAGGATGGTTCTTGAAAGAAGATGAGCGATTCTTGCAAAGATGAGGTTGTAACATGATTTCCCACGCAGCTTCCAGTAGGGGATCGATTGGAGACTTGAATCCACCTTCTTCCCTTCACATACAAGCTTAGAACAATGTGGAAGAAGCCCTTGGAGCAGCTGCTGCGACCCTGCACACACAAGAGTTAGAACCACACAAAATATTTCAGATTTCACCTCTGCTAATTAGGGTTTGCGACCCAAAGATATATATTTATGCTTCTAGAATGGTCAAGGGACAACCCTGGGACAAGATCCACAACTCAAGGAGTGATTTGGGACTTTTGGACCGCATTGGGAAGACTTTTGGCGCACTTGAACGAAGGTCAAATTTGACGGCACTGCCCCGTACCGGAAAGGGTCGACCCTTGGGGTCGACCCTTGGGGTCGACCCTCGGGCAAACAGAACACAAACCAGAGTGTTTTCTGGTTCAATTTTACATGGGTCGACCCTAGGGGTCGACCCTTGGGCTAACAGAACCCAAAACAGAACCCAGTTTTGGTTCTGTTTTACAGGGGTCGACCCTTGGGGTCGACCCTTCCATGGGTCGACCCCAGGGGTTGACCCTTTCAGGCGGGGTGCACAAAAACAGGTTCTATTTTGGATAGAACCTCAGAGGGTCGACCCCATTGTTAGGGTGCTTGGCCCGGATACAGAGGGGGGGGTGAATGAATCCTTCTACGAATAATGGCCAAATTTAAAAAACGGATGCTAGATAAAGAAACAGAATAGAACCAATTCTATTCTACTCAAATACAAACCCATTGAGCACACCTATTCAAGCATTTAGCGGAAGCAAACCAAACAATCAAGCCACTGCTCAAAAGATTTTTTAGGTGGTTCGGTCCTTCAGACCTACATCCACCCCTCACTCCCAACCGGAGTGAGGCTTCACTAGCACACGCTAGAACCAAACAGACTCAGTCTGCAAACAATTGCTGCCACACAGCTTGACCAGGGGAACAACCTCCCCTCTTCCTCCAAACTGGAGGGAACCTCTGGACTTAAATCCACAAGCCCAGAGCCGGAGACAAGTCTCCCTTCCTCCAAACCGGAGGGAACCCACAAGTAGCTCCCAGCTACTTGCAACTGGAGATCAGATCTCCCTTCCTCCTAACCGGAGGGAACCCGACCTCAGACCAGAGGATCGGAAAGCACAGCAAACCAGAAAATAAAGAAAAGATAATAAACGAAAAATAGCTTCAGCAAACAGAAGCTGAAACACGAGATGCACAATTTGGCTCTCAACGGAGCTGACTGGCCTGGATTTGATCCACGGTCCAGTGAAGACAGATCTTCAGGTAAGCTTCTTTCTTCTTCTCCACGAACTCTCTCATTCACTCTCTCTCTAACTTTCTTTCTCTTAAACTCTCTTCCTCTTTCACACGATCACTATCTCTCTCTCTTTTCTTTTTTCTTCTTCTGCTGGATCGAGCTCTCTGTAACACTGCCTTTTCTTTCTTAGCTCTGATCGCCCTTCATCGGTGGGCGAAAGGTTTCTCTTTATAGCCGCAGCAGATGGATAGGGCACTGAACGCGTGTGCCTCCCACGCTCGATCCTAGAACCTTCCTGCCACGTGCCCTCTTTGTATTTGTTCCTTCAGCATCGGATCATGTGCACCCAGACATTGGTGAATGTTCTTCCTCGGACCTGCAACGAGATAAGAGCCATTAATATTGAGTGTCATAAAAACTAGAACTGCATGAGGTTAGTGGACACGACAAGAGGTACTAAACAGAGAACGACACGAGATAAGGTGGTGACACAATGAACATTACTAAGAGAACTTTACGAGGTAGACAGAAAAACAACGCAAAGACACGAAGACAAGAACAGAAACCAACACTAAGTATGGTTTCAATACAAGAAGGTCACGAGGACTAGGAAGAATAAAAACGACACGAAGATACAACAAGACAAATGACACGAAAGTGAAACAGGAAGCAACATGAAGTGCTGCGATGTCCTGTACGCACTAGAACAAACCCGACACGAAGAGACGAAAACAACACGAGGTGAAGACACAAGAAGACAACGACACGAGGTGTAGAAAAACACGACACGAAGTTATGAGAGGAGAAGCGACACGGAGTGTGGTCAATGTGATAAAGACACGAAGTCTAAATAACGAAAGATCAACACGAAGACAGAATACAAAGAAACAACACGAAGAAAGAACAGTGATCAGCACGAGGTGTGATTTCAACATAAGAGAGACACGGACTGATAACGATACGAAGTCGAAACAGTAATTGACACGGGGTAACACGACACGAGGTGAAAAATGACACGAAGACAAAATTGACACATTCTGAAAACAACACGAAGTCGAAACAGTAATCGACACGAGTTGAAAACAACACGAAGTCAAAACGATAATCGACACGGGTTGAAAACCACACGAAGTGAAGTTGACATGAAATGAAATACAACACTAAGTATGATGAAAACAGAAAATAGACACGGAGTGAAAACAAGGATGACGCAGGAGGACAAAACAACACGGGGTTCACTGGGAAACGACTCGAAGTTCATCAAAACAGAAACCAACACGAAGTGTGGTTTCAACATAAGACAGACACGAAGTGAACTTTGACAGAACCACACACTACACGGAGAATGATACGAAGACGATGAAAACAACACGAAGTAAAGATCAAATGACACGAAAATGTCACTGAATCAAAACAAACACTTCAGAGAAAAGCGACACGAAGATAAACAGTTCAACACGAGGTGTTATATACAAACATGACGAAGTGCCAATCAACACGAATACAGTCCCTGAAAAATATTTTTGTTAAATTTTCACATAGACATAATTTTTTGAAGACCACTAAGACTTATAGTGTTGTCATCATCAAAACATGTAAAGATTCAACAAGACTCAACAATCTCCCCCTTTTTGATGGATGGCAACACTATGAGTCTTGAGTCTTTGCAGAGAAGGAAAAGATACTAGATAGCCATTCGCAATGAATATCACAAACATTTTTCCTGATTTCTCCCCCTTTGACATCATCAAAAAAAATGAAAACAAGAAGAATGCAACAACGCAAATGATATGAGTGAAGTTAATTTGTCCAAGAGTCTGAGGGAGAAGGCCTCAAAAGGGCAACAAAAATACAGAGCATCGACTTTTCAAGAAAAGTATCTGGCTTGTCTGCTAGAGGGGCCACGCGTCCTGCCTTGTGGTGGTCTCCCCCTTGGAGAAGCAGAAGAATGTTCTTGAGGTGGAGTTCTGCTGGAAGAGGCGTGACCAGGTGTAGAACCCAAGATAGACTGAAATTCCTTTAAATCATTTGATTGCTCAGCAAGCCAATACGCCACAGTGCTTCTGACATTTGCCACTTCAGAAATAATGTCGTCTTGGCGAACACTGACAGTTTCATATCTGTCAGTTAGAGTTGTCATTTCTGATATGAAGGTGACCAACTTATCATAGATTTTCTGAATGCCTGGACCTAGGGCACTTGAAGACTTCTTCAACAATTCTAAAGCTGTTCTGATCTCATAGCAATGATCTATTATGGTAGAAGACATTTTGAAGGAGGAAATATTAACATCATGTGACTCTCTCAGAGCTTTTGCAATTTTTGAACAAATTTCCTGTAATCCTTCCATCAAGGATTTGATTGCATCATCTGAAGCCCTTTTGTTTAGAAGGAATCGTCTCCATTCAGTGAGGAGAGATATCTCAAGCTTCAGTAATCTGGTATGTACCTGATTAATGTTGAGAGTGACAAATGTAAGCAGATCATCTAATTTCTTGTCTTGTTTTTGCATCTGCTGAGTCAGGTTTATGAGAAGCTCTTCAATGTTGGGCGCCCGAGTAGATTCAATATTGGGTGCCTCTGCAGATAAGAGTCTAGGTGGACCTAGAGGTGTACCAAAAAATTCACTGCCAGGTGCAGTTCTCTCAGCTGCTTCCTCTTGTACTGGCATTTGACTGCTCTCAGCTGGGACCTGAACTTCATCTTCAGCTTGAGTTTCTTTCTGAGGGAATACATCTTCAGATTCCTCTTCTTCACTTGAAGATTCTGTATCTAGTTCTATGACAGGAGCCTTTCCTCTATCTTCCATGAGTTCCTGATCAGTAGGTCTGTCAACAAAGGCCTGCTCAAGACTTTCAGATACGACCAAGTCGGTAGCCTCTTCCAAGCTTCGCTCAACAGTTTCCCTTAAAATTTCATTAACAAGAACAGCAAGATCTTGATCAGTACCGTCTTGCTCTTTAGCTGGCTGTTCTTCAGGCACTATTGCCTCTTCAGATGTCTTCCCAAACGAATCAAATAGCCCAGCAATGGTTGCATCTAGATCTTTTTGAATGCTTTCGTCAGACAATCTGATGTCCTCAGATGCAGCCTCAACTAGCCTCTGAAATGAGAAGGGTACTTCGATGGGTGCAGCTGGCAAGGTAGACACTGGTGGTTCAGCTGGTGTTTCCTGTTGAGCAGTCTCAGAAACCAATTGCTCACCAGCTTGGGCTAAGACTTGAAATTCTTCTAAATGCTCCCCCTGAGATTGTGATTCCCTGGCCTTTTGGACCTTAGCTTGTCCCACCATAGAGGAGTCCTCTAACCCCAAGAATACTGAAACAAAGTTCATATTAAAAATGTTTCTGGCCTTCACTTCTGATGCGGCCTCTCCATCCAAGCAAATCTCAGAGTGCTTGAATATCTCAGTCAGATGGGCGGCATAGGGAAGATGTCTCTTGGATCCAATGCATCCCTTCATGACCGAAAAAATAATCTCTGGCAGACAAATCTTTACATTTTGAATCAGACAAAACAGTAGAAATCTCTGTGTGTCTGTAATTCTTCCTCTAGCCCCAGTCTGTGGAGTGATAATGGAAGCGATGACATTCTGAAGGAGCTTGTGAAGAGGAGGAAATGACGATGTCTGATAAGCTTTTAGCTTTAACTGCCCCTTATCATGAATATTACTGGGTTTACCAGTAATGACTGAGAAAGCTTCATGGAGACTGTATCGAAAGCTTCCCTCTACCTCCCCTTTATCTGGAACACCGAGGGCTTTGTGGAGGGACTCACATGTAACAGTTAACTCGACCCCTTTAACAGATGATAATAAGGCAGACTTGTCTCGGCTCAAAGACAAGTTATTATAAAATTCCATTACCGGCCTAGGGTAATAGACACGGTGATTTTCTAAGAAATCTCTCCACTCCTGAAACTCAAAGATTCTTAACAGTTCTGGGAACTTCGAGATCAAAGTTTCATCTCCGAAATCTATTAATCTAGGAGGAATGATTTTTCCACTTTCTACAAACACGGTAGACTGAGACATCCTGGTACCTTGTTCGGAAGATACTTCCGCAGCAGGTTCTGGCACAAGACATCTCTGTTGCTTAGATGAGGGCTCTTCAACAATTTCTTTTCCCTTCCTCTTCCTGTCACCCGGAGCTGCTGACCTTTGCTGATCCATCTGCCGGAACTTCCAGAGTATCACCTCTCTCTTGCAGGCTGCTATTGGACGCGATGCTAGACTGAAGAGAGGAATAGACCTCTGTGGGGGGAAGAAGGTGAGCGGGAAGAGATGGAGATGGGTTTGAAGAAGACGCTCAAGGTGGAGCGGCACGAGGATGAATAGGAAGCGGCAAGGGGAAATAAAGGGTTTGAGGTTGAAGGCGTGAGAAACAAAAAAGGTGTTGTCGAGTAGCTTTTTACTCTTATCACACTTTTTTCTGTAAGTATCCAAAATACCCTTAGTTCTGATGTAACACAGCTACACCATATTAAAGTTAGCCCTTCAATATGTGGACGGGTTATATTCTTCCAAAAACCAAGGTCAGTTAACTCAAGATATTAAATCAGCATAATCATAAAATTAGCTGTTAAAGTTGCTTAACCTAGAGAGAGACACGATTAAATTGCACCTTATGTTTGTCAAGCAACGAAATAACACAACAAAGTCAAGTAGATTTCATTTCTTCAATTAATGGACGAGAAGCCATACATGGTCAACCAATTTGTTGAACACAAGGTAGAATAGTCCCTTTTTACACAAGGAGACATGTTTATCAGACACCAGAAACCCTGGTTACTCATGACGAATTACCTTAATGCCAATGATATTTTTCTTTTGAGGATTTTTTTTTATTTTAACATTTCTACACAGAGATAGCTAATTGTATCATGACAGAGACTCTGGACTTCATTGGTCTAGAGTGTCTATTTCTCCACAAAAGCCATTGCTCTGCCACAAATAATGGCGTATTCCCTGGAAGCACTTCTCATGATTTTAGACAAAAAAAAAATCTTACTTAACATAATTTTTTATCTCAGAGCTCTCTTTACATAAGTTTCAGTTAAGTCAAGATCCTCAATAAGTTTTTCTCATTTAACAGGAAGTTTTATAATATGTTGACCAACACTTGAGAAGATAACTTAGAAGGATCAAGGACCAAATATAACCCCCAAACATTGAAATTCTTTATTAACAGGTGTAGATTGTTACACTTGATATAGGGTGGTTTAAGGTATACAGATCTTATCTGATAAGAGCAAGAAGACTGAAACCACAATTTCTTCGAGAGAGAATCTGAACCAATAGTGAGAGGTGAGAGATAATGAGGTGGCTGATTGAATAGAGAAAGATGAAATGAGATGAGCAGCACTCCTATCAGCAAGCCAACAAGTGAGAGATCACTCAAGACATTAAGCACTAAGGACATATCCAAATATAGTATTTTGAAGTAGTTCTGTCTCACATCCAGAGCAACTCTTGGACAACAGACTGCAACCTCTTGAGATGACTGATCTTAAAACCACATTAACTGCATCGGCTGACAAAAATCTTCAGAAACCAAATAGCCTGACAAGCTCCTCTTCAGCCCACTCAAGGACATCTCACACACGACTCTTGGAAGTGTTAATTATTTAATGAATGCAGTGTATGCCAAGAAAGAATTATGCAACATACAGTTTTCAACCAGCATTCGCTTTCAGTTAAAGATTTCAGAAATTTCAGAGTGCATGTTTTAGAAAATAATGCAACTTGCAGATGATGAATGAATATGCAAGACCAGATTCAATATGCATGCACTAGATGAAACTAATAGCAAGATATGCAAGAATGCATCAAACCAGATATGCAGTAAGTTTCAAAATGGGACATGTAGAGAGATTACCTAAAAATTGTGAGAATGGGGTTTTCCTTCTTGAGTGCCTTGGATCATTACCCCTTTTATTTCAGTCCCAAGGCACACCTGCAAAACAAGGTTTATTTTGCACAAACAGGTACCCAAGAGGTCTTGGGTCCTGACATGACATTATTATGTTTAGCAAGTTTTCTCAGCACATTTCCAGGAGTAGTTTTAAGATCTGATTTATGCACATTCTTATTAGCATGAATTGTATGTGCATTAGCATGGAAATTTCTGTTATTTGCATGACCAAACTGTTTTCCATAATCAACACATTCAAAGTTTTTCCTTTTGAAAACCACTTTGTTCTTTCTAAGAGCATTTGTACTAGCAGGAGATCTATACTTTTCAGAACTGAAATTTTTTCTTTGAGCATGCCAACAATCAATGGCCCTGTGGCCATACTTTCCACATTCAAAGCATGAGATAGCATTTCTTTTAAAAGAACCTGACCAGCATTCAGAGACCTTGTGACCAATTTTGTTGCAATTAAAACATATAATGTGCTGGTTCTTGTTAAAGACATGCTGATTTGCAAAGTGTTTTGTATGATATGAGCATGATTTTTCCTTACTACTTGCAAACCAACAATGAGCAGTAGTGTGTCCTACTTTATCACAATTAGAACATTTGACATTCCTTTTCTGACCAGACACAGATTTTCTAGCATGCTTGTTGTCATCTTTTTCCATCACAAAACAATTACTCATAAGATGTCCATACTTACCACAATAATGACACGAGCCACTTGATTTCTTTAAAACATGGCATTTATCTGATGAGTTCTTAGCATGCAGATTGTTCCTTTGAATTTTTGATGTTTTATGATTTTTATTTTGTTTTTCTGTTTTCTTAGCCTTGTACTGAGGTGGAGATGAGATAGAAGGCTTTTCCTGTTCAGAGGATTTGAGAAAGACAGTTTTCAGGTTGACTCCATCAACCTTCCTCATGACTGGACTGTAACCCAGTCCTTCCTTGTTAAAGTTAATCTTTGTTCCCAGTATTTTCTGAACAATGGGCTGTTTGTCTTTTGATGTAGTGGCTACATTTGAAGTATTTACAAAGGATGTCATTACTTTGTTCTGCAAGGCCTTCTTATTGAGATTATTGTAGCCCAACCCTTCCTTTTTGACATTGACTTTTACACCTAGCAGCTTGTCTAGGTTTTTCTGCCCATCAACAAATTTAGACAAGGAAGCTTTCAAATCCTGAATTTCATTTTCAAGAGATGCAATGTGTATTTCATAACTAGTGATCTCTTGTTCACTACAATTGACAGCTTCATTCAAAACCTTGTTAGCTGTTTTGTATTCTTCAATTTCCTTTCTTAGCTCATCTACCTCTTCAGTCTCGTTTGTACAGATAGCTTTCCCTTTTTCCAATGTGAGAAGTCTTTCAGACATGGCACTGTTTAACAGTTTTAATTTTTCAACTTCTTCTTTAAGCTTATCATTTTGAATTAACTCATTTATTAGAAGCTGATCTTCTGAGTTAACCATGGTTTCTCTCCTAGCTTCAAACTCCCTCAAATCCTTTTGTTGTTTTTCAAAATCTTTCTGTAATTCCACGTTCACAAATTTTATGGCATTAAAATTTTCAATCAGCAACTCATTCTCTCGTTTAAGTTTCTTTAGTTGTTCATCATTTTCTTTAGAGAGCTTTCTGAGGAAGTCATCTTCAGATTTTAAATTGTTCAGCTCAGAGTGGACAAATTCAAGTTCCTTCTTCAGTTCTGCATTCTGGTTTTTATACATATGATTATCAGACAGACATGCATCATGAGATTTCTTCGTATTTGAACAATTTTTACATGGAGAGCTAGAACTATCTACCCGAATATTCTTTTTCAACTTTTTATACTGTTTTCTTAACAGTTCATGAGATTCAAATAATTCAGCATATGCATTCTCCCAATCTTCTAGAGAGAAATTCTCGAAGATATTTACCTCATCATCATCATCTTCATTAGTTTGATTGCTTCCTTGATTGCTGGCACTTTGATTTCTTCTGTTGGCCATCATGCATCTGTCCACATCTATCTCCTGAGTTCGCTTCAGTGCATCCAAAATATCTTTAGCAGAACTGGATTCAGAGAAACATGAATGAAAAGCTCTATCAGTAGCTGCCTTCATTAAATTTATTGCTATCTGATTTTCTTCATTCATGGATTTGTGACTGTCAGTCCATTTGGACTTTTTCTTAGGTAGTTCATGAGGACCATGTGAAATTACTTTCCACAGGTCTGGATTCACAGATTTAACATAATTCTTCAAAACAGCGAACCATGCATCAAAATGCGTACCACTGAAGATCGGTGGATGGGCCATGAGAACACACAGATTAACGCACAAGAATATTGATGCACTAAAAGGAAATAAGCACCTAAGATTGTAAGATCGATCTGCAGGTCGCTGGACCTTGTAAGCAGACACCCGCTCTGATACCAACTGTTAGGGTGCTTGGCCCGGATACAGAGGGGGGGTGAATGAATCCTTCTACGAATAATGGCCAAATTTAAAAAACGGATGCTAGATAAAGAAACAGAATAGAACCAATTCTATTCTACTCAAATACAAACCCATTGAGCACACCTATTCAAGCATTTAGCGGAAGCAAACCAAACAATCAAGCCACTGCTCAAAAGATTTTTTAGGTGGTTCGGTCCTTCAGACCTACATCCACCCCTCACTCCCAACCGGAGTGAGGCTTCACTAGCACACGCTAGAACCAAACAGACTCAGTCTGCAAACAATTGCTGCCACACAGCTTGACCAGGGGAACAACCTCCCCTCTTCCTCCAAACTGGAGGGAACCTCTGGACTTAAATCCACAAGCCCAGAGCCGGAGACAAGTCTCCCTTCCTCCAAACCGGAGGGAACCCACAAGTAGCTCCCAGCTACTTGCAACTGGAGATCAGATCTCCCTTCCTCCTAACCGGAGGGAACCCGACCTCAGACCAGAGGATCGGAAAGCACAGCAAACCAGAAAATAAAGAAAAGATAATAAACGAAAAATAGCTTCAGCAAACAGAAGCTGAAACACGAGATGCACAATTTGGCTCTCAACGGAGCTGACTGGCCTGGATTTGATCCACGGTCCAGTGAAGACAGATCTTCAGGTAAGCTTCTTTCTTCTTCTCCACGAACTCTCTCATTCACTCTCTCTCTAACTTTCTTTCTCTTAAACTCTCTTCCTCTTTCACACGATCACTATCTCTCTCTCTTTTCTTTTTTCTTCTTCTGCTGGATCGAGCTCTCTGTAACACTGCCTTTTCTTTCTTAGCTCTGATCGCCCTTCATCGGTGGGCGAAAGGTTTCTCTTTATAGCCGCAGCAGATGGATAGGGCACTGAACGCGTGTGCCTCCCACGCTCGATCCTAGAACCTTCCTGCCACGTGCCCTCTTTGTATCTGTTCCTTCAGCATCGGATCATGTGCACCCAGACATTGGTGAATGTTCTTCCTCGGACCTGCAACGAGATAAGAGCCATTAATATTGAGTGTCATAAAAACTAGAACTGCATGAGGTTAGTGGACACGACAAGAGGTACTAAACAGAGAACGACACGAGATAAGGTGGTGACACAATGAACATTACTAAGAGAACTTTACGAGGTAGACAGAAAAACAACGCAAAGACACGAAGACAAGAACAGAAACCAACACTAAGTATGGTTTCAATACAAGAAGGTCACGAGGACTAGGAAGAATAAAAACGACACGAAGATACAACAAGACAAATGACACGAAAGTGAAACAGGAAGCAACATGAAGTGCTGCGATGTCCTGTACGCACTAGAACAAACCCGACACGAAGAGACGAAAACAACACGAGGTGAAGACACAAGAAGACAACGACACGAGGTGTAGAAAAACACGACACGAAGTTATGAGAGGAGAAGCGACACGGAGTGTGGTCAATGTGATAAAGACACGAAGTCTAAATAACGAAAGATCAACACGAAGACAGAATACAAAGAAACAACACGAAGAAAGAACAGTGATCAGCACGAGGTGTGATTTCAACATAAGAGAGACACGGACTGATAACGATACGAAGTCGAAACAGTAATTGACACGAATTAACACGACACGAGGTGAAAAACGACACGAAGACAAAATTGACACATTCTGAAAACAACACGAAGTCGAAACGATAATCGACACGGGTTGAAAACCACACGAAGTGAAGTTGACATGAAATGAAATACAACACTAAGTATGATGAAAATAGAAAATAGACACGGAGTGAAAACAAGGATGACGCAGGAGGACAAAACAACACGGGGTTCACTGGGAAACGACTCGAAGTTCATCAAAACAGAAACCAACACGAAGTGTGGTTTCAACATAAGACAGACACGAAGTGAACTTTGACAGAACCACACACTACACGGAGAATGATACGAAGACGATGAAAACAACACGAAGTAAAGATCAAATGACACGAAAATGTCACTGAATCAAAACAAACACTTCAGAGAAAAGCGACACGAAGATAAACAGTTCAACACGAGGTGTTATATACAAACATGACGAAGTGCCAATCAACACGAATACAGTCCCTGAAAAATATTTTTGTTAAATTTTCACATAGACATAATTTTTTGAAGACCACTAAGACTTATAGTGTTGTCATCATCAAAACATGTAAAGATTCAACAAGACTCAACACCCATGGGTCGACCCCTTCTTGTTTGGACCTGAAAAATAACTAAAACCTCGATCAAATCAATGGGAAATAATTGACTAAATATTACCATAATCCCATGTAGATCAACCATGATTTTTCATCCTAAAAAACATGATAAAGCAAGAGGTTAGTTGAAAATCAAGATCTTTACATCAAGCATTAACACTATGAACATGTTCACAAAAAAATACATCATTGAACCTATTCAAACATGCATTTTACTTCTCATATCACTTAACAAAAATATATATGACCAAATGACAAGGTTTTGAAATGATAAGTATGAATATATCATTCAATCAAATATATTGACATGGGAGCTCAAACTTTCAACTAGCATTCTTGTATTTACCAAATGCTCAACATCAAATAGCATCAAATGAGGGATATTCATTTACACATGTAAGAAGTAAATATATAGCTCAAGACCAATGACATGATCGTATGATGTGCAATCACACAGGTATGAGGAACCATACGACATCACATATGCATCCACACATTGAAACCCTGATGACCTCATGAATGATACCATTCTAATAGAAGGGTGTGTTCAATGAACACAATCTCCTTGATTGAGACCTAATTGAAGCCATCTTCATAAGAGCCAAGTTCATGCAATTCTTTCACAGCAACTTAGAGGATTATGCATGAAAGTCCATGACATCTCAACCAAAAGTCAACAACAAAACCCATGCATTTGAATAACATGTATGACCATCAAAACCTCATGTAGGAAATGCATGAAGCATACATCCTCAAACCTTAATGACTCATGTAGGAGGTACATGAAATCACATCATGTATATCTATGCACAAGTACTCTGGGTCAACACACTGTGACTTTCTTACCCAAAATTCACTTAACTGAAGATTTGTGAATTGTAAAGCCTTACCAATGGTTCTTTGAAGAATGGAGATGTAATTAACACAAGTTCTGAATGGTGGACAACAAGATGATGTCCATCATGACTCGTTCCTGTAATGCAAGAAGATTAACACACTATATTGAAATGAGCATAACGGGCATTCAAGTGAGCATAAAGACTCATTCATGTGTTCAATCATGCAAACGTGTTCTATCATGAATTCTCATTGAGTACACAACATATACATTCTTTCAAGCATGTTTCACAAATTCATTCTCATTCTAGAACATGACCCCATAGCAAGAGAACAAGAAGGATTCAAGCACATGAGAACATGAAGTATCAATAAAGTACAAGGCCAAGCAACAAAGTCATTTTGTAATCATCAAAATCACATACACAACAGTGGTGTTAAGACTTTAGTTCTCTGCCAGGTACCAAGGGTCAACCCATCATTAGAACAGTCTAGATGTTCATGTGAATAATTCATCAAATTTCCTGCATTGATTCTATTGTATGTGCTGCACTCAGAATTCAGACATTCAATGCACAGAGTCAAGGGGAGTTCCTGCATTTCATAGTTTACCCATGTGCATTTGTTATCATGCATATACTGATCTCAGAATTGATTGCATACCATATTGAAATCATCAAAAGAGAGATTAAGTAGCATGTATCCATCTGCACATGATAAAATCCAATTTGCATTTCAGTTCAGAATACATTGCAAATAATCCATGATTGTATCATATTGTGGTCTCATGCACGCCAATGCACACCATGTTAAAAAGGGGGCCCAAAGATTGCATATCAAGTGGCATCATTTTTAATGCATCATGTGTTCACTTAAGTCATAGGTTGCATACTCCATTGTCAACCCATGCACATGTTTAGGGGGAGTCAACATCAAAAATTCAGTCTGCATTCATTCTTGTTGATCAGGCAGACCTTAGACCTACTCAAGTCAAACACTCAACTCATTCTGTTTGAAAACTGCTCTCTGTTTGAGCTCAGGGTGTCGACACCATGATAGCTAGTATCAACACTCCCTTGAGGCTACTGGTCTTATCTCACATGTTTCAAGGGGAGTGTTCATTATTCCGTCTCACCGTGTAATCATCTGACCTCTCTGCTCAAATCAGACCCTGCTTCATAATGCTGTTGCACTATATTTCATCTTGGGTCTAAATTGATTTGGATTGTTTGGAATCTGCTATTCCTTGATCCATTAGTTGAATGTTTCCAAAATTCCTTGATGCCTTGATCTTCTTGGAGGATTCTCTATCTGTTGTTGAATTCATTTATTAGAATAAATCTTGTAGAAGAATCTTCCTTTATGGAGCTTTATGACTGCCCTGAACATGAAAACTATCGGTTTAAAATTAATGATTTCTTGAGCTTTAACGTCTAATTGCCCTGAATGTTGCTGCACTCGATCTTAATAGGCTTAAACCAGTTTTTCATGTTTTGACATGATATGCCTTCTTATCTGAAAGTTTATCTTTAGTACAAAGGCTCTCTTGTTTGAGAAACTTAAGCTAAGTATTGTACTTAAACAATCTGATTTGCTGGAATTTATAAGAGCTAAATGTGTCAGAGCAATGACACTGGTTCACTGAGAAATATGTCTCCTCATAAAAATTGAGGTAAGATATGTCATGAAGTGCCACCATTATCTCTCCAGTAATGTAAAAGCAAAATCAAGGCAGAGCAATGGCAAAGTTGCTGAGAAATATGTCCTCTCATCAACAATATGAGGTTCGATATGTCATAAGGTAACAAAGCTATCTCTGTTCAAATTGTGGCATGACAGTCAGTCCCACCAAGTACCTAGGGATACTGGCGTCTAACCAACGTATATTGTAAGGCCCGTGCCTTAATGGATCTTTGATGGTTTTTGTTCTATTATTTGTTCTGGAATTTCGGTTATTTTCCTGGATTTTTAGGAATTTGTCTGGTATTTTTCTGGATTTATTTGGAGTTATTTGAGGGTTATTAGAATTAATGAGATTTTAATATATATATATATATAATGATTATATTATATATATATTAATTTCTTTTTTTTTCTTTCTTTTAATCCCTCTCTCACCCTCTTTCTCCCCGTCAATCTCTCATTCCCACCCTCTCTCTCTCTCTCCTCCGTGCGATCGCCCCTCTCTCCTCTCTAGGGAACGCGGGCGAGACGAGGTCGGATTGAGACAAGGTTGGTGCCGTTGGATTCCTCACGTCGAGAGGAGCACGTAGGTGTCCACTTCGGCATGGTTCGGTGATCGTGGGAGCGAGGTGGAGCGTGGAGGCTTCGTAGCTCTTCCTCCTTGCATGCGGTCTTTTCTTCGATTTCGGCTTGCAAGAGGTAGGGGGATGGAATCTCGATCTCGCTAGGATCGTTTTCCCTTAGCTCGTTTGTTGATTAGCGCCCCGTAGCATGCATGATGCCCATGTTTCCATATTTGGGGTTTTAGCTTAAATCTTTGAGTTTAATGCGTTTTAGGCCTTGCATGTGCTAGATTTAGTTGTTAAACTGTATGGTTTGGCAGGATATCAGGTTTTTCGACGATACCCGGCGATTTCTGTCGTCCGGGAGGGCTTCGGTTTACAAACCGTACCCGCCCATAACCCAGGTGAAGTGACGGTCCTGCCAGGAACCGTCACTTGCCTGACGGTCCATATTGGACGCGTCGCTTCCGAATAACGGCCCATCGGCGGTGCGTCATTTGGAGAGTAACGGTGGGAATCCCATCCGTTACTCGCTCATTGTTTTCAGTTAGCCAGGTGAGGCGGTGAGTCCGGCGGTCTATTGGCCGACCGTCGTTCACTTCCGACGCGCTTAGACCGGAGCGTCGCTTCGCCTGTTGTCGTTTTCGACGCTGTTAGTTGATTTGGTGGCCTCGGGTTGATGTAACGGCGGTGACCCACCGCGTTGCTTGGAAGTAACGCATAGGGCCCCTACCGTTACATTCCCTCTTGCACCTTTGAGCTGGAACTCAGGTGGAAGTAACAGATGGAGACCAACGCGTCATTCTTGGTGTAACGCGCCAGTCCCTGACCGTCACTTTCAAGTAGCGCGTGGGTATTAGACCGCCGCTTCCCTGATGGTTTCAATATGTTGCCAGCCCATTCGTTATGCGTTCCTTCGTATACTCATGCCATATTCATATTGTTTTAATGTATTGTGGCGTGTTTTATTACCATTAGAGTAGCCTTTCTTTCCACGCAATGGAGCCACTGTTGTTTCCCTAAGGTCTGTTGAGTGCCGACCCGCTTGAGGATGGCTGAGGGGTATGTTTCCCATGCACGGTTTGTAAGCTAGTTCCGTGGGCTCCCAGCCAATGGTAGCGTCCTACCAAGGGGGAAAACTAGCTAGAGGGCCTGGCTCAGGCTAGAGTCAGTGTGTGCACACGTGGTCGGAGACTGTGGACTGACACCGACGGGTGCCACTCCGACTGGTCACTTGGTTTGGTACTGTTTACGCGCTTAGCTTGTCGCTTCGTCGACTACGAGTGCTTGAGACGCAGTGTAAGTCGTCAGTGGACGCTTCTGGTTTCTGCTCCAGTGGTTGTCCTTCCTTGTTGCTTGGACTAGTTAAGACTTATTCTATTTGGTAGCTTTAGTTTTAATCGCTTGCGTTTAGTTAGCTGTGGCATGCTTTAGCTGTTATACTTGCTTAGTTAGAGTCTGCAGCTTTACTTGAGTAGTTATTCTTGCCATTGCCTGTTAGTTATTTAAATGCATGCTCTACTTGCTTTATTTATGCATGTATGCTTGTTTAGTGCGAGGTAGGGATCCGCGTGACCCCTACTGAGTCTGGCTGTGACTCACCCTTTCTCTTTTCAGGTGAGCCGCGCCCGCCGTCTCCCGGTGCTTCGTGAGTTGGTTCGGAGACCGTGTTAGTTGCCAGCTTTAATCGAGGCGCCCTTGTGGCTTGTTGTACTTTTGCCGGGGTATGCCCCGCGTAGTTGTACCTTTTTGGGCTAGTACTCTTGTTTCTCTGGACTAGTATATACATATCACTCTAGTTATTTTGAATTGCTTCCGCACTTGTGTTAATTTCTTTACTTAATTGTAAATTGCGCGTTCCAAATTCCAATTCGTTATGCATACCCCTCAACACTTTTCTTCTAACCCTTCAGGGGACTCATCAGCCTCTTGGGTGGCTTCCCCAGTTCTTGGTATCGGTGTATCAATGTTATCGGTATATTGGTATCCTGAACTCTAGGTCGTTACAGTTGGTATCAGAGCGTTGTTTGAGGAATTGTATAAGGAATTGAAATTTGCGCTTGTCCAGAGCTAGTCCTGTTGTCGTCTATTGCTGGCATAGGATGTTTTCCGTGTGATTGATTAAATTGCGATTGATTTGTGTTTTGGCAGTGTAATTATGCCTCCCCGTCGAGGAAGACCCCCTCGAGCTCCTCGTGTTCCTCGAGATGCGCCCAGGGAAGATAGTGGTTCTGCACCTCCTCCTACAGTTCCTGCTGTTCCAGTTATTCCTCCTCCAGCGCCAATTATTGCTCCTTCAGTTGAAGCGCCTGGCAGTCGAGGCAAGGCATTGAAAGAATTTCTTATGTTCAATCCGCCTGCTTTCGATGGTCAAGCTGATCCAGAAGTGGCAAGGCAATGGTTGGATGCAATCGAGCGTGTGTTCGTATCGATGGAGTGTGCTGAAGATGAAAAAGTTATGCTTGCTGCTTTTCAACTCCAGGGTACATCCATCACGTGGTGAAAAGCCGAGTGGCAGATTGCTTTTCGTTCAAGACCTCTTCGGCAGATCACTTGGGCAGAGTTTGTTGCTGCTTTCGAGCGTGCCTATACTCCCGCCTGTCTTCAGATGGACAAGATGTATCAATTTATGGAGCTGACTCAGGGCGGTATGACTGTGCTTCAGTACCGGAATAGGTTTATGGAATTGGGTCAGTATGCGCCTCATGTGCTGGCTAGTGAAGCTTTGAAGACTCAGCAATTTTTGTGAGGTTTGAGGCCTGAATTGAAGATGCCTCTTATCACCAGTCGTGTTGCGGATCTTGATAGTGTGTGCCAGACAGCGGTGGCTTTAGAGCTGGAGATGACGAGACCTGGTGGATATCCTCAGGCAGGGTCAGTGCAGCCGGTAGCTCAGTCGCAGCAGACTTACCGACCGCCAGTGCCAGGTATTCCCTCGGTCCAGTCAGAGATTTCTAGTGCTTCCTCTCCTTCCAAGCCCAAGTTCAAGCGGTTCAAGAAGAAGACGAAGTTTTTCCAACAGCCGTCCGGTACAGATTCTGTTCAGCAGCCGACAGCACCTTCTTCTCAGACTCGGCAGAGCTCAGCTGTCAGTCAGCCATGGACGTGTAGGAGATGCGGTGGTCATCACAAGGGCCAGCCGTGTTCTCTTCCTGTTGTTTACTTTAGGTGTGATCAGCCGGGTCATGTGGTTCGTGATTGCCCGCTGAGGCCGAAACAATTGCAAGTTCCTCAGTTTTCTCAACCTCAGCAGCCGCAATTCAGATCTCCGACTGCACCTCAAGCTCAACAATTTTACTCTCAAGCGTCGGCGTCTTCTTAGCAATCTTCAGCTGGTTCTAAGAAGCAGAAAGGCAAGGTTTCTCATTTGACTAGAGCTGATGCTGTTGCGTCCCATCTTGTGGAAGGTACGATTATGCTTTATGGTCATTCAGCTCGTGTCTTATTTGATTCTGGTGCTTCTCACTCTTTTATTTCTGAGGATTTCATGGCCTGTATTGAGGAACCGACTTCCAAGGTATCTTGTGAGATGTTTATTGAATTGTCTTCTGGAGATTTCATGGTTACACCTTTGTGCCTGGAAGAATCTCCTGTGATGATTGATAATCACCAGTTGCCGGCGAGATTGTATGCGTTGCAGCTGGCAGATTATGATGTTATTCTGGGAATGGATTGGTTGGAGCATTATGGAGCTGTGGTTGACTGCAGATCGAAGAAAGTCTATTTTCAGCCACAGGGAAAATCAGCCTTTTATTTTCAAGGTATTCGATCCCGATCTTCTCGTATGATTATTTCTGCTATTCGAGCCTATAGGTTGCTTAGCGCAGGCTGCCAGGGATTCCTTGCTTCAGTGGTTATTGTTGAAAAATCACGACGGGATGTTTGTGATATTCCAATTGTCTGTGAATTCCCTGATGTGTTTCCTGACGAGTTGCCAGGCTTGCCCCCAGAGCGAGAGATTGAGATGGTGATTGAACTGATTCCAGGTACCGGCCCCTTAGCAAAGCCGCCGTACCGAATGGCCCCAGCTGAATTGAGAGTACTGCGAGCACATCTACTAGAGTTACTGGAAAAAGGTTATATTCGTCCCAGTTTTTCTCCGTGGAGTGCCCCAGTGCTGTTTGTGAAAAAGAAGGATGGAAGCCTGAGACTTTGTGTTGATTACAGGCAGTTGAATCAGGTGACTATCAAGAATAAGTATCCGCTTCCCAGGATTGGTGATTTGTTTGACCAGTTACAGTCTGCTACTGTCTTTTCACGGATTGATCTCAGGTCTGGTTACTTTCAGTTACGGATCCGGGAATCCGATGTGGAGAAGACTGCGTTCAGCACTCGTTATGGTCATTTTGAATTTTTAGTCATGCCGTTTGGGTTGACTAATGCCCCAGCAGCTTTCATGGACCTGATGCAGCGTATCTTTCGCCCATTTCTTGATCAGTTCATGGTGATCTTTGTTGATGATATTTTGATCTACTCTGCTTCTGATGAAGATCATGTGCAACATTTGAGGATCGTTCTGCAGACTCTAAGAGATCACGAGCTTTATGCGAAGTTTAGTAAATGTGAATTCTGTCTTCGGGAAATTCATTTTCTTGGTCATGTGATTTCTGGTGATGGAGTGGCAGTGGACCCTGCAAAGATCGATGCTATTATGAGTTGGCAGAGACCGAGAACTGTAACAGAGATTCGAAGTTTTTTAGGTTTGGCTGGGTATTACCGCAGATTCATTCAAGACTTTGCGAAAATTGCAGCCCCGATGACTAGATTGACTCATAAAGATGTGTCCTTTGTCTGGTCGGATCAGTGTGAGGCTAGCTTTGTTGAATTGAAAAGGCTATTGACTTCTTCTCCTGTGTTGACCTTGCCTTCCGGCTCGGGTGGATTTATGGTCTGTACAGATGCTTCTCGAGTAGGTTTGGGTGCAGTGCTAATGCAACATGGTAAGGTTATTGCATATGCATCCCGACAGTTGAAGCAGCATGAAGGAAATTATCCCACGCATGATCTAGAGCTAGCTGCAGTTATTTTTGCCTTAAAGATCCGGAGACATTATCTGTATGGTGAGAAATTTCAGATTTTCACCGATCATCAGAGTTTACGGTATATTTTCTCCCAGAAAGATTTGAATCTCAGGCAGAGGCGATGGATGGAATTCATGAAAGATTATGACTTTACACTCTCCTATCATCCTGGTAAAATGAATGTTGTGGCTGATGCTCTGAGCAGGAAAGTACAGGTCAGTTATTTGTTGCTTCATGAATGGAAATTATGGGAACGGCTTCCGAGTGAGGCATTTAGTGCAGAGTTTCCTGCTGATCCGAAGATGGCAGTTTGTGCTAGCTTAGTTTTGGGTTCAGCTTTGTATCATCAGATTAAAGATGCCCAGCAAGCTGATTCTGATTTGGCTCGTGTTATATCAAGCTATGATGTGGATTTTGATAATGAGCTAGTTGTCAGTTTTCAAGGCAGATTATATGTTCCCGCTGATGATGATTTAAGACTTGAGATTCTGAGTGAAGCCCATGGTTCTCGTTTTGCCATTCATCCGGGTGTCACCAAGATGCATCAGAATTTGAAGAAGCAGTTCTGGTGGCCAGGTATGAAGAAAGACGTGGCTATATTTGTTTCTAAGTGCTTGACTTGTCAGTTAGTTAAAGCCGAACATCAAAAGCCAGGTGGTTTGCTTTAGCCGTTAGAGATTCCGATGTGGAAATGGGACCATGTTACTACAAACTTTGTGGTGGGTTTGCCTCGGACTTCTCAGGGTTTTGATGGCATCTGGTTGTTAGTCGACAGATTGACTAAAACTGCCAGATTGTTGCCGATTAAGGTTGCCTGGAATGTGCAGAGATTGGCCGAGCTGTATGTGCAGAAGATCGTGCCACTGCATGGAATTCCTATTTCACTTGTGTCAGATCGTGACCCACGTTTTACCTCCGGCTTCTGGCGTAGTTTCCAGAAAGCTTTCGGCACTGAGTTAGCTTTCAGTTCAGCGTATCACCCTCAGTCAGATGGACAGTCAGAGAGGACTATTCAGACTTTGGAGGACATGCTGAGATTGTGTTGCCTTGATTGGCAGGGTTCGTGGAGTCAGCATTTGCCACTTGTTGAATTTGCTTATAATAACAGTTTTCACTCAGTATTGGAATGGCTCCTTATGAAGCACTTTATGGTCGTCCTTGTCGAACTCCTCTGAACTGGTTTGATGTTGGGGACGGATTGTTGACAGGGCCTCACATAGTGCAGCAATGTTCTGATGTGGTTCGTCTGATCAGGCAGAGATTGTTGACGGCTCAGAGTCGACAGAAAAGCTACGCAGATCAGCGCAGACGTCCACTACAATTTGAACCTGGAGATATGGTGTTTGTTAAAATATCTCTGATGAAAGGTGTTTCCAGATTTGGGAAGCGTGGAAAGCTTAGTCCGCGGTATGTTGGCCCTTTTCCGATTGTTGAGGTTATTGGTCAGGTGGCTTATCGTTTGCAACTCCCTGCGGCTATGCAAGCTATTCATGATGTGTTCCACGTGTCTCAATTGAGGAAATATGTGCCGGATGCTTCTCATGTTCTCGATGATTCAGTGTGGCCTGAGGTGACTGCTGATTTGTCCACGCCAGAATTTCCTATCAGAATTGAAGACCGTCGTGAGCAGCGGTTGAGAAATAAGGTTATTCCTCTGGTAAGGGTTACTTGGCAGCGTCACTCTAGTAATGAGTCTACTTGGGAGCGTGAAGATGAGATGCGTCAGCTTTTTCCCTTTTTATTCCAGTGAGGTATAAGTCCTTTCTCAGTTTCCTCCTTTTCGGTTGTTGTAAATTTCGAGGGCGAAATTTCTGTAAGGAGGGAGGGACTGTAAGGCCCGTGCCTTAATGGATCTTTGATGGTTTTTGTTCTATTATTTGTTATGGAATTTCTGGTTATTTTCCTGGATTTTTAGGAATTTGTCTGGTATTTTTCCGGATTTATTTGGAGTTATTTGAGGGTTATTAGAATTAATGAGATTTTAATATATATATAATGATTATATTATATATATTTTAATTTCTTTTTTTTTCTTTCTTTTAATCCCTCTCTCACCCTCTTTCTCCCCGTCGATCTCTCATTCCCACCCTCTCTCTCTCTCCTCCGTGCGATCGCCCCTATCTCCTCTCTAGGGAACGCGGGCGAGACGAGGTCGGATTGAGACAAGGTTGGCGCCGTTGGATTCCTCGCGTCGAGAGGAGCGCGTAGGTGTCCACTTCGGCATGGTTCGGTGATCGTGGGAGCGAGGTGGAGCGTGGAGGCTTCGTAGCTCTTCCTCCTTGCATGAGGTCTTTTCTTCGGTTTCGGCTTGCAAGAGGTAGGGGGATGGAATCTCGATCTCGCTAGGATCATTTCCCCTTAGCTCGTTTGTTGATTAGCGCCCCGTAGCATGCATGATGCCCATGTTTCCATATTTGGGGTTTTAGCTTAAATCTTTGAGTTTAATGCGTTTTAGGCCTTGCATGTGCTAGATTTAGTTGTTAAACTGTTGTATAAACTGTATGGTTTGGCAGGATATCAGGTTTTTCGACGATACCCGGCGATTTCTGTCGTCCGGGAGGGCTTCGGTTTACAAACCGTACCCGCCCATAACCCAGGTGAAGTGACGGTCCTGCCAGGAACCGTCACTTGCCTGACGGTCCATATTGGACGCGTCGCTTCCGAATAACGGCCCATCGGGGGTGCGTCATTTGGAGAGTAACGGTGGGAATCCCGTCCGTTACTCGCTCGTTGTTTTCAATTAGCCAGGTGAGGCGGTGAGTCCGGCGGTCTATTGGCCGACCGTCGTTCACTTCCGACGCGCTTAGACCGGAGCGTCGCTTCGCCTGCTGTCGTTTTCGACGCTGTTAGTTGATTTGGTGGCCTCGGGTGGATGTAACGGCGGTGACCCACCGCGTTGCTTGGAAGTAACGCATAGGGCCCCTACCGTTACATTCCCTCTTGCACCTTTGAGCTGGAACTCAGGTGGAAGTAACGGATGGAGACCAACGCGTCATTCTTGGTGTAACGCGCCAGTCCCCGACCGTCACTTTCAAGTAGCGCGTGGGTATTAGACCGCCGCTTCCCTGATGGTTTCAATATGTTGCCAGCCCATTCGTTATGCGTTCCTTCGTATACTCATGCCATATTCATATTGTTTTAATGTATTGTGGCGTGTTTTATTACCATTAGAGTAGCCTTTCTTTCCACGCAATGGAGCCACTGTTGTTTCCCTAAGGTCTGTTGAGTGCCGACCCGCTTGAGGATGGCGGAGGGGTATGTTTCCCATGCACGGTTTGTAAGCTAGTTCCGTGGGCTCCCAGCCAATGGTAGCGTCCTACCAAGGGGGAAAACTAGCTAGAGGGCCTGGCTCAGGCTAGAGTCAGTGTGTGCACACGTGGTCGGAGACTGTGGACTGACACCGACGGGTGCCACTCTGACTGGTCACTTGGTTTGGTACTGTTTACGCGCTTAGCTTGTCGCTTCGTCGACTACGAGTGCTTGAGACGCAGTGTAAGTCGTCAGTGGACGCTTCTGGTTTCTGCTCCAGTGGTTGTCCTTCCTTGTTGCTTGGACTAGTTAAGACTTATTCTATTTGGTAGCTTTAGTTTTAATCGCTTGCGTTTAGTTAGCCGTGGCATGCTTTAGCTGTTATACTTGCTTAGTTAGAGTCTGCAGCTTTACTTGAGTAGTTATTCTTGCCATTGCCTGTTAGTTATTTAAATGCATGCTCTACTTGCTTTATTTATGCATGTATGCTTGTTTAGTGCGAGGTAGGGATCCGCGTGACCCCTACTGAGTCTGGCTGTGACTCACCCTTTCTCTTTTTAGGTGAGCCGCGCCCGCCGTCTCCCGGTGCTTCGTGAGTTGGTTCGGAGACCGTGTTAGTTGCCAGCTTTAGTCGAGGCGCCCTTGTGGCTTGTTGTACTTTTGCCGGGGTATGCCCCGCGTAGTTGTACCTTTTTGGGCTAGTACTCTTGTTTCTCTGGACTAGTATATACATATCACTCTAGTTATTTTGAATTGCTTCCGCACTTGTGTTAATTTCTTTACTTAATTGTAAATTGCGCGTTCCAAATTCCAATTCGTTATGCATACCCCTCAACACTTTTCTTCTAACCCTTCAGGGGCCTCATCAGCCTCTTGGGTGGCTTCCCCAGTTCTTGGTATCGGTGTATCGATGTTATCGGTATATCGGTATCCTGAACTCTGGGTCGTTACATATATCCTCAGGATACAAGGCATGACTGGACTTAAATGCTCGTTAAAAATCCTCTTATGCTCAATGAAAACTATGAGTGTGATAGCAAAAGTTAACAACATATCTTTTGAAACTCTAAAATTCCATTTAGTCTTCATGTTTATTTAATCTCAATACTTTTCGTAGTAACTCTCAAGGAGCTAATGGAATTGAATTAGTAAGGAAAGAGGAGGTTAACATTGTTTCAATATGTATTTCTGGTTCATTTCTATTAATGCTAAATGTAGATGTTTTCAAGCAGTTTTATTGAGAATATTAGAATTCATTAATGTTAAACCAATCTTACAGTAAGGGTTGCTTTACTAAAGATCCACCACTGGAAATTCTAAAAAATCTGTAACTCTGTATTTATGAACTTGACTTCAGAATGAGAAACCCTCATCTTATCAGTTCTTGGATTCTCCGCCTCAAAAATCTCCAAGTGTCGACCCTTAGGTTTGACCCCTTGCAATCAAAATTTGGTCTAGCTGTCCTGATATTTGCCATCAAGGCAAACTGGCCCCATGTCACTTCAGGCTCCAATGTTTTCTGCCCTATCTGGACATTTACATAACTCATTCAGGCTGCCATGAATGCATCTTCATTCTTAACAAGTGGTATATGAATTCATTGATATCTCTGTCATGCCCTTGGGCTGCCTGCATTTCTCATCTCTATGCATTGCATATAGAATCTGAAATCCCTAAAAATCTAAAAACCAGAAAACCATTAAAAACTCAAAAAATCTGAAAATCAAATTTGGTTTATGGCTGCTACATCTCTAAACGTACTGCCTCTAATGACTCAATTCATGCTGCCTTTCGTGCTCTGCCCCTGCCATGCCAAGAGACATAACCTTGTACTATAATTGCTCATCAACAAGTGGCATCATGTCCTTGTCTGCACGGTCTCCTCTCTGCATATTACTTGCGTTACTTGCATTCACAAGGGACCCAACTATATGTTGTTGTGCTATGCCTTCAGTGTACAAATATTGGCATGTATTTCCACATCAATTTGGGTACACTGACAAGGTATTTCAGGTTGCTGCACGTTTCCTTGCTCTCTAAGGTATGTACTTACTTTCACCCTGTATATCCTGTGCTAATTAATCTCCTACTTTACTCTTTACCCTCATAACTGTGCCATATATTCTCTTTATTGTGCTATTTTGATGATGTCAAAGGGGGAGAGAATTATATGTGTCATTAACTAGGGAGTCTTATAAGGGGGAGAGTCTTGAATGCATAAAGGGGAGAGTCTTATATGGAGAGAGAATTTATGTAAAAGTCATTGTGCTTCAATTCATGCTTATATTTCCTTGCACTTTGACTAATAATGACTCATAGTTGCCATCATCAAAAAGGGGGAGAATGTAGGGAGAATGTTGGGCATGTGTGTAACATGCTTAATTCTATTATTTTGATGATGTCTGACTATGACTCATTGATAAGTCTGACCTGCATTTGATAAACACATATTCATACATTTCAGGTCATGACAACATAAGCAAGAAGATACATCTCTGTGCCTTCACTGATAAGTGTAAGAAATCAAGGCATAGAATTCAAGGCAACAAATTTCACAGAAGTCCATGCAGTCAAGTCTGTGCACCTGCTGAAGTTGGCACACTTGCTGAAGAAAGAAGGTGTTACAAGAGAAGTGTCGACACCTGCTACAGATGTGTCGACACCATAGCCATTCCTCCGCAGAGGAAATTTGATGCTCTATTGCTGTCAAGGTCGAAGCACACAAATGGTCAACATAGGTCAACGCAGTCAAGTCTGTGCATGTTCACGACTTGGTCATCAGTAAGGTCGGTGCTTGTTTGCTTCTCAGCACAGCAAAAGTCGGTGCACATCCAAGACTAGCACATAGCATGGTTGATGCGAACTAATGCCAAGTGCAAACCAAGGTCTGTGCACATGTGAAAGTGAAGGTCGGTGCACATCCTCAACCAAGGTCTGTGCACATTTGAAATCAAGTGCATGTTTACCTTCAGGCAAGACAAGGTCTGTGTACATGTGCAAGTGAAGGTCGGTGCACATGCTCAACCAAGGTCTGTGCACATGTGAAATCAAGGTCGGTGCATGTTTACCTTCAAGCAAGACAAGTTCTGTGCACATGTGCAAGTGAAGGTCGGTGCACATGCTCAACCAAGGTCTGTGCACATGTGAACTACAAGGTCTGTGAACATTGCTGAAAGTCAGAGCACATGCTGAAGTCTCAAAGGAAGTGTCGACACCTTGCTCCAGCGTGCCGACACTTTGGTCTTCCAGAGAGCAATATATTAGCAGTTTTCCTAAGAAGTGTCGACACCTTGCCACCAGCAGGTCGACACCCCAGGCTTCCAGAGACCGCTATATAAGAAGCTTTCATTAGATGTGTCGACACCTTGTTCCAGCGTGCCGACACATTGGCCCTTCCAGAAAGCATTAAAGTCAAGTATCCTCAAAGAAGTGCCGACACAACATTCACAGTAGGTCGACACTTCATCCTTCCAGAGACCGTTATATTGGCAGTATTCATCAGAAGTGTCGACACTTTCTACACAGGAGGTCGACACATCTGTTCTTCCAGAAGCTTTCAAGCCAGTTGTCTGTCAAGTCAATGGAAGATCCAGAGAGAGAGAATAGGTACCGCAAATGTCCAATTTCATGGATTTCGAGGTCTAGATGGGGTACCCAAGTTTGACTTTCGTCCCTATCAACATGTCACTTTCTTGGAGCAACTTGTGTCAGAAATCCAGCTAGAGAAAGGACACCTCACTGTCTGCCACTGAAAAAAGTCAACATAGTCTGCCACCTCTTAACTGTCACCCCATGTGACTTCTGTCCAAGCAGTCCTCAACAAGACAAAAAGTAAATTTCAGCCAATGAGAGGACCACATGTCTAAAGGGCATTTAAGTTGAAGATCTTATGATCTGCCATCAGTCTGCCACCGTCCTATCCTCGGACAAGAAGCAATGCCAGCTCAAACCAAATCCTGCAGAGTATCTTCCTCAAAGATTAGAAAGGCTTTTGGAGGGAAAATTTGGAGGGAAAGTTTTTCACCACATTTCCTTGTGGCTCGGCTATAAATATCATGCTTCCTCAAGAGTGGAAGCTGTTGTTGCCCATAGAGTGCGACGCCTTAGAGCATTTGCAAAGAACATCCTTGAAAGGCATGAGAGAGCAACCCAGTACTGATTCTCAGTTCAGTGCTATGAAAGAAGAAGAAGAGAGATCAGTCTTGAGAGAGAAGAGAACATCCCTCCAGTCTACCTGAGCTTGAAGAATCAGATCTTCAGATCTGGAATATGTAGCTGTAGTCCCCAGCTGGCAAATCATCATCTAAAGCTCCAGCTGGCATTTTTCTTCTTGTTCTTGTGTTTCACCCACTGCACTTGCAGTGTCTTCCGCTTGTGTTTTTCGTTTCACTCATTTCAACCTCATACTTTGTTCCATCCCTACTGCTTGTGAGTAGGAAGACAGACGGAGATTTGCTCCGGCCTGTGGAGAACCGTCCCTACCGGTTTCTGTGTGTAGGAAGACAGACAGAGGGTTTTTCCGTTCTGTGGTTTTGGGGCGAGTCCCCTGTCATGCTGTGAGTCAGTAGGAAAGCCTCACCGGATTTGGTGAGGGGTGGACGTAGGTTGTGGGTTTACAACCGAACCACCTTAAAATCTCTGTGTTGTGGGTTATGTGATTGCTCCTTATCCTCTATCTCCATTCACAGGTTAGTATGCTGGGTTGAGCAAATGCAATCCTGATCATATGTGTTGCATACATTTCTGATATGCACTAATTGTTTTATCTTGGCACCCTTTGCTATCTTATTATAGCTACACCTGCATCTCCTCAGTTGCCTGCTGCACTCTTGCTCACATGCACTAGGGAGTACACTCAAAGCAAGAGGCACTCTATCTTGTTCACTAACACACGTGTTCTGGCTGATCGAAATAGCACACACACACACACACACATTGTATGCTATCTTATGTTTTAGTGTTGTGCTTCATGATCACTACTTTACAAGGTTAAATCTCATTTAGATCTCATCAGCCTCTGAAGGAGTGGTGACCTCATTGCATAGGAGTGTCACCTTCAGCTCCTTGGGTTGTGGAGAACTGTTGAGACAGTGTCGACCTCTCTGATAGGAGTGTCGACCTGCCCAGTGACCCGTGGGAGGAGTGCTGATCTCGTGGCCTTGCAGTGTTGACCTCAGCCTTCCTTATTGCTAGGATTGGTTGAAGCAGTGTCGACACTTTCCCTTGGAAGTGTCGACCTGTGCGTTTTGTGCACTATGCCTTGCCGTCTCCATTTAAGCTATTCCTTTTTTATTCCGCTGCACTTTGTGTCCAAGTGTCTCACTCAATTATAGGAGTGGTTTATGATCTTTGTTTCTAAGAGATTTTTAATTGGGCAAAGTTCGTGAAAGGATCTATTCAACCCCCCTTCTAGATCCTATTGCCCCCTGAGGGACCCAACAGGGTTGATGGGCACCAAGGTAGCGGGTTTTGGGCGGCGGTGGGCAGCGACTCCGGTTCTGCGAGTTGCTGGCTGGCAGGACAGCGAACACGGACGTCCAAAGGGACGTCGACTTCCTGGGATCTTCTGAAGGCAGCGGAGCACCGGGACGGTGGCAAAGGTTCCCTGGTCGACCCCCGGGAGTGGCGGTCGCTGAAGCTATCCCGACGTATTTTCCCTGTAATTATCCGGTGACCCCTTTTTGCAGGCCTGCCTTAGAGCAGAAATGTGTGCTCCTACAAAAACGGCCGCCACGACCAGATCTGATGTTGGATCTGGGCGAGATTAGCGTCGTTGGAAAAAGGACTCAGAGATCTTCAACATACTGGAATTTCAGATCCATCCAACGGCTGGATTATAAATGAAAACTTATGCAAGGTAGTAACTGATGCTAGATCGGAATACAGAACTGACAGGGTAGAACATGATCTTCCTGTTTATGGGGTTTGACCGAAAATCAAATGAAAGATTTAGGACTTGGGGATTTTTATGGAGGGAGGGGGGAAGGAGGTGATCACGCCATAATTTTTTTGTATTTTTATGACAACGTTTGAGGGGGTGTAAAATTCGGCTACCAACAGACTACCTCACAGATCTGCACACATGCAGACTATGAGAAGGGGAAACAAATGACTTGGAGGGGACCTAAACGGACTCTGATCTTTGTGAAATTTAAAATGGGAGTGAGGAAGAACTGGGGGAAGACGTCCTCAAAAGATGAAGATGATCCGACGGTCGAATCTTCGGTACCAACCTTTTTACTGAACTGCTATCCAGGAATCCCGAAATTCAGGACAGCAGGGTGGAAGTCGGGTTGTGGTGGCTTGATGGAGGCACGAACGGAGGCGGCGGCGACGGTGATCCATTGCAGCAGACAGAGGAAGAGAAGGAGAGGAAGAACACTCAGAAATATTAGGGTTTCAGCCCTAGATCTGATGCATCGAGGAAGAGGAAGAACAAGAAGAAGGGAGAGAGAGGGAGGTGTGCCCCTTGGCCAAATTCACATATAATTCATCATTAATTTTTGTCCAAATGACACAAGAGACATTAAATACTCAAACCCTAGACCTTGGCTAATGACCTCTAATACCCTTGGTCAAAGGGGCATAAAGGGGAAGGGGGAATAAAAAATAATAAACATTCTCCCACTTGGGGACAAACAAGGGGGCGCCCCCCTCCTTGGTCAACTATTGCAACTCATGGTCTCCTTGACCATGGGCCACCATATTGGGCCCTCTATGAATGGAGGCCCACAAGGGAGGGAAGGCCCAATTGGGCTCCTAAAGGTCTTGAGGCCCATTTTGGCAATTGGACCCCTTACATGAAGTTTTAGCCCATATTACACTCTTGACCCATATTAAAGCTGAAAATACAAATACACACCAATACACTCAAAATAAATACAGAAAAATATCAAAACTCCGATGGAGGCTTCATACTATCACCCAACCATAAGGATGTCAGCGTGCTACGCGTCTAGTACCGACGGCTAGCTCTGGTGTCCCCACCACCTTTTACCAGTAAAAAAAGATAAAACACTGGCCGTCGCCGGGTGTAGCGGGGACAATACCTCAAAGGAGACATCCCAAATTTGTACGTCTTCATTCCACGATCACGGGGAGTGTTATCCTACGACTTATGCCCTTCCCTCTTAAGGGATCGACCACCTCCACCAGAAGCACCCCCTATAAAAGGGACCCCGACTAAGGACAACCGAGGGGAGATTTTTTGCCATGAAATGCTCACAGAGAAGCAAGCTAGAGAGCTACTCGGCCTTCTACTAGAGTGGTCACGACTGTTCACTCCCGGAGAGAGAGAACCCTTCCGCATGACCTTACCACCCAGCGAGTACCCTCCAGTGACCATTGGGAGCGGCGAGCACTCGTCCAGAGGATCTACACGTCTCTCAGATCTTCTACTACGGCCTCCACTCTTCCTTATCTCTCCTACGCTTCTCTACTAATTTATTAATCCTTTGCTGACTTAAGCATCGGAGGGTTGTCCCCTGGGGTAGCACCCAGGGCTCCTTCTGACGCTCTACCCTCTGGTGTTTGTAGGCTTCCACGGGTGTCGGACGATCTTCCCTAACAAATAAATAGAAAGATGTGGTACGTAGCCTAGGGACCATAAGCCCAAGGCCCTAGAGACCGTGCATACGCTCTTCGTAGTCAGATTCGTCAGCTCCTTCTCGACCCCAGGGCCGAACACCCCGGTACGCTCGTGCCACCCGATGCTCTTGTTGATGAGTTCTACGGCTATGGCAATGCCCATGTGCCCGATCATGGTTTCTTCAGGTGGCAAATAGCGAATGCTCGGGGAATCTTCGGACGGCGCAAGGTGGGTCGCTTCATCGGCAACGGGAGCCTTACCCTTATCAGGCGCCTCCCCCGTTGGATTGACTGTAGGCGGAACGGGCTCGCGCTCCTCGGTCAGAGACGGCGGGGGAAGAACTTCAGAAGGAGGTGGGGCCTCCGACGGTGATGGCGGCGGAGCCCGACGTCGGACCAGAGCAGGTACCCTCTTCCTTTTTTTCTGGCGACACTGGCTTTCCAGTGCCGCTAACTCATCTAGATCCAACTGGATGCGCCCACCACCAGACATGGCTGACTCAACGTCAGCAGTGCTAGCAACTTCCTCGGAGATGTCTCTCCGAGCACTTGACCTACCACTGAGCATGGGAGCCGCAATCGAACCCTCTACTGCAAGGGATGCGTGGAGCGGGTACGGCAGGCGCCCCGGCACTAAAGCGATGGCCACCTGGGGAGCTGCGACGGTTACTTGGCCCGTGCCTAGCTCGATGTGGTCAACAGAGGCAGGAGCACACTACGGCAACTTTACCGTCTCGTATCGAAGCTCGAACGACTCCCACGCTCCTGCAAGACAACACCAGGGAGTCAGCTTAAACGAGCAGATGACCTGGCACGAACACTGGAACAGTGAAGGTAATACCCTCAGGCAATGAGGGGCTCAACCCCAACTTCCGTAGCATCGCCGGAGTCAGCACAATGTCGGCATTGGGAAAAGGATAACGAAGAAGGGAATTAATCACCCTCGCCTCCTAGGCGTTGGCGGTAGGCCGCCTATCCACCTAGATGGGATGAAGACCCTGAGCAAAGTGCCAGTCACTCGGATGGTTACTGCCCCCAACCTTGGTAATGAAGACGAAGCGCCCAGTCCATCCCCTGATGTTCGACACTGCAGAAGTAACCTGAACTAGGTTCCGATCCTTCAGAGCCTTGAAATAAAAGGAGGACGGATCGGAAGGACAGGCCTGAGCGATATAGAAGTGTTGAAAAAGAAAGTATGTAGGATTGACTGAGGCTTGGCGACAGACATAAACAAAGCCGCACATGATACGTCAAGAATTGGGAGATAGGTTCCCTGGAGACAGACCATAGTGTTCTAGGACGGACTCAAAAAAGGGGTGGACAGGCAGACGGAAGCCCGCCCTGAAGGATTCTATAGGGACTAGGAGACCACCGGGTGGACGACCCCATAGATCGACGGCAGGGAAGACAATGTCAAAGTCCGAAGGAATCTGGAAGGCCTGTTGGTGGCCATGAATGACCCTATAGGCAACCAAACGAGGTGAGCGGGGGCGACTTGTGTCAGCACCTGAAGTGCTTGGGGCTCCCCCACGACCAGCTCTCACATCCCCAGCGGAAGAGCTAGACCCAACACTAAGAACCCTCCTGCGATGCGCCATAAACCCAAGAAACAGGGGGAGGAAGAAGACCCTCACCAGGTGAGCAGAGAGGAAGAAGACGACGAGCGCGGCAAACGACGGAAGAGCAGACGGGGTTCTAAGAGAAACCATATGGCGGTTCTTATAGCCTCCCAAGATAGAACGACCAATTCGAAGCCCGAGGGCAGGTGAAAAGGCACCCGTCGCCATCATGGTATGACTGTCCGGCTCAGACACCCGTTCGAAGCCTACGCTCCCAGACAAAAAGCTCGTGTCATGGTCACAAAAGTGCTGCCTGACACCGTCGAATGAGCCTTGCGCACCGAGCAAATAATACAAGGAATCCTTCCTCGAGTCAATCCCCCAACACACCCTCTCAAATTCATCTCTCAAAACCCAAAGAGTTCTCGACTTCTGAGAGTAGGGGGCTAGTGAGGAGGGTAAAATTGGCTCAGCCCACGAAAGGCCCATCTACCGCAAGCCCAACTCAGTTGGCACCGCACCCAGTGGGCCACGATTGACGCTGGCCATAACGCGTGGCCCAGGATGATAGTCCTTGAATTCGACAACAAGAAGAGCCTTAACCTAGTCAAAATGATCGCCAAATAAGCCTCCGACGACTGACCGTTGCCCCTGCACGACTCCGGTCTCGACTTTACCAAAGGCGAGCATGCCCCACGAACGCCGTAAGACCCGCCAGGGAATCGACTGGCTCCGGGGTAACCGCCCCTCAACGGGAAACTCCCGCCACAATCGCGGGGAGCGTTATCCCACGACTTATGCCCTTCCCTCTTAAGGGATCGGCCACCTCCACCAGGAGGACCCCCTATAAAAGGGACCCCGACTAAGGACAACCCACGGGGAATTTTTCACCAAGGAAACTCTCACAGAGAAGCAAGCCAGAGAGCTACTTGCCCTTCAGCCAGAGTGGTCACGACTGTTCACTCCCTGAGAGAGAGCCCTTCCGCACGGCCCTACGACCCAGCGAGCACCCTTCGGTGACCACTGGGAGCGGCGAGCACTCGTTTGGAGGATCTACACATCTCTCAGATCTTCTACTACGGCCTCCACTCTTCCTTCTCTCTCCTACGCTTCTCTGCTAATTTATTAATCCCCTTGCTGACTTAAGTATCAGAGGGTTGTCCCCTGGGATAGCACCCAAGGCTCCTTCTGACGCTCTACCCTCTGGTGTTTGCAGGCTTCCACGGGTGCCGGACAATCTTTCCCAACAAATAAATAGAAATGTGTGGTACATGGCCTAGGGACTAGATTCCTACCGCTACAAAATGTAATATTAGTTAACTTATTAAATGCAAGAATTCATGTTATAATATTACCTTTTATTTTGTTTATATATTTGCTTTAAATTCTTTTGAGTGAATAAATGCACCATTAAAATATTAGCATCTCCACGTCCTTAAGAGTTATTAATTTATATATTAAATTACCATGATGAATGCGATTTTTACGGTAGAGAGCAAATTAATAAGTATTTGGTTCTCTTTTAATCTTATTAACGAGAACTTCTATGAGCCAGCGTATCAAATATATTGATATTTTAATTAAAACTCAATTATTTTTATTTAATATTTTCGTATCGATTGTTATTTTATTATTATTATTTGTAACCCATTCATTGGCTTGACTTATATTAAGTTGAGTTCCCTTTTTGATCTATCTTAATTTATTTGACCTTACGTTATTTAGTCATTTATTTTATTTTTAACACAATCATTAGTTTATTCTTTTTTATTTCCCTTTTATTTATTTCATAAGGTCTTTTCTAAATTTCTAATTATCTATCTTATGTTACCTTGCTTAATTTACAACATTCAAAATCATCTTTTCTTTCCTAATTTTATTTATTTCAAATATAGATATTCATTTCTATTTTAGTTTTTATAATTTGTCAGGTGTTACTCTCTCCCCTACTAAAAAGAATTTGATCATCTAAATTCACATGATATTTGATAATTAAGATAATGATATTGGGTAATTAAAATAAAGAGAAGTTTTTAGAGTACTGACCTAGGGTGTTTTTATTTAACTGTACCTTCAACTTTCAAGTTGCTGCTTATTATTTGCACCTGCAACATAAAAATTGTAGTATTTTTTTAAATCAAATTACAATAATTAGTTATTTTATGCTTATAGCTATGACTATGCTAAGACATAAGCCAAGGCTTTATTCAATCTCACTGGATAACTATAAGATGCTAGGGCTAAAACACCAAGGTAGGACACCTTAACGAGTTCTAATGGCCAAGAAAACCTAAAAAACTTAGGGTCTAAATAACTTAGGCTCTGATACCACAACTGTCACGTCCCAATGCAAAAAATCAGAGCACGACAGGGGAGAGAACCCCACACTCACTCAAGACTAGAAATGCTAAAACAACACAAAATTCCAATTTACAAAACTCTCCACATACAAGAACTCCCTCACAACATAAAACAATCAAATCTGATCTAAGGAAAAGAAAGACCACTATGATGCCATGGTACACTTCAACACTCTTGTCTGTTTCTACTAGCATTGAAATGACATGAAAAATAAGCAAGAACACTAGGTGAGCGAAAGCTCAGTAAGAATTACATCTCTATGAACCATGCAGTCTTTAAGTAGTTAACATATTAATAATGCAAAAGGCACTAGCTAATGAAAGAATCAAATAAAACAAATCAAGACATAATGATAAAAGGTATTAAGAATTTAAAATAGTAAAGAATAGCACGGAGATCTCTATCAAGGAATATTTGTGATAATCAATTAGAATTTTTATGCAAGGAATGAAAGGATTTAAGAGATGACCAATATGGGCTCAAGAGGTAACTCTCTCTATGTAACACTTTGCACCTTTCAGACTCAAGAGGTGACTTTCATAGAGTAGCACTTTGCCCTACATGGCACATTGTGTCACGTCTCGAGTGCGGAAGGAATCCGGTATGCGTGACGAGTTTATATCGATCATGTCAATCAGAGCATAAGGAAATTCAACACATAGGCAGAGTGCGTAAAAGACAAGAGATAACCAAAGTCTTTATTCATTGATAACTCCAACTAACTTCATTACATAACTTCTCCAAAAAAAAGTACTTTTATGACACTCTAAACTCAACAAAGAGAAAATTACAATAATCGACTCAAGAAAGTGTAAAAGACTCGATGTAGATATCTTGGACGACTTCTACGCTCATCACTCTTGGTCATCCCAGTCCGAATGAGTCTCGCTATCGGAATTACCTGAAAAATAGGGGAAAACACTAGGTGAGCGAACGCTCAGTAAGGATTACAACTCAAGAACAAGCATGATTTAAGTAAATTACAAGTTACATGTAATGCAAGTATAGCTAAGCATGAACGCATAATAATGCTGAGAAGGAATATCAAGAGGATGGTAACATGAACTAGCAAGTTTCAAGATGTCATGTAAAGTATCAAGAAATATCAAGCATGTGATTATCAAGTCATGTCATAAGAATTGGCTATTTAATGTAGCAAGTAAATATCCATTCCGGGTCACGCAAGTTACGTCATGTCATGTCAAGTCGAGCATGAGATCGTGGAATGTCAAAATCAAGCAAGTCATTTACTCCGGTGCAATATCACACCATGGTCAATATAGCTCCCATGGGCACAAGTACTTTCGGGTGCTCCTCCTAGGGTCAGACCGGGTCCCATTAACGCCAAGCTTTGAATCATGTAAATATTTAGACATCCACTATAGTTTATAGCCAATAGAATTCTAAAGGAATAAGCCATTGTAGGATAATAAGGTAGATTTCACGGAATAGAGATATCAAGGACAAATCTTTGAAGAAAGATGACAAGGCGATAAATCTCACATAAAACTAAGACATTCATGAAATCTGGATAATTGACGTTCACTCAGGCCGCCGCCATATACAAAAATAGCGTCCACTGCAGTGGTCTCAAATTCTGTGAACAGTGCATACACGAAGAAATAGTGTCACTTCAAGTTGTCGCTAATTCAAATTGGCATGCACTATCTAGTCGCTAATTCCAGATAGAGACAGACTCTCACAGAACACCACAAGCAACACTCCGTGATGGCTAGAGCATCATGTTTCTTTAGAGTGACATGACAAGCAAGGTTTCAGGGTTTTGAGGGTACAACCCGCTCGACTGTCTTGAGGGAATCCAAGGCTAGCGGAGACTTACAGAGGCCTTAGAGAAAGAAATTCTAATCTGGCGGAAGGAATATCTGACGGAGGGTCTTTCAATCTCTAAGAAATAGTGTGTAAGCGTGAAACAACATGAAACAGAGACTCTATCTTCGGACTTGAGATATGAGTGCCAAAAGACATGCGATATGGGTCAAAAACCCGATAAAACTGCGAGATAAGGAATTCGCGTCAGAATGACATGCACTATATCAAGAAGCATCTATTTGTAAGGTCGCTAAATCAATATTTTACAGAATTTTAATAATTCTACAATAAATGAGCGTACTTTCGCGAAGGTGCAAAATCTTTAAAGAGCGTCCATATGATGGACGTCAATTCCTTATTTTTTGAATCATTTCACTTTTTAACAAATTACCAGGAATCAGCGTCTCTGTACAGAGGCGTTATTTCCAGAATAGGCGGCTGTTCAAACGGACGCCAAATCTTCTATGTATACAAGCTATAACACATCAGGCAGGTACGTAGCTAGACACAAAACACTGTTCATTTCTTTTAATTTAGCATGAACAGTAGCATATTGACGTTTACGAGGATTTTCAGAAATTTGATTACATGGTAATGTAGAGAAAAATATGGAGATTGTGAAAACGTACTTATGCAGAGTTTATAGAATCAGGTTCCATAGTTATTGAATTTGAAACATGTGTTATTTATTAATTGCACTAAAAGAAATAGCGTCCAGATGATGGTCGCTCATTAATTAGCGCCTAGGAGACTGTCGCCAATTCATGAATTAGCGGCCTTCTACACAGTCGTTCATTAATAAGCGGCTACTGCTCTGGTCGCTATTTTCATATGAACCAGCAAAGTGACAAATCTACGTAAAAACTCAAAACAGAGATCGTAGACACATGATTTAACGATGACAACATATGTCTTAAGCATGCAGTACTCTTTTACTATAGTCTTGGGCTTAGAATCTTGAGACAACCTACCTTATGGGTTTGACGAAGAATAATAAGGAAGCAGAGGGAGATGGGGCAGAAGACTTCTTCCTCTCTGTTCGTTCACAATCTCAGCAGAGGAAGTAGATGAGGCATACAACGCAGCATCAGCAGGTCAGCAACTGCAACAGTGGGAACAATGATGGAAGAGGCTCCTTCGCAGCCGAGGGAAGCAACAATGGGAAGTAGAGGAAGCAGACGCCTTCGACAGCAGGAGGAAGACGATGCAGAGGGTCTCGTACAGGACGTCGACGAACCGCAGTAGCAAAGGAAGCTTCTGCTTCGATCATGGGTTTTATTTATAGGGAGAGAGATCTAATGTGTGGGTAGAATCCTAATGGAACTTAAGTTTCCATGTACGAATCCTACCGAGTCTAAAGTTTCCCATGCAAATCCTCCCCTTGCCATATCCACAGCACCCTTTCCTGGTTGGTTTCTAATACCAATGTTTTAAAACCCGACCCGGAGCTTGACCCGGTTAAGTTAGTGGGTCATGGGTCAATGGTTTAACCGTTCGAGTTGACCCGTGACCTGTAAGACCAGAACCGTTTATAATTTACAATAATATTATAAATTACCATAAAATTTTAAGATATCTTGAGTTAAGAATATGAAAAAAACACTTAAACATATATTGTAAAAATTAAAACAAGTGCATTAAACAACTACTAAGATAGTCTAAAAAAAATAAAATCCATATTAAATAAACACTACATGGTACATACGACTATTTATCAACTACAATTAACATCTTATGAGAAAATTTCATAGTGTGTGAAGCCAAATTTGTTCATCTAAAATTTCATCTTCTTCCTTGTTTCATCTCCCTCTATGAGTATTCTTGGGTTGTTGATGTCCAAATCAACCTCCTCTCTGTTACTTACAAATAATAATTCACCATAATAATATGATACTATAGTCAAAAATGATATTATGATGTAAAATGAAAAGCTTACCTGTATCATAAAGATCGTTCTTTTGATTTATAGGTATTGACACATCTTGCATGAGCATCGTCTCTATCTCCTCGACATCAAGTAATGGAGGCTCATCTTCATCCTCTACTATCAAATCTCTTGTGACATCAATTGAATCTATGTCGATTGGATCATAATTTTGTTCTTTGGTGCTGTATCTAATAAATGAAATAGGCTTTGGTCAGAAATAATATTCGCATTCAAATGAATATATATGTTTAATAAATAGTCAATAAATGATGAATACCTCTGTTTTAGATGAAAATTGTAATGTATATATACTAGATCGTTAAGCCTTTGATGTTCCAATCTATTCCTCTTTTTGGAATGGATATGCTCAAATACACTCTAATTCCTCTCACATCCTGATGAGCTACAAGTTTGACTAAGGACTCTTATGGCAATTTTTTTGGAGATTTGGCCCATCAGTACCAAACATTTTCCACCATTCATCTATCAAATAAAAGATGCAAAATTCATAAATAAGCGGATAAGCAAATAACATTAAACAATATCTTGGGTAAATAATTAAAATATAAATAAATACTTGGCATTTAGGTTTGCAATGAGTTGATTGCAATTTTCCTTCCAAACTTGTTCATAGCATTTGTGAAAAACTTCATCTCCTTCGTAATTCCCTTGAGTAGCTTTTGGTTCCCCTATGTCATCTTCTCAGGAACATCATATAACCCTATCATTTTGTTCAAAAATATAGAGAAGGTTGTATTAGCAAGTTTATAGTTAAATACAAGAAATGCAATGAAGTAGAAGATCATACAAAAGTAACAAAACATGTCATTATCTTGGGATGGGAGCATTCTGATTTTTTTTACATTGTATTGCAGGATTCAACCAATAAGCTGCTGCATAAAGATTTTGACACAATTGCTTATCCCAACGCTTGTCAATGATTTGCAAAAAAGGAGCGGATGCACTTGCTTTCTTGCTAAAAAATTTCTTGATAGACTCCTTTGCCTTGTGCACAACTTCATATAAGTAACCCATTGAAGGCCGATGATCAGAATCAACAATTCGTAATACACGCACTAGTGGTTCTGTGACAGCAACAATAACTTGACACTCCTTCCAAAACTCTGAAGATAAAATTATGTGTTGGCCAATCTCTCCTTTTTGTTTGTTGTATCTTGAGTCAATGAAATCTTTACTTGTAAAAACACCTTGTAAATCGTGTTTGTGGGAAAGAAGACTTTGTAAAGCAATAAAATTTGTTGCAAATCGGGTAGCTGCAGGACGAATAATCTCAGTCCATCCAGGTCTTCTTCTCAAAAGACCCAACACATATATATGGTTATAAATGAATGTGGTAATCTGTGATCCTTGTTTCACTAGACTTGATACAGAGTCTAACTCTCCAATATCCTTTAAAATCAAATTCATGTAGTGTGTTGCACAAGGCGACCAATATAAAGTAGGGAAAGCATCCTGCAACATTCTTCCTGTAGCCACATAATTAGTAGCATTGTTAGTTACCATGTGCACTACATTTGTGGATCCAACCCACTCGACAACCTCTTTGCACAAGAGAAATAAATTTTCTGATGTCTTCACTATAGCACTTGCATCAACTGACTTTATTTGTTCAAAAATCATGATATGTGGGAGCCTTATATCCTGGACCAATTCCAAAAATTGCATCTATCATTGGTTGAAAATAAGCTGAATTAACAATATTGAAAGGAACACATGAGTCATACATCCACCTTGCAATACTAAGATCAGCTTGCTCTTTTGCTTCTTTACTAGCAAGGACACTCTTAATTGATGGTTGAGATCCAGGTGTAGTACGTGGAGCAAGATATGAGCCAACTCCTCTAAAACTTTATTGTCCTTTTCTCACCTTAAGCTTCTTAGCAATTGGCTCTATAAAGGAAGGAAAATGGTTCCTATGCCACGTACCACGTCTTCTCTATTTATTTGTTGGGGAAGTCGTCTCGCACCCGTGGAGGCCTGCAAGCACCAGGAAACAAAGGGCATCAGAAGGAGTCCCGGGTGTTACCCCAGGGGACAACCCTCCAATGCTTAAGTCAACAACGGGTTAAGAGAAGAGCAGAAGGAGAGAAATATGGAGGCCATAGTAGAGGATCCAATAGACATGTAGGCCTTCACCACGAGTGCTCGCCGCTCCCAATAGGCACCCGAGGGTGCTCGCTGGGTGGTAAGGTAGTGTAGAAGGAGTGCTCTCTCTGGACGTCGTAGGGCGTGGCCTCTCTATTGTCGTAGTAGGACTGGTTGCTTTATTCTCAATGAGAAGATTTTTGGCAGAAGTATCCACCGTGTGGCTCTTCTCTGTCGTTCCCCTTCTTATAGGGGTTGTCCTGGAGCGGGGAGCCTTATCCCTTGGTAGGGAAGGGCGTAAGTAGTGGAGTAATATTTACCCGCTATAGTGGCGGGAGTTTCCCGTTGGAGGGCGCTTACCCCGACGTCGGCTGGTCCCGGGGTGAGTCTCACAGCACTCATGGGGCGTGCTCGCCCGTTATGGGATGATGGCCGGCATCGTGGGGAGTAACGATTGGTCGTCGGAGAGTCTTCCGCCGATCATGGTGCATTCCCATGCTGTAGAATCCAATACTGAGTCGAATTGGGTCGCGCCCTGGTGGGCCGCACCTGTTGGGCGACATGTAGAAGTGGGATTGATCTGGGTGGTTTGTGCCCTCCGCTATTGGGCCAATCTTGGGCCGAACTAGATTTACCCTCCTCACTTCCCCCCTACTCTCAGTTCCCCAGCACTTTGTAGGGGACTGAGAGTCGAACATGAGAGGGTCTGTTGGAGCGTAAGACTCGAGGTCGATTCGTCTGATACACGAGCGTCGATGAATCTGGTGGCAAGCATGGCGTGCAAGGCACCGCAGGTGGTAGCAGGCACTACTGCCGTAATCATGTCGTGGGTCCTGTTTCGTCTGGGAGCGCGGGCTCTGAACGGGTGTGGGGTGTGGGTGGCCGTACCGCGATAGCGACAAGCGCCCTTTCACCTGCCCCTCGGTTTAGAAGCCCCAAGCTGTCGTGGGCGGTTATAAGGATGATCGCGGGGCATCCCCAGAGACTCCATCCACGTTGGTCGTCGTGCTCATCGTAGGTCTCTCCTTCCTTCGACTGGTGAGGATCTTCCGTTCTTCCGTGTCTTTCACCTTTCTTCGCCATGCCTCCTCGTAGGAGAAACCTTCATGCCAGCCCCTCCTCATCTATCGAGGAAGTGGTGCCTGAGCATGGTAGCGCTCCGAGCACTTCAGGTGCCGGAGCCAGTCATCCTGATTCCCCACCGCTAGTGGTGTATAGGGGGGTTCAAGGGCTGCGAGAAGCTTTCCAGATCCCGCCCAACTTTGACATCATTTTCCCAACTGTAGATGATGATAAGATGAGTCTCCTTTCGGGCGGGCTCATGGTCCCTATGGCATCTTTCCAGGCGGGCTTTCGCCTGCCTATTCACCCCTTCATCACGTTCGTCCTTCATCATTATGGCAAGCACCCAGGGGAAATAACCCCCAACTCCTACCACATCCTCTGTGGGTTTGTTTATGCGTGTCGGAGAGCGTCGGTGGAGCCAAATGTCCATCTTCTCCGGTAATTTTATTACCTTCAGCGCTGTCCGTCCGATACGGCTTATGCCTATTTCAAGGCCCAGACCGGCCAGAACCTTGTCCGGGTCTCCGCCACTGCGGCCAACCTCAAGGGTTGGTCACAACGTTACGTGTATCTCATCAAGTCTACCGACCATGATTCTTCCGGTAGTTGGAGGCCCAGATGCTATCGTCCTGTTTGGCCCGACAGGAAGCCTCCGGCCAATGCCGAGGAGCATAAGAAGGTGGATGCCATCCTCCGGTTTCCCCTGGCAGATGCGGACTTTGTGTTGACTCTGGGGTTGCTCCGGGAGCTGGGGTTGAGTCCTCCATTACCGCAGGGCACTGACTTTGATTCCTCATCATGTTCTTGTTAATGGCGGATTGGGATAACCAATTTTGTTCTAGAATCAGGGGCGCCCGAAATTCTGACGTGGGGCTACGAAGTTGTCCGACTACCGCGGTGTGCTCCTCGCCCCGTGGATCACGTCATGCTTGGGGCAGGCCAAGTGACAGTCGTCGCCCCCCAGCCCGAGGCTGCATTTACGTCGAGTCGTCTCCAGTATCTGATCCCTGTGGGCGTCCCTCTGGTGAGGCCAACGGTAGCTTTGGCTGCTAGCGGAGGATCCAGTACTCAGAGGGGTGCCGCCAAAGAGATCGCCAGTGCTGCTGAGGCTGAGTTGGCCATGGCTGGTGACAGTCGTGCCCTCCCTTCTGAAGATGAGCTGGTGGCACTAGATAATTAGCGTCGCTTGAGGAAGAGAAGTAGAGTTCTAGCCCTGGCCTGAAGCCGAGCCCGGGCGCCGTCATCACCGTTCGGACTGCCCCCATCCGGTGCACCGTCACCGCCGCTGGCTGAAGAGTCGATCGTCTCCCCTCTCGCGCCTGCCCCCGTGGAGGAAGGGCACGACAAGGGCCAGGCCCCTGTCGCTAATGAGACCAACCATCCCCCGCCGCCGTCGTCGGTGCCTTCCCCGCATGACCCCTTCCTGCCCCCTGAGGTCGATATGATTGGGCAGGCGGGGATGGCGACGGTCGCTGAGCTCATGGGGCAGAGCGTACTGTGGCGCGAGCGCACTGGGGTGTTCGGCCCTGGGGCAGAGAGGGAGCTGACGGACCTAGCCACGCGTAGCGTGTGCTCGATTATCAGGGCCATTGTCTTGTGGGGGTACCACTTTCGAGGTCTTGATCAGAAGTTGGAGGCCACTCAAGTTACCCAGGTGGAACTTTCGGCCAATTGTGAGGTGCTCGAAGGGCGCCTGTAGGCTTCTGAGGCTGAAAACGCCGGGCTCCGTGAGCAGCTGCATCAGTAGGGGTTGGCCCTTGTCGGGATGGAGCGAGACTGTGACTTCTTCCGTGTTCGGGCTGAGATGGCTGAAGCTCATGCAGTCAAGCTGGGGGCGCAAGTCCAGGTCGTGGAAGTCCGAGCTGAGGAGGTCGAGGCACAACTTGCTGGGCTGTGCTCGTCGATGTTTACCGATGGTGAGGAGGCGGTGGAAATCTTCCACTCCTCTTTGACCTACCGGGATGAACTGACCGCGGTGGCCTTGGAGTATTTCGGCCTGGCCCGTGACCATGGCTTCTGGGAGGGCTAGAACGCTACGGTCGTGGCCACGACCGAGAAGCTGGGTTCCTCGGTTCCGTCACTCCCTCCCCCCTCACCATTCTATGGTGAGAAGGCAAGTGATGGTGAGGAGGGGGCTTGCGACGAGGAGGCCGGTGGTGAGGGGGCCACGACCAAGGAGCTGGCAACGGGGCCGAGCACAGGCATGCGAGCACCCGCAGACGCCCCATCGGTTGAGGAGCGTGTAGTGGACCCGATCGGGCACTCAACTTCTTCAGAAGTTTTTGCTACACGTGAGCCCGAGAAGGCTGGGTCATGTGATGATGTTGCCGGGGAGAACCCTTAGGAGGGCGCTCCCAGTTGTCCTTTTGAATTTCTTTCTAGTTTTGCTGAGGTGGTTGCCTCCTCCTTGTAAGCTTTTTGGAACTTGAATGGAATCCTTTCCTCTTTTTCGTAAATTCTGAAATCTTTTTCGTGTATTTCCCCCCCTTCCGAACAGCTACGAGATCCTCTGGGGATACGAAACGATGCTCTTAAGGGTTATTCCGTAAGGGCGCGACTTTCGGGATCCGTAGCTTCAGTTTCCGTTGATTTACTTGGGACGGTAGGAGTCCTCTAACCTTCTGGGAACTTCCATCCTTCCTATAAATAGCTGCCTTCGTCCCGATCTTCTGGTGTCAAGGCTTCAAAGGAGAAGGCCCCGTAGGATGTCATCGGGAGAGTCGGGCACTTCATCGGACGACGAATCTCTACAGGCTCATCGTCAACCCTTGATCCTTCGGAGGGAGACTCCCCTAGCACCATGGAGGCCGTGGCCGGAGCCGGGAGCGCATGGCCCCGTCTCCGAGGACTACAGGCTCGGATACTTGGACTGCTGGCGAGAGGCTTTGGATAAAGTCAACCGCTTGTACTCGGGCAGGGGGGTTCTGCTCCTTGAGCCGGACAGATTCCGTCCTTAAGGGGATGGGAGATACTTCTGTATTTACCCCCTCTGCCTCTGAACAAAATTCTTCCTTTTTTTTGCTGCCTTTTCATTGCATGGCCATGATCGCTTCCCTTCGTCCCTCTTGGTCTGTAGGTGCGCGACGAGGTATCCTCCCGAGCCAAGGGGAGCGCTTTTTTGCTTGAAGATGACGGCAGGCGGAGCAGTAGGGCTTGCTTGCCAGTTTGCAGGCATGGCCAGCGTGCTACATCGGCCTTCGTAATGCGTGGGCCTTGTTGCTCCACTACCCCCCGTCAACTAGGGATGGTCGGGTCGACCGACCTAGTTTTCTTGGTGCAGGTCTCTTTGCCAGTGGCATCCCTGTTGGTCCGCTTCCACGGAACAAAAGGGATGCTAGGTGTGGACTTCTCATGAGCGGGTCAAGGGATGGAGGGTTTGGCCCTCTTCTCTGGCATAGGTGGCTCCATCTGTTGGTCCACTTCATCAGAACAGGTAACCGAGGAGCGGCCATCTGCTCATGGACAAAAGAAATGCTAGGTGTCTGCTCCCGAACTTGTCATAGCTGCTGGCAGACGACGGCGCCCAAAAAACAAGATACTGGAGTTGCACATCGCCATAGTTGGGCACATTTTGTCTTTCCATGTGCTTGTGTATTGGTTGCATAATAGTTGGGCGCGTTTTGTTGTGTACCTTTTGGTGGAAGATTCTCATGAACTTTCGGGTAGGCTTTCCTTGTGTGCATCACAGTATTTGTGCCTTTGCTTGCTGCCACCATTTTTGAGCGGAGCGGTGCTCGCCTCCAGGGAACCCTTAGGCTACCTTTCTATTTTCAAGGGGAGCAGTGCTCGCCTCTAGGGAACCCATAGGTTACCTTCTTATTTTCAAGGGGAGCAGTGCTCACCTCTAGGGAACCCGTAGGTTACCTTCTCATTTTCAAGGGGAGCAGTGCTCGCCTCTTTGGAACCAGTAGGTTACCTTCTCATTTTCAAGGGGAGCAGTGTTCGCCTCTAGGGAACCTGTAGGTTACCTTCTCGCTTTCAAGGGGAGCAGTGCTCGCCTCTAGGGAACCCTTAGGTTACGACATGGGGGCGTCAAGCTTGCATATAGTGACTCCACGCTCATATATATTGGCCCTCAGGTGGCCAATATATTGGACCTCTCGCATGGAGAGTTGGCAAAGGAGCGTACAGGCTGGCAACACTGGGGGGTCAAGAGGTACCAAGGACGTGGAATTCTGTAAACCTCAAAAAGTTCTTCTTACATTCTCTCTATCATCATCGTAGGGCGTGCTTCGAATTCTCCTCTTGTAATCTTGGGTCGAACTAGATCTTGGAACCCGTCTGAGGGCACTTACCCCGGCGTCGGCTGGTCCTGGGGTGAGTCTCACGGTGCTCATGGGGCATGCTCGCCCGTTATGGGATGATGGCTGACATCGTGGGGAGTAACGGTCGTTCCTCGGAGAGTCTTCCGTCGATCATGGTGCTTTCCCGTGCTGTAGAATCCAATGCTGAGTCGAATTAGGTCATGCCCTGGTGGGCCGCACCTGTTGGGCGTGATGTAGAAGCGGGATTGATCTTGGCAATTTGGGCCGGCCGCTATTGGGCCAATCTTGGGCCGAACTAGATTTACCCTCCTCACTTCCCTGCTACTCTCAGTTGCCGAGCACTTTGCAGAGGATTGAGAGTCAAACATGAGACGGTATGTTGTAGCGTAAGACTCGAGGTCGATTCATCTGATGCACGAGCGTCGATGAATCTAGCGGCAAGCTTGGCGCAAAGTGCCGCAGGTGGTAGGAGGCGCTACTATCGTAATCATGTCGCGGGTCCTATTTTGTCTGGGAGTGCAGGCTCCGAATGGGTGTGGGGCGTGGGTGGCTGTACCGCGATAGTGACAAGTGCCTTTTCACCTGCCTCTCGGTTTGGAAGCCCCAAGCTATCGTGGGCGGTTATAAGGATGATCATGGGGCATCCCCAGAGACTCCATCCTTGTTGCTCATCGTGCTCGTCGTAGGTCTCTCCTTCCTCCGGCTGGTGAGGATCTTCCTTTCTTTCATGTTCGGGCTGAGATGGCTGAAGCCCGTGCAGTCAAGCTGGGAGCGCAAGTCCAAGTCGTGGAAGCCCAAGCTGAGGAGGTCGAGGCGCAACTTGCTGGGCTGCACTCGTCGATGTTTACCGCTGGCGAGGAGGCGGTGGAAAGCTTCAGCTCCTCTTCGGCATACCAGGATGAACTGACCGCGGTGGCCTTGGAGTATTTCGGCCCGGCCCGTGACCGTGGCTTCCGGGAGGGCTGGAACGCTGCGGTTGTGGCCACGGCTGAGAAGCTGGGTTCCTCGGTTCTGTCACTCCCTCCCCCCTCACCATTCTATGGTGCAGAGGCAAGTGATGGCGAGGGGGGGCTTGCGATGAGGAGGCTGGCGGTGAGGGGGCCACGACCAAGGAGCTGGCAACGGGGCTGAGTACAGGCGTGCGAGCACCCATCGACGCCCCATCGGTTGAGGAGCATGTAGTGGACCCGGTCGGGCCCTCACCTTCTTCAGAAGTTGCTACTACACGTGAACCCGAGGATGTTGGGTCACGAGATGATGTTGCCAGGGAGAACCCTTAGGAGGGCGCTCCCAGTTGTCCTTTTGAATTTCTTTCTGGTTTTGCTAAGGCGAGTGCCTCCTCCTTGTAAGCTTTTTGGAACTTGAATGGAATCCTTTCCTTTTTTTCATAAATTATGAAATCTTTTCCCTGTATTTCCCTCCCTTCTGAACGGCTACGAGATCCTCTAGGGATACGAAACGGTGCTCTTGAGGGTTATTCCGTAAGGGCGCGACTTTTGGGATCCACTGCTTCAATTTCTGTGGATTTACTTGGGGCGATAGGAGTCCTCTAACCATCTAGGAACTTCCATCCCTCCTATAAATAGCTATCTTCGTCCCGGTCTTCCGGTGCCAAGGCTTCGAAGGAGAAGGCCCCGTAGGATGTCGTTGGGAGAGTCGGGCACTTCATCGGACGACGAATCTCTACAGGATCATCCTCAACCCTTGATCCTTCAGAGGAAGCCTCTCCTAGCACCGTGGCGATTGTAGCCCGAGTCGGGAGCGCATGGCCCTGCCTCCAAGGACTATATGCTCAGATACTTGGACGGCTGGCGAGAGGCTTTGGATAAAGCCAACCGCTTGCACACGGGTAGGGGGGTTCTGCTCCTTGAGCCGGACAGATTCCATCCTTAAGGGGACGAGAGATACTTCTGTATTTACCCCCTCTGCTTCTGAACGAAATTCTTCCTTCTTTGCTGTTAGCAGACGACGGTGCCCAAAAAATAAGATGCTGGAGTTGCAAATCACCATAGTTGGGCGCGTTTTGTCTTTCCATATGCTTGTATATTGGTCGTGTAATAGTGACTCGCCAGTCTTTGGCAACTTGTATTTTGACTAAAGGAATAAAATTATTCAGTTCAGATTTTGTTGTGTACCTTTTGGTGGAAGATTCCCGTGAACTTTCGGGTAGGCTTTCCTTGTATGCATCGTAGTATTTGTGCCTTTGCTGCCACCATTTTTGAGGGGAGCGGTGCTCGCCCCCAGAGAACCCTTGGGCAACCTTTCCATTTTCAAGGGGAGCAATGCTCGCCTCTAGGGAACCCGTAGGTTACCTTCTTGTTTTGAAGGGGAGCAGTGCTCGCTCTAAGGAACTCGTAGGTTACCTTCTAGTTTTCAAGGGGAGCAGTGCTCGTCACTAGGGAACCCGTAGGTTACCTTCCCATTTTCAAGGGGAGCAGTGCTCGCCTCTAGGGAACCTATAGGTTACCTTCTCATTTTCAAGGGGAGCGGTGCTCGCCTCTAGGGAACCCGTATGTTACCTTCTCATTTTCAAGGGGAGCAGTGCTCGCCTTTAGGGAACCTGTAGGTTACCTTCTCGTTTTCAAGGGGAGCAGTGCTCGCCTCTAGGGAACCCTTAGGTTACCTTCTCACTTTCAAGGGGAGCAGTGCTCGCCTCTAGGGAACCCATAGGTTACCTTCGTGGAGTATGGCTGGCGATGATTCACTCGAAGAACTTTATGAGGTTTACAGAAATCCACGTCCTAGGTACCTCTTGCCCCCCCAGTGTTGCCATCCTGTACGCTCCTTTGCCAAGTACTTCAGTTATCTTGTACGGACCTTCCCAGTTTGGCGCGAGCTTTCTGGTGGCTCCTTTGGGGTCTGCCACGCTTGCCCGCCGTAGTACCAAGTCTCCAGGGAAGAAGTGCCGTTCCATGACTCGAAGGTTGTAGTATTGAGCCAGTTTTTGTTGATAAGCTACGAGTTTTACCTGGGCGTTTGCTCTGCTTTCTTCGAGTAGATCCAGGTTTTCTCGTAACGCTTGGCGGTTTCTAGGCTTGTCGAAGTATTCCACACGCAGCGAGGGATTGGATATCTCTACTAGAACTACGGCCTCTGCACTGTATGTGAGGTGAAATGGGGTTTCTTCTGTAGCCGCTCTGGCAGTGGTTATGTGGGCCCAAAGGATGCTCGGGATCGAGTCTATCCATGAGTTGCTTGTTGATCTAGCCAGGTTTTGATACCGTGGAGGAGTCTTCTATTGGCATTCTCCACCAATCCATTGGCCTGAGGGTGCCCCACTGAAGTGTAGTGGTTCCAGATCCCCAATTCTGAGCACTTCCCTTGGAAGGCCGTGCTCGCAAATTGCCTGCCATTGTCGGCGGTGAGGACTCTTGGTATCCCAAACCTGTAGATGACATTTCACAGTACAAACTTCCACGTTGCTTCGCTCATTATCTTCCCTAATGGTCCAGCCTCGACCCATTTGGTGAAGTAGTCAATAGCGACTATGAGGAATTTCTTCCTCCCTTGTGCCTCGGGGAAGGGACCCAATATGTCCACCCCCCATCTAGCAAATGGGCGGGGCTCCATCAGGGTTTGAAGCTACGTAGCTGGTTGATGATGCAGGTTGGAGAATTTCTGGCACTAAGGACATCTCCAGACATATTCGAGGAAGTCTTGCTACAGGGTGGGCCATCAGTACCCTTGCCGGATCATCGTTCGCGTGAGTGCTCGCCCCCCTACGTGACTTCCGCATAGTCCTTCGTGGACTTCTTGCATAGCTTGTCAGACCTCCGTGGGGAACAAGCACTTTAATAGTGGGGCTGAGAGGGATCGGCGATATAATCGACCATTCACTATTGTAAAGTGGGCTGCTCGGGCCCTCGTGCGACGAGCTTTGGCACAGTCGCATGGGAGTTGTTGCCGTAGGAGAAAATCCAACAGGGGATCCATCTAGGAAGGTTCATTGTCGATGGCATTTACCTGTGGCATTGGTTGTTCTATGCTCGGCGCCGATAATTCTTCGACCAAGATTGACCTCGAATTGGAGACCGTGGTGGCAGACGCCAAGCGAGATAGGGCGTCTGCTCGGACGTTCTCTTCTCTAGGGATGTGGACCATCTCGAAGTGGGGGAATCCGTCTGCTGCAGACCTGACCTTCTCCAGGTATTTGATCTTGGAAGGATTGCGTGCTTTGAATTCACCCCTGACCTGGTTAGCGATGAGCATGGAGTCACTGTATGCTCGCATGCTTGACACCCCCATGGCAGGGATGTTACCACAGAAGGGCCGTCTGAGGGCCAATATAGATAGCATGGAGTCAGCAGTAAACATACATGCCCTACGACGAGCATGATGACCAACTAGGATGGAGTCTCTGGGGATGCCCCACAATCATCCTTATAATCGCCCACGACAGCTTGGGGCTTCCAAACCGAGGGGTAGGTGAAAAGGTGCTTGTCGCTATCGCGGTACGGCCACCCACGCCGCACGCCCATACGGAGCCCGCGCTCCCAGACAAAATTGGACGCGCGACATGATTACGACAGTATCGCCTGTTACCACCTGCGGCGCCTTGCGTGCCAAGCTTGCCACCAGATTCATCGATGCTCATGCATCAGGCGAATCGACCTCGAGTCTTACGCTCCAACAGAGCCTCTCATGTTCGACTCTCAGTCCCCTGCAAAGTGCTCGGCAACTGAGAGTATCTAGGAAAGTGAGGAGGGTAAATCAAGTCTGGCCCAATAGCGGTGGGCCCAAACCGCCCAGTTCAATCCCGCATCTACATCACGCCCAACAGGTGCAGCTCACCAGGGTGCGGCCCACCAGGGCGCGACCCAATTCGACTAAGCATTGGATTCTACAGCACGGGAAAGCACCATGATTGGCGGAAGACTCTCTGACGACTGACCGTTATGTTAGGGTGCTTGGCCCGGATACAGAGGGGGGGTGAATGTATCCTTCTACAATAAATGGCCAAATTAAAATCTTGGATGCTAGAACAAGACTCCGGATAGGACTAAATACAAACTCATGGGCGTGCCTATCCAAGCATCTAGCGGAAGCAGTCAATCAATCAAGCAAGCAAGCCACTGCACAAGATATTTTAGGTGGTTCGGTCCATAGACCTACATCCACCCCTCACTCCCAACCGGAGTGAGGCTTCACTAGCAAAAGCTAGAACCAAGCAGACTCAGTCTGCAAACAATTGCTGCCACACAGCTTGACTAGGGAAACAGACTTCCCTCTTCCTCCCAACCGGAGGGACACCCAAGTGACTCCCGGTCACTTGGAAACTAGAGGTCGAAGACCTCTCTTCCTCCAGACAGGAGGGACACCAGGACTTGCAACCACAAGCCCAGAACCGGAGGACTGGCCTCCCTTCCTCTAACCAGAGGGTACCCACAAGTGACACCCTGTCACTTGTAACATGGAGATTAGATCTCCCTTCTCCTAAATCAACAGGAGAAACCCGATCCCCAACAGGGCAATCGGAAGACCAACGATAATCAGAAAGTAAATGTAGCAACCCTGATAAATGAATATTGAAATAAAATTAAAAACATATATATTACAGAAGTAATACAGATAATAAAATAAAGTACAAATAACGCCTCTTAGTAAGGCGTTAATTTAAAAAGCAACGCCTCTATAAACGGCGTGACTAAAGAAAGGACGCCCACACATGTGGTCGTCAACTCTCACGCGACCAAATAGGCAAGTAAAAGAAACGCCCATATCTTGGGCGTGTTTCAAAAACAAGGAACGCCCTTCTCCAAGACGTTTCTTAATAAACGACCTAAACAAGGTCGTCAATTCAAGAATGGACGCCCTGACCTAAGGCGTTAATTCCATTCGTGAACCGTTCGAACCCAGAACTTATCCAGGGTAAGTGATAAGCATTAGAAAGAGTTCAAACGTGGTAATGACTCTATCATAGAAGTATTACTTCCACACAATCACCAACCCTACTAGGACACCCAAAATCCTATAAAAACTCTCGTTCATCTAAACCCTAAACCTATTTGATTCGTTCGTCTGCAGAGGTACGTAAGAGGAGCATTCCTTCTTATTTTCCTTAAATCCCTACGTCTGTTACATGAAGAACTAACAGTTCTTCATCTTCTTCTGTTACAGGTTAAGAAGCCCCTACGTTTTGAAGAAGCATAGTTCTTCATCCGGGTAAAAATTATTTACCTTCGTATGATGTTCAGATCACAAAGAAACTGATACAGTTTCTTTATTTTCTTATAGGATAACTGCAGTTCTTCTTCTACAATCAAAGCCATCGTCTTCTTCCATCAACCAATAGCCGTGGTCTTCAGGAGCCTAACCGAGCATCATCCTCTGCTAGTCAAACCCCTCACGGTCATCTTCAAATCCATTATTAAGGTAGGATTTTCTCAAGTTATTGTAGCCCAAATGACAATAACGCAAGATATATGTATAATCATGGCATGCATACAGTTTTGTTTTCGTTTCTGCAAAATTTTGAAAGAAACGCCCCTGTCACGGGCGCTATTTTACAAGAAACGACCCTCACAAGGTCGTTAATTCAAACGTATACGCCTTTTATACAGGCGTTAATTTCATGAAAACCGCATGTAATTAATGATTGATCCTGTTTAAAATTCAATAAATAGGAGGTATCGATTCTAATAGCTTGCATAACTCTACCTGTGAATTCCTGTTAATTTTATTGTCATGACCATGCCTCCTGCCTTTTAAAAATTTATATCCTGAAATATTGTAAATTTCTTGAATTCACGACTTGGACAAAGTCGTTTTTCATATTTTAACGCCCCATAACAGGGCGTGAATATTAAAGCTAACGCCCCACGACAGGGCGTAAATTAAGAAGAAACGCCCCTTTCTAGGGCGCGTTCTCTGTAAATTCCTGAAATATATATATACTCTGTAAAATAGAATTAAACAGTAACGCCCCTTTCAAGGGCGTGTTTTATATAAATCCTGAAAATGAATTATATTCTGACAGATATGTAAATAATAAGACGCCTTCTGGTGAAGTCGTCAACTCTTTAATAAACGCCCCTTCCAAGGGCGCGTTTTAGTTAAATTACTGAATTATTGAAAATTCTGCAAAACGGAAAATATGTAAACGCCCTTCTGTTAGGCGTTAAATACTTGAGAAACGACTCTACTTAAGTCGTTATTTTACTGTAAAACTGATTTTTCCACTGTTTCTGTTAACCGATGGTTTCATATGCTATAATATATATATATCGGCACTATTCTCCACTCCGTGAGTATAGTCCCACGTTTCATGTTGATTTATCGATCACACTCAACTCTCATTGACATACAAGCTCTCCATTGGACATTCCGTTCCTTTGGACTAGCGAGTTAGTCATAGAGACCTCCGTAAGACTCCTCGTAGCCTTGGATTCCCTCAAGGCCGACTGAGCTGGTTGTACCCTAAAAACCCATTACACGATCATTGCCATGTCAATCTAAAGAAACATGGTATACCGGCCCTTATGTTTATACAAAGAGTATATCATAAGAAAATTCTTAATGGGATGATGATATCATGCCATATCATGTCGTTCTTGTAAACCTCAATTCTATGATAAGAATGAGGGTATCTTACTTTGATATACTGTTCATGTGGACCTCAATTCTATATAAAGAATGTCCATACTGATTTGTCATGGTACCTAAGTTAAGGGAACCATATTCTACCTAGTTTTGTCGATATCGTGATTATACCGTTATTATCAATCTATGTCCTTTGTCATATTTTGGACTCTATTCTATCCAAGTTGTCATACATGTCTACAAGCTTGATTATTGAAATTCTATATTGGCTATATAAACAAGAGTGGATGTCAAAAATACATGATAAATGCCCGCGCATATAGGGCCCGATCTGGTCCTGGGAGGAGCACCCGAAAGTACTTGTGCCCATGGGAGTTAAAATGATAAGGTATCTGACATTATACCGAGTACTTGACTTGCTTGATTGGACATTCCACACACATCTTGTACTTGAATCGTACCTGACTTGACATGAAATGCGTGGCCCGAAAAAGGGTAATTTACTTGCTTGATACATGATAGCCAAAGTTCTTGACATGACTTGTTAAACGTACTTGCTTAAATATCTTGAATACCCTTGTTATCTTGTTGAAAGATCATGATTAGTCCATCTTATTTCCTTGATATTACATTCTCTCTATCTTGTCGTTTTATGCGAGCATGCATAGCTTTATTACATTCATGAAAGATGTAATTACTTAAACCCCTTGCTAGTACTTGAGATATAATTTCCTACTGAGCGTTCGCTCATTCCGTTTGTCCCTTTGTACTTTTCAGGTAAGTCCGACGACGATGGAAGTCAATCGGATGGGAATAGTCAAGAGTGAAGTGATAGAGATTCTACAAGTGTCGTCTAGTCTTTTTCTATAGTTTCCTTGAGTCAACTATGTATTCTTTTCCTTTTTATTAAACAGAGTATTGGATTTGTAATAGTCTATCCATTATGAAATAAAGGATTGGGTTATCTTGCTATTTTGCGCATCTCTGTCTTTGTGTCGAATACACGACCACTCTGATTGACATGATTGATATAGACACGTCACGCACCTTCGGGTATCTTCCGCGCTTGGGGCGTGACAGTCTTTGTGGTATCAGAGCCTAAGGTATTCAATTCCTAGGAAAAACCCAAGTCCAAGGATAAGTTGAACCTTTAAACTAGTGAGATTGGGTAGAACCAAGGGTTAGATTTAACATAGTGTACGAGTCTTTAAATACGATCACGTACTAATATAGTTATTGTAATTGTAGGATAATGGCTGCCGAACGTGCTCAATGGCGCAACATGCAGCGTACCCTTCAAGGGATGACCCAAGTGCTACAACAGGTAGCACAAGGTGGTGCTCCACGAGCTGGAAGCTTACACCAAGCATTTAAGAACATGAATCCCCCGAAGTTCACGGGATCGACCGATCCAGACGATGCCGAGCATTGGGTTCGGGAAACCGAACGCATATTCCGTGTCATGCAATGCACGGATCAGGACAAAGTTCTATTAGCTACATTCCAGTTAGAGAAAGATGCTAGGTGCTGGTGGGAGTCTATTGAAGCAACCATCGATCCTACTCAAGTAACATGGGAAGAATTTGTGGAATACTTCAATGCTAAATATTTCTCGGACCGAGTCCAAGAAAAGAAGGCAGCAGAATTCGCTGCATTGAAGCAACGATCTTTATCATTAGCAGATTATGAAGCTCAGTTCTCCAGGTTGTCTAGATATGCTAAGCATCTTATTAGCACGGAGAAGATGAAAGCCCGTAGATTTCTTAATGGGCTTAGGCCCCACTACATTACTCAACTGGCGCCTATGGACATCCAAGTTTATTCCGAAATAGTGCGCCGAGCTCAATTACTTGAAGATGCCACGGAACTATCTGATAGGATCCGTGGGAAAGATAAGAAGGAGCAAGTCACAAGTTCGGGTTATTTCAAACCCAACTTTAAGAAGAGGCCCAATAATGGAGGTTCATCCTCTCAAGATTCCAAGTTCAAGAAATCCAAGCCCTTCTCTATCACCACTACACCTTCTAATACAGTATGCAAGCATTGTGACAAGGCTGGTCACAAGACCGAAGAATGCTGGAGGAAATTAGGAGCTTGTCTCCGTTGTGGGAGACGCGAACATCGGATTCCCGATTGTCCATTAATGAATGACCAAGCCGGTGACGGTAAACGCCCGGTGACGAAGAATGCTCGTCTTCATGCAATCCAGGAGACCGAACCTGAAGAAGAAGGCGGATTAGTGGAAGGTACATTGAAAATTTGTTCCAAAAAGTGCTTATGTCTTATTTGATACAGGTGCATCGCATTCCTTTATTTCTAAGAAGTTTGCCGACCCGTTACCGTTAGAACCAGAATGGATAAAAATAGTCCTAACTACTCCTCTGGGAAGTGAAAATGATATTACTCATCACTATCAAAACTGTGAGGTAATGGTTCAAGGTAGGAATTTACCTATAGATCTCATATGCCTCGATCTAAAGGAGTATGATGTTATACTAGGAGCGGACTGGTTATCCAAATACCATGCAACGGTTGATTGCCGCAATAGCCAAATTGCTTTTAAAGATTCTCCAGAATTAGTCTTTACTCGCCCCAAGAGTCGGAGTAAATCCCCTCTTATTTCGGCTCTTCGAGCAAGCAAGCTCGTCAGGAAAGGATGTATATCCTTCCTTGCTTTTGTCACTGTTAAAGAAACTAAGGAAACCAAGATAGAAGACATTCAGGTAGTGCGAGAATTTCCAGACGTATTTCCGAAGATTTGCCGGGATTACCCCCTCAAAGAGAAGTGGCCTTCACCATTGACTTAGTCCCTGGTGCTGGTCCTGTTTCAAAGGCACCATATAGAATGTCCCCTGCTGAACTCAAGGAGTTGAAGGAGCAGTTGATGGAACTAATCCGAAAACGGTTTATTAGACCCAGTACTTCCCCGTGGGGAGCACCAGTCTTATTTGTAAAGAAGAAGGATGGATCCATGAGATTGTGTATCGACTATCGACAGTTGAATCATCTTACTATCAAGAACAAGTATCCACTACCGAGAATCGATGAATTATTTGATCAGATTTCAGGATCCAAATACTTTTCCAAGATTGATCTCAGGTCGGGATATCATCAATTAAGAATCAAGGATGATGACATTCACAAGACCGCATTCAGAAGCAGGTATGGCCATTATGAATTTGTTGTTATGCCTTTTGGACTAACAAATGCCCCTGCTGCCTTTATGCAGTTAATGAATAGCATATTCAGGCCTTACTTGGATCAATTCATAGTAGTCTTCATTGATGATATATTGATATATTCCAAGACTAAGGAAGAACATGAAGAGCAATTGAGGATTGCATTACAAATCTTGAGGACAAATCAACTATACGCTAAGCTCAGCAAATGCGAGTTCTGGCTGGAAGAAGTGGCTTTTCTCGGACATGTCATATCAAAGGATGGATTATCTGTAGATCCGTCAAAAGTTGAAGCTGTAAGGAACTGGGAAAGACCCACTAATGCAAGCGAGATCAGAAGTTTCTTAGGTCTTGCAGGCTATTATCGGCGATTCATCAAAGATTTCTCTAAGATCACCGTACCACTTACAAGATTAACTCGTAAGGAGATCCGATATGAATGGAGTGAGGAATGTGAAAGAAGTTTCCAAACTCTCAAGGATCATCTCACTACAGCTCCCGTGTTAGCTCTACCAATAGAAGGAGAGAAATTCGAGGTCTACACAGATGCTTCTGGCATTGGCCTTGGATGTGTCCTAATGCAACAAGGAAAGGTCATAGCATACTCTTCACGTCAACTGAAGAAGCATGAGGAGAATTACCCTGTCCATGACTTAGAACTGGCCGCGGTGGTATTTGCCCTAAAGATATGGAGACACTATCTCTATGGAGTACAGTTCACTGTCTACTCAGATCACAAAAGTCTCAAATATCTATTTTCACAAAAAGAGCTAAACATGAGACAAAGACGCTGGCTAGAATATCTCAAGGACTTCGACTTCAATATTCAATACCATCCCGGAAAGGGTAATTATGTTGCTGATGCCCTTAGTCGAAAGCCGAGAGCAATGATAGCCAATTGTATGATACAAGAATGGAGGTTACTTGAACAATTCTCCGAGCTCAATATAAGCTTGGATACGGAATCCAAATTTATTACATTATCTCATGTAAGCATACAGTCAGATTTATTATCTGAGATACAAGCACTTCAGAATGATGATCCTATATTAGTGGAAATCAAAGGAAGATTAGAGGGACAATCTGATTTCCAACTAACTTCTGATGGAAGATTATTATTCAAAGGTAGAACTTGTATACCTGACTGTCCGGAATTAAAGAAGAAGATCTTAGATGAAGCTCACCGATCAAGGTACACTATTCATCCAGGATCAACCAAAATGTAACAGGATGCAAAGAGGAACTTTTGGTGGCCCAACATGAAAAGGGAAATAGCGGACTATGTATCACGCTGTCTCACTTGCCAACAGGTCAAGGCGGAACACCAAAAGCCTGCTGGAAAACTTCATCCTCTAGATATTCCTAAGTGGAAATGGGAGGATATTGGTATGGACTTCATCATGGGTTTATCTAAATCGAAAGGAGGACATGATGGAATCTGGGTTATCATTGACCGATTAACTAAATCGGCACATTTCTTGCCAATAAAAAGCCGATGGTCAATTGATGTGCTAGCTGCACTGTACATCAAGGAAATAGTCAGGATACATGGAGTTCCTGTCTCAATCGTGTCTGACAGAGATCCCCGTTTTACTTCTCATTTTTGGAAGGGATTACAACATTCGATGGGAACAAGGCTCAACTTTAGTACTGCTTTCCACCCACAAACGGATGGTCAGACCGAGAGAACAAACCAGGTTGTTGAGGATATGCTTAGAGCATGCATCATGGACTTTGGAGGGTGCTGGCACGATCATTTGCCACTAGTGGAATTTGCATATAATAATAGCTACCAAGCTAGTATCCAAATGGCACCTTTCGAAGCTTTATATGGAAGGAGTTGCAGATCACCCTTATGCTGGAACGAAGTTGGGGAAAAACAACTATTAGGTCCAGACATGGTAAGGGATACAACTGAGAAGATACAAGTAATCAGAGAAAGATTGCAAGTTGCTCAGACGAGACAAAAGGCTTATGCTGATACAAGAAGGAGAGATCTTGAATTCCAAATCGGAGATCATGTATTTCTCAAGATATCGCCTGGACGTGACATACGAAGATTTGGTGTTAAGGGCAAGCTTACGCCAAGATTCATCGGACCATTCGAGGTACTTGAAAGAGTTGGCGAGGTTGCTTATCGCATCGCGTTGCCTCCTCAATTGTCCGAGGTACATAATGTATTTCACATATCTATGTTGAAGAAGTATGTGCACGATCCATCTCATATTATTGAACATGGAGATCTGGTGATCCAGAAAGATCTCACCTATGAACAGAAGCCTATGAAGATTTTGGATCGAGAAATACGAGCTCTAAGGAATAAGGTTATTCCCATGCTCAAGGTGCAATGGAATAAGAATCCGGAACACGAAGCGACATGGGAGACCGAGGAATCTATGAAGAAATGATTTCCCGAGTTATTCTAAGAGGTATATGTTCTACACTCTCCACGTGTATAATTATATATATTAAATTTGGGGACCAAATTCTTTTTAAGTGGGGGAGGGTGTAGCAACCCTGATAAATGAATATTGAAATAAAATTAAAAACATATATATTACAGAAGTAATACAGATAATAAAACAAAGTACAAATAACGCCTCTTAGTAAGGCGTTAATTTAAAAAGCAACGCCTCTATAAACGGCGTGACTAAAGAAAGGACGCCCACACATGTGGTCGTCAACTCTCACGCGACCAAATAGGCAAGTAAAAGAAACGCCCATATCTTGGGCGTGTTTCAAAAACAAGGAACGCCCTTCTCCAAGACGTTTCTTAATAAACGACCTAAACAAGGTCGTCAATTCAAGAATGGACGCCCTGACCTAAGGCGTTAATTCCATTCGTGAACCGTTCGAACCCAGAACTTATCCAGGGTAAGTGATAAGCATTAGAAAGAGTTCAAACGTGATAATGACTCTATCATAGAAGTATTACTTCCACACAATCACCAACCCTACTAGGACACCCAAAATCCTATAAAAACTCTCGTTCATCTAAACCCTAAACCTATTTGATTCGTTCGTCTACAGAGGTACGTAAAAGGAGCATTCCTTCTTATTTTCCTTAAATCCCTACGTCTGTTACATGAAGAACTAACAGTTCTTCATCTTCTTCTGTTACAGGTTAAGAAGCCCCTACGTTTTGAAGAAGCATAGTTCTTCATCCGGGTAAAAATTATTTACCTTCGTATGATGTTCAGATCACAAAGAAACTGATACAGTTTCTTTATTTTCTTATAGGATAACTGCAGTTCTTCTTCTACAATCAAAGCCATCGTCTTCTTCCATTAACCAATAGCCGTGGTCTTCAGGAGCCTAACCGAGCATCATCCTCTGCTAGTCAAACCCCTCACGGTCATCTTCAAATCCATTATTAAGGTAGGATTTTCTCAAGTTATTGTAGCCCAAATGACAATAACGCAAGATATATGTATAATCATGGCATGCATACAGTTTTATTTTCGTTTCTGCAAAATTTTGAAAGAAACGCCCCTGTCACGGGCGCTATTTTACAAGAAACGACCCTCACAAGGTCGTTAATTCAAACGTATACGCCTTTTATACAGGCGTTAATTTCATGAAAACCGCATGTAATTAATGATTGATCCTGTTTAAAATTCAATAAATAGGAGGTATCGATTCTAATAGCTTGCATAACTCTACCTGTGAATTCCTGTTAATTTTATTGTCATGACCATGCCTCCTACCTTTTAAAAATTTATATCCTGAAATATTGTAAATTTCTTGAATTCACGACTTGGACAAAGTCATTTTTCATATTTTAACGCCCCATAACAGGGAGTGAATATTAAAGCTAACGCCCCACGACAGTGCGTAAATTAAGAAGAAACGCCCCTTTCTAGGGCGCGTTCTCTGTAAATTCCTGAAATATATATATACTTTGTAAAATAGAATTAAACAGTAACGCCCCTTTCAAGGGCGTGTTTTATATAAATCCTGAAAATGAATTATATTCTGACAGATATGTAAATAATAAGACGCCTTCTGGTGAAGTCGTCAACTCTTTAATAAACGCCCCTTCCAAGGGCACGTTTTAGTTAAATTACTGAATTATTGAAAATTCTACAAAACGGAAAATATGTAAACGCCCTTCTGTTAGGCGTTAAATACTTGAGAAACGACTCTACTTAAGTCGTTATTTTACTGTAAAACTGATTTTTCCACTGTTTCTGTTAACCGATGGTTTCATATGCTATAATATATATATATCGGCACTATTCTCCACTCCGTGAGTATAGTCCCACGTTTCATGTTGATTTATCGATCACACTCAACTCTCATTGACATACAAGCTCTCCATTGGACATTCCGTTCCTTTGGACTAGCGAGTTAGTCATAGAGACCTCCGTAAGACTCCTCGTAGCCTTGGATTCCCTCAAGGCCGACTGAGCTGGTTGTACCCTAAAAACCCATTACACGATCATTGCCATGTCAATCTAAAGAAACATGGTATACCGGCCCTTATGTTTATACAAAGAGTATATCATAAGAAAATTCTTAATGGGATGATGATATCATGCCATATCATGTCGTTCTTGTAAACCTCAATTCTATGATAAGAATGAGGGTATCTTACTTTGATATAATGTTCATGTGGACCTCAATTCTATATAAAGAATGTCCATACTGATTTGTCATGGTACCTAAGTTAAGGGAACCATATTCTACCTAGTTTTGTCGATATCGTGATTATACCGTTATTATCAATCTATGTCCTTTGTCATATTTTGGACTCTATTCTATCCAAGTTGTCATACATGTCTACAAGCTTGATTATTGAAATTCTATATTGGCTATATAAACAAGAGTGGATGTCAAAAATACATGATAAATGCCTGCGCATATAGGGCCCGATCTGGTCCTGGGAGGAGCACCCGAAAGTACTTGTGCCCATGGGAGTTAAAATGATAAGGTATCTGGCATTATACCGAGTACTTGACTTGCTTGATTGGACATTCCACACACATCTTGTACTTGAATCGTACCTGACTTGACATGAAATGCGTGGCCCGAAAAAGGGTAATTTACTTGCTTGATACATGATAGCCAAAGTTCTTGACATGACTTGTTAAACATACTTGCTTAAATATCTTGAATACCCTTGTTATCTTGTTGAAAGATCATGATTAGTCCATCTTATTTCCTTGATATTACATTCTCTCTATCTTGTCGTTTTATGCGAGCATGCATAGCTTTATTGCATTCATGAAAGATGTAATTACTTAAACCCCTTGCTAGTACTTGAGATATAATTTCCTACTGAGCGTTCGCTCATTCCGTTTGTCCCTTTGTACTTTTCAGGTAAGTCCGACGACGATGGAAGTCAATCAGATGGGAATAGTCAAGAGTGAAGTGATAGAGATTCTACAAGTGTCGTCTAGTCTTTTTCTATAGTTTCCTTGAGTCAACTATGTATTCTTTTCCTTTTTATTAAACAGAGTATTGGATTTATAATAGTCTATCCATTATGAAATAAAGGATTGGGTTATCTTGCTATTTTGCGCATCTCTGTCTTTGTGTCGAATACACGACCACTCTGATTGACATGATTGATATAGACACGTCGCGCACCTCCGGGTATCTTCCGCGCTCGGGGCGTGACAGTAAAGGAAAATAATAAACGAAAAGTAAGACAGCTATCCGAAAGCTATAATAGATGAAAACACGGATGAGGCTCTCAACGGAGCTGACTGGCCTGGATCTGATCCACGGTCCAGTGAAGACAGATCTTCAAGCTGCTTCTTCCTTCTTCCCCACGAGCTCTCTTGCTCACACTCTATCTCTCTTTCTATCTCTTCTGCTCTTTTCCTTTCTTTTTCTTTCTCTCTGCACTTCTCTATCTTTTTCTGGATCGAAGGATGTATATTCTCTCCAGGCTTCTTTTTCGATCACTCTTCATCTGAAGACGAAGGCTCCATTATATACCTGGAGCAGCAGCAGGGCGCGTGTGGCTTCCACAGTTCCCGCCCTAGGAGTTCGGACCACGTGGCAGCATCCAGCATGCTGTCAGAACACGCGTCTTCATCTGGGTATACTCCTTATCCTTGGATCACGTGCCCATCACCAGTACGCTCAACGACTGGAGGTAGATGGCGTCAACCCACTTGCTCCATAGAGTTGACGCAGTCATCAGAAGTCTTCAAACTTCTTAACCGCTGCGTCGACTCCATCATCCAATTGCGCTGACGCAACGGTATCGGTAGTCCAGTGAACGGGTCTTCAACAGACAGGCGTGCTGCGTTGACGCTATCAGCATATTGCGTTGACGTGTTGAAGGCAGCCAGAGATAAGTCGTCCCTTCCTTGGACTGCTGCGTCGACGCTGCCAGTTGATGGCGTTGACGCACGAACGTGTATATTTCTATATTGGCATCTCTTAAGCTGCTGCGTCGACGCTGCTTGTTGATGGCGTTGACGCAGTGGATGATGTCGTGAATGCTTCATCGCTTGTAAGAGTTTCTGCTTTTGCTAACTGCTGCGTCGACGCTGCTTCCTTGTGGCGTTGACGCAATAGAAGATGACGTGTAAGCTTCGTCTACTGATGCGTGGACGCTCTAAGCTTCAGGCGTCGACCCTGTACCCTTCTGCAAAAGGTAAATTGTATAGACTTAGTGTTAACTTGCCAGAAGGACCAGTGTACATACTTCATCAAATGAAGGGCTTCCAGTGTATGGACTTTGCAATGCAAACTACAATGTATATACTTAGAGAACAGAAGTCTAGTGTATAGACTTGGAGAAATGAAGTCCAGTGTATGGACTTTGCAAAGAGTTCTCAATGCGATGCGTTGACGCTACGTGAAGCACTGAGTTGACGCTGTATGAAACATGGGCAGTGTACAGACTTAGTCCAAACACGATGTATGGACATTAAGAGTGAAGACATTTTAAGTGCAATGTACATACTTCACAGAACAAGATGTGCAGATTTTGTGAGTGCCAAGTGATGTACAGACTTGGATGACCAACGCCAATGTATAGACTTCCAACGTGAGTGATGCGCTGTACAGACTTTGTCTTAGACTCCAAATGATACTGACAGTGTATACACTTTAGCCAATGCAATGCACTGTATGGACTTCTAAGAGACGCTCAATGTACAGAGTTGAAGAAGATATGCTAATGTTCAGACTAAATGGATCCAGCTGATGTATAGACTTTGTGCCCAAGCTATCCATGCTCTGATGCGTCCACTCCACTTGAACGTTGCGTTGACGCACACATTCACCCAGGGGCTTCTTTCTTGAATTTGCACTGTTGCGTCGACGCTTCCACTTGATGGCGTTGACGCAATGAGCACCCTGCAACCCCCTTTGAACCATTAGACAGTTATTAGAAGGTTAAGTGTCTATATCCAAAATCTTACTGTTGTCATCATCAAAACTAGGAGTACAACAATCTCCCCCTTTTTGATGATGACAACCCCCAAACTGTTTTAATGACTTCTGCGGTCACACAAGGTTAGTATCAACCAATCGCATGGTTACTTGTCAGTTGAACAAAAAATTATGAGACACAAAAATGAAAATATATGCTATCATTCATTAACAAGACTCAGCATTCATTAGCAAAATTCAGCACAAAAACTCAGCATTCATTAGCAAATTCAGCAGTCATTAACAAAATTCAGCAGCTCATTAAGCTCTCCCCCTTTGTCATCATCATGAAAGGGGGTGCAAGTAGAAAACATAGATTAAGATGGGAAAAAGCGATTGTAACGCCTGGCAGAAGATGGGTGCTGTTGCAGACGAGAGGATTGTCCTTGAGTGCCTGGAGGTGTCTGGCGAGATGTCTGTCCTGAAGTAGAATGGTCCCTGGTTAGAAGGTCTCTGATCTCTTGAGAAAGTTCGCTTAGCTGATGACTTAGAGAGTTGCGAACATTGCCAATTTCAGTGACTGAATCTTTATTGTGGATGTTGGCTATTACTTTGTCAATCTTCTCTAGCACAACTTTGAGGACTTGCGGGATTGCACTGACAGGACCTTTGATTATTTCTAGCCCTATCTTCAGATCATAGCACAAATCAATAACTTTGGTAAAAGAGGAAACGGTTGAACCTTGTTGATTGTGCATCTCTTGTACCAAAGTGGCAAGTTTGTCAAGGAGCGATGATATCTGTTTCAAGACTGCCCTTGTTGCTTGGTCAGACACCATTTTGGTGAGTAAGAAGTTTCGCCACTCACATAAGACTGAAGTTTCAAAATTCACAATCCGAGCAGTCAACTTGTTAAAATGAAAGGTTGTGAACTCCACCAACTTGTCCATCTTGGCCTCCTGACGCTGCATCATCATAGTCATGTTCACCAACATCTCTTCAACAGTTGCTGGAGGTGGAACTGCATCAGAATTTGGAGAGGTTCTTCTATAAACTTTAATGGCTCCTGACGTAGATGGTTCGACTGGAGGTACAGAGCCACTCGGCTCCTCAGAAGCCTCAAAAAATTGCTCTCCCCTAATGGAGTTGTCCTCTGGCATGTCTGCACTCATCATAGGTGGAATCGGTATGTCTGCTCTGTGTGCTTGATCTTCATCCTCAGCGGCTATTTTTGACGCCTGACCGATCTCTGATGGGGCTGATTTCTGACTAGGAAGGGTTCGGACAGCCTTACCATCAATGACCTCAAAACCCATAAATTTTTGGATATAAGACAGTGTGTACACATTCCCTCGAGGGATGGTAAGTTTCTTCTCAGAGGCAAAGTCTACACCAACTTTCCGAAAAACAGCCGTTAATGGGGCGGCATAAGGAAGGGTTCTGGACTGAGATAGACAGGACCCCATTGTTTGAATAGCTACATCCGGCAGGGAAATCTGTATTTTCTTCAGCATACAGTAGAGAAGAAATCTTTGCATCTCTGTCACTCTTTCTCTTCCACTGCTTTGTGGTGTGATCATGGAGGTGCAAATGTGGTGGAGCAGTCTATTTAGCGAAGGGAAATGGTTGGCTTTTAGACTGCCTAGGTATGTTTCCCTGACATCGGAGAGATTACTGGGTTTCTCAGTCAAAAGCTCATATGCCTCATGCGCATCATACTCAAAATCATGCAGCTGAACTCCTACTTTCGGAACCTTCCAAGCTCTGGCAAGCAACTTATCTGTTATTTCGAATCGTACACCTCTAACTCTGGATGTGAGTTTTGGAACAGAGGGTTCATTCTGACCAGGGTGGGGTAGTAAGTCTTGTGTGTTGAGACAAACGACCACCAGCCCTGATGATCCAGTATAGGGAATAGCTGAGGAAAAACTTCGAGCATGTGATGATCAGTAGCATCAACGTACCGGGAAATAAGAACCTTCAAAGGTTCTTCCATTGTGACTGTACGCGAGCTACCAGCATCCTTCTGACCGGTTGCAGAACCTGAAGATAAGCCCTTCCGCTTCTCTTTTCTGACTGCGGAGGTCTTTAACCTTTTGGTTGGCGGACTTGGATCCCATGGACCCGTCTCCTTCCTTCGTCCCCTTTCGCTAGCTGCTAGATAGTGGGACTCCATTATGCCTCCTGCTGGTTCTGAGCTTCTTGGTTGTTCCTCTGCCCTCTGCTTCCCTTTTTGAGTGGATGCTGGAGAATCCATGGCACAGAGAAGAATCGAGCAGGACAGAGAGCTGAAAGGTTTCTTGGGGGACACGAGAGGTCGAAAGACAACAAGAGGGTTTTGGAAGAAAGTGAAGAAGAGCAGCGGTCTCATGTCTCTTTTAAAGAGACTCCGAGAACCCTTTAAGTGAGCGGTTCAGCCGGTTCAAGTAGGTGAACCGGGTAAAGAAGATATGAATAAAAAGTAATGCGTGGACGTAGAGAGGGGCCTTGCGTCGACGTAGTGAGGCAAGTGAACCGAAAAACACAAGATACAAGGCCAGTGAGGCATAACGCGTTGACGCCAATGTAACATTGCGTCTACGCAGTGATGCAGTTAAGAAAGAGATACACTTCCTTATGCAGCATGATGCCAATGATGCATTTCATAATGAAAACTCCCCCTTACTAAATGAAGCCTTTGGAAAGAATAAGAAGAGAAATTCAATTGGATTCTCAAAAGGATATTATTCTAATAAATCCAAAACATGTTTTCAAAGTCTTCCATTATAAGAGCTTATGATTGAACTTTATTAACAACGTGGTTTAATTATGATGTTTATAGAGTTCATCAGTAAAAATCTGTATTGATATCTAAAACCATAGTTTAATAAAGATGAACCAAGCCCTCATAATTATCTTGATTAATCTCTCTTTCTCTTACACAATCAAATCTATTGACTTCTTTCAGAGTTACATGCACTAGTATTGAAGTCAAGTAATAATGAAGTCATATGATTTTATCTAGGGTTGAAGTAATTTGATTTGTGTATCAATATTCAGATATTTCATTTTATTCAACAATTTTCTTGCTCCAAGTTTTACGAGCACTCTAGTTCAGTGCACACATTGTAACTAGAGGATATACCTTGATTAGAGGCCAATATCCCTAAGCCCTTAGTGTGACTAACTGTCATGCTTTATGTGAACAGAGTTAGCATTTACACATCATGACACACTACAAATCATTTTCTAATGATTGAGTTGTATTTCTCAGTGTGCATGCCATTGCTCTGCCTGAGTTTCAATGAATTTTATCAGAGTTAACGAAGGCACCTCATGACACAGTCCTTTGGACTTGTGTTTCTCAGTGGCCAATGTCATTGCTCTGACAGAATTAACCCTTTAGACATTTCAGAGGCATTCATTTGCTTCAAATCAATAATAGTTTCATGTACTTAACCAATTAAAGTCATGAATTCAAAAGTGCAGACTTCAGAGAATTTTCACAAGACACAACATGAGACAAATAGTTAAGGTTTATTAAACATGCTTCAGATATTTTTTAAGAAATTTTAAAGACAAACTCCATGAACATTAAACTTAAACCACATGAATTATTTCAGACATTCATAAACCTGTATAATAGAAGTTTTCTAGTTCAAAATTTCCAGATTTATGATCAAGATAGCCCATTGGAATCTTCATGAGGGACTGATAGATTTCTGAAGCCAAACGATACCAATTGATAGGAGAAATACCAATTGTTAAGAGAGATTTTGAAGGTCAAGGTTTTTCAGAATCTGATCAAGGTTTGTCAACTAAGTCAATATGAAAGGATATGCTATGAAATCTGACAAATGTATGCATTTGACAACCTATATGCAATGCATTGACTCCCCCTTACAAAATGCATTTTAAATTTTTTTTTTGACATTTTCAATAAAAGGGGATACAATGAACTATATGTATGCAGGGACATGCAAAGACTCGACATTGAATTGCTATGCAAGGGATATGCAACTAACTCCCCCTGAAAACATGCAATGTTTGCACTGAGAAATGAACATATGTTGCCAAATGATTCATGCACATTCAGACTGTCCTAACCAGCAAGATGACCCATGGTACTAGGCGGAGCACTTGGTCTAAAAGACCACCTCACACATAGTAAGAACCTCCAGACAGATCTCCCTGCCCTTTGGTACCTTACCATTTATATACCATTGAGGTCATGCATGATTACTCAACATGTAGTCCTATATGCAATTCAGAATTTCAGTGAGCTATTGCAACACACATGATTCAAGTCACACTCATAAGCAGTTCAGATTTTTCAGACAATTCGAAAGGCAATTTGTTTTCAGAGTCTATGCATAACACAATTATCAAGCAATTGCAATTAGCCTATGTATGCTCAGAAAATAATGCAATAAGTCTAAAAGCAAGGACAGCAGGAAGTTTACCTGAAAGAAAAATCAGTATGGGGTTTTTCTTCTTGAGTGCCTTGGATCATTACCCCTTTTTATTCCAGTCCCAAGGCACACTTGCATAGCAATGTTATTTTGCACAAACAGGTACCCAAGAGGTCTTGGGTCCTGATAAGACAATATTACTCCTAGCAGGTTTTCTTGGCACATTTCTAGGAGCAATTTTCAGATTTGATTTATGCACATTCTTGTTAGCATGACTCCTATGTGCATACACATGAGATTTTCTGTTAACAGAATAAAAATTTTGTTTACCAAAACCAGTTTGGTTTTGATATCCTGCCAGGCAACAGGTTGCAGCCCTGTGACCTGGCTTCCCACAATGATGACATGTAAATTTCGCAACATGGAGTTTAGCAGGGTTATTTTGAACATGCCAACAATTTCCAGCTCTGTGGCCTGGCTTTCCACAGTTATAACATGAAGGTTTTTCAAATTGTCTTACAGTGAGTTTAAACTTTCCAGAAATGAAATTTTTCCCTTGAGCATGCCAACAGTTTTTGACTATGTGGCCATGCTTCCCACAGTGAGAGCAATTTAGAGAATTTCTTCTAAAAGAACCTGACCAGCATTCAGAGGCCTTGTGACCAATTTTGTTGCAATTAAGACATATAATGTGATGGTTCTTGTTAAAGACATGCTGATTTGCAAAGTGTTTTGTATGATATGAACATGATTTTTCCTTACTACTTGCTAACCAGCAATGAGAAGTAGTGTGTCCTACTTTATCACAATTAGAACATGTGACATTCTTTTTCTGACCAGACACAGATTTTCTAGCATGCTTGTTGTCATCTTTTTCCATCACAAAACAGTTACTCATAAGATGTCCATACTTACCACAATAATGACATGAGCCATTTGATTTCTTTAAAACATGGCATTTATCTGATGAGTTTTTAGCATGCGGATTGTTCCTTTGAATTTTTGATGTTTTATGATTTTTATTTTGTTTTTCTGTTTTCTTAGCCTTGTACTGAGGTGGAGATGAGATAGAAGGCTTTTCCTGTTCAAAAGATTTGACAAAGATAGTTTTCAGGTTGGCTCCATCACTCTTCCTCATGACTGGACTGTAACCCAGTCCTCCCTTGTTAAAGTTAATCTTTGTTCCCAGTATTTTCTGAACAGTGGGCTGTTTGTCTTTTGATGTAGTGGCTACATTTGAAGTATTTACAAAGGATGTCATTACTTTGTTCTGCAAAGCTTTCTTATTTAGATTATTGTAGCCCAAACCTTCCTTTTTGACATTGACTTTTATACCTAACAGCTTGTCTAGGTTTTTCTGCCCATCAACAAATTTAGACAAGGAAACTTTCAAATCCTGAATTTCATTTTCAAGAGATGCAATGTGTATTTCATAACTAGCGATCTCTTGTTCACTACAATTGACAGCTTCATTCAAAACCTTGTTAGCTGTTTTGTATTCTTCAATTTCCTTTCTCAGCTCATCTACCTCTTCAGTCTCGTTTGTACAGATAGCTTTTCCTTTTTCCAATGTGAGAAGTCTTTCAGACATGGCACTGTTTAACAGTTTTAACTTTTCAACTTCTTCTTTAAGCTTATCATTTTGAAATAACTCATTTATTAGAAGCTGATCTTCTGAGTTAACCATGCTTTCTCTCCTAGCTTCAAACTCCCTCAATTCCTTTTGTTGTTTTTCAAAATCTTTGTGTAATTCTATGTTTACAGATTTTATGGCATTAAAATTTTCAAACAGCAACTCATTCTCTCGTTTAAGTTTCTCTAATTGTTTTTCATTTTCTTTAGAAAACTTTCTGAGAGAGCCATCTTCAGATTTTAGAATGTTCAGTTCAGAGTAAACACATTCAAGTTCCTTCTTCAGTTTTGCATTCTGGTTTTTATACATATGATTATCAGACAGACATGCATCATGAGATTGCTTAGTACTTGAACAATTTTTACATGGAGAGCTAGAACTATCTACCCGAGTACTCTTCTTCAACTTTTTATACTGTTTTCTTAACAGTTCATGAGATTCAAATAACTCAGCATATGCATTCTCCCAATCTTCTAGAGAGAAATTCTCGAAGAGATTTACCTCATCATCATCATCTCCTTCAGTTTGATTGCTGCCTTGATCGCTGGCACTTTGATTTCTTCTGTTGGCCATCATGCAGCTGTCCACATCTATCTCCTGAGTTCGCTTCAGTGTATCCAGAATATCTTTAGCAGAACTGTAGTCAAAGAAACATGAATGAAAAGCTCTATCAGTAGCTGCCTTCATTAGATTTATTGCTATCTTTTCTTCATGCATGGATTTGTGACTGTCAGTCCATTTGGACTTTTTCCTTGGTAGTTCATGAGGACCATGTGAAATTACTTTCCAGAGGTCTGGATTCACAGATTTAACACAATTCTTCAAACTAGCGAACCATGCATCAAAATGCGTACCACTAAAGATTGGTGGATGGGCCATGAGAACACACAGATTAACGCAACAAGAATATTGATGCACTAAAAACAAATAAGCACCTAAGATTGCAAGATCGATTTGCAGGTCGCTGGACCTTGTAAGCAGATACCCGCTCTGATACCAACTGTTAGGGTGCTTGGCCCGGATACAGAGGGGGGGTGAATGTATCCTTCTACAGTAAATGGCCAAATTAAAATCTTGGATGCTAGAACAAGACTCCGGATAGGACTAAATACAAACTCATGGGCGTGCCTATCCAAGCATCTAGCGGAAGCAGTCAATCAATCAAGCAAGCAAGCCACTGCACAAGATATTTTAGGTGGTTCGGTCCACAGACCTACATCCACCCCTCACTCCCAACCGGAGTGAGGCTTCACTAGCAAAAGCTAGAACCAAGCAGACTCAGTCTGCAAACAATTGCTGCCACACAGCTTGACCAGGGAAACAGACTTCCCTCTTCCTCCCAACCGGAGGGACACCCAAGTGACTCCCGGTCACTTGGAAACTAGAGGTCGAAGACCTCTCTTCCTCCAGACAGGAGGGACACCAGGACTTGCAACCACAAGCCCAGAACTGGAGGACTGGCCTCCCTTCCTCTAACCAGAGGGTACCCACAAGTGACACCCTGTCACTTGCAACCTGGAGATCAGATCTCCCTTCTCCTGAATCAACAGGAGGAACCCGATCCCCAACAGGGCAATCGGAAGACCAACGATAATCAGAAAGTAAAGGAAAACAATAAACGAAAAGTAAGACAGCTATCCGAAAGCTGTAATAGATGAAAACACGGATGAGGCTCTCAACGGAGCTGACTGGCCTGGATCTGATCCACGGTCCAGTGAAGACAGATCTTCAAGCTGCTTCTTCCTTCTTCCCCACGAGCTCTCTTGCTCACTCTCTATCTCTCTTTCTATCTCTTCTGCTCTTTTCCTTTCTATTTCTTTCTCTCTGCACTTCTCTATCTTTTTCTGGATCGAAGGACGTATATTCTCTCCAGGCTTCTTTTTCGATCACTCTTCATCTGAAGACGAAGGCTCCATTATATACCTGGAGCAGCAGCAGGGCGCGTGTGGCTTCCACAGTTCCCGCCCTAGGAGTTCGGACCACGTGGCAGCATCCAGCATGCCGTCAGAACACGCGTCTTCATCTGGGTATACTCCTTATCCTTGGATCACGTGCCCATCACCAGTACGCTCAGCGACTGGAGGTAGATGGCATCAACCCACTTGCTCCATAGAGTTGACGCAGTCATCAGAAGTCTTCAAACTTCTTAACCGCTGCGTCGACTCCATCATCCAATTGCGTTGACGCAACGGTATCGGCAGTCCAGTGAACGGGTCTTCAACAGACAGGCGTGCTGCGTTGACGCTATCAGCATATTGCGTTGACGTGTTGAAGGCAGCCAGAGATAAGTCGTCCCTTCCTTGGACTGCTGCGTCGACGCTGCCAGTTGATGGCGTTGACGCACGAACGTGTATATTTCTATATTGGCATCTCTTAAGCTGCTGCGTCGATGCTGCTTGTTGATGGCGTTGACGCAGTGGATGATTTCATGAAGGCTTCATCGCTTGTAAGAGTTTCTGCTTTTGCTAACTGCTGCATCGACGCTGCTTCCTTGTGGCGTTGACGCAATAGAAGAAGACGTGTAAGCTTCGTCTACTGATGCGTGGATGCTCTAAGCTTCAGGCGTCGACCCTGTACCCTTCTGCAAAAGGTAAATTGTATAGACTTAGTGTTAACTTGCCGGAAGGACCAGTGTACATACTTCATCAAATGAAGAGCTTCCAGTGTATGGACTTTGCAATGCAAACTACAATGTATATACTTAGAGAACAGAAGTCTAGTGTATAGACTTGGAGAAATGAAGTCCAGTGTATGGACTTTGCAAAGAGTTCTCAATGCGATGCGTTGACGCTACGTGAAGCACTGAGTTGACGCTGTATGAAACATGGGCAGTGTACAGACTTAGTCCAAACACGATGTATGGACTTTAAGAGTGAAGACATTTTAAGTGCAATGTACATACTTCACAGAACAGGATGTGCAGATTTTGTGAGTGCCAAGTGATGTACAGACTTGGATGACCAACGCCAATGTATAGACTTCCAACGTGAGTGATGCGCTGTACAGACTTTGTCTTAGACTCCAAATGATACTGACAGTGTATACACTTTAGCCAATGCAATGCACTGTATGGACTTCTAAGAGATGCTCAATGTACAGAGTTGAAGAAGATATGCTAATGTTCAGACTAAATGGATCCAGCTGATGTATAGACTTTGTGCCCAAGCTATCCATGCTCTGATGCGTCCACTCCACTTAAACGTTGCGTTGACGCACACATTCACCCAGGGGCTTCTTTCTTGAATTTGCACTGCTGCGTCGACGCTTCCACTTGATGGCGTTGACGCAATGAGCACCCTGCAACCCCCTTTGAACCATTAGACAGTTATTAGAAGGTTAAGTGTCTATATCTAAAATCTTACTGTTGTCATCATCAAAACCAGGAGTACAACACGTTACTCCCCACAACTTCGGCCATCATCCCATAACAGGCGAGCACGCCCCATGAGCGCCGTGAGACTTGCCTCGGGACCAGCCAATGTCGGGGTAAGCACCCTCGAACGAGAAACTCCCGCCACTATAGCGGGAAAACGTTACTCCACTACTCACACCCTACCCTACCAAGGTATAAGGCTCCCCGCTCCAGGACAACCCCTATAAGAAGGGGAACGACAGAGAAGAGCCACACAGTGGATACTTTTGCCAAAAAGCTTCTCACTGAGAATAGAGCAACCAGTCCTACTACGACGCTAGAGAGGCCACGCCCTACGACGTCCAGAGAGAGCACTCCTTCTACGCGACCTTACCACCCAGCGAGCACCCTCTGGGTGCCTACTAGGAGCGGCGAGCACTCATGGTGAAGGCCTACACGTCTCTTGGATCTTCTACTACGGCCTCTATGTCTCTCTCCTTCTGCTCTTCTTTGCTCTTCTCTTAACCCGTTGCTGACTTAAGCATTGGTGGGTTGTCCCCTTGGGTAACACCCGGGACTCCTTCTGATGCCCTTTGTTTCCTGGTGCTTGTAGGCCTCCACGGGTGCGGGATGACTTCCCCAACAAAATAATAGAGAAGTTGGTACGTGGCATAGGAACCATTTTCTTGCCTCTACACTTCTTGGCGCCGTCTGTGGGAACCCGAGCGAAAAGCTATGGCACCTCGTGGAAGCCTTCGTAATGTCTGCAATCGGGGGCACGGTTCCCATCAGGGACCCAACTCTCGTCGGGGGCCGCAGGAAGCCTCCTCCGCCCATCCCCGACAAGAGGTCACGCCATGTGACCTAGATGAACTTCGTTAGGAGATCAGAGCCCTAACCGAACTCTACCGGGAGTTGGCGAGCCGGCCGATGGGACCCCACCCTGTCTTGCATGAGCGACGGCAAGATGAGAGGTCCCAAACTGGAGAGAAGCCCCGTCGGGGATGGGAAGCTTCACATGCCTCGGTCGTGAGGACCTGATGATCGCGTAGCACGCCCGCACCTAGGGTGCGCAGCCCCTTGCACTCTAACCCAGAGATGGATCGCTGGCTCCAACGCATCGACGAGATAGAGGAAAAGGTCCGACACCTCGACGATGTCCTCCTGGCTGTGAGAAATCACTGCTTTATCGACGACGACCAAGACTTTCATGCCCCCTTCTCTAGGGAGATCATGGAAGTCCCCATTCCACCGAAGCTCCAGCTGCCGTCGTTCACCTCCTACGATGGCACCACCAATCCGGCCGACCACATGCACAGTTTTGAGTCCCATCTAGTGTTTCACCGGGCCTCGGATATTGTGAAGTGCGTGGCATTCGTTACGACCCTTCGGGAGAACGCTCGGGCCTGGTTCGAATCTCTATTGGTCGAAACCATTTCCTCCTTCCAGTAGCTCAAGAATCTGTTCAAGGAGAACTTCATTGGCTGCCGAAAGGTGGCCAAATCAGCGGTGACCCTGCTCGCCCTTAGGCAGGGGAAAGAAGAAACATTATGGGACTTCGTCTCCCATTTTTACGCGGAGGCATTCCGGATCCCGCACCTCAACGTCAGCCTCGTGACGACCGCCCTCACTCAAGGGACGCGGGACCACATTCTCCGGTGAACGCTCAGAGTCGAAGCACCGGTGACCCTTCCAGACCTCCTCACCCCGGCGCAGAAGCATGCACGTTGCGAGGAGAACAATGCGGCCTTGGGCCGCGCAGCCGGAATCGAGAGATCCGACAGGAAGAGATCCGCCGACTCATCACGAGAAGGGCGGGATAAGCGGGAATGTCGCGATGGACACTGCCGCGACCGCCCAGAAAGGGAAAGGGGCTGTTATCGCAACTACATACCCCTGACAGCTCCGCCGGACAAAATCCTTATGGAAATCCACGAGGAGCCATTCTTCAAGTGGCCTCCCCGGATGAAGTCAGATTCGAGTTCAAGGAACAAGAAGAACTATTGCCACTATCATCGCGACCACAGACACGACACTGTCGAATGCATTAACCTAAAGGACGCTATCGAGGACCTCGTCTGCAGAGGACTCCTCGACAAATTCCTCGCCAAAGTCATCGAAAAATGACAGCGGACGCCTCCGGCCATCGACAATCGGCCCAATGGAAAGGAGATCATGATGATCTCCGCGGGAGGAGACAGTGCGAGCAGGCAACGGCGATACACATCGACCATCCACGCTGTAGAACGAAGTGAGGATACTCGGCCAGAAGCCACCACCCCAGGCCATCCAAGAGATCCTATTGTCTTCTCAGATGATGACTTGGACTGTGTAACAACTCTCCATTCTGACATGCTCGTGGTTTCAGCCACTATGAATCAGTGTACCGTGCGTCGCATTTTAGTGGATAATGGAAGCCGCCATGATGTTATCGCGTACGACTGTCTTGTACTTATGGGTGTGGATCTATCTAAACTGGCACCATTGCATACACCGTTATACGGATTCTCCGGCACAACGGTCCACCCCGAAGGATGAATATCACTCCCAATCATATTCAGGACCGCACCAAAAGAGGTAACCTTCCTCGCCAACTTCACCGTCGTTCGCACGATGATTGGGTACAACGCCATCATTGGGCGCGGGATCCTCGGCACCCTTCGCGGTGTGCCCTCCTCATACCACCAAAAGCTCAAGTTCCCCACCCCTCGAGAGGTAGGGGAGGTCCGAGGAGATCAAAGGGAGTCCAAGAGGTGCTATCTCATTTCGACGCGTGACCGACAACCCGAGGAGACTCCACCTGAGAAGAAGGCGAGGACTGAAGACCCAGGTCCAAGCGCGAGCACTCTAGCAGAAGACCTATACCTCATCCAAGTGGGGGAAGACCCAAGCAGAACGCTGAGGATCGGGGCCACTCTACCCGAACGTGACAAGGACGCCTATATACGGTTCCTTACAGCCAACCAGGATGTATTCACCTGGTCTGAAGATGAACTCCCCGGAATCCTACCAGAGGTCATCACCCCCCAACTCCGGTTGGATCCAACCTGCCGCTCGGTCCAGCAGCGCTAAAGGCGCTGCAACCCCGAGCGACAAACCATCATCAGGGAGCAAGTGGGCGAGAAGCTGCGCTTAGGAGTACTTAGGCCTACCCGATATCCGGATTGGGTGGCCAATGTGGTCTTGTTCCCTAAGAGCAATGGGAAATGGCGAATGTGCGTGGACTATATCGATCTCAACAAGGCCACGCCCAAGGACAGCTTCCCCATGCCACGGATCAACCAGTTAGTCGACGCCACGGCTGGGCATGAAATGCTGAGCTTCCTGGACGCCTACTCCGGATACCACCAGATCAGCATGCACGAGCCCAGCCAAGATAAAATGGCGTTCGTCACCGACCATGGCTTGTACTGCTACACCCGCATGCCATTTGGGTTGAAGAATGCGGGCGTAACCTATCAACGCCTCGTCAACCATATGTTCGACTCGCAGATCGGTCGCAACATGGAGGTCTACATCGATGACATGCTCGTAAAGTGCCTCCAATCTATCGAGCACCAGGGAGACTTGGCGGAGACCTTCGCCACGCTCAGAAGGTACAACATGAAACTCAACCCAGCTAAATGCACGTTCGGTGTCAGGTTAGGAAAGTTCCTCAGATTCCTCATTACCCATCGAGGGATCGAGGCCAACCCAGATCAGATCTGCGCAGTGTTGGAGATGAAGCGACTGGGACGAGTGAGGGAGGTCCGATGCCTCACCGACCGCATCGCAGCTTTAACCTGCTTCTTGTCCCGAGCAACCAAAAGGTGCCTTCCCTTTTTCTGACTAATTAAGCAGGCTAACAAGACGCCGGAGAAGAAAGGAGAGGTCGACTTGGATCAGGAGTGCGAGCAAGCATTTGAAGAGCTAAAGCGCTACCTGGCCACTCCTCTCGTACTCTCCAAGCCACAAAAAGGAGAGCAGTTACACCTGTACCTATCGGTGACGCCGAGCACAATGAGCACCGTACTCACCCGAGAAGAAGCTGGCTTCATGAAGCCCGTCTACTACGTTAGTTGAGCACTACAAGGGCCAGAATTCCGGTACTCACGAACCGAGAAGTTGGCCTTGGCCCTAGTCACGGCCACTCGCACACTACGTCCGTACTTCCTGGCTCACCCAATCGCCGTCCTCACCGATCAGTCGCTACGACAAATCTTCCAAAATCTTGACGCTTCAAGAAGGCTGGTCAAGTGGGCGATCGAGCTGGGTGAGTTAGACGTTAAGTTCCATTCGAGGACCGCTATCAAAGCCCAGACCATCGCTGACTTCGTCGCTTAATGCACGATACCAGCCGAAGACTCACCCGAGCACTCCTCGAGACCGACTTGGGAACTGTATGACGACGGATCATCCTACGCGGTTGGTAGTGGCGCAGGACTGGTCTTACTTTTGCCTGAAGGGGTAGAGCTTCAATATGCCCTGCGCTTCAACTTCCCGACCATAAATAATGTGGTAGAGTACGAAGTAAGACCTGTATGCTCCTTTGCCAAGTACTTTAGTTATCTTGTATGGACCTCCCCAGTTTGGCGCGAGCTTTCCGGCGGCTCCTCTGGGGTCTGCCATGCTTGCCCGCCGTAGTACCAAGTCTTAGGGGAAGAAGTGCCATTCCTTGACTCGAAGGTTGTAGTATTGAGCCAATTTTTGTTGATAAGCTACGAGTTTTACCTGGGCATTTGCTCTGCTTTCTTCGAGTAGATCTAGGTCAGCGATGGATTGGATATCTCTACTGGAACTATGGCCTCTGCACCGTATGCAAGGTGGAATGGGGTTTCTCTTGTAGAGGCTATGGCAGTGGTTCTGTGGGCCCAAAGGATGCTCAGGATCAAGTCTATACACGAGTTGGCTGCTTGATCTTGCCGAGTTTTGATACTGTGGAGGAGTGTTCTATTGGCGTTCTCCACCAATCCATTGGCCTGAGGGTGCCCCACTGAAGTGTAGTGGTTCCAGATCCCCAATTCTGAGCACTTCCCTTGGAAGGACGTGCTCAAAATTGCCTACCATTGTCGGTGGTGAGGACTCTTGGTATCCTGAACCTACAGTTGACGTTTCGTAGCACGAACTTCCACGTTGCTTCGCTCGTTAACTTCCCTAATGGTTCAGCCTCGACCCATTTGGTGAAGTAGTCAATAGCGACTATGAGGAATTTCTTCCTCCCTTGTGCCTTGAGGAAGGGACCCAATATGTCCACCCCCCATCGAGCAAATAGGCGGGGCTCCATCAGGGTTTAAGCTGTGTAGCGAGTTGATGATGCAGGTTGGAGAATTTCTGGCACTGAGGACATCTCCCAACATATTCGAAGCAGTCTTGCTGCAGGGTGGGCCACTAGTACCCTTGCTGGATCATCATTCGCGCCAGTGCTCGCCCCCATACGTGACTTCCACATAGTCCTTCATGGACTTCTTGGATAGCTTGTTTGACCTCCGTGGGGAACAAGCACCTTAATAGTGGGGCTGAGAGGGATCGGTGATATAACTAACCATTCACTATTGTAAAGTTGGTTGCTCGGGCCCTCGTGCGACGGGCTTCAGCACGGTCGCCTGGGAGTTGTTGCCGTAGGAGAAAATCCAACAGGGGATTCATCCAGGAAGGTTCATAGTCGATGGCGTTTACCTATGGCATTGGCTCTTCTATGCTCGGCGCCGACAATTCTTCGACCAAGATTGACCTCGAATTGGAGACCGTGGTGGCGGACGCCAAGCAAGACAGGGCGTCTGCTCGGACGTTCTCTTCTCTAGGGATGTGGACCATCTTGAAGTGGGAGAATTTGTCTGCTACAGACCTGGCCTTCTCCAGGTATTTGGTCCTGGAAGGATCGCGTGCTTCGAATTCTTCCCTGACCTGGTTAGCGATGAGCATGGAGTCACTGTATGCTCACACGCTTGACGCCCCCAAGTGTTTTGCCATGCGCATCCTTGAGAGGAGGGATTCGTACTCAGACACATTATTTGTGGTCAGGAAGTTGAAGCGTAGGGCGTATTGAAGCTCTACCCCTTTGGGCGAAAGTAAGACCAGTCCTGTGTCACTACCAGCCGCGCAGGATGATCCGTTGACATACAGTTCCCAAGTTGATCTCGAGGAGTGCTCGGGTGAGTCTTCGACTGGTATCGTGCAATCGGCGACGAAGTCGGAGAGGGCCTGGGCTTTGATCACGGTCCTAGGATGAAACTTAACGTTGAACTCACCCAGCTCGATCGCCCACTTGACCAGCCTTCTTGAGGCATCAGGATTTTGGAAGATTTGTCGTAGCGGCTGATCGGTGAGGACGGCGATTGGGTGAGCTAGGAAGTACGGACGTAGTTTGCAGGTGGCCGTGACCGGGGCCAAGGTGAACTTCTAGATTCGTGAGTACCGAAATGCTGGCCCTTGTAGTGCTCGACTAACGTAGTAGATGGGCTTCATGACGTCAGCTTCTTCTCGGGTGAGTATGGCGCTCATCGTGCTCGGCATCATCGATAGGTACAGGAGTAACTGTTCTCCTTTTTGTGGCTTGGAGAGTACGGGAGGAGTGGCCAGGTAGCGCTTTAGCTCTTCACACGCTTGCTCGCACTCCTGATCCCAGTCGATTTGTCCTTTCTTCTACGACCTCTTGTTAGCCTGCTTAATTAGTTAGAAGAAGGGAAGGCACCTTTCGACTGCTCGGGACAAGAAGCGGGTTAAAGCGGCGATGTGGCCGGTGAGGCATTGGACCTCCCTCACTCATCCCGGTCGCTTCATCTCCAAAACTACGCGGATCTGATCTGGGTTGGCCTCGATCCCTCGATGGGTAACGAGGAATCCGAGGAACTTTTCTGACCTGACACTGAACGTGCATTTAGCTGGGTTGAGTTTCATGTTGTACCTTTTGAGTTTGGCGAAGGTATCGGCCAAGTCTCCCAGGTGCTCTGTAGCTTGGAGGCTCTTTACGAACATGTCATCGATGTAGACCTCCAGGTTGCGACCGATCTGCGAGTCGAACATATGGTTGACGAGGCGTTAATAGGTTACGCTCGTATTCTTCAACCCAAACGGCATGCGGGTGTAGTAGTACAACTCGTGGTCGTTGACAAACACTATTTTATCTTGGTCGGGCTCGTGCATGCTGATCTGGTGGTATCTGGAGTCGGCGTCGAGGATGCTCAGCATTTCATGTCCGACCGTGGCATCGACTAACTGGTTGATCCGTGGCATGGGGAAGCTGTCCTTGGGTGTGGCCTTGTTGAGGTCGGTATAGTCCATGCACATTCGCCATTTCCCATTGCTCTTAGGGACCAAGACCACATTGGCCACCCAATCCGGATATCGGGTAGGCCTAAGTAGTCCTAAGCCCAGCTTCTCACCCACTTGCTCCCTGATGATGGTTTGTCGCTCGGGGTTGCAGTGCCTTCGGCACTGCTGGATCGGGCGGCAGGTTGGATCCAGTAGAAGTTGGTGGGTGATGACCTCTGGCGGGATTCCGGGGAGTTCATCTTCAGACCAGGCGAATACATCCTAGTTGGCTATATGGGACCGTATATCGGCGTCATTGTCACGTTCGGGGAGAGTGGCCTCAATCCGCAGCGTTCTTCTTGGGTCTTCCCCCACTTGGATGAGGTACAGGTCTTCTGCTGGAGTGCTCGCGCTCGGACCTGTGTCTTCAGTCCTTGCCTTCTTCTCAGGTGGAGTCTCCTCGAGTTGTCGGTCACGCGTCAAAATGAGATAGCACCTCCTAGACTCCCTTCGATCTCCTCGGACCTCTCCTACCCCTCGAGGGGTGGGGAACTTGAGCTTTTGGTGGTACGAGGAGGGGAGGCCATGAAAGGTGCCGAGGATCCCGCGCCCACTGATGGCATTGTACCCAGTCATCGTGCGAACGACGGTGAAGTCGGCGTGGAAGGTTACCTCTTTTGGTGCGGTCCCGAACGTGATTGGGAGTGATATTCATTCTTTGGGGCGGACCATTGTGCTGGAGAATCCATATAACGGTGTATGCAATGGTGCCAGTTTAGACAGATCCACACCCATAAGCACAAGACAGTCGTACGCGATAACATCATGGCCGCTTCCATTATCCACTAAAATGCGACGCACGGTACACTGATTGATAGTGGCTGAAACCACGAGCGCGTCAGAATGGGGAGTGGTTACACCATTCAGGTCATCATCTGAGAAGACAATAGGATCTCTTGAATGGCCAAGGGCGGTGGCTTCTCGTTGAATATCCTCACTTCGTTCTACGGCGTGGACGGCCGATGCATATTGCCGTCGCCTGCTCGCGCTGTCTCCTCCCGCGGCCGGCCCCCCTGAGATCATCATGATCTCCTTTTCGTTGGGCCAACTGTGGATGGGCGGAGGCGTCAGCTATCATTTTTCGGTGGCTTTGGCGAGTAATTTGTCGAGGAGTCCTCTGCGGATGAGGTCCTCGATAGCATCCTTTCAGTTAATGCATTCGATAGTGTCGTGTCCGTGGTTGCGATGATAGTGGCAGTATTTCTTCTTGCTCTTTCAACTCGGATCTAACTTCATCCGGGGAGGCCACTTGAAGAATAGCTCCTCACGGATTTCTATCAGGATTTGGTCTTGCAGAGCTGTCAGGGGTGTGTAGGTGCGATAACTACCCCTTTACCTTTCTGGGTGATCGCGGTGGTCTCCGTCGTGACGTTCCCGCTTATCCCGCCCTTCTCGTGATGAGTCGGCGGATCTCTTCCGGTTGGATCTCTCGGTTCTAGCTGCGCGGCCCAAGGCCGCATTGTTCTACTCGCAACGTGCATGCTTCTGCGCCGGGGTGAGGAGGTATGGAAGGGTCACCGGTGCTTTGACTCCGAGCGTCCGCTGGAGAATGTGGTCCCGCGTCCCTTGAATGAGGGCGGTCGTCACGAGGCTAACGTCGTGGTGCGGGATCCGGAGTGCCTCCGTGTGAAAATGGGAGACGAAGTCCCACAATATTTCTTCTTTCCCCTGCCTAAGGGTGAGCAGGGTCACCGCTGATTTGGCCACCTTTCGGCAGCCAATGAAGTTTTCCTTGAACAGCTTCTTGAGCTGCAGGAAGGAGGAAATGGTCCCGGATGGTAGAGACTCGAACCTGGCCCGGGCGTTCTTTCGAAGGGTTGTAACGAATGCCAGGCACTTCACAGTATCTGAGGCCTGGTGAAACACCAGATGGGACTCGAAATTGTGCATGTGGTCGGCCGGATCGGTGGTGCCATCGTTGGAGGTGAACGACGGCAGTTGGAACTTCGAGGGAATGGGGACTTCCATGATCTCCCTAGAGAAGGGGGCATGAAAGTCTTGGTCATTGTTGATCAAGCCATGATTTCTCGCAGCCAGGAGGATGTCGTCGAGGTGTCGGACCTTGTCCTCTATCTCGTCGATGCGTTGGAGTCGGTGATCCATCTCTGGGTTAGAGTGCATGGGGCTACGCACCCTGGGTGTAGGCGTGTTGCGCGATCGTCGGGTCCTCCCGACCGAGGCATGGGAAGCTTCCCATCCCCGACGGGGGTTCTCTCCAGTTTGAGACCTCTCGTCTTGCCGTCGCTCAGGCAAGACTTGGTGGGGTCCCATCGGCTGGCTCGCCAACTCCCGATAGAGTCCCGTCAGGGCCCGGATCTCCTGACGGAGTTCATCTAGGTCACCTGGCGTGACCTCTTGTCGGGGATGGGTGAAGGAGGCTTCCTTCGACCCCCGACGAGAGTTGGGTCCCTGATGGGAATCGGGCCCCCGATTGCTGGCGTTGCGAAGGCTTCCACGAGGTGCCATAGATTTTCGCTCGGGTTCCCACAGACGGCGCCAAGAAGTGTAGAGGCAGGAAAATGGTTCATATGCCACGTACCACCTTCTCTATTTATTTTTTGGGGAAGTCATCCCGCACCTGTGGAGGTCTGCAAGCACCAGGAAACAAAGGTGATGCAGGACACTATGCAAGCTAGAACTATATATGAGGACACGACTAAAGGGACAACTAAGTCCAGCAATTTGCAATTGATAGAATGGCGTAGACTCGACACCTAAAGTTCCCAAGAATAAATTATGCCAAAGAAACAAGCAACCACAAGCTCACAAGCGCCCCAAAGAGGGAAGCGCGCCGATCCGCATGGTTGAGAAACCGGCAGGGTCTAGGGTGGTCGACTCCACACTCGTGACTCGGATGAGTCACGGGACAGTGTCGCTCTCTCACCGTGGCAGTGATATATCAATATAAGAGCTAGGCGCCTAAGATCTCACAAGCAGCGGCGTCAAGAAACTATAGTAAATATGTAAGCTAACCAAGTAAGGAAATGGACGCATGCCTCCACGCTCGGGGCATGGGGAAGAAGCCCGGCCAAGTCACACGACCACCTCGTACAAGAGCTAAATAGAGGTACAACCCAAAATAGGCCCACTCCTCGCAGGGAGGTAAAAGGCTACACAGCGGAATCCAGGGGGTCGTGCGAAGTGGGGTGACGGGGACCGAGTTGATGAAGTTCGTCGCCCACGTGTGCCGCAACTAAAGCGAACTGCACCCCACGAACCGGCCTGAGTCCAGCATCAAGGAAGGCGAGGCTCAGTGCCTAGGAAAGAGCAACGGTCCCTGGAGGTGTGCAGCAAGGGATGAAGATCGCTCGGGAGGACACTGGACGCAGATGGCGCGGGAGGGAAGCTCCGGCGTGACCTCGAACGGGCGGGCAGACTGCTGGCCAATCTGCACGGTGCTGGGAAGCAGCAAGAAGAGGAGCCCGGTACGCCACCTTCTGATTGTCCGCCGGTCACCGAACGTGGTGTGGACGCTGGTGGGAATGTCCCAACGTTTCCAGAGGAAGTAGAGTCACTGCAGATGTCCGTGGTAGCCGAAGCGAATTGTTGGAGCAGACCCTGCTCTTCTGGACTGTCTGCAAGCAGCCGGACAGGGGGTGGAAGAATCGGCTGGAACCGGGGCTTCCGGGTGGCAAATGGAGCGGGGTTTTCTCTGGTGGATAGGTGAGGGCCGTGGGGTGATTGAGTAGCAGTGGAAGGGTGGCTTGCTGTGGGGGTTTTGGGCGTGGGAAGTGAAAATAGTTGGTGCTCAGTTCTACAGTTCAGTGCAGTCAGAACTGAGGGCTATGAAGGTGGATGGGGTAGGCATGGGAAAATGGCTCTAGAGATTTCAGGAAAATTATGTGGGAAGGTTTTGGATGTGTATAATCAGTGCCCAAAATTTCGGAGCATTCAGAGATGATTTTGGGGTCGTCCCTTTGGAGGGGTTTTGGCACTGTTGCGGCAGGACTGCACAGGGGCAGTCTGCGCGACTAAAAATGCTCTAAAGAGAAGTTTTCGCACAGAGCGAGTTTTGATTCGGGATTTTGAGGGGAGGTAGGGGCGAGGTATGGGAAGAAAAGTTGTGAAGAGGTGAGGGGGATCCATGGTCAGGAAGAAGGCGTACCAATATGATCTTCAGGGTTCTGGTTTCTACAGGTCTGCACAGAGACAGCCTGCGCAGGGAAAAGGCCTCTGGAGACAACTTTTTCTATAAGTTGAATTAGGGGGTGGGATTTTCCGGAGGTGTGGGGGACAGGAGGATGAAGAAAAGCGTAGAATAGAGTTATGGGGTCTGAAGATGGGAACGGGGTGTGACAACCTGTTCTTCACGGCTCAAATCTGCAGGCAGGCAACCAGATAGGGGTGCAGGGCAGCAAGGGCAATCTCCTCCGTGCTTGCTGCCGACCTTTGACCCATGGCTCCGGGCTTGGAAGGCTGATTGGGAGGTCGCCTCCAGCAGATGAAGAAGCCCAGAACCTGCAAGGAATATTGGGAGTCTCACCCAAGGGGAAGAGGGAGAGAGGGAGAGGAAGGGGAGGGAGTCGCACCCTCCAAGAGGCAAGGAGAAAGGGGGCCGCAGCCAACACTTTTTTTTCAACTTAATTCATCATTAACTTTTCCAACAATAATACAAGGGAATATATGTGGGGAGGGGAAGAAACCCTAATTAGTTTCCTAAAAGAAAATACAAAAGGGGCCTATTTAATTTGAATTCCTACACAATAGGAAAGGAGGGAGGAAAAATAGGCAAGCTAGCTAAAAACTAGGAAGAGGGGCCTCCAACTCCAAAGAGGAGAGGGAAGGGGGGGGGGACTTGCGCCCAAAACCCTAACCCTAGGGAGGGGGGTGCGCACCCCAAGGTGGGCCTACAAGTGGAGGGGGCGGCCAGCCTAAATGGGCCTAGAGAGTGCACCACTAGGTGGCCCACTAACCTCCCTATTAGCCTAATAAGCACAAGTATGACCCAAAGGCAACCCAATTGGCCCAAAATTGGCCTACATAAGTCCATAATGATAAAGAAAAAATAATACTCCAGCTCAAGGGCAGCTCTCCAAGTCCTCTCTGAGCCACAGCGAAGTATGCGGGTCCCGAACAGTGATGCGCATCCTGTAATGTCGCTCTACCGCATCGCGCCGATCACGAGCTCGGGTGTCCTCACCAACTCTCCCCGGGTGGGAAGAACTCGACCCCGTCGAGTAAGGATCTCTGTCGCTCTGGTATCGCTCGAGCAGGTCTGGATCTATCCTCTCAAGATCTGCCCTAGTGATCCATGTGTCCTTAGACGCGGGCCGTCCTCTCCAACGAACCAAGTAGCAGTGATACGTGCCACTCCTAGTGGTAGTCACCTGCTCATCGAGTATAGACTCTATCCGCTCACGCTGCTGAGGTGACTTGGCTAGAAGTGAACTCTCAAGGGATGGCTCGCTCATAAGGGGTGGAGAAGGCCCAAATAACTCACTGGGAATCACTGTCGGGTCCCTGTATGCAACTAGATCCGAGATGTTGAATGTGGAGCTAATACCATAGTCCTCCGGTAAGTCTACAACATATGCATTGGATCCAACTCACCTTAGAACTCTAAAGGGGCCAGCACCACGAGCCTGAAGTTTCTTCACGGCTCCAGAAGGAAACCGTTCCGGTCTGACCCAGATCATGACATAATCTCCCTCCTGAAACTCGCAAGGGTGTCTATGAGCATCAGCCAATTTTCTATTTCACGCGTTGCTGGTGGTGATGATGATGCAGACTCCGAAATAGCTGTGTGGACTCATACCTACGCGAATGCAGGGGTGGCCTTGGACATCCAAAAATGGACCTAGCATGTCCATGACACCTACCTGACTGGACAATACGGGGAGGACCTGGACAACCAAAGTTGTACCAATCATGCACTGGTGTCGTACTAAATGTGGTAGACTCTGGGGGACCAGTATGTCCAAACTCACTCACTATGTAACCCCTATATGACTGTGGACATGATGATGCATGAGAGAGGGGCCGGTGTTCCTTTCCTTCCAAGCTTTGGGGTGTGGATGCATGCATTGAAGGGGAGTGATAATGGACCTCCTCGATAAGGTGGGGGAAAGAATACGAGTCGAGAGGCTCACTAGGGAGGGGATCGAAAGGGTCAAAGAAATGATCACCCTTCCTGACAGGTCCCTTCACTATACTTGCCCATGTTCGACATTCACCTAGGCGCAGATGGTCACCTTCAGGCACTATGATAGATGGGGCAAGGGGCTCACGTGGGAGGCAAGGAAGGTAAGGTTCCTCCATCGGGACAGTAATGCTAAAAGAGGGGACACTGTCAAGCTCATCGGGTATAGGAAAGAACAAAAGAACCTCGAAGGTGATATGACCTATGGTGTACACCGAGGTAATGGACCCCAAAGCAGGGAGCATGAAGCTATGACTATAGGGTTGGTTAGACCCTAAGGCCAACAAATATGTCAACTCCCATTGACAATCTAAACTCCTAAGAAAGTCCTTCACATTTTCTACAAAATAGAAGGAACAAAAAGCGGTGTGAAAGGAGTTAAGGGGTACTATTGGGAGTGCTGGTTCCATGGGTGGGTAGCACGGAATCGAGACATCTAGAAGTGGACCCTTCCTTAACCAGCTAGCTAAAGACTCTCCCATGACAAGTTCACGCTCAGGAGGCAAGAATGGTCCTAGATGAGGGTCGAAGGGTGAAGCATCTCCCTCAGGTGGGGAAAAGGAATCCTCTATGAAGTAGATGGGACCTTGGTTCTCGATCGAGGGTGCTGGGCTGAGAGTGTCAGCCCTAACCCCTGTAGGTTATGGCACGACTTCGTCCTGGCTCGAGGGTGGGCTAGGGAAAGTCGGTGATCCCATAGGAGTGCTCATCCTTTCTAGTTTCTCCCAAAAAATTTGCAGGAGTTTGGCGAGGTGGAGATCTCTCAAGATAGAGGCATTCGGGGAGACTTGCTGGTAATCATGAGACTTAGTCTCGGGCCTAGACTCACACACAGGTGGCACCTTGCTCCTCCAACTATGATGTGCTCGGTTTGGGGTAAGAGGTGATGGGCGTTGCAGAGGTTGAGCCCTTATGGTGGCCTTAGACTGGCCGGGAGAGAAAGGAGGAGTGGTAGTGCTCCTCGGGCTATGGCTCTCCGAGTAGGAGGGGGAACGTTGGGGAGCGTAGATCTTTCTAAGTTCTACCTTCATCTCCTCCCATTAGTGTATGGGCTCTTGCCTCCAACCCGCCTTAAGACCCACTATGTGATTCCACGCTTCCTTGGCTTGAGGTGAAAGCCGTCCCTCTGCAATGTTGACTCTCTCGGGTCCATATACCCAATTCTTCTCAAAGTATTTTTCTATGGTAGCCTCCCACTTTAGATAGGCACTGGGGCTCGATCCGTCAAAGCGAAGGTCCTCATCTAGAATGATGTCCAAGAATAGTGGGTCGGTCGGACCCTTGTGGAGGGCCGAGTTGTATGGAGTTGACCAAAGAGGGATAGCCATGATGATGCACCCGAGAGCTCTAAATACACATGCACGCTCTAGGACTATGGAAGGGACATGCAGGACAACTAAGGGATGGGACTAGACACAACTCAAAAGGTAATGGAAAAGGGGAAGAATGCGGACTCAAATGCAACTTAGACAAACCTAATGCCCCAATTGCACCCTAGACATCCTAAGGACTCGAATTACCTAGGACCCCAATTTGATAGAACAAATTAGTTCCCAAGGCTTTGATACCAAAATTGATGTGGGACGCTATGCAAGCTAGAACTATATATGAGGACGCGACTAAAGGGACGACTAAGTCCAGCAATTTGCAATTGATAGAACGGCGTAGACTCAATACCTAAAGTTCCCAAGAATAAACTATGCCAAAGAAACAAGCAACCACAAGCTCACAAGCGCCCCAAAGAGGGAAGCGCGCCGATCTACACGGTTGAGAAACTGGCAGGGTCTAGGGTGGTCGACTCCACACTCGCGACTCGGATGAGTCACGGGACGGTCTCGCTCTCTCACCATGGCAGTGATATATCAATTTAAGAGCTAGGTGCCTAAGATCTCACAAGCAGTGGCGTCAAGAAACTATACTAAATAAGCAAGCTAACGAAGCAAGGAAATGGACGCATACCTCCATGCTCGGGGCGTGGGGAAGAAGCCCGGCCAAGTCACACGACCACCTGGTACAAGAGCTAAACAGAGGTACAACCCAAATAAAGCCCACTCCTCACAGGGAGGTAAAAGGCTACACAGCGGAATCCAGGGGGTCGTGCGAAGTGGGGTGACGGGTACCGGGTCGATGAAGCTCGTCGCCCACGTGTGCCGCAACTGAAGCGAACTGCGCCCCACGAACCGGCATGAGTCCAGCAGCAAGGAAGGTGAGGCTCAGCGCCTAGGAAAGAGCAACGATCTCTGGAGGTGCACAGCAAGGGATGAAGATCGCTCAGGAGGACGTTGGATGCAGATGGCATGGGAGGGAAGCTCCGGCATGACCTCGAACGGGCGGGAAAACTGCTGGCCAATCTACACGGTGCTGGGAAGCAGCGAGAAGAGGAGCCCGGTACGCCACCTTCTGATTGTCCACCGGTCACGAAACTTGGCGTGGATGCTGGTGGAAGTGTCCCAACGTCCCCAGAGGAAGTAGAGTTGCTGCAGATGTCCGTGGTAGCCGGGGCGAATTGTTGGAGCAGACCTTGCGCTTCTGGACTGTCTACAGGCAGCCGGACAGGGGGTGGAAGAATTGGCTGGAACCGGGGCTTCCGGGTGGCAAATGGTGCGGGGTTTTCTCTGGTGGATAGGTAGGGCCATGGGGTGATTTAGAAGTAGTGGCAGGGTGGCGTGAAGTGGGGTTTTGGGCGTGGGAAGTGAAAACAGGTGGTGCTCAGTTCTGCAGTTCAGTGCAGTTAGAACTAGGGCTATGAAGGTGGACGGGGTAGGCATGGGAAAAGGGCTCTAGAGATTTCAGGAAAATTATGTGGGAAGTTTTTAGATATGTATAAGCAGTTCTCAAAATTTCGGAGCATTCAGAGATGATTTTGGGGTCGACCCTTTGGAGGGGTTTTGGCATTGTCGCGGCAGGACTGCACAGGGGCAGTCTGCGCGACTAAAATGGCTCTAAAGGGAAGTTTTCGTACAGAGCGAGTTTTGATTCGGGACTTTGAGGGGAGGTCTGCGACAGATAGGGGAAGAAAAGTTGTGAAGAGGTGAGGGGGATCCAAGGTCAGGAAAAAGGCGTACTAATATGATCTTCAGGGTTTTGGTTTCTGCAGGTCTGCATAGAGACAACCTATGCATGGAAAAGGGTGACAACTTTTTCTATAAGTCGAATTAGGGCATGGGATTATCAGGAGGCGTGGGGGATAGGAGGATGAAGAAAAGCGTAGAAGAGAGTTATGGGATCTGAAGATGGGAATGGGGTGTGACAACCTGTTCTTCACGGCTCAAATCTGCAGGCAGACAACCAGATAGGGGTGCAGGGCAGCAAGGGCTATCTCCTCCGTGCTTGCAGCCGACCTTTGATCCATGGCTCCGGGCTTGGAAGGCTGATTGGGAGGTCGCCTCCAGCAGATGAAGAAGCCCAGAACCTGCAAGGAATTTGGGAGTCGCACCCAAGGGGATGAGGGAGAGAGGGAGAGGAAGGGGAGGGAGTCGCACCCTCCAAGAGGCAAGGAGAAAGGGGGCAGCGGCCAACTCTTTTTTTCAACTTAATTCTTCATTAACTTTTCCAACAATAATACAAGATAATATATGTGGGGAGGGAAGAAACCCTAATTAGTTTCCTAAAAGAAAATACAAAAGGAGCCTATTTAATTTGAATTCCTACACAATAGGAAAGGAGGGAGGAAAAATAGGCAAGCTAGCTAAAAACTAGGAAGAGGGGCGGCCAACTCCAAAGAGGAGAGGGAAGGGGGGGGGGCTTGCGCCCAAAACCCTAACCCTAGGAAGGGGGTGCGCTCCCCAAGGTGGGCCTACAAGTGGAGGGGGCGGCCAGCCCAAATGGGCCTAGAGAGTGCACCACTAGGTGGCCCACTAACCTCCCTATTAGCCTAATAAGCACAAGTGTGACCCAAAGGCAACCCAATTGGCCCAAAATTGGCCTACATAAGTTCATAATGATAAAGAAAAAACAATACTCCAGCTCAAGGGCAGCTCTCCAAGTCCTCTCCGAGCCACAACAAAGTCTGCGCGTCCCGAACAGTGATGCGCGTCTTGTAATGTCGCTCTGCCGCATCGCGCAGATCACGAGCTCAGGTGTCCTCACCAACTCTCCCCGGGCGGGAAGAACTCGACCCCATCGAGTAAGGATCTCTATCCCTCTGGTATCGCTCGAGCAGGTCTGGATCTATCCTCTCAAGCTCTGCCCTAGTGATCCATGTGTCCTTAGACGCGGGCCGTCCTCTCCAACGAACCAAGTAGCGGTGATACGTGCCACTCCTAGTGGTAGTCACCTACTCATCGAGTATAGACTCTATCCGGTCACGCTACTAATGTGACAGGGCTAGAAGTGGACTCTCAGGGGATGGCTCGCTCACAAGGGGTGGAGAAGGCCCAAATAACTCACTGGGGATCACTGCCGGGTCCCTGTATGCAACTAGATCCGAGATGTTGAATGTGGAGCTAATACCATAGTCCTCCAGTAAGTCTACAACATATGCATTGGATCCAACTCGCCTCAGAACTCTAAAGGGGCCAGCACCACGAGCCTGAAGTTTCTTCACGGCTCCAGAAGGAAACCGTTCCGGTCTGACCCGGATCATGACATAATCTCCCTCCTGGAACTCGCAAGGGTGTCTATGAGCGTCAGCTAATTTTCTATATTGCGCGTTGCTGGACTCAAGGTGGTGATGATGATGCAGACTCCGAAATAGCTGTGTGGACTCATACCTACGCGAATGCAGGGGTGGCCCTAGACATCCAAAAATGAACCTAGCATGTCCATGACACCTACCTGACTGGACAATACGGGGAGGACCTGGACAACCAAAGCTGTACCTATCATGCACATGTGTCCTACTAAATGTGGTAGACTCTGGGGGCCCAGTATGTCCAAACTCACTCACTATGTAACTCCTATATGACTGTGGACATGATGATGCATGAGAGAGGGGCCGGTGTTCCTTTCCTTCCAAGCTTTGGGGTGTGGATGCATACATTGAAGGGGAGTGATAATGAACCTCCTCGACAAGGTGGGGGAAAGAATACGAGTCGAGAGGCTCACTAGGGAGGGGATCGAAAGGGTCAAAGAAATAATGACCCTTCCCGACAGGTCCCTTCACTATACTTGCCCATTTTTGACATTCGCCTAGGTGCAGATGGTCACCTTCAGGCACTATGATAGAGGGGGCAAGGGGCTCACGTGGGAGGCAAGGAAGGTAAGGTTCCTCCATCGAGACAGTAATGCTAAAAGTGGGGACACTGTCAAGCTCATCGGGTATAGGAAAGAACAAAAGAACCTCAGAGGTGATATGACCTATGGTGTACGCCGAGGTAATGGACCCCAAAGCAGGGAGCATGAAGCTATGACTATAGGGTTGGTTAGACCCTAAGGCCAACAAATATGTCAACTCCCATTGACAATCTAAACTCCTAAGAAAGTCCTTCACATTTTCTACAAAATAGAAGGAACAAAAAGTGGTGTGAAAGGAGTTAAGGGGTACTATTGGGAGTGCTGGTTCCATGGGTGGGTAGCACGGAATCGAGACATCTAGAAGTGGACCCTTCCTTAACCAGCTAGCTAAAGACTCTCCCATGACAAGTTCACCCTCAGGAGGCTAGAATCGCTCTAGATGAGGGTCGAAGGGCGAAGCATCTCCCTCAGGTGGGGAAAAGGAATCCTCTATGAAGTAGATGGGACCTTGGCTCTCGTTCGAGGGTGCTGGGCTGAGAGTGTCAGCCCTAACCCCTGTAGGTTCTGGCACGACTTTATCCTGGCTCGAGGGTGGGCTAGGGGAAGTCGGTGATCCCATAGGAGTGCTCATCCTTTCTAGTTTCTCCCTAAAAATGTGCAGGAGTTCGGCGAGGGGGAGATCTCTCAAAATAGAGGCATTCGGGGAGACTTGTTGGTAATCATGAGACTTAGTCTTGGGCCTAGACTCACACATAGGTGGCACCTTGGTCCTCCAACTATGATGTGCTCGGTTGGGGGTAAGAGGTGATGGGCGTTGCAGAGGTTGAGCCCTTATGGTGGCCTTAGACTGGCCGAGAGAGAAAGGAGGAGTGATAGTGCTCCTCGGGCTATGGCTCTCCGAGTAGGAGGGGGAACATTGGGGAGCGTAGATCTTCCTAAGTTCTACCTTCATCTCCTCCCATGAGTGTATGGGATCTTGCCTCCAACCCGCCTTAAGACCCACTATGTGATTCCACGCTTCCTTGGCTTGAGGCGAAAGCTGTCCCTTGGCAATGTTGACTCTCTCGGGTCCATATACCCAATTCTTCTCAAAGTATTTTTCCATGGTAGCCTCCCACTTTAGATAGGCACTGGGGCTCGATCCGTCAAAGCGAAGGTCCTCATCTAGAATGATGTCCAAGAATAGTGGGTCGGTCGGACCCTTGTGGAGGGCCGAGTTGTATGGAGTTGACCAAAGAGGGATAGCCATGATGATGCACCCGAGGGCTCTAAATACACATGCACGCTCTAGGACTATGGAAGGGACATGCAGGACAACTAAGGGATGGGACTAGACACAACTCAAAAGGTAATGGAAAAGGGGAAGAATGCGGACTCAAATGCAACTTAGACAAACCTAATGCCCCAATTGCACCCTAGACATCCTAAGGACTCGAATTACCTAGGACCCCAATTTGATAGAACAAATTAGTTCCCAAGGCTCTAATACCAAAATTGATGCGGGACGCTATGCAAGCTAGAACTATATATGAGGACGCGACTAAAGGGACAACTAAGTCCAACAATTTGCAATTGATAGAACGGCGTAGACTCGACACCTAAAGTTCCCAAGTATAAATTATGCCAAAGAAACAAGCAACCACAAGCTCACAAGCACCCCAAAGGGGGAAGCGCGCCGATCCGCAAGGTTGAGAAACCGGCACGGTCTAGGGTGGTCGACTCCACACTCACGACTCGGATGAGTCACGGGATGGTCTCGCTCTCTCACCGTGGCAGTGATATATTAATTTAAGAGCTAGGCGCCTAAGATCTCACAAGCAGCGGCCTCAAGAAACTATACTAAATAAGTAAGCTAACCAAGCAAGGAAATGGACGCATACCTCCACGCTCGGGGCGTGGGGAAGAAGCCCGGCCAAGTAACACGACCACCTGGTACAAGAGCTAAATAGAGGTACAACCCAAACAAAGCCCACTCCTCGCAGGGTGGTAAAAGGCTACACAGCGGAATCTAGGGGGTCGTGTGAAGTGGGGTGACGGGTACCGGGTCGATGAAGCTCGTCGCCCACGTGTGCCGCAACTGAAGCGAACTGCGCCCCACGAACCGGCCTGAGTCCAGCAGCAAGGAAGGTGAGGCTCAGCGCCTAGGAAAGAGCAACGGTCCCTGGAGGTGTGCAGCAAGGGACAAAGATCGCTCGGGAGGACGCTGGACGCAGATGGCACGGGAGGGAAGCTCCGGTGTGACCTCGAACGGGCGGGCAGACTGCTGGCCAATCTGTACGGTGCTGGGAAGCAGCAAGAAGAGGAGCCCGGTACGCCACCTTCGGATTGTCCGTCGATCACGAAACTTGGCGTGGACGCTGGTGGGAATGTCCCAACGTCCCCTATAGTGCCGCAGAATTTATGTAATAATTTTTGAATTATTTATAGAAATTTCTGGAATTTATTAGGAATTTATAAAGGCTAAATAGATTTTATATATGGATTATTGGATTAATAAGTCATTATAAGGCCAATTGTGTCAAATAATCAACCTAGCCTATTTAAATAAAATCCAAAAGGTCTAAGGACCAAGCCCATTAAGTTTGGCCCATATTCTAGAAGGTTATTGAGCCTATTTACGGATAAATACTATTTTTATAGATAATAAAATCGATAATTAACAAAAGAGTTTGAGTTATGTTGAATTCTGTGCACGTTGGATGTAGCGGTCTATCGTGCGACCGCCACAGCCATGTAACGCACCAGTCTTGATGCGTTACATCTTGTCAGTTCCGTGAATGGAAGAACGAGCAAAAAGATTAGAACTTTGGGATCCTATTTGCAGGAGATCAACTTGGGAGAGCTTATAACATTACTAAGGACTCTTAGGGATCAGGTTCTGGCAAATTAAAGACTCTAGAATCGATCTAATCTTCAAACCCTAGCCAAAACCCTATAAATAGGACCTAGTTCTGAACTGAGCGACCCTTACTTTTGGCTCGTGAAGAATCAAGATAAGGAGTCATAATTTCGGATAAGTTCTTTAGAAGATTTTGTTTGGTATACTTTATACTAATAGTTCTCTAAATTTCGTGATAGGAGATCAACCAACCAAGGAGATAGAAGCTTCCAAAGTCGTTGATTCAGTCATAGCAGCCCAGAATTCAGAACAAAAAACCCCTGAAGATCAAGAGATTAGGACGTCTAAACGAGATAATTAGAGTTCAATCTTTTAGAATTTTTTGTTCACCTTAGTTTCAGGTTCTTACCCTCAAAATTTCACGTCCTTAGGTCAAGAGATTGGAGAGATAGAATGACGTGAAGTTGCTGAAAAATCTCAGGAAGTGAAGAACTAGGGCACGGTTTTCAGACTCAAATTAGAAGCTTAAAGACTAGTTAAGAGGTAGGTTATCTCATGATTGGCAAAAATATCTTGTTAAGGATAAAAGCCATCTGATTGTGTTTGATTTCATGCACTATAGATCATGAATTTCATGTTTTAGTAGAGTCATGCATACATGTGTATTCTTAGCCCTAACTAAGTAAAAATGAACTTTCTTGTCAAATTCACAGAAAACCCATGCATACTATTAGCTTAGCCTTCATTCTATCATGTGGAAGTTTATATATGATTTCCAGACGTGATGTAAGTTGAAACCTTAGATCTTTTTATCTATTGTTGTCAGCAGAATCTCTGACGGATCGGGATAGGACTGTCACAACATGTAACACCCTTACGATGAGCCGTCACACCCTCTGTTACATTTTAATTACTTTGTTGTCTCTGACGCACCATAACAGAAGCGTTACACTACTATAACGGCCCCTCGATAAACCGTCACAATCACTGTAACGCGCTCTTGTTAGACCGTCAGACCCCTGTGTTCTGTCAGCCCGAGGCAGAATGGTAACCAGTTAAGTTTACTTATAAATAAGTTTACATAGCTAAGTTTGGACCTGTTATCATGACTTTAAGTTTAGTTACTGATTCATAATAAAAATTGCATGATTAAGGTATCTTAAGTTATTTTATGTCACGCCCCGAACCAATAACATCAGAACGTGTTGTTCGGAACGCGGCAGTTATACAGTCGTGAATAGTCAGAGCATACATAAGACAAAAAAAAAATTACAAACTGTACAATGTGGGCCAATTTAACCTTTATTGATGATCAAATATTCAAATTACATACCTTGACTCAACTGTCATAAGTGAAGAAAGATCTCACTATTACACTCTAATAAAGAGAAATGACTCAAATAATAGGACAAGACTCAAAGAAAGATAATAGACACCGACACGATTCTCCATAATGCTCATCACTCTTGCCCTTCCCTTTCTGATGGACTGTCTTCAATGTCGTTACCTGAAAAATGTTAAAGATAGGCTGGTGAGCGAAACGCTCAGTAGGGATTATATCTCTTCATCAAGCAGGATAAAAGTAATTAGCCAATTTTACATGTTCATGAGATGCAGTGCATGAAATGTAATAACTAAAGAATCGTGATAGTCAATCTAATAGAGATGATGAGTAACAAGCCAAGGGTAATTTACGAGCTCAAGTGGATTTAGGAAATACATTCCCAATTTACAGAACCAAAGTCGAGCTAACAGAACATAACAAAGGACAGATGCTCAGATGAACATAACTTCAGAATTGGCCAGAATATAACAGAGTTCAATAATAGTAAGCAGATTAATCGGTCTAGCGGAATAACTAAATTTAACAGAATAACAGAATAACACATAATAGAATATCAAAATTTCCAGAATAACAGATTCAACAGATAACAGAACAGAACAGATATAAAGACGTTGGTGCAATGTCACCCCAGAATTTTACCATGGTTACAGAATTGGACTTCCGTCCTACCTGACATTGTTGGTCGCGGACCCAGAGCCCTGAATTATTTCAGAATCAGAGTTGGCCAATACAGAGTCAAAGGGTTATGTTCTTTCAAATAAAAGGATTCTCCAGAAGGAGACAGAATGTCATGATAAGGGAATTGACCATGAATATGCATGACATATCTAGCTCGTGATAAATCAGAATAAACTGGGTGAAGAACAAGTACAGATTTTGTACATGACAAGGTTAACGGACTTGTTCATTGATAGATAACCATCCATCAATCATAGAGAATCTCATGATAATCGTGTGATAAATCATGAGGGCCGGTTTCCATGTTTCTCCGAGTGACATGATAATAATCAAGGTTTTCATGGGTTTTTAGGGTACAACCAGCTCGGCTGCCTTGAGGGAATCCAAGGTTAGCGGAGACTAACGGAGGTCTCTATGACAAACTCGCCAGTCCAAAGGAACGGAATGTCCAATGGAGGGCTTATAAGTCACGGAGAATTAAGGGGTAATGCGATAAATCATCGTAAAACATGGGGCTATACTCACGGAATGGAATATAGTGCCGATATATATATATATATATATATATATAACCCTCGGTTAACAGTAAACAGTATAAAATAGTTACACAGGAAATTAGCGACTTAAGCAAAGTCATTACTTAATAAATTAACGCCCTTAACTGGGTCGTTTATTTTTAATTTGACGACTTCAGGAACAGTCGTCCATTATAATTTCTATTTTTTCTGAAATTTTCTTAATTCTATATTTTTAATGAAACGCGCCTTAGCCAGGGGTGTTATTTCACAAAGAAACGACGTGCCCTGTGTCGTTAATTATCCTCTTTCAGAATTTTAATAACTTCTAGTAATCTCAGGGAAATAACGACTTATCCTAAGCCATCAATTTAAAATAGCGCCCTTGTGTGGGGCGTTACTTTCATAAAAGACTACCTACTGGAGGTCGTTAATTCATTCTTTTTCCGGGATTTAATACAACCAGTGGAAACTTTCAAGATAATAAATTTTCAGGAACAAAGTACATGGTCAGGACAAGAAAAATATCAGGATTCGAGATATATGATCATGCATTAGATTTAACTATAGGTTTCATAGATATTAAATTTTAAACGTGCGTATTTATTAATTTCTTGAAATTGACGACTCTTCTGTTAGTCGTCAGAACTTTAATTAACGCCCTAGGGAGGGTCGTCTCTTTCCAAAATTCACAGAAAACTCCTAAAACACAGTAAAACTATATGCATGATTTATAAAATTGATCCGAATAGTTTATAATCATGTAAAGTTTAATAACTGCTTTAGCTTGATGGAGAACACCTACCTGATGATCTGGGTGATGGTACTGAAGAGAGTGAAGAGAAGGTGATGCTCTGTTCTAAACAGAGTTTCCTGGAACGAGGTAACTGCAATTCTCTAACCCAATAACAGCATCTCCCAGATGCAGCATACGAGAGAAAAATCCTCCTATGCTTCGGACGTAGAGAAATCACAGCTCTCCCTTTAAACAGAAGGAGATGGAAGATGATGAAGAACCCACGTTCTTCAACTAGGCGAGAGAGCTTCTCCACGCTGCAGGAATCCTGCAGAAAAGAAGATGAAGATCATCAACTAATCTTCATATCCATAACCGAAGGCAGGGAAGAAGAACAACATGTTCTTCACGCACAAGACAGTAGCAAAATGACCTTAACCAAATAGCTAATCGGTTCGATCGTAAGGGGTATTTATAGGGTTTCAGGAATCCCTTAGGGTTAGGATTTTATTAGAACTCTAGTTTCCCTGATAGAGTCCTTACCATAATTAATCAAACACGTACCAATCCTAAGACTTACCCTGGATAGTCTCCTAGTTCGAATGGAACATAAATGCAATTAACGCCTTGAGTTAGGGCGTTAATTCTAATTAACGTCTTGACCTGTGCCGTTTCTTTTGTAATTCGCGCCCAAGAAGAGGGCATTTCTTTCCCTTTCCTTTTATTTGTTTTGGGTCATTTTGAAATTTGACGCCCTTTGGTATAGGCGTCACTTTTTTAATTAACGCCTCAGGTGAAGGCGTTACTTATTTAAATCACGTCTTCATCTGGGGCGTGTTTATAAAGAGTAACAATCTTTGGGGATTTTTATCTTTTTTATTTAATGGGATATCAACATGAAATTTTATGGGTATAAATTTTCCATTTTTCTCTATTTTTCTATATAATTAGTTTTATTAAATTCTTTTAATATAAAAAGTGACACTATTCACTATTCACTATTCATTTAATAAAATAACGACTTGTGTTAAGTCGTTGGTTTTCAAAGAAATGCCCATGTAGCAAGGCGTTAATTCCATTTTGCATTTCTTTGAAGAATTAAAATTATGTTTATATCCTTTCTTATGCTATTTATGCTTTATTTGATTTTTTCTAATTTAGAAATAACGACTTGCTCAAAGTCGTTTCTTATAGGACAATGTCGTCAATTAAATTTTTATTTTTCTTCTTAACCTCCAAAAGACCGATATCGTATATATGTCCATTCTTTTCTCTTTTAATTTTTCTTAATTCATTTAAATCTTATTAATGTATATTTCTTCCTTCTAATTAAAGTATAATGTAATAAATGTGAATATTAAATTTTCTAATAAAATATAAATTGATGTTTTCTTCGAGATTTATTGATTCTTAATTCAAATAAAATGGTATTATGCATTAAATGCCTTACTTAAAATGACTCTATATTTTAAGGGTTGGGTTTATAAGATCTTCTTGTAAGGCCCATTTGGAAATCTCGGGGTTGTATATACAAGGTCTGGCCCTGATTATCTATTGGTTTTAAATTTATTTAGACTTTCTAGTCCTTAAATTTACCAGGGTTGCTACATTTTAAGTTATGTTAATTTCATGTGCCAAAATTCTATAATTTTGTATCTAAATCATGACTTTTCAAAGATGTATGGACGGAGTTTTATGTTGGTTTCACGTGCTACACATTCTCTTTCTATCAATAGAGTCATTTTCTTTAAGTACATGGCACATATTCCGGTATGTTGTCCAGTAGTTTACATTTTGCACTATAGGAACATTATTCTTGGACATGAGACCTCTCTATTGGATATTCCTTCCAGTGGACTATGAAATCTTGTTTCAAGTCCTCCGTAATTCTCTGCGAGCCTGAGATTCCCACTAGGACGTCGAGTTAGTTGTACCATTAAAACCCAATGGATTAGAAAGCACTATCGATGTTTTCTGGTTCTAGCAATGTAACGGATCTATATTGGACCGTCAGGCCCATATAACGGCCCAATATACAACCGTCACATTTAGCTGAGTCCAATTACTATTTCTGGATTCAGTCTTTCTAACGGATCAAGGCTCGACCGTCACGTGAACGTAACGGCCCAGTACAAGACCGTCACATTGAATTGAGTCTATTTTCTTCTTTCGGGATTCAGACCATTGTAACGGCCCAACATTGGAGCGTCAAATGAGTGTAACGGCCCAGTACTTGACCGTCACAATGCTTGAGCTAGTTAACCCGAGGGTTGATATTCTAAAGTTCCTAGATGGCTTGATAATGGTCTAGGACTTATCATATTGATTAAGAAACTTAATATAATGAATGGAAGTTAAAGAAATGTATTGTTATGCTACCGATTTATTTCAATAAGCATAACCTTGTTTAAGTCATTCTTGACTCTCGCATTATTAAATTGAAGCGTTCATTCGTTGAATAGTGTTATCATGAACTTATTGAATTGTACATTCTTGGCCATACTTTATTGTTACATGCGTGGAAGTAGCTTGATTTATATTTGAAGATGCGATCAAGCACTGATTGTGTTCAAGGGCTCTATGCTAGTCCCCTCGGCTGATTGTCGGAAACATACTATTATAAACCATGGGGTATGATGCTACTGGCGTCGCATTGCGCTGGGAGTACTTTCTATATAAATAAGTGAAGATCCATGATACGGCATGACATGACTTTCTTGCTTGATATTCTACAAAAATTCACGAAGTACTTGCTCATAAGTAAAAGATACTAGAGTGATGATTATGTGGCATTGCTAGTACATTCTCGATACATTCTTGTTCATGAAAGGCCAATAACATGTTCTTGTTACATTCTTGCTAGTTCATTCTTGCTCTCATTCTATCTTACATGATCATCTTGTTACTTTGGTTTAATCGCGTGATTGATCGCATTTGCATGATTTTACCTTATTTCTTTAGAGCTAAAATGTTAATTACTTTAATGATGGCTTCATGTTGATGCGAAGATACCTACTGGGCAAGTGTGCTCATTACCTATTTCTATTCTTTTCAGGAAATGAAAGTGATTCGAATTCAGATTCGGGTTATACAAGTAGCATGTCTAAGAGCGAATGAAAGTCATATCAAATGAGAGTGAAGACTTAGGAAGTCTACAATGTTAGATCGAGTCTCTGTAATTTTCCTATTTCTTGAGTCTAGTGGAATGGAAAATGATGAAAAGGTTATTGTAAAAGAATATTTTGATCATTTATGAAATAAAGTTGGAGTTTGACTAATTATTATACAATTACATTTATGTGTGTGATTATCTTGCACTCTGATCATTCTTCCTTGCAAGAGACTTACCATGCCGGCTGTTCACGTTTCTCGAGCGAGTCTTTCACTGTCATAAAGGCTCGGGGCGTGACAGTTAAATTGGTATCAGAGCCTAAGTCTCAGGACTTAAGGAAAAGAGTCATAGGATAAGTCCAAGATTTAAGGACCCCTACCTATGAACTAAGGAACAAATTTGCACACCCATGTGAGAATTGGGTAGAACCCGGGATGAGATAGTTAATTAATTTTAAGATTGATTTTCCTTCCAGTTTCACGAGAAATAAGAAGTTGTTATTTTTCCCTCAGGTACCCTATTATTACCATGGCTCATCGCGTAAATTGGGATGGCATGCAGCAAACGGTTGCTGGCCTCACTCAGGCATTACAAACCATGGCGCAAGCTGGCGCAGGAGCAAGGGCTGGTGATTTATATCGCAACTTTTGGAGCTTAAACCCTCCGCGTTTCTTCAGTTCTTCTAATCCTGACGAGGCAGAGAACTGGATAGACGAAATGAATCGTATCTTTGATGTTATCCAATGCACCGATCAGGAGAAGGTGCGTCTCACAACCTTTCAACTTAACAAAGATGCCCGCACATGGTGGAAGTCGGTTCCGACACCTCCGGCCGATGCAGCTCATACCTGAGATGGTTTTCTTACCCTATTCCGTGCCAAGTACTTTTCTGAGCACGTAAAAGAGAGAAAGGCTATGGAGTTCGCCGCTCTTCGGCAAGGAATGATGACGGTTGCCGAATATGAACTGCAATTCTCAAGGCTTGCACCTTACGCACCGCATCTTATCAGCATCGATTTATTGAAGGCAAATCGGTTCATGGACGGGTTACGGCCCGATTTCATTCAGCAGCTCAAGACCCAAAATATCCGTACTTATGCGGAAATGGTTCAACGAGCGTATTTGTGTGAAAGGACCTTCGAGAAGGTCAAAAAATTAAAAGGGAAAGGAGAAGAATCCAGTCGACGCTCAGATCGGCGTTATAAGAAAGAAAAGTTCAACATCACGGAGCCCTACAAAATCCGTGATAGTAAGAAAAGATCTAGGAATGGGAATGGTGGAAGTTCCCATAAGCAAATGAAAGTCAAGGAGGAGAAGGAGCAAGTTGCTACAGCTTGCATGTTTTGCAAAAAATTTGGCCATTCGGCTGAGGAATGCTAGAAGCGCCTCGGCGCTTGTTTACATTGTGGAAGCAGGGAGCATCGCATGCCAGATTTTCCCCTTATGAAAGACCAATCGTCTAGTGGAGAACATAGGAGGCAGGCTCGCCTCAATGTCGTTTTAGAAGAAGAGGAAGTGCCTAGGGATGGTGGGCTTATGGAAGGTACTCTTCAAATTTATTCTCATCCTGCATTTGTGCTATTTGACACTGGTGCCTCTCATTCTTTTATCTCCACTACTTTTGCAAAAATATTATCAATTGCATCAGTCCCCTTACCTTCAGATCTCGCTATTTCCACACCCTTAGATTCTGGAACAAAGCTTACCAACTATTATTCTGATAGCGAAGTGATAGTAGAAGGTCATAATCTCCCCGCAAACTTAGTATGCCTTGACATGAAAGGTTATGATGCCATTTTAGGGATAGATTGGCTTGTAGATCATGATGCTTATATCAATTGCCGCAATAGGATTATATCCTTTTGAAAACCCGGTCTTCCAAGATTTTCCTTCCTTGGCATTAAGTACACGAAGCATCCTACTATCATATATTCTTTTCACGCTTGCAAACTTATCTCGCAAGGATGTGAAGTTTTTCTTGCTTCTGTCATTGTTACCGAATCCAAGGAGATTATCTTAGCAGACATTCCTATTGTAAATGAGTTCCCCGATGTATTCCCATCCGAATTACCCCGTTTACCACCCGAGAGGGAAGTAAACTTCACTATTGAACTCATTCCAGGAGCAGCACCTGATTCTATAGCCCCTTACGGGATGTCCCCCACAGAACTCAAAGAACTAAAGAAGTAGTTGCAGGAACTACTGGATAAGGGCTTTATCAGACCTAGCACATCCCCTTGGGGTGCGCCGGTTCTATTTGTCAAAAAGAAGGATGGTTCTCTCAAGCTATGCATCGATTACCGGCGACTGAATCAACTTACAATAAAAAATAAGTATCCGTTGCCGCGTATTGATGAACTCTTCGATCAGCTTTCAGGAGCAGAATATTTTTCTAAGATAGACCTCATATCAGGTTATCATCAGCTTAGAATTAAAGAAGAGGACATTTATAAATCGACTTTTCGAAGTCGTTATGGCCACTATGAATTCGTGGTAATAGCGTTCGGGTTAACTAATGCCCCAGCAACATTTATGCAACTTATGAACAGTGTTTTCCAGCCATATCTGGACCAATTCATCGTCGTCTTCATCGACGACATCTTGATATATTCCAAAACAAAGAAAGAACATGAAGAACATTTGAAGATAGCTTTGCAAACACTTATAGAACATAAACTTTATGCCAAGCTTAATAAGTGTGAATTCTGGCTCAAGGAAGTTTCATTCCTAGGTGACATTATTTCAAAAGAAGGTATCACCGTGGATCCTTCTAAGGTAGAAGCTGTCAAGAATTGGAGCCGGCCAACGACCGTATCAGAAGTACGAAGCTTTCTGGTCTAACTGGTTATTATAGAAGATTCATTAACGATTTTTCAAAGATTACAGTTCCTTTAACTAGACTCACGAGAAAAGAAAATCATTTTCTCTGGTCAGAGGAATGTGAAAAGAGTTTCCAAACTCTTAAGAATCATCTTACTACAGCTCCTATTCTATCACTACCGGTGGAAGGTGGTGGATTCGAAGTATATACGGATGTATCAGGTATTGGCTTAGGGTGTGTCCTCATGTAAAATGGAAGAGTAATCTGTTATTCTTCTAGACAATTGAAGCGTCACGAGGAAAACTATCATGTGCATGATTTGGAATTAGCAGCTGTCATTTTCGCCTTGAAAATTTGGCGCCATTATTTCTATGGAGAAATGTTTGCGGTCTACTCGGACCACAAAAGCTTGAAGTACTTATTTTTTCAAAAAGAGCTAAATATGAGGCAGAGGAGATGGTTAGAATATCTCAAAGACTTTGATTTTGCTATTCAATATCATCCTAGCAAGGCTAATGCTGTTGCGGATGCACTCAACAGAAAACCAATGGGTATGCTATCAAGTCTCATGATTAGTATGACTAATCTTATTCCTCAATTTGCTCAGTTGAACTTAGATATTGACAGGAATGAGGATTGTTTCCTAGCAAATATTCAAGCTCAACCTACATTGATAGAAGATCTGGTCAAGCTGCAAAATGATGATCCTATATTATTAGAGATCAATGCCAATGTTGAACAAAGGCACGATTTTTCTATTAAGGATGGAAGATTGCTATTTAAAGATCGAATATGTGTACCGGACCATGAGGATACGAAGGAATTGATTCTAGAAGAAGCACATAAATCCAGGTATACCATTCACCCAGGTAGTACAAAAATGTATCAGGATCTCAAAAGAAATTTCTGGTGGCCCAACATGAAGAGAGAAATAGCTGATTTTGTGTCTCGCTGTCTCACTTGTCAACAAGTAGATGCAGAGCATTTTAGACCTACAGGTAAACTGCATCCCTTGAATATTCCCGAATGGAAGTGGGAGAGTATAGGGATGGATTTCATTATGAGGTTACCTAAGACAAGAGGTGGACACGATGGTATATGGGTAATCATAGACCGATTAACTAAATCTGCACATTTCATACCAATCAAAAGTCGATGGTCTGTGGATATCCTGGCAGCATTATACATAAGAGAGATTGTTAAATTACATGGTGTCCCAGTCACTATTATATCTGACAGAGATTTTTGATTCACATCACAGTTTTGGAAGGGTCTACAACAGTCACTAGGGACTAGATTGAATTTCAGCACAGCCTTTCATCCACAAACTGATGGTCAGACAGAAAGAACGAATCAAGTGGTAGAAGACATGCTCAGGGCTTGTGTTATTGATTTTAGAGGTAGTTGGTATGATCACTTGCCTCTAGTAGAATTTACATATAACAACAGTTATCAGGCCAGCATACAAATGGCACCTTTTGAAACTCTATATGGAAAAAGTTGTCGATCACCAATATGTTGGAGTGAAATAGGGGAAAGACAAATCCTAGGCCCCAATATTATCAGAGATTCTACAGAGAAGATCAAGCTTATTCAAGAGAGAAGAAAGATGGCACAAGATAGGCAGAAATCTTATGCTGATAATCGAAGACGCGACTTGGAATTTCAAGTAGGAGACCATGTGTATCTCAAGGTTTCTCTAGGTCGTGGTATTCGGAGATTTGGCATTAAGGGCAAACTAACTCCAAGGTTCATTGGCCCGTTTGAAATTCTTGAAAGGGTCGGTGAAGTGGCTTATAGACTGGCTTTACCTTCACAATTAGCAGGAGTTCATGACGTATTTCACATCTCTATGCTGAAGAAATATGTATATGATCCTGACCATATTATGACTTATGACAATCTGGAGATTCATAAGGATATGACGTACGATCAAACTCCAATAAAGATTCTGGAACGGGAAGTCGTCAACTAAGAAATAAAGTTATTCCTATGGTCAAGATTTTTTTTTTCAACCCCAAATCACCTAATGGACTTAAAGGGAGAGTGCACCCCTTTCCAGAGGAAAGGAATGTACCCACTCCACCTTCATGCCACTAGATGAAATTTTATTGCATAAAAGTTGTAGTGTTCAATGGGACTAAGCCCCTTAGGTACATACATCAAAAATGAAAATTAACTCTATACAGCTCCAATTGTGGAGAGAAAAGGAGACTAAATCAAAACTATACATGTCTAATGCGTATGTTTGGTATGTTGGCAGCATCAGTTGTAGCAGCTCCTCTAGCAATAAGTGGCAGCTCCTTTGTCGATGCAAATTTAGTATTGTGGCCTACTATGATAGCATGATTAGCCAACGCATCCGCTAGCATGTTAGTTTCCCTGTATGTATGTACAATCAAGCATTGAAACATGTTGAATATATCTTTGAGTTTGTACCACCATGGAAGGAAAGACCAAGGGGGGCTTCTATTGTCCTTTAATAATTCCACCAAGACTAATGAATCAGTGTATATAACCGAGATAGGTATCTTATGCTGTTGTGCTAATATGAGGCCATCAAGGAGAACTCTACCTTCAGCAACCATGTTGGAACCCCATCCATAGAAATAAGAAAATCCCAGTAGCATCTTCCCTTTATTGTCTTAGAAACATCCACCTCCTCCAGAGGGTCCCGGATTACCCTTACTAGCACCATCCACATTGAGGGAAAAGTTAAGTAATGGAGCAACCCATCGGACAATGATGCAGGTAAGTCTTTTGTATTTGATGAAATACTCATCTTTTGATACCTGTTACAGGTAGAGTGGCCAATTCCTTGTTTAAAAGAGATCTGTCGCATGACTAGTGTGATATCATCATGTATTTGTTCAGCAATATGAAAGAATTTGACTTTAATGCCTTCAAATCTACTTCTGCATCTATATTTCCATGTTTCCCAGACAATTAACATGGTAACCAATAAAGTAACAAAGCCTTGCGGACTGTGAGTAGTAACCTCATTGATAATTTTATGTAACCTGTCATGAATAGTGATTGTTTCCAGATATGAATTATCAATAAGAGTAGCAAATTTATTCCACATATATGCTGCCACTTCACTATTGAGAAAAAGATCATCAAAATCTTCAGTGGCATGAGAGTGAGTGCAGCAGTTACAGCAAGATACCATTTGTATTCCTATGGTCAAGATTCAATGGAAGAAAACATGGCCATATGAAGTAACATGAGAAACCAAAGTAGCCATGCGGAAAAGATTCTCAGAGTTATTTTAAACTGTAAGTACACTCTCCATAATCCATGTATTGAATTTGGGGACCAAATTCTTCTAAGTGGGGGAGGGTGTAGTGCCCCAGAATTTATGTAATAATTTCTGGATTATTTATAGAATTTTTTGGAATTTATTAGGAATTTATAAAGGCTAAATAGATTTTATAAATGGATTATTGGATTAATAATTCATTATAAGGCCCAATTGTGTCAAATAATCAACCTAGCCTATTTAAATAAAATCCAAAAGGTCTAAGGACCAAGCCCATTAAGTTTGGCCCATATTCTAGAAGGTTATTTAGCCTATTTACGGATAAATACTATTTTTATAGATAATAAAATCGATAATTAACAAAAGAGTTTGAGTTATGTTGAATTCTGTGCACGTTGAATGTCGCGGTCTATCGTGCGACCGCCACAGCCATGTAACACATCAGTCTTGATGCGTTACATCCTGTCAGTTCTGTGAATGGAAGAACGAGCAAAAAGATTGGAACTTTGGGATCCTATCTGCAGGAGATCAACTTGGGAGAGCTTATAACATTACTAAGGACTCTTAGGGATCAGGTTCTGGCAAATTAAGGACTCTAGAATCGATCTAATTTTCAAACCCTAGCCAAAACCCTATAAATAGGACCTAGTTCTGAACTGAGCGACCCTTACTTTTGGCTTGTGAAGAATCAAGGTAAGGAGTCATAATTTCGGGTAAGTTCTTTAGAAGATTTTGTTTGGTATACTTTATACTAATAGTTCTCTGAATTTCATGTTAGGAGATCAACCAACCAAGGAGATAGAAGCTTCCAAAGTCGTTGATTAAGTCATAGCAACCCAGAATTCAGAGCAAAAGACCCCTGAAGATCAAGAGATTATGACGTCTAAATGAGGTAATTAGAGTTCAGTCCTTTAGAACTTTTTGTTCACCTTAGTTTCAGCTTTTTACCCTCAAAATTTTACGTCCTTAGGTCAAGAGATTGGAGAGATAGAACGACGTGAAGTTGCTAAAAAATCTCAGGAAGGGAAGAACTAGGGCACAGTTTTCATACTCAAATTAGAAGCTTCAAGACTAGTTAAGAGGTAGGTTATCTCATGATTGGTAAAAACCTCTTGTTAAAGATAAAAGCCATCTGATTGTGTTTGATTTCATACACTATAGATCATGAATTTCATGTTTTAGTAGAGTCATGCATACATGTGTATTCTTAGCCCTAACTAAGTAAAAATGAACTTTCTTGTCAAATTCACAGAAAACCCATGCATACTATTAACTTAGCCTTCATTCTATCATGTGGAAGATTATATATGATTTCCAGACGTGATATAAGTTGAAACCTTAGATCTTTTTATCTATTGTTGATCTCTAACGGATCAGGAGAGGACCGTCACAACATGTAACAGCCTTACGATGAGCCGTCACACCCTCTCTTACATTTTAATTACTTTGTTGTCTCTGACGCACCATAACAGGAGCGTTACACTACTGTAACGGCCCCTCGATAAACCGTCACAATCACTGTAACGCGCTCTTGTTAGACCGTCAGACCCCTGTGTTCTATCAGCCCGAGGCAGAATGGTAACCAGTTAAGTTTACTTATAAATAAGCTTAGATAGCTAAGTTTTGACATGTTATCATGACTTTAAGTTTAGTTACTGATTCATAATAGAAATTACATGATTAAGGTATCTTAAGTTATTTTAAGTTATGTTAATTTCATGTGCCAAAATTCTATAGTTTTGTATCTAAATCATGACTTTTCAAAGATGTATGGACGGAGTTTTATGTTAGTTTCATGTGCTACACATTCTCTTTCTATCAATAGAGTCATTTTCTTTAAGTACATGGCACATATTCCGGTATGTTGTCCACTAGTTTACACTTTGCACTATAGGAACATTATTCTTGGACATGAGGACCTCTCTATTAGATATTCCTTCCAATGGACTAGGAAATCTTGTTTCAAGGCCTCCGTAATTCTCTGCGAGCCTGGGATTTCCACTAGGATGCCGAGTTGGTTGTACCATTAAAACCCAATGGATTAGAAAGCACTATCGATATTTTCTGGTTCTAGCAATGTAACGGATCTATATTGGACCGTCAGGCCTATGTAACGGCCCAATATACAACCGTCACATTTAGCCGAGTCCAATTACTGTTTCTGGATTCAGTCTTTCTAACGGATCAAGGCTCAACCGTCACGTGAACGTAACGGCCCAATACATGACCGTCACATTGAATTGAGTCTATTTTCTTCTTTCGGGATTCAGACCATTGTAACGGCCCAACACTGGAGCATCACATGAGTGTAACGGCCCAGTACTTTACCGTCACAATGCTTGAGCTAGTTAACCCGAGGGTTGATGTTCTAAAGTTCCTAGATGGCTTGATAATGGTGTAGGACTTATCATATTGATCAAGAAACTTAATATAATGAATGGAAGTTAAAGAAATGTACCGTTATGCTACCGATTTATTTCCATAAGCATAACCTTGTTTAAGTCATTCTTGACTCTCGCATTATTAAATTGAAGCGTTCATTCGTTGAATAGTGTTATCATGAACTTATTGAATTGTACATTATTGGCCATACTTTATTGTTACATGCGTGGAAGTAGTTTGATTTATATTTGAAGATGCGATCGAGCACTGATTGTGTTCAAGGGCTCTTTGCTAGTCCCCTCGGCTGATTGCCAGAAACATACTATTATAAACCATGGGATATGATGCTACTGGCGTCGCATTGTGCTGGGAGTACTTTCTCTATAAATAAGTGAAGATCCACGATACGGCATGACATGACTTTCTTGCTTGATATTCTACAGAAATTCACGAAGTACTTGCTCATAAGTAAAAGATACTGGAGTGATGATTATGTCACATTGCTAGTACATTCTCGATACATTCTTATTCATGAAAGGCCAATAACATGTTCTTGTTACATTCTTGCTAGTTCATTCTTGCTCCCATTCTATCTTACATGATCATCTTGTTACTTTGGTTTAATCGCGTGATTGATCGCATTTGCATGATTTTACCTTATTTCTTTAGAGCTAAAATGTTAATTACTTTAATGATGGCTTCATGTTGATACGAAGATACCTACTGGACAAGTATGCTCATTACCTATTTCCATTCTTTTCAGGAAATGAAAGTGATTCGAATTCGGATTCAAGTTATACAAGTAGCGGGTCTGAGAGTGAATGAAAGTCATATCAAATGGAGAGTGAAGACTTAGGAAGTCTACAATGTTAGATCGAGTCTCTGTCATTTTCCTATTTCTTGAGTCTAGTGGAATGAAAAATGATGAAAATTTATTTTAAAAGAATATTTTGATCATTTATGAAATAAAGTTGGAGTTTGACTAAATTATTGTGCAATTGCATTTATGTGTGTGATTGTCTTACGCTCTGATCATTCTTGCTTGCAAGAGGCTTACAATGTCGGCTGTTCACGTTTCTCGAGTGAGTCTTCTGCTATCATAAAGGCTCAGGGCGTGACATCCCCAGAGGAAGTAGAGTCACTGCAGATGTCCGAGGTAGCCAGGGTGAATTGTTGGAGCAGACCCGACGCTTCTGGACTGTCTACAGGCAGCCGAACAGGGGGTGGAAGAATCGGCTGGAACTGGGGCTTTCGGGTGGTAAATGGGGCGGGGTTTTCTCTGGTGGATAGGTGAGGGCCATGGGGTGATTGAGTAGCAATGGAGGGGTCGCATGCAGTGGGGGTTTTGAGTGTGGGAAGTGAAAATAGGTGGTGCTCAGTTCTACAGTTCAGTGCAGTCAAAACTGAGGGCTATGAAGGTGAACGGGATAGGCATGGGAAAAGGGCTCTAGAGATTTCAGGAAAATTATGTGGGAAGGTTTTGGATGTGTATAAGCATTTCTCAAAATTTCGGAGCATTCAGAGATGATTTTGGGGTTGTCCCTTTGGAGGGGTTTTGGCACTATCGCGGCAGGACTCCACAGGGGTAGTCTGAGCGACTAAAAGGGATCTAAAGAGAAGTTTCCGCACAGAGCGAGTTTTAATTCGATATTTTGAGGGGGGGTAGGGATAGGGAGGGGAAGAAATGTTGTGAAGAGGTGAGGAGGATCCAAGGTCTGGAAGAAGGCGTACCAATATGATATTCAGGGTTCTAGTTTCTGCAGATCTGCGCAGAGATGGCCTGCGCAGGGAAAATAGCTCTGAAGACAACTTTTTTTATAAGTCGAATTAGGGAGTGGGATTTTCCGGAGGCGTGGGGGACACGAGGATGAAGAAAAGCTTAGAAGAGAGTTATGGGATCTGAAGATGGGAACGGGGTGTGCCAACCTGTTCTTCACGGCTCAAATCTGTAGGCAGACAACAAGATAGGGGTGTAGGGCAGCAAGGGCTATCTCCGCCGTGCTTGCAGCCGACCTTTGATCCATGGCTCCGGGCTTGGAAGGCTGATTGGGAGGTCATCTCCAGCAGATGAAGAAGCCCAGAACCTGCAAGGAATATTGGGAGTCGCACCCAAGGGGAAGAGGGAGAGAGAGAGAGGAAGGGGAGGGAGTCGCACCCTCCCAGAGGCAAGGAGAAAGGGGGCCGCGGCCAACACTTTTTTTTCAACTTAATTCTTCATTAAATTTTCCAACAATAATACAAGGGAATATATGTGGGGAGGAGAAGAAACCCTAATTACTTTCCTAAAAGAAAATACAAAAGGAGACTATTTAATTCGAATTCCTACACAATGGGAAAGGAGGGAGGAAAAATAGGCAAGCTAGCTAAAAACTAGGAAGAGGGGCGGCCAACTCCAAAGAGGAGCGGGAGGGGGGGGGGACTTGTGCCCAAAACCCTAACCCTAGGGAGGGGGTGCGCTCCCCAAGGTGGGCCTACAAGTGGAGGGTGCGGCCTGCCCAAATGGGCTTAGAGAGTGCACCACTAGGTGGCCCACTAACCTCCCTATTAGCCTAATAAGCACAAGTGTAACCCAAAGGCAACCCAATTGGCCCAAAATTGGCCTACATAAGTCCATAATGATAAATAAAAAACAATACTCCAGCTCAAGGGCAGCTCTCCAAGTGCTCTCCGAGCCACAATGAAGTCTGCGCGTCCCGAACAGTGATGCGCGTCCTGTAATGTCGCTCTGCCGCATCGCGCCAATCACGAGCTCGGGTGTCCTCACCAAAAGGGCGTAAGAAGGAGTCCAGAGTGTTACCCCAGGGGACAACCCTCCGATGCTTAAGTCAGCAACGGGTTAAGAGAAGAGTAGGGAAGAGCAGAAGGAGAGAGATATGGAGGCCGAGTAGAGGATCCAAGAGACGTGTAGGCCTTCACCACGAGTGCTCGCCACTCCCAATAGGCACCCGGAGGGTGCTCGCTGGGTGGTAAGGTCGCGTAGAAGGAGTGCTCTCTCTAAACGTCGTAGGGCGTAGCCTCTCTATCATCGTAGTAGGACTTGTTGCTCTATTCTCAGTGAGAAGCTTTTTGGCAGAAGTATCCACTGTGTGCCTCTTCTCTGTCGATCCACTTCTTATAGCGGTTGTCCTAGTGCGGGGAGCCATATCCCTTGGTAGGGAAGGGTGTAAGTAGTGGAGTAACATTTTCCCGCTATAGTTACGGGAGTTTCCCGTTGGAGGGCGCTTACCCCGGCGTCGGCTGGTCCCGGGGTGAGTCTCACGGCGCTCATGGGGCGTGCTCGCCTGTTATGGGATGATGGCCAACGTCATGGGGAGTAACAGTCGGTCGTTAGAGAGTCTTCCACCGATCATGGTGCTTTCCCGTGCTGTAGAATCCAATGCTGAGTCGAATTGGGTCACACCCTGGTGGGCCGCACCTGTTGGGCGTGATGTAGAAGCGGGATTGAACTGGGTGATTTGGGCCCGCCGCTATTGGGCCAATCTTGGGCCGAACTAGATTTACCCTCCTTTGGCTCCATAACCATTTACTCTGGATGCATTGGATTCAAGTTCAACATTAGGCCCATATGGATGTTCTTCCTCATATTGTTTTTGAGTTTCTTATTTTCTGTTGGCATTATCTTGAAGTGCCTGCTCCATCTGATATTGCACATCATGTGGTACTTTTTTACAAGCTTCAACTTCTCCTTTCTTTAATGCTAGATGTTGCTTCATCCGATTGATTCCCTCTCCTTTGACAATTTTTTTACAATGAATACATGTGATTGATTTCTTGCCGGTCGGATCCAATCCTTCAATTACATGGTTCCATGCTGGATCACTTTTTCCTCGAACAGATTGTGATGAGGTTGCAGTGGAATTTTGCCCAAAAGAAGACATAATCTGAGTATTATATGCTAAAATTAAAATGAATATTATAGTGGCAATTCAGAATTACACACAATGATAAATAAGCCGACTAAATTGAAATGTAGCTTGTTTAAAAAATGAACTTAAAAAAGACTTAAAATTAATATATTTATTATAAAGGGGTTGCTACACTTGTGTTACTGATCCAATAGTGGGAACTGCGAATGCATCAAATGAAATCCATCGACATGATATAGTGCTAAGAACCAATATAGATTTGTTATAAATTGCAACCAACACCAAAGAACATCTACGGCCTTTCATGCTCCGTAAAAATTGGAAAAGTTTTGGAAACGTCTGAACTTTCACGATAAGTTCAGTGATCAGTGAAACGGTGTGTTCCCAAAGTGCTATATTATATCCTTCTCTTCTGCCAACACCTTCTATGTTGGTTTACAGTCTACAGACTCTACACTTCATAGTTCATGGAATAATATTATATTTATGTGATGTAGTAGTACATATATTGAGAGGAAGTGATCACACCATCACCAACACAACCGCATGCAACAATAGGTATAAAAAAAATTAAAAACTAACAAATAGCAATCACAGATGATAGAGTCATGGAACTTCTGCATAGTTTGCACTCTTACACTTTTGGCCTACCTTTGCGATACAGAAGAAGCCTAGAAGGAGAGAAACTTTGTAATTTGTACAAGTAGTGCAGGTTGGGGCCGAACCTGTTGTAGCGAGGGTTTTTATGCCGATGACCAGGGTGAAGATAAGAATATAGCGGGGAAGAAAAATACGGGAGTTTGATGTATCTCGTGTATCCTCCTTTGCGGTTGTACTCCCCTCACGGCGGTACCGGGCACTCTCCTCTTACGGAAAGTCAAAAAGGGTCGAATGGCACATAAATATTGGGGTGTAGGTTAGCTGGATAGGGTGCGAGTGTGCCTGTCGATTTCTCGACAATCACCTATGGAACCAAGGATTGACCGGGGAAGCGTCGCCAAGATGCGGCACGTGGCTCAAGAGATCGGGTGACTTGTGGATAAAAGGGGTTCCACGGGTGCAAGTGCGCAGGCGATTGTGGGAATCATGTACTGGACGTCTTTCCCCACCGACCGCAAGTGATCGATGTTTATTTACATCGGATTGAATCTGAACACCTTCGTTCTGTGCTGAAGAGAAGTCCGTATGTGTCTGAAGCCATGGCAAGAGGGTCGGGAGCATTCCGCAACTGTGGGTGCGCATTTGACTGGGAGGTGTTTGCTAAAGTCAGGGGTATTAGGCATACATGTCGAGTGGTGTAGGTAGAAGACTGGGGCCCACATATGGGCGCTTGTGTTCAACTAGTTTGATGCTATATGAGAGCCACACGGGCTTCACAAATGGGCCGAGAGGGCCGAAGTACAATGGGCGCAAGCAGCGGGACAATTTCGACGCGTGGGTCGGTCCCCGGGTCAATGCATAATAAGGCGGATATCCGCGTGTTTTATAGAGGCTCCCCATGAGGAGATTGAGACAAGCCCGATTACCTAGGTGGCAGGGGCAGTCATGTGCTGGCGCCTAATGAAGATAGGATGCGGCTCAAGGTGAGCGGTCGGGTCTGGGCCTCGGAGTCGAATGTCGTCGTGCTGGGGAGTCGAGGCTAGCCCCAGGAGTGTTATTCCCAGGCTAGGGTTCGGCTACCTCAAGCCATCGGTCCGAGCGGTCGACGGCTAGCTTGAGGCGAGCGGTAGTCACGCAGTTTTGTGTCGGTTGTAGGTGCGGCATCGTGTCACATGCATGGCCACTGTGGGTTGTCACACACGGGCGGACCTGGGATGCGGGTGTGTTCGCCGTTGTCATAAAGCCTTATGTGCGACGGGGGTGGACATGGGTGCGATGGCTAGACGCCGCGTGAGGGGATCACGGACATACCCTCGGCGTGTGCAAGCCAATCTACAAGCCACCCACGCGCGCACTTCGCTCCTCGCGTCCTCGACCCTTGTTGGATGCCTGTGGAGGAACTCTGAGGGTGCAGCAGTTAGGTCGCGGGTTGTTCTGTTGCTTTATCTCTGTGTGTGCCCCTTGAGCTTCTAAGGGGTGGAATTTATAGGAAGTTGAAGGGGTCGGGGGAGGGTTTAGGCGGACCAAGTTGGGGGTCCAACTTGGTCCGGGTAAACCCTCAAAACACATTTTTTTTTGTTACAGAGTGGGGGAGGGAGGGTTTAGGCGGACCAGCCCAAGGGGCTGGTTTAGTCTGCCTAAACCCCTCCCCCAGGGGAGGTTTTGGCGGACCAGCCCAAAGGGCTGGTCTGGTCCGCCTAAACCCTCCACGGAGGCTTTTTTTTATTAAAAAAACTTTTTTTTTGTTTTGGAATGGGTTTGGGCGGACCAGCCTGGGGGACAGGCTGGTCCGCCTAAACCCCATGGGGGTTGGCGCGACCGGGAGCTGGGGCTGGGCTTTTTTGAAAAGAAAAACTTTTTTTTATTACACCAGGGGTTTAGGCGGAGCAGCCTGAGGGGGCAGGCTGGTCCGCCTAAACCCCTCCCTAGGGGGGGTTTAGGCGGAGCAGGGTAGAGAGAGGGGGGGTGGTGGTCCCCACCCTCTATAAAATCTGGGTTTTTGTACTTTTTAGTCTAATTTGACCAATAAATAGAAGATAAAGGATACTGGAGGCTGGTGGGTGCTGACGTTGCTTGTGGACCTGACATGTGACGCTGTCGCCGAATCCTTCCGCGCACGGTATGCCGGTCAACCTTACACACCCCTTGCATGAACTAGGAGCACGAATTGGAAGCGATCGGGAATGGGAAATGCCTAGGAGGCCACTGGGATGGGAGGAGGGTACGCTCCACAAGGGGGTTCTCCCTCCCCGGGGCGCGGTCGTGCCCGGGGCGAGCCCTCCCCGAAAGAGTCGCAACCTCTAGGGACAGCCCTCGGGGGTCTTCTCCTATTGTTTTGGGGGTGTCCTTTGAAGGACAGAGGGTTGTGGGATGCCGGGATTAGCCGATGGGGGCTGTTGTTGTGGAGTCGTAGTTGCCGCTCGCAAGGTGTTCGGGTATATGCCCGACATACCCCAGGTTGTCGAACGGCCTGGGTAACTGGCTGAGGGGCCTTATATTTGGCCTCGAGCTGAGGGCAGGGGCTCATATGAGCTAAGAGAGTGACTCCTGGGTGCATGGGCCCAACTTCCGTGGTGCGTGCCGCATGATATGACAGGTTGACAGGGTAGCCCCGGGTTGGCCCGAAAGCTAATGGTAAACGGCTCGTCGTCGCGTGTCTGAGAGTCGGGAGCGGTCCCAACTTGTTGGAGGGTTGTTGTAGGACTCGACTGGTATGCTGGAGCCATGGGTTGGCTCACGGTTTGTTGTATAAGGGCGGGGACATACGCGCCCACAAGGTGCTCGGGGAAATGCCCGACACCTGTGTGTGAGCCATATACACGCGCTGCGAGCCTCCAAAGCCTGTGATTGACTTGATTAGGTCTCCCTTTGACCTTGGAGGGTTGAAAGAAGGCATTTTGGGTGTCGGCCCTGGCCTTGTTGCTGGGTGCCATGTGGCATGGCTTGTAGTCGGGGCGCCCCCGGGTTGCCCCGGGTGGCTGTGTAGAATGCGGGAAAAACCCGCCACCGGGTGATCGGGATTGATCCCAATCACTTGTTGATGTCGCCGTATGTCACGGCTAGCTGGTTGGGACCCTTGATTGGGTTGGGAAAGTTGTAGGAGAGACTGGGTCGTCCATGCCTTAAAGGCGTTCGGGGAAATTCCCAAACCCTTATCTTTTAATATTTTGCTGGAAAAGTATCGTGGTACAACAAATGCCCCCCACGGGTGTTGACACACGTTTTTTGCCGACAAGTTGAGTCATTTCTCTTACTCCCATTTATTGATGCCTTAAGTTATCCGTTACTCGTTGCGTTATTTTCCAGGCAACATTTCTAGGCCAATTCTATGGGTAGCCTCCCCCCCTGGCTAGGTCCGAGTTGATTCAGGGCTTAATGGGCCTTAGTTTTGGTTGATTGAGCTTTTCTATGAATTTCAAACACCCATATACATATGCGGTCAACCTCCAGCCGTTCAACCATTTGTGCGGTTGATAGTGGGCCATCCAAACATTTAGTGGGTATATTGGTTAATTTTCTGAATTATCACCGACAAGCATATATACGGCCTAGTCTTAGCCGCATAAGTCCATTGCGTGGTATCTACTAAGCCGTTTATCCCTCAAGAGTCCTAACGCTGATTGACTGTTTAGATAATTACCTATTTATCTTCTTATTTGCGATTTATCACCGACAGGCTTGGGCGGTTTTCCAAGAGCCGTTCAATTATGAAAGAGTCCAGCGGTGAATTTACTGGTCTTTTCAGTGGATAAATTAATTATCTCAGGATTTATTTGAATTTCCACCGACAGGGATGGACGGCCCATGACTGGCCGCTCATCATTTGTGCGGTCTATTGTGAGACCGTTTATCCTCTCGGACCAGAAAGTGGTTAAGACTTTTTCCTATCATTCGTGGTTTTTTTTTCCAAACTTTCTCCGATGATTTCTCCGCGAATCCTTAGCCATTTTGAGTGCCGTTTCTTCTGGTTGAAAGATAATTCGATTACCTTCAACTTTTTTTTCATAATCTCGACCTGAAAATGGCTAGAAACCCTAAGTTCGGGGTTAGCATTTGGGTGCTCTATAAATAGACCCTAAAGGCTGCCTTTGAAAGGGGGGGGGGGGAGATTTTTGGTCGATGGCAAAGCCTTGCCAAATCTTTGAGCGACCTACCACTGGGGAGGGAGGCCTTCTACGTCCATACAGGCCTCCGGTTCAGGGAGTAGTCGCATTTTGAGTCATCATTTCATTTAGTCCCATCGTTCTGTTTTATCTGCATGCATTGCTTCTTCTATATTTCTTCCACGTTTTCTTACTCTCATGCATCATTTACACACACCCATCTATGTTTTTGACGCCCTTAGGGGTTTAAAACTTCCAGGTACCCTCCATTCCATTTGGTTATGTTTATCTCTATTCGTTCTTACGTTTACTGCACTTTATAGTTCTAATATGGGGCTCGTTTCTGTGTTCTATACGTGATTTTACAGGTCAGCGACGCACTAGCACGAGGCCCATCCTTTCTGGTCGGTCCGAAAGGGTGGAGGTTGGACCTTTGCATCTTAGGGCATGGTGACGTTGGGCAGTTCCATACTGTCAGTTGTAAGGGAAGCGCGGCTGATATTGCACTGTTCATCTCCTTCCCGCGGCCGATCCGGAACCATTCTTCCTCCCTCGTTCTTCATCCCGCGTTCCACCCAGCACTGACGGGTGGTCCGCCGAGCGGCCGCGCCATCCTTAAAGCGATACTTCATGAGCCGCGCATCCTTCCAGTGCTGATCAAAATGCGAGTGTCTCCCTCTTCTTTCCAAGGTACGGCGTGTTCATCACGTTCGGAGCCTTGGTGGCGATCACAGGTTTCTACTTTTGTTCCCTTCTATCCCTGTCTTGTTTACTTTCATATTCATATTGGTAAAGGTATTTCAAGGGAGTTTTAAGCCGGTGTGGAGAAGGAAACCATTTCCTACCAACAAATTTTTGGCGATCACGGTGGGACACCTAGTGCCCGTCATGTTAGTGATGTGCTGACCAGCTTCTATTTTTGTTTAGAGTTTGCGATTGAGTGGTTTCAGGTCATTTGTTCGCCATCTCTTATTCATGTCCTCTGGAGTTCGCACGGTCTCTTAAGAGCCGTTCATAGTTATGAGCGGCGAGGAATCAGCCGTTCTGATCTGCTTACAGTGCTGATTATTCTACGAGCCTACTGCATTCAGCGGTCTACATTTGCCCGTCCAACTCTTCATACGGCTAGATCTCGGCCGCCCATCCTGCTGGCTCAGGTACGTCTCTGTTTTTGCACTGTTGGCTTTACTGGTGTTATGCGGTTAATACAGGTTCGTCCGATATTTTGAACGGCTGTCGATAGACCGTTCATCTAGGTACGCCCCCGTTTTAACATTCTGTGTTTTATGTTTTTTTGTGTTGTTACTCCCTGCTGTTGAACGGTCCACTCAGGACCGTCAACCTCCCTATGCGGTCTTACAGAGACCGTCCTTGTCTTGCTACAGTGCACCCGAGCCTCATTTTGATTGCCATGCTATATTATCTTCATGATATTTGGTGCTGATCGTCGATCTCCCCCTGCTGTCATTATATGTGTGCATCATTGCTAGTCCTCCTTGTTGTTCATATTTGTTCATTGATTGTTAGTTTCTAGGCTAGACTCTTTGCATGCACTCCGGTGCGCATAGGATTCATGCATATTTATCATCTGTAGTTGCATTCCTACCGAGGTAGGGTTTCCTCTCGTCTCCACACTCCTTGGAGCCGACTAGGTGACCTTACTGAGGGCCTTCGTAAGTCCCCGTGAGCCGTGGATTCCCACCCGGACGCTGGGCAGGTTGTACCACATCATTCTCTAGTCAGAGTTTGCATCCGCGTGAGGGAGAGTCCCTTAGAGTCACCTAGTTTCCCATTCTTACCCTGGTTAGATACCTTGTGGTTGAGTGAATTCAGATATTAATTAATCCACTAAGGTCTTAAAGAGGAACTTATAAGATTATTCGTGCATCGTTTATAACTTGGGTGGTCAATTGGTTGATTCTTTTCTCATCTCTTCCCTCCATTGTATGTTGCGGTGCCATCATTTGCATCTTTTTATCAGATTAGGCTCATTTAGACTAGTTCATCTTTGTGTGTCTTCATTTTGTCACATTTGTCCTAGGTTGCTTCCCCTTTTGTATCCCCTCCCATTCTTGACTGTATAAAGTCTCCATTTCTCCCATGGAGCATTTCTCCCCCCTGTTCTATCCTTCTTCTTCCTCTTATCCCTGCGTGGAGTCCTCTTCCCATGCGGGTCCATCGCCTCACTCATCTAATGGGCCTTATTCTCTTCACAGGCCCTCTCCTCTCAACGGGCCTGCTCCGTTTAACGGGCCTTCTTGTCCCGCCCATGCTGCTGCTAGCCCATTCAATTCTCGTCCCCACATACATAATCCTTCCAGGCTCATGTATCCCTCTACTCCTGGAACGGGCTTTCCTTCTTCTCAGGCTGGGTCCCTCTATTCGGCCCATCAACATTATCCTGGTTTAAAATCATCCTCTCTTGCTCAGGCTAGCCCATATCCTTCTCGGACTCTTCCTACCGAGGAGATGATCGCTCAAGCCAAATGTCAACTTGATGAATTGCAACGTCGAATTAATCACCAAACTTCTTTGGATGTCCCATTTGCCTTTCAAGGTCTTCAGCTCCCACCATGCTCACAAATTCTGGCTTATCGTCGCTATGGTGGACTCGGTGACCCCTACGTGCATTTGAAAAAGTTCCTTTATGAGTCGGCCCAATTTCGACATGATCTACGCTTGATGGCCTATTTGTTTGGTCTATCTTTAGAGGGCTCACCCAAGGATTGGTTCTTCACGTTACCGCAAGAGCAGATGATGAATTTTCAAGTTGTACAAGAAAAATTCGTTCAGCAGTACCGAGACCATGTGGGGCCCAAGTACTCTATGGTTGATTTGGCCCCTGAGAAGATGAAGCCCAATGAGGAATTCTCCACGTTTGCCGACCGCTAGCGTCGCCTGGCCACGCAAGTCCCGGGGCATATTCCGGAGGGCGAAAAAATCAAGATGGCTATTTCTAATGCAACGCCCGAGCTTGGATGCATCTTAGCCCTGAATGATATCACTTCCTGGCAACAACTCTACAGCCGAGCCCGCTTCATTAGCCAACAACTCCTAGTTTCTCTTAACCACGAGTCTCCTTCACCTTCACCTTCCTCATACCACTTCTCCTCACCGTCCCCCACAAGTCAGCCCTCCACCTCATATCCCTCCATGAGTCGGCCATCCGCTCCCACTTATCCATATGCCTTCCCATGTCACACCGCCACATCTTCCTTCACAAGTCAACCCTCCGCTGTTTTATTTCCCCACACTTCTCCACTTTCGATCAAGGAAACACCGCACCGTGAGTGGGTGGATGCCGTCCATTACATTCCCACTCCCTCCACGCCTTCACACCATTCACTTACTAGCCCTTTGCCTTCACCTATGCAATCCCCCATACCTACGCAACCTCCACTACCATCCTCACTACCTTCCCATACCCCTCGGCATCCACCTTGCCCGAAGCGGGCTTCTCACTCTCCGTTGCCGGAATCTCTTACATATGTTTTCAGGGCTTTGATGGCGACCCATGCGGTACAACTCCCTCTGGTTGTGCCTTGCCAACCCGCGGTCGGGAATTTGCTCCATTTCTGTGAGTTTCATCGTCAACAGGGGCATTTGGTTGAGGACTGCCCCGAGTTTCGGGAACATGTTTATAGCTTGGAAGACAAGAAGATGATTGATTGGGCTGTCATGCGCCAAGTTATTGTAGATATTCGCAAACAGTAGTAGCAGTAGCAAGTGCTGCCCAAGCAGTCGTCTCCGTCTCAAGACCAGGGGCATCCCTATGATTCTTCTGTTGATAAAGCACCCGCTCCATTATTTATCCCCTCACCTTCGCCATCTCCTACTCAACCTCCACGGCCTCCACAAACCCAAGCCTCTGCTCAGGCCAGCACAAACTCTTCTCCTTCCCCCTCCATTTCCACCACTGCTTCTACTGCCAACACCGCTTGACGTGTTGTACCGACACGTCGGAGATGGGCGCCACAACCTGCCACCTCTTCTGCCTCGCCACCACCTTCTCCACCCACATCTTCACTGCCTCCATTGACCACATCTCCATCATCGCCTTCTCCATTATCCCCATTGCCGTCATCACCACCGTTTTCATCGCCTCCTCTTACAACGATCCCTATTCCGTCACCTTCACAACCATCCCCTCTATCGATGCTGCTCCCTTCACCATCATCGTCCGAGCTTGAGCAAGCTACCCCTACACCCACACCCCCTCTATTTCCTTCATCTCCACCCACGCCACCACCTTCACCTTTGCCCTCTCTTACACCTCTACCCTCCAAACCTTTACCCCCACCAGAGCCTATCATCGCCATTATCTCTCCGCCGCTAGCATTGCCTTCGCCCACACCTGCCAAGCCTTCTCCACCCCTCTCTCCACCTATTTCCACCCCACGGAGCGGGTGCGTGCTACCTTTGGTGACCCTCGGGTCTAGTCCCCAGGGAGATAAAGAGCTGAGCCAGGCTTTGATTATGCATTACAAGCTTCAAGATTTCATTTGTCGCATGCCGGTCCGAGTCCTGGTCCATGGCTATTCTAGGGATAATGAGCCCGCACTTGCTATGAAGACGGTTGCTGAGAAGAGTTCTTTAGCACTGGTGCCAGTTCCTTCAAAAGCAAGGACAGTGACAATCTCTTTGCTCGCCGAAGAATTCACTATTGATGGTGTTATCACCTCTCGCTTGATTGCTATTCAGTGCACTGGCCCAGAAGAGTTTTCCACCCGGATGGTGCTAACCCACACGGCCGCCAAAAGTTTAATGAATTCAGCATTCAAGGGGCAATTGGCCGTGTCTTCGAGATTGGCCAGAGGCATTCTGCATTTTCTGTCTCGTCTCCCTCGGCTTATTGGTGAGGCGGTCACATCAACTCCGCGCATCACCCTCCCTCAGTTCCGTCCTGCGCTTCTAGCAAGGGAGTTATGCTTCATGCTCAACTGCCGAGTGAAGATGCCAAAGCTCCATGTTCTAGTGCCGAATGACAAAACTCCATTGCTTCCTGATGTTCATCCTAAGGAGTTGACTATTCTGGAATGTCCTTCTATGGTTAGCACTGCACAGCTAGGGGCAACCGTCCCGATGAAGTTGCATATTCATGACCGGGCTAGGCCGTCTGCCAGGTGGGCCCGTTATTTGAGAAAACATTGCAAGACAAGAAGCCCGAAGGCCCGAGTCCACGCCAGGTGAAATTGTTGCAAGCAGATTTCTGCCAAGAAGAGGCGGCGACATAAGTTCAAGGGCCAACAGTTGTGCATTCGGGGGCTCACTCCACCTCCTTCTTCTGTCTCTTCATCTTTCTTGCAGTCATCTTTTCTGTTGCTCAGTTCTTATCCTTGGGTGGTGTACCTTCCACCACCTGACTATATTTCTACCATCTTCTTCTGTCCTCACCATTCTAGGTCCCGGCCTATGTCCTCCTCTTCCCCTGATCCAGGGGCCTCTTATAGTTTTTCTCCCCGGATACGTCCGGATTCCGCTTCTCATCCTTTTCCTCCGACCCTGTTGGGGATTCCTCATGCTCGTTCCCTGACCATGTCGGGTGATTACCCTTTTCTTTCCCTGACCTTGTTGGGTGGTTCTCATTCTCCTTCCCCGACCCTGTCGGGTGTCTATCATTTTCCTTCCTCGACCCTATCGGGTGGTTCTCACTCTCCTTCCCCGACCCTGTCGGGTGAGTCTAATTCCTTTTCTCCGACCGCGTCGGATGATCACTCCTCTTCCCCCTTATCTTGGCCACAATCTTTTTACGGTTCGTCTATTCTTTCTGTCTCACCCTTTCGGGGTTCTCACCCTTTTTCATGCTATTTTCGAGGCTTTAGCCCGCCTTTATCTCAGTTAATCCCTAGTTATTCTGTACTTGGTTCCTTGTTATCAGGGCCTCAGTGCCTTAACGAGGGAGTTCTAGCCCTCATCTCTCTTCTTTTTTATCCCTTCTTCGTCCAGTATGATGTCTACCACTCCTCTATGTCGAGGAATCCAATCCTTTGCTCTCCTTTCATCCTTTATCCTGACAAGCAAGGAAAATAAAGTTCACGCTCCTTAAAGCTCGATGATCGAAATCGCTTCAGGAGGCCGGTTTCCACGCCATGGATTTGCAAAGGTATCTTTGATTTTGTGCCGAAACATATTATCATTGCTATTACTATGTTATTTCTACACGCGCTTATAATGCTATTCCTCAACATGGTTAAGTGGCTTTTAGAAATTTGATTAATTAGCTTAGTCCAAAAAAACAAAAAATGAGGTCGCTTCTATAGCATCCTTAGGCTGGTGATAACTCCGTGTTAGGAGTCTAATTTATTTTCCTGATTGTTGAGGGTGACCTTTGAGTATGGATTTTTCACACACTACACGGCGAGCCATAGCCGATCTTCTCCCTAAGGCACACCGTTGCTGCTTTGGCCATACTTTGGGTATGCACGAAGGCCTTTTCTCTTCTCTGCTCGGCCAAGTGCAGGGGTAAGAGATTGATGGACAAGATGACTAACCTAGGCGCTCCCTAATACAAGAGAGATCTCAAATAGGGGTAGTCTTGACCCTCAAAAGTGAGCTTTCATGCTATATCTGGCCAATAAGGGCTACCAAAATGAGAAAATGAATCAATGCAAAATTATGAATCAAAGGCATGGCAAGAGTGGCAGTATAGTTCCCCGCGGGACGTCATGAGTCCGGTCGCATGCGTGCCTGATAAATATGGGTCTAAAAATCAAAGACACAAAGCCCCGGCGCAACAGACTATCTCTTTGAGGGGTAGTGCCCTGGAAGGAATTCGAGCCTTGATATCTCCCATCCTACACGAAGCTTGTCTCTAATTTTTCTTTTGCCTCTCCCTCTTAGACTAGGTTGTATCTCGGGTATGGCCTTAGTAGGGGCACCGTTCTTTAGAAGCGGTTGGTTGTGGTAAGCCACCCTCACATGCACGTCCTGCTTACGGGAAGCCTTTAATGAAAGGGGTAGGAACGACGATCCCTGGCCAGTAGTTTGAGCGAGTCTTTAGGTGTTGCGGATTGCTATGCCAAAAGTCTAAAAAAATCAAATATTATCAAAAATCCAAAAATAAAATACTTCAAAATTTCAAAAAAAATCAAATATTTCAAAAAAAAAATCAAATATTTTAAAAATCTAGAAAAAATGAAATACTGATAAAAATCTAAAAAAACAAAAAATTACAAAAAATCCAAAAATATGTCTTTTATTTTTATGCATTTTTTTTATCTTGAGGACAGATACGTAATGCATTTGCTAAGTGTACAGGGTGCAAATACTCAGGCATTCATTGCTACATCTTTGTGCTCTGCTTCCTGTCCACATCTTTGATCTGTTCTTTCCTTCTTCGATCCACTCTCTCGATCTGTGCTGAAGCTCATGTCCTTCTTAGCTTTTTTTTGCAATGATCATATCTTTATGAGAGGGCTTTGCCTCACGATTATGAACATGGCGGTTCTGCTTCATTCTGATCTTGGGTTTTGATTGAAGTGCGTATTTTGTCATGTCTTTTGTCCCGCCGTGTCCTTATCACGTATTTATGTCCTGCCGTGTTGTCCCACACATGTTGTTTTGTTCCTCACCACGTGTTGTTAGTTATCTTGCATATGTTGTTAGTCGTCCTTCTATATCTCGTGTGTTGTCCCAACCGTGTGTTGTCCCTTTGCGTCGTTATCTTGTCACACTGCGTTCATACATGCATGTTGTTTTTGTTTATACCCTTGCATATGTGCTCGTGTGCCTTTGTTATGTTATACTGCATTGTCTCCTATTTCATTTGTTCGTTATGTTATGTCATGTTATTTGTCGTTCAGCTGAGCATTATGTTATCTACGCTATGATCATATTTGTCTTATACATGAAAATCCATAAAAATCTGAAAATGAAAATCAAAAAATGCCATTTCGCCTGCATAGGTAAGTCAGGTATGGCCTTTTGTCCCTATGTCTCTTATTGCATTACTATATGGTATTATGCTATATTATCTCGAGAACCAGTTGATTATCTACGTGTTCCAGGATCTGATGTTCCCCTTTAACAAAAATGATGATGATCCAAGTTCACGTGTTTAATTTTCGGATAGGCCGTTGGGTTTGGAAAACCTGGGGAGGATGGTTCTATCCTGCACGCTGTGGTTGCAGATAGTGTCTTGACTCTGATTCTCCTAGCCTAGCAATATTATTCTCGAGTATTTTTATATTTTATCCTTTCTTTGCATTCATTTTAATGTTTTCGTTTATTTTAGCCCAGCATGCATCATGCGCATTTTTTTAGCATTCATGACCCGTGGTTTGCCTGTAAAATGTCCCATCAGTGATGGATGGTTGTGTGCTCAATGTTTGGGTAAGAGGAACAATTCCACTCTGAATTGGAAGGTTCTCTTTGGTTGATTAGCTTGGTTTGGTTGGTTAAGAGGTCCCCGTCTGGAGTTTTAGTCTATTTCTTCATTTTTTCGCTGCTTATTCCGGTCTCCTCATTGGTCCAAGGGATTGTGTCCCCCATGAGGTTGATCATGTGGTTCTTTTTATTTAGTTTAGTTCCTCCAGATTGGCGTCACTTTTGGTTTAATCATTCCTTATGTTTGGTTCGGAGTTTTCCGAAAGATTCTTATCACTTACCTTAACGCCTGCTTTTCAGTCCGCTTCACTTCATTTTTGCTTCATCTCCATGTTCCATTTCGCTTCCGCTTCACCTCCGCACTCTCCCCTACAAAGAGGACATTAAGGAGGGGCATCTGTTGACACCCGTTTTTTGCCGATAAGTTGAGTCATTTCTCTTACTCCCATTTATTGATGCCTTGAGTTATCCATTACTCGTTGCGTTATTTTCCAGGCAACATTTCTGGGCCAATTTTTTGGGTAGCCTCCCCCCTGGCTAGGTCCGAGTTGATTCAAGGCTTAATGGGCCTTGGTTTTGGTTGATTGAGCTTTTCTATGAATTTCAAATGCCCATATACATATGCGGTCAACCTCCAGCCGTTCAACCATTTGTGCGGTTGATAGTGGGCCGTCCAAACATTTAGTCGATATATTAGTTAATTTTTTGAATACGGCCTAGTCTTAGCCGCATAAGTCCATTGTGCGGTATCTACTAAGTCGTTTATCTCTCAAGAGTCATAACGCTGATTGACTGTTCAGATAATTACCTATCTATCTTCTTATTTGCGATTTATCACCGACAGGCTTGGGCGGTTTTCCAAGAGCCGTTCAATTATGAAAGAGTCCAGCGGTGAATTTATCGGTCAGTTGAGTGGATAAATTAATTATCTCAGGATTTATTTGAATTTCCACCGACAGGGATGGACGGCCCATGACTGGCCGCTCATCATTTGTGCGGTCTATCGTGAGACCGTTTATCCTCTCGGACCAGAAAGTGGTTAAGACTTTTTCCGATCATTCGTGATTTTTTTTCCAAACTTTCTTCGATGATTTCTCCGCGAATCCTTAACCATTTTGAGTGCCGTTTCTTCTGGTTGAAAGATAATTCGATTATCTTCAACTTTTTTTTCATAATCTCGACCTAAAATAGCTAGAAACCCTAAGTTCAAGGTTAGCATTTGGGTGCTCTATAAATCGACCCTAAAGGCTACCTTTGAAAGGGGGGGGCGAGATTTTTGGTCGACGGCGAAGCCCTGCCAAATCTTTGAGCAACCTACCACCGGGGAGGGAGGCCTTCTACGTCCATACAAGCCTCCAGTTCAAGGAGTAGTCGTATTTTGAGTCATCATTTCATTTAGTCCCATCGTTCTCTTTTATCTGCATGCATTGCTTCTTCTATATTTCTTCCACGTTTTCTTACTCTCATGCATCATTTACACACACCCACCTATGTTTTTGATGCCCTTAGGGGTTTAAAACCTCCAGGTACCCTCCATTCCATTTGCTTATGTTTATCTCTATTCGTTCTTACGTTTACTACATTTTATAGTTCTAATCTGGTGCTCGTTTCTGTGTTCTATACGTGATTTTGTAGGTCAGCGACACACTAGCACGAGGCCCATCCTTTCTGGCTGGCCGAAAAGGGTGGAGGTTGGACCTTTGCATCTTAGGGCGTGGTGACGTTGGGTGGTTCCATACTGTCCGTTCTAAGGGAAGCGCGGCTGATATTGCACCGTTCATCTCCTTCCCGCGGCCGATCCGGAACCGTTCTTCCTCCCTCGTTCTTCATCCCGCGTTCCACCCAGCACTGACGGGCGGTCCGCCGAGCGGCCGCGCCATCCTTAAAGTGGTTCTTCACAAGCCGCGCATCCTTCCAGTGCTGATCAAAAGGTGAGTGTCTCTCTCTTCTTTCTAAGGTACGGCGTGTTCATCACGTTCGGAGCCTTGGTGGCGATCACAGGTTTCTACTTTTGTTCCCTTCTATCCCCATCTTGTTTACTTTCATATTCATATTGGTAAATGGATTTGAAGGGAGTTTTAAGCCGGTGTGGTGAAGGTAACCATTTCCTACCAACAACGGGGCGTGCGTCAGAGGCGGAGACGAGGGCGTACAGCCTGTGAATTCCTTATTTTGGGTTGTTATAGTTGTATTTTGACACTTCATATGCCTTTGTTTCGTTGCATTGCATATATTGCCATTCTGGTGTCCTGATTATTTTTGTGTGCTCCATCTTACAACTATGGAACGATTTGCCAGAGACGAGCGGGTCCCGAGGCATGTGGCCCGGGAGGAGGATCATTAGATGAGGAGGACTGAGCGGCCCATGCCTCCTTTAGGCCCGCCAGTCATCACTGCCACTGGCGTAGAGTAGCTTGACTCGAGGCACACAGTGATAGCAGAGGGCCCCGTTGGCGTGCAGACGAGCGGAGTCGGGGCTGTAGAGTTGGCTCGGATCTCAGAGGCGGGCGGGATCTTCACCTATGACCGCAACGGAGGCTACCTGGTGGAGTTTCCCCTGGACCGCCACTTGTTTGAGTTTATCAGGAGCTTCGTCCCACCAGGCATGGAGGAGGGGGACTCTCGAGTTGCGGGAGCACGTCGCCGACTGGAGCGGGCAATTTTAGTAGATAGGGATAGCCTGCACGGGATCATCCTTTGTGGCTTCTTGAGTCTTTCTGGAGACTACTGGTGGTAGTGTCAGTTTCCCACTGCTGAGTGTCTGGGCTTCTTCAGTAGGGCGGACCAGTTTAGGGTCCACGTTGGAGCGATAAGTCCCGCCTCTTGGGATTTGCACGGACACCATTTAGTAGATACAGAGGGCAGTACATGGTTGGTGTTAGAGCCATCCGGGCTCCAGTATGCTGGGGAGGGCTATCACGACTACAGCCTCCTATCTGGGGTTTTGCGGCAGACTGCTGTTAGCTAGTACGATTGCTGGGCGGTGATTCCTTCGCACAGATATCGCCAAGGAGCTATGTTGGAACCCTGGTTTTGATAATGACAATCTATGAGTCGTGTGAGACTAAAATGCATAAATATGTTTGTATTTGACCATTGCATATATGATATATGTCTGTCCATAATTGCGTCATTCAGCATACAAGGTCTGTGCACCTTGCGTTTTTAGCATACAAGGTCCATGCATATTTTGGTAAAGTCAGTGCAGGTTCATATTAGGAGTCAGTGAATGTCTTCATCTTTCACACGAAGTCCGTGCATATAAGTTGTCTTGGTCGGTGCATGATTGCCGTATGCATGCTATAAGGCTTGTGCATGTTTATATTCAATGCATGTGAAGTCGGTGCATATAAGTCCTTAGGGTCGGTGTACTTTTGTCACTCGCATGATTAAGTCTGTGCATGTTTGCACATAACACCATAAAGGCAGTGCAGTGTTGCCTCAAGCATAAAAGAAGTCAGTGCATACTTCACATCGGGTAAGACTCGTCTGTGCATATTCTGTTTGTGAATGATCAAGGTTTGTGCATACTTCTGTTGTCTGCATGAAAGAGTCTGAGCATATCCCTCGTAAGGCATAAAAGAGTCTGTGCATGTTTCTATAGTATCTCGCACAAAGTCTGTGCAGGTTTTGGTCCTATGCACGTTCTTATCTTGCACTAATAAGGTCGGTGCAATCTTCACTGTTCTGCTCATATAGTCAGTGAACATCCTGTCTAAATGCACGGCACGTCGGCGCATACTCTGCCCTGTATAGGTCTGTGCATGCTTCATCTTAAGGATATATCTGTCTGTGCAACCTGTGCCTTGAGCTTGTATAGGTCAGTGCAATCTGTGTTGCTGCACGCATGTAAGGGTCGGTGCATATTTGCGTCTCATGTATACAAATGTCAGTGCATGTTCTACGTCCTTCATATTAGAGTCTGTGCAACTTATGTGGAACTGCATGCATAGTCGGTGCATGTTTTGTTAATGGTAAAATAAGGTTAGTGCATAACACTGTAGCAAGTCGGTGCAAACTTGTCTTGTGCTAACTAAGGTCCGTGCAAGAGTGCATCTCATGCAGAGTAGGTCGGTACATGTTCTGATTAGACTACATGCTATAAGGTCAGTGCATGGTTCTTTGTATATGGTATTAAGTCTGTGCATATTGAAAAATGAATGACTACGATGTGTTTGACAAAATGTCTCTGCTTTAACCAACAGGACTATGAAGAAGCACGTGATCCAAGAGCATTCTGATAAAAGGAGATCTCGCCACGTGGAATGTAGAGAAGCTAAGATCATGACACGTGGTCAGTTGAATCCCAGATCTGATCGAATGTTCTGGGCGGGAAACTTGTTTTCCACGCGCCCCTCTCACACCAGATTCATATAAATAGAAGACCCAGCCGTGCCTTAAAAGGATGATAGAATTTTTAAAAAAAATCTGAGTGAGGCAGAGAAGAATCAGAGAGCAAGAAAGAGAGAAGAAAGTTCAGTGAATAGAGAGCCAATCTAAGCTGAGAAGAAAAGTGAAGCAGCTCAAGAAAAGGAAGAAGAAGCTCTTGTAGCCTCTGGATCAGTTCCAAGCTACGTGTGCTCCATAGCGAGCTATATCTTGAGGTTTTTAGTGTTCAGCTTTCCGTTGCTAATTTCATTGTCAGTTTTTGTTTTCTACTTCTACTTTCTAAGTTGTGTATCAACGGAGTCAAGCTGTATTACTCAGCGGGCGAGGGTGTTTCCTCGGACAGCAAGCTGTGAGGCTCAGCGGTCTGGGATTTGTTCCCTAAAGCTGTGGATCAGCGGTCTGTAGGGATTTATCCCCAAAGCTGTGGATCAGCGGTTGTTCAAGCTGTGTGACAGCAGGAAGCCTTACTCGATTGAGTAAGGGGTGGATATAGGTCTGGAGGACCGAACCACCTAAAAGCCTCTTGTGTACTGTGGTTTTTTTTCAAAAGATCCAATCGCTAGATGAATGTTAGGCGCGCCTCTAGCTAAGCTTCTGGTTGATTTTAATTCTGCATTAGTTTAGATCTTTCAGGATAAGTTTTAAATTGATCAAGTTTTTTAGAGGGAGATTCATTCACCCCCCCTCTGAATCTTGGTTCGCACCATTACATCGGGCCAACAAGCTACCGAGTGGCTGATGGGGATTGTGCACCACTACCGAGCGTTACTGGACCGGGCCGATTTTAGATATGCTGTGACTGCAGCTTTGTACGGGTACCCCTACTACACAGGGCTTCTGCAGGCATTGGTAGAGCACCTCAACCATCGGTGGAACACAGTAGCGACGGCTGAAGGAGAGACGTCACTTGACTTGTGGTCTCTGTTTCGGATTTCTGGGCTACCGATCAGTGGCGAGGGATACGAGAAGGTTGTGCTGGATGACCTCCACCACAGCCACACTGATGGGCTAGAACGATATCAAGTTCCTTACAGCTATCGGTATCTGCTGAAGACATGGATGGATTTAGCCATAGCTGGGAGAGAGAGAGCTGTACAGACTCCCAGGGTGCCTCTGAATGTATGGATCCGCCACTTCTACAATGGGCCCTTCTACTTTTACCAGGAGTTTGCTAGAGATCAGACTCCATGGGAGGAGTACACAGAGGAGGAGCTGCAGTTCCAGACGTACACGAGGTACATCTACGCACCGCTAGAGGGGTGGACCCCCCACGAGCTGCCAGATGTGACGCACTTAGCAGCGTACTGGTTGGCGTCGTTCATAGTCTCGCATGGGGAGGACGGCCTACTGAGGGTTGAGTTGCTGTGGCCTGCGTGCCTACTGGCGGAGGGATGGAGGCTGGCTTTAGCTCCTGCCGCTTTAGCCAACATGTATCAGGGGCTGGGGGTACTGGAGGCACATCCCGCGCCATGTGAGGGGAGTCTGCTTTCTACCTCAGTGTGTGGGCCGGTCTGCTATTTTCGAGGTTGGTGAATCGAGGGTCAGTGGTGAACCAGGCGGCACCCCTGCTGTTTAGCTTCACTGGCCAGCCAGATGGAGATGCGGTTGCACAGCTGGAGGGGGCTAGGAGAGCCTTATCTTACCTTCCCGGTAGGGGCGAGGAGGGGCTTCCTTTTGACAGCGCCGTGAGGGACTCCCATCTGATTTTAGTGGCTTCGAACGGCGGGGCGGCCTGCGCCTTTCCTTATCAGCGGGAGCCGGATGCGGCGTTGTATACAGAGTGGGTGATGAGGACCCGACCGATAATACTGGCACTGTACCCATCTATGACGAGCTTTCTGGAGCTGTACTATCTGCACAGGTTCGCCCGGAACTTCGGGTATGACCAGGGGATCCCGCCGAACTAGGAGTTTCCCTTAGCGGGCCGACAGTATAGAGGATGGGACACCGACTTTATGGCCGCATCGTGGTGGGACTTATACTGCTGTTGGGAGCCGGAGCAACTATCGACACCTGGGCTGGGATGCAGAGGACGATTCGACGTCCATTTTTCCAAGTGGTGGTTCGAGCACAACCACTTGTACTGGCAGAAGGCCTCGGTGATCAGGAAGGCCGAGGAGGATTATCTTCTGAGGGAGGATCTACCTCTTATTTTGCTGGATGACGAGCATCTGAGGACCCACTTCTCCCGATTCACTGGGAGGTGGAGCGGCTAGCACAGCAGGTGCGCCGGGGCCGCCGGGGCTCATTGTCTGCGGGACAAAGCGGTAGCGGGGCACTGCATCTCCTTAGGCAGGTGCGGCTAGCGCCTGCAGATACTGGAGCTGAGGCATCTCGACCGAGGGCGACGAGGACTTGGTGGGCCCAATTCCTGGCCGACTGCGGCTTTGGGAAGAATGGCTCACTGGACTAGGTGCTCCCCGAGGGGAGCTTTGCTGACCCGACAGTCGACGACTGGAGACGCCACATAGCCAATGATATAGGCTCAGTCGGGCCTGTGGAGTTCGTGTCCCATGTTGAATGTTGTTACACCCTGAGGGACATTAAGGAGGCAGTTGCGAAGGCTGCACGAGCTGTTGGTTTGAAGCCGGAGCAGCTGGTTCCCCTGCCGTCGGCCCCATTCACGGCCTCAAGTGAGACCCTTTCTTTGATATGTTGTCTCGGCTTTACTATTTTCTGAGGTGCATGGCTGAGACGTTGTGTTGCTGTGTTTGTTGACAGGCTCTGCGGTGGAGGGAGATCACCCTTCCACAGAGGTGTCTTCGGGGAGTGGAGTTCAGCCTAGGCGGAAGCACCCTCGGGTAGAGACTGGAGCAGTGGAAGCTGGCGAGTCCTCTCGGGGACCCGAGGCTGGCGAGCACATCGAGGAGAGCTGGCTTTGAGTAAGTGTCGTATTCGCCTCTCTTCTGCCTTGTTGGTTTAGCCATGACGATTGACTAACCCTGCATTGCTGGATATGTGTCTTGTAGCTCCACTAGAGACAGGGGCGGACATGGCTTTCTCACCGCCCCAGGAAGTCGACCCATTGCCTGATGACGGGGCCGAGTGTGGGATAGATATGGAGGGCTTCCTTCGTGTGATGGACGAGGTTGCCCCCAGCACCGGGACTTTCCCTGACTTTGAGTCGTGGAAGGCCTCAGAGGACGCCCGGCCAGGTAGGGACTTCTGGAACTGGGCATACTCTAGTTATGGCTGTGTTTGGTTCTAGAGACTAACATAGTCGTTGGTATTGTGTAGAAGTGGCTGAGATGTCAAAGACTGTGGCTCCTTCTGAGGCACATGGTGAGGTGCCCCTGCTGGTTGGCGGACAGGAGCCAGCAGCGACCCAGGATGGCTCGGGTAAGCATTGAATTGCTATGGAGGGGATTGCCCTCCCATGGCTGCACAGTTGATGGGACGGAGTTGTTGACTATGCTTGTGTTGTTATTTGGCAGGTGAAGATCTGACTGCTACTCTGGAGATGATCCAAGAGTTAGTCGGTACTGGCCCGTCGATGGCCCTCCCCTCTTTTGAGGTAGAGCCAAGATCGGTGGACACCTCGATTCCATCTGTTATCGGGGATGCGCCTGGCTTGCTACCGTAGCTGCTGGCCGAGATGCCCCTAGCCCCTTTACCAGCCGTGGTGTCAGCCTGCACTGTAGGACTTGTCGGGTCTTCTAGCATGGGACCCTCAGGTACGTGATTGGGGACTTAGCCACTTATGGTGAGTTTTTTATGTCGTCTATTGACACTGGGCTCCCGTTGGCGTTGGTCGCAGGTACTTCTTCACCTTTGGAGGAGGGTGAGCTTCCCCGTGACATGACTGAGGTAGCGGGAAAAGGGCCTACTGCAGCGGCTTCGACTGGGGGCAACGTGGAGATCGTCGACATTGAGAGGGTCTCGGAGGAGAGTGCCCTGGCTGGTGAGTTTCTCATTCAAAATCCTTGACTGGAGAGTTATTTTTGCATGAGGTTGGGTTGTGTGGTAACCTCGTTTGCTTTGTTGACTTGCAGGGGCCTCTAGCTCGGCCACCTCTGGGAGTTCATGGGAGGCTTCATCAGGCTCTCCGGGTGTAATACCCCAAGATTTTGTAAATAATATTTTGAATTTTCTAGAAATATATTCGGATTTTCTAAGATTTTTCTAGAAATAAATAGAATTAATTCAAGGCTAATGGGCTATTAAATGAATTATAATTAATTAAATCTAATTATTAAAGCACAATATTTATTTAAATGAATCTATTATTTTAAATAGGTCCAAAAGGACCCAAAACCAAGCCCATATGGTTTGGCCCATATTCTAGAAGCTTAAACTAGTGTATTTACTGAATTTAGGGGGATAATTACTCCTCAATAGATAAATAAATGGATAAATAATAAGAAGAGTTTGAAACTGTTAAAATTCGGCGCCAACAATAGAAACGGTCTATCGGGCGACTGCATGGGATCTAAAAACGGTCTAGACTAAGACTGCTAAGCGCTGCAGATTCCGTGAATAGAAGAAGGCATGAAAAGATGGAAACATTGGCATCCTAATCACTTTAGATCGATGCAATCTAGTAGCTAGAAGGTTCTAAGATAGATTTAGATCGATCTTATGACCTAATAAGGACTCTAAGTTTGTGTAAATCCCTAAAACCCTAGCTAAACCTATAAATAGACCCAGAACCAACCTGCGTGACCCTTACTTTTGGCTCACGTAGAACTAAGGTAAGGAGGATGAATTAGAGATTTATTCTTTAGAATATTTTGTTCATAATACTAAGGTCTAACTACTTTTAAAATTTCGTTCTAGGAGATCAAGCCTACAGAAAGTTAGAGGCGTCTAAAGTCGCTGGTTCGGCACAAGAATCTCAGGAAATTGTGCGACCGGGCCAGATTGAGCAACAAATTAGAAGCCCTAAGTGAGGTAATTAAATAAGGGTTCTTTAGAGTTATTTGTTCTTTTTAGTACCCTTTTCTCACCCTTAAAATTTCGTGGTCATAGGTAAAGGGAATCAAGAGTTAGAAGGCCACGAAGTTGCCGGTTCAGTTCAGGACGAGCAAAAACTCGGGTGAACTTCCAGCCCTAAATTCGAGGTTTAAAGCCCAGATCAAAGGTAAGTTATCTCATGAACAGCTTAAACGTGTTCTTAGGAGTAAAAGCCCTCAAATTCCAGTCGATTTCATGCATCGTACATGGAGTATTTTGTGTTTTATTAGTTAGTTCATTTATCATGCATGAACCTAACCTTATTGAAGATAAAAATGAGATAGCTTCTTTTCTATTTCACGACAATCCATGCATATCTATAGTTTAAGTCTTTCTATCATGTCTTAGAAGTATGTTTTAATTGTTTACCATGCATCCATTTACCCTAGATTAGCATATATTTAAGTTTTATTGCTGTTTTTAGTAGATAGGAAGAAATGGTCTTCCTGAGACCGCCTGGAATCACTAGCGGCCCTACGATAGACCGCTAGCCTCTGTAAAATGGTCCTTGAGCGACCGCTTTTTGTTCTGAGTTCTGTAATTACATTAACTCTAAACATAATGCAGAGTGGCCTTGTTTATCTTATGGTAAGCCTAGATAAGTAGGTTTTAGCCCTGTTTTAAGAACTATATTCTTATACTTGGTTATGTTAGTTAGCCATTTTAGTTGATTTCATGTTCTTTATGCACTTGGGAATTATTTTTAAGATATGCTAATTTCATGCCAAAACTTATAATCTTATATTAATGAATTTAATTTTCATGGACTAGTTTTGCTCACTATTTATCACGGTCTCTTTTCATCTCTTGAGTCATTTTCATACGTACATGGCATATATCCCGGTATGATGTCATTAGTTACACTTTGCACTTATAGGCACACTTTCTTGGACTTATGAACCTCTCCACTGGATATTCCTTCTGTCGGACTAGGGGATTATGTTTCACGGCTTCCGTAAGACTCCGCGAGCTTGAGATTCTCACTAGGACGCCGAGCTGGTTGTACAATTAAATCATATTGTCTAGAAAGCACTTTATAGGTGTTTTATGTGTTCTGGACCTTAGCGGCCCTATGGTTGACCGCCAGATTCTGTTAGCGGCCCTTCACTAGACCGCTAAAGGATACCAAGTGGCCATTCACTAGACCACTAAAGCTTCAGAAAGTTTTTCTGCATCGACACTTCTTTTTCATGCGTCGACTCTATTTCTTAAATGGTCTATGCGCTGACTGCTTTCTGCATCAAACGGTCCAGTAAACGACCGCTTAGTTCCTAATTTAGTCTAACCCGAGGTTTGACCTTTGGGGTTAATTTTCCTGAGTTCTTAGATGATCTTAAGATTGTCTGGAGTTCCAAACTATGATAACATGGTTAACATTAAGTTATGGAATTTAATAAATGTACCGTTATGCAGTCGGATTGTCGTCATAGCATAATGTCCTTTTAAATCATTCTTTGAAATCGTATCCAATTTTGGTACGTTCTATACCTTGTTTACTTGATCATGAAACTTGTTATTTGGAATTGAATTATTGGCCGATATTATTGTTATATTCTATGGAAGTAGCTAGATTTATAACTTGAAGATGCAAGACCGGGCACGGATTGTGTCCAAGGGCTCTATGCTAGTCCTCACGGCCGATGGTCGAAAACGTGCTATAAACCATGGGGTACGATGATACTGGCGTTGCATTGCGCTGGGAGTACTTTCTCTTATAAATGAGTGAAAATCGCGAGGCTCATTATGAAATTTACATACTTGTTAATGCATAGCCTTTACAAGGTTGTGTATAGTACTTTCTAGTTACGTGCTCGTACATTCTTGTTCATTAAAGGCCAAATGTACATCTACATGACTAATCTTGCTTGTTCTATACTCTTTCACGTCTACTTGCTCAGTTATTTCTTGATTTTTGGTTATCTTGGTTTATATCGTTTGTTTCTCGCATTCTTTTTTTTGCCTTAATTCTAGAGCTAAGACGTTAATCACTTAAATATTGCCTTCATGTTGATACGAAATATCTACTGGGCAAGTGTGCTCATACCTATTTTCTTGTCTATTTCAGGAAGTACTAGTGAATCAGATTCGAATTTTGCTAGCAGCGGATCCGAGAGTGAATGAAGTTTTTCAAGATGAGAGAAGCCTAAGATGATTAAAGTGTCTGGTCTAGTTATATTGTATTTTTTTTCTATTTTCTTGAGTCTATGATGTAAGGATGTTTAAAGTTAGGAATTTGATGTACTTTTACTAGTATGGAATAAAGTTGAAAATTTGAGAAAAATTACTTGTGCAATTACTTTTATGTGATTGTCTTGCGCTCTAATTTCTTGCTCATGAGAGGCTTATCATGCCGGTTGTTCACTTTCCGATATTCCTTTCGCTGTATTAAAAGCTCGGGGCGTGACAGTTAGAGTGGTATCAGAGCCTAGGTCTAAAGGTTTTATTTATTCCTAGGAAAAAAAGAAGTCATGTCATAGGATTAAGTCCAAGGTTAAGGACCCATGCCTATGAACCTAAGGAAAGAAATACCAACCCATGAGAGAAATTGGGTAGAACCAGGGTTGAGATAGTTAATTAGAAATTTCCTCTAAGATAAACCAACTAATTTCATTAGAATTAACAAATTTATTACTCTTCTCAGGTACCTTATTCTTGTAATGGCTCATTGTGTCGATTGGAATGGAATGCAACAAACCGTTGCAAGTCTCACACAAGCTTTGCAAACTATAGCCCAAGCTGACGCGAGGGCAGGAGCTGGTGACCTACACCGTAATTTTCAGAGTTTGAATCCTCCGCGATTTAATGGTTCTTCCAATCAAGACGAAATGGAGAACTGGATTGACGAGATGAATCGTATCTTTGATGTAATACAATGTGCCGACCAAGAGAAGGTTCACCTTGCTACATTCCAGCTTAACAAAGATATGCGTATATGGTGGAAGTCTGTACCTACACCACCTGCAGACGCACCACACACTTGGGAAGGATTTCTTACGCTCTTTCAAGCTAAATATTTCTCCGAGCATGTCAAGGAGAGGAAGGCGACAGAGTTCACTTCAATGCGTCAAGGTATGATGACGGTGGCTGAGTACGAATTATAATTTTCTCGTCTGGCACCCTATGCTCAGCATCTAGTGAGCGCGGATCTTCTTAAAGTAAATTCCTTTTTGGATGGGCTACGACCCATTTTCATCCAGCAACTTGGCTCCCAGAATATTCAGACCTATGCCAAAATGGTCCAACGAGTCCATCTATGTGAAAGGACCTTGGAAAAGGTCGAGAAACTTAAAGGTAAAGGAGAGGAGTCTAGCCAAAAGTCAGATCAGCAAGGAAGAAAAGGGAAAAAATTCAGCATCACCTACAAGTCCCGGGATAACAACAAGAAGAGATCCCGAAGTGGTAATGGGAACGGAAGCCACAAGAACAAGAAGATAAAGGAAGAAGAGAAGGCTCTTACAACCGCTTGCTCATTATGCGAAAAATTCGGTCATTCGGCTGAAGAATGTTGGAAGCGCTTAGGTGCATGCCTAAGATGTGGAAGTCGGGAGCACCGCATGCCGGATTCCCCCCTTATGAAAGATCAGTCTTCCAGCAGTGGACGAAAGCGACAGGCTCGTCTCAACGCTGTTCTAGATGACGAGGAAGCGCCCAAGGATGGCGGGCTTATTGAAGGTACTATACATATTTATTCCCATCCTGCATTCACGTTATTTGATACTGGTGCTACTCATTCCTTTATATCAACTACCTTTACAAAAACCTTGCCAGTTTCAGCAGCTCCTTTACCATCGGACCTAGCTATTACCACACCCTTAGGTCCTGGAACTAAGCTTACAACTTATTACCCCGATAGTGAGGTAATAGTAGAAGGAAATAATCTTCCTACTAATCTCATATGTCTTGAGATGGAAGGATACGATGCCATATTAGGAGTTGATTGGATGGTAGACCATGATGCCTACATAAATTGCCAAAATAGGATAATCTCTTTCCGAAAATAAGGTCTTCCATGATTTTCCTTCCTTGGTATCAAATACCGGAAGCATCCCGCCATTATTTCATCTCTTCACGCTTGCAAACTCAATTCGGAAGGATGTGAAGCTTTTCTTGCCTTCGTAATAGTTACCGAGTCTAAGGAAATCCGGATAAACGAAATCCCCGTAGTTCAGGAGTTTCCTGATATCTTTCCTTCGGAGTTACCCGGTGTACCACCCGAAAGAGAGGTTAACTTCACCATTGAACTTACACCCGGAGTAGCACCTGTGTCAATAGCTCCTTACAGGATGTCCCCCACAGAATTAAAGGAGTTAAAGAAGCAACTTCAGGAGCTGCTAGAAAAAGGCTTCATATGACCTAGCACATCCCTTTGGGGTGTACCAGTCTTATTTGTCAAGAAGAAGGACGGTTCCCTCAGATTATACATCGACTACCGGCAATTGAATCAACTCACCATCAAGAACAAATACCCACTGCCGCGTATTGATGAGCTGTCTGACCAACTTTTTGGCGCGGAGTACTTCTCCAAGATCGATCTCCGGTCAGGCTATCAACAACCGAGGATCAAGGATGAAGACATTCACAATACTGCTTTTCAAAGCCGATATGGACATTATGAATTTATAGTTATACCGTTCGATTTAACTAATGCACCTGCTGCATTCATGCAACTGATGAATAATGTGTTTCGGCCTTATCTTGACCAATTTGTGGTCGTATTCATTGATGATATCCTTATCTATTCAAGGACAAAGGAGGAACATGAGGAACATCTAAGGGTTGCCTTGTAAACCTTGCGAGAACACCAACTTTATGTGAAATTAAACAAATGTGAATTTTGGCTTAAGAAGGTCTCTTTCCTTGGCCATATCATTTCTAAAGAAGGCATTGCAGTACATCCTTCTAAGGTTGAAGCTGTTAAGAACTGGAGCCGACTGAACACGGTATCTGAAGTTCGGAGTTTCATTGACTTGGCTGATTATTATAGGAGATTTATCAAAGATTTCTCCAAGATTGTGGCTCCTTTGACCAGACTCACTAGAAAGGAAAACCCTTTTGAGTGGATGAAGGAATGTGAAGAAAATTTCTTGGCTCTTAAGAAACATCTTACCACGGCACCTATGTTGGCGTTGCCAGTTGAAGGTAGCAGATTTGAAGTATACACTGATGCATCTGGCATTGGTCTAGGGTGCGTGCTCATGCAAAATAACAAGGTCATTTGCTACATACACTTCAAGATAATTAAAGAAACATGAGAAAAATTATCATCTTCATGACCTAGAGCTGGCTGCCGTGGTATTCACTTTGAAGGTTTGGCGTCATTACCTTTATGAAGAGAAATTTATTGTATATTTAGATCACAAGAGCCTGAAATACCTCTTTTCTCAAAAGGAGTTGAATATGAGGCAAAGATGATGGTTGGAGTATCTCAAGGACTTTGATTTTGCTATTCAATATCACCCTGGGAAGGCAAATGATGTTGCCGATGCGCTCAGCAGGAAACCAATAGGGAAGTTGTCCAGTCTGAAAGGTATGTCCAATCTTATTTCTAAATTTGCTCAGTTGAATTTAGATGTTGATCTAAAAACAGAAGATTACTTTATAGCCAATATTAGAATACAACCAACATTGATTGAAGATCTAGTAAAGTTACAAGAAACTGATCCAGTATTGTTGGAGATTAGGGCTGATATGGAGCAACGTCCGGATTTCTCTATTGCAAATGATGAAAGAATATTGTTTCGAGGTCGTATTTGTATCCCGGATGATGTGGATACTAAGAAGATGGTCTTAGATGAAGCTCATAAATCTAAGTATACCGTTCATCCTGGTGCTACCAAGATATACCAAGATCTTAAGAGAAACTATTGGTGGCCCAATACGAAGAGGGATATAGCAGACTACGTGTCACGTTGTCTTACTTGTCAGCAAATTAAGGCAGACATCAAAAGCCTGCTGGAAAGCTACATCCCTTGGAAATTTTGGAATGGAAATGGGAGAGTATAAGGATGGATTTTATCATGGGACTGCCTAAATCAAGAGGTGGACATGATGGAATATGGGTAATCATAGATCGTTTAACAAAATTGGCTCATTTTCTACCTATTAAAAGCCGATGGTTTGTGGATATCCTAGCTACTTTATATGTAAAGGAGATTGTTAAATTACATGGTATCCCTGTCACCATTATTTCTGATCGAGATCCTCAATTTACTTCACAATTTTGAAAAGGGCTACAACATTCTCTAGGAACCCGATTGAATTTTAGCATTGCTTTTCATCCACAAACTGATGGCAGATAGAAAGAACCAATCAAGTAGTAGAAGATATGCTCAGGGCTTGTGCTCTCGATTTTGGAGGAAATTGGTACGACCGCTTGTCTCTAGTGGAATTTACATACAACAATAGCTACTAAGCCAGCATACAGATGGCACCATTCGAGGCACTGTATGGTAGAAGTTGTCGTTCACCTATATGTTGGAATGAAGTAGGAGAAAGGCAATTTCTCGGGCCAGATATCATAAGAGATACTACCGAGAAGATAAAACTTATTCGGGAGAGACTCCAGATGGCACAAGATAGGCAGAAATCATATGCTGATAACAGAAGACGCGATTTGGAATTCCAAGTGGGAGATCATGTGTTTCTCAAGGTTTCTCCGGGTCGAGGTATTCGAAGATTTGGTATTAAAGGCAAGCTCACTCCAAGATTCATTGGCCCCTTTGACATTCTTGAAAGGGTAGGTGAAGTTGCATGTCGAATAGCTTTGCCCCCTCAACTAGTCAGAATTCATAATGTGTTTCACATATCAATGCTTAAAAAGTATGCCTCCAATCCATTCCATGTCATAACTTATGACAATCTAGAGATTAAGAAGGATTTGACATATGAGCAAAAGCCAATCAGAATACTTGAACGGGAAGTATGTCAACTTCGGAATAAGACTATTCTAATGGTCAAAGTGAAATGGACCAAATTATGGCCACCTGAAGCAACATGGGAAACTGAAGAAGCTATGCGCAAGAGATTTCCCGTGCTATTCAACTGTAAGTACACTCTCCGTAAATTCCATATATTGAATTTGGGGACTAAATTCTCTTAAGTGGGGGAGGGTGTAATACCCTAAGATTTTGTAAATAATATTTTGAATTTTCTAGAAATGTATTGGATTTTCTAAGATTTTTCTAGAAATAAATAGAATTAATTCAAGGCTAATGGGCTATTAAATGAATTATGGTTAATTAAATCTAATTATTAAAGCCCAATATTTATTTTAATGAATCTAATCTTTTAAATAGGCCCAAAAGGACCCAAAACTAAGCCCATAAAGTTTGGCCCATATTCTAGAAGCTTAAACTAGTGTATTTACGAAATTTAGGGGGGGTAATTACTTCTTAATAGATAAATAAACAGATAAACAATAAGAAGAGTTTGAAACTGTTCAAATTTCTCGCCAACAATAGAAACGGTCTATCGAGTGACCACATAGGAACTAAAAATGGTCTAGACTAAGACCGCTAAGCGCTGCAGATTCTGTGAATAGAAGAAGGCATGAAAAGATGGAAACTTTGACATCCTAATCACTTTCGATCGATGCAATCCAGTAGCTAGAAGGTTCTAAGATAGATTTAGATCGATCTTATGACCTAATAAGGACTCCAAGTTCGTGCAAATCCCTAAAACCCTAGCTAAACCTATAAATAGACCCAGAACCAACCTGCGCGATCGTTACTTTTGGCTCAAGTGGAACTAAGGTAAGGAGGACGAATTAGAGGTTTGTTCTTTAGAATATTTTGTTCATAATACTAAGGTCTAACTACTATCAAATTTTCATTCTAGGAGATCAAGCCTACAGAAAGTTAGAGGCGTCTAAAGTCGCTGGTTCAGCACAAGAATCTCAGAAAATTGTGCGACTAGGCCAAATTGAGCAACAAATTATAAGCTTTAAATGAGGTAATTAGATAGGGTTTATTTACATGTATTTGTTCCTTTTAGTATCCTTTTCTTACCCTTAAAATTTCGTGGCCATAGGTAAAGGGAATCAAGAGTTAGAAGGCCTTGAAGTTGCTGGTTCAGTTCAGGACGAGTAGAAACTAGGGTGAACTTCCAGCCCTAAATTTGAGGTTTAAAGCCCAGATCAAAGGTAGGTTATCTCATGAACGGCTTAAACATATTCTTAGGAGTAAAATCCCTCAAATTCCAGTCGATTTCATACATCGTACATGGAGTATTTTGTGTTTTATTAGTTAGTTCATTTATCATGCATGAACCTAACCTTATTGAAGATAAAAATGAAAACTTCTTGTCTATTTCATGACAATCCATGCATATGCATAGTATAAGTCTTTCAATCAAGTCTTAGAAGCATGTTTTAATCATTTACCATGCACCCATTTACCCTAGATTAGCTTATATTTCAGTTTTATTGCTGTTTTTAGTAGACAGGAAGAAACGATCTTACTGAGACCGCCTGGAATCACTAGCTGCCCCACGATAGACCGCTAGCCTCCAGAAAATGGTCCTTGAGCAACCGCTTTTTGTTCTGAGTTCTGTAATTACGTTAACTCTAAACATAATGCAAAGTGGTCCTATTTATCTTATGGTAAGCCTAGATAAGTAGGTTTTATCCATGTTTTAAGAACTATATTCTTATACTTGGTTATGTTAGTTAGCCATCTTAGTTGATTTCATGTTCTTTATGCACTTGGGAATTATTTTTAAGATATGCTAATTTCATCCCAAAACTTATAATCTTATATTAATGAATTTAATTTTCATGGACTAGTTTTGATCGCTGTTTATCACGGTCTCTTTTTATCTATTTAGTCATTTTCATACGGACATGGCATATATCTCGGTATGATGTCATTAGTTACACTTTGCACTTATAAGCACCCTTTCTTGGACTTATGAACCTCTCCGCTGGATACTGTCGGACTAGAGGATTATGTTTCAAGGCCTCCGTAAGACTCCGCGAGCCTAGGATTCCCACTAGGACGCCGAGCTGGTTGTACCATTATATCCTATTATCTAGAAAGTACTTTACCAGTGTTTTATGTGTTCTAGACCTTAGCGGCCCTATGGTTGACCGCCAGATTCTGTTAGCGGCCCTTCACTAGACCGCTAAAGGATACCAAGCGGCCATTCACTAGACCACTAAAGCTTTAGAAAGTTTTCCTGCGTCGACACTTCTTTTTCATGCGTCGACTCTATTCATTAAACGGTCTATGCGCTGACCACTTTCTGCATAAAACAGTCCAGTAAATGACCGCTTAGTTCCTGATTTAGTCTAACCCGAGGTTTGACCTTTGAGGTTAATTTTATTGAGTTCCTAGATGATCTTAGGTGTAGCATCCTGAATTTTTAATTTTAAATATCACCATATTATTTAATTTTTTTTTCTTAGCTCAATTTTTCTAAAATTCTATTAAATATGGACAAAATATATATCTTATGTAAAATTTGATTTCCAGCAACTTTGTCTTTAGATAGGAACCCAGAATAAAATTGGTTAAAGCCCAATTTCACGTTTTAAGCTAAAAATTGTTGCCTTTTAAGAACAAACTAAACTTCCTTAATTGGACCTTAATTCTTTCCCAATTGGGCTCTAATTGGAGCCAAATCCTAGCCCAACTATAGAGGACCGATTCCTCTCTGAAAACCCTAACCTTAGACCCTTCATTTGGCCGCGGCGACGGCAGATTAGATTACCCCTGATTTTTTCGCCGTTTTTCCTCTTTGGACTCTTCACCTTGATTCGATCACTAGAAGCATCCATAGATCCTTTAAATAGAGGGCTTTCGATCCCTCAGAACCCTATTTGCTTCAACAGCTGGTGGCGTGGTCGATCGTGGCCGGACGTGGGCGTATTTCGGCGTTCTAGGAGCGACCTAATTAGGGTTCCAGTGATCTTTTTCTTCTTCCTTTTTCATCAATTAAAGGTAGGTTTATCTCAGGGTGAACTAAGAACAAAATATATCATCTTGTTCATCTTTCTGAGCTCTTTCATTTGGTACCAATTTGCCCAAATTCCATGCACTATGTTGTTCTAATTTCATCGATTACTCGGAGGTATACCCGAAGGGATACTTTCCAAGTTAGTCCGTTTTATGTTTATTTAAATCACTCTAAACTCAAATTAAAGCATGTTATCTTATGTGTCTTTGAATGCCCTTTCCAATGGTACCCTTTTGCGCAATTTACATTTATCATATCGCTAGAAATTGGAGTTTTGATCATGGTGTGTCTGGGTTCGCCGTTGGCGAGTCTCAGGTAGGCAAGCGGCCCTTCCAGCAACCGCTTGGTTCACAAACGGTAGCGCGATAGACCGCTTGGCCACCTTGAGTTTTAAATATATATATATATATATATATATATATATATGTATGTATAATGTTAAACAGCCATAAGTCAGACCGTTTTTCCCCGTCAGGCGGCCTGCCTGTAGACCGTTTTTGGCCTCTTGCAGAGAGATTTAAAAGCCTATTTTTATACATTTTTGGAATAAAGACTTACCCTAGTTAGCATGAAATTTTGACTAGTAGTGATGCAGAATGTAGTATTAACTTGGTATCATGAAATTGTAAATTTGATTTTCCACTATCTACATGAAAATCTCCTTTGATTGTCTCCGTTGGTCAACTATGTAAATTGGTAGAATAAACTTGGTTATTAATTTCTTGATCTTAAACTTTTGCCACTTTTAAATTACTGATATTATGGTTCTGATGTCATTGTTTAACAGTCATGCCACTTCGGTGGGATTGACTGACCGCACCGTTCACGTTTTCCGTGTTTTAGATAGCCTCAATCTTGTAATAGTCGGCACTATCCATCGGATACTCCTTCCGTCGGACTAGGACCACTATTATGAGACCTGCGTAAGCCCCCGTGAGCCTGGGATTCTCACCAGGATGCTGGGCAGGTTGTACCACCAAGACCAGAACCCACAGATTTGATTTGATTCGTGTTTCAGGGGCAGTCCAATATCCGGATTGTTCTTAACCTCTTGCGGCCCTCTTGGAGACCGCTAAGCATCCCTTGCGGCCCAGGGTTAGACCGCTAGATTTTCCTTGGCCTGGTTAGAAGCTGGCTTGGGTTAGTCAGATTATTCTTGAACCTAATCAACTCTGACCTGACCATATAGTCGCTGTTGACCTTGGCTTCGTGGGTTGATGTAATACCCCGGTTTTAAAAATCTGAAATAAAATTGAAATGAATGAATTTCGGAATTTTATATTTAATTCCTTAGTAAATAGAACTAGTGAAATTTTGACTACCTTATAAAAATCTAGAAAATTTGGAAATTGATAGAGGTGAGTTATTTAACAACTTTATCTTCTATGGTCGACCCAGCAAAAATCCGCAACTAGGTCTAATCTTTGGTTTGAGTCCAAGGTGCACACTTACCTAACCTTAACTTAAAACGCGAAATTAGAGCTTAATACTCCATCAAATGAGCCCAAATCGGTGGCAAATGAAAGGCCACGATCTAAGGATCATTTCCCCTCTATCAATTCATCGAAACCCTAACCTTAAAACTTGTAGTCGGCCGAGCTTTGGGGAGGTCAACTATTGCGGCGCCGTTTCAATCACTTAACTTGCTTCGACGAATTCTCCTAGCACCGAAGGCTCCAGAAGGTGTATGAGCTATAAAAACAAAGCTCTACAACCCTAGAATCCTTTGGTAGCAGTGGCGGTCGCAGTGGAGATCGATCTAGGGAGATCTGGGTGATTAGTGGAGACGTGTCGGCGTCCTTTCTTCTTCCTTTCTTCTTCGTTCTTCATCTAATTGAGATAGGTAATAACAAGCCCAATATAAAGTGTTATATATGGATGGAATCAGTGTCTAGTCCTCTTTCTTTTGAGTCCTAAAGCCCTAAATTCCATTAGGTATCCTGCGCAAATTTAATGGTTTTGTTGAGGCATGTCAGAATTAGGGTAGAACTTGTTCCCCCTTGATTTCAGTAACGATTTCAGACTGTAAATCTTAAATTGATTCATGCATCTCGTAGAGTTTTTCATGCTCTTTCTATTGGTAGTAAAAGTCCTAAATTCCATGTTGTATACTCTTCAAATTTTGAGTTTTATTGTAACCCTTAAAACCCCCGTCGGGGCAGGCAAGGGTTGGTTTAATCGGGTTTTTACCATACTTGGACGGTGTTACGATAGACCACATATCCTGAAGGAACGGTCTCCTAGAGACCACATAACCAGGATGGGCGGTCACTACAAGACCACACATCCTGGGTTGGGCGGCCATGCCCTAGACCACATATCCAGTTGAACGCTCTTCAAGTGACCACATATCCCCTGGCAGGATGAACGGCCACCCAGACGACCACACATCTGGATGGGCGGCCATCCCTGTGACCACATAACCCAGGGATGGGCGGTTCTCACCTGACCGCCCAACCCCTTGGGCGGTTCTATACTGACCGCCCAACCCCATGGGCGGTCTGCCCCTGGCTGCCCAACTCCCTGCAGTCCGAAACAACCCCTTGGGGGGCCCCCAGAGAACCGCCCAACCCTTGGGCGGCCTTGCCCTGGCCGCCCAAGTCCCCTTCAGCCCGGTAGCTGCAGTGTCAGCCCAGTAGATGTAAGGTCATTCCAGAACCGTTTATCTAGACAGAAAATGACTTAGTGTGAGTTTTACTTGATTCATATTAGTGTCTTAATGGATAATTAGTAAACTAGAAACCCATATGCTAAGTGGTTAATTATGCAAGTAAATTTTTGTAAAATGCATGTTGTACATTCCCTCATGATCTTGTTCATTATCATTAGCATCTTGTTTCATCTTTTTGGCAAATACATTAATGTAAATTGTGATCCTTGATAAATTAACATGGAAATTAGGACTAAAATGATTATTAGGTTGCTGGACAGCCATTCTACTTCAGTAGAACGTTTTGACCAATGGCTGACTTCTAGTAAGTCATTAGCCCCATTAGTGTGCTAGTCTTGAACTTACCCCCGGACACTCCATCCGGTGGACTTACCATCATCGTGGGATCTTTGTATCTCTCTGCTAAGAACCTATTGGACCACCAGAACATCGTTTTATGTGACTAAACCGCTGGTTTGAAGTCTTGGATCGAATTGGGCTAAAGAGGCGTGTGCGGCCAGTAGTGGACCGCATATCCTTATAAGCGGCCCGATAACTACTGTTTATATCTGGCTTATGCCATTAAAGTTGGTCGATTAACCTTGATCAATCTTCGACCAAACATTAAGCCCTGGACTAACCAATGGATAGTGTACTAGGCCCTAGTTTAGTTTTACCCTGTCTTTGGTAGCACGGAGTCCAATAGGGTGACTTCTTAACTTTCTAGCCGAGCCCGGAGGGTGCGGGTGGAACTTGACCATTCAAGCCTTATGCGGATTCTCTTGGACCGCATATCTTTAATACGGCCCTGTATGGTCCGTATATCTTGTTCATGGGTCTTAAGGTCTCCTGGACATGCACGGCCCAGAACTTACCATTCATGCTTTAGAGCGGCACACTGTCAGCCGTTCATTCTTGACCTCGTGGGCTGAGTATCAGTCCAACTCCTGTAAGTGGGACCCCTTGTTAGCCGTATATATCTCTTGAGCGGTTTATGTATGACCGTACATCTCTCAGAGATGAGTTTTATCGTGTTTCGTGCTATTGAATCCAAGGACGGATTAGTCCTTTAAATCTTGAACTTCTGGACAGTAATTCCTCTGATTATTTGGCCATAAACTTGACTAATGTCTAGACGAAACTTGGGATCTTGGATCCGATAAATCAATGCCAACGCATCATAAGGGCCCAATCTAGTCCTGGGGAGAGCGCCCAAAAAGTACTTGTGCCCATGGGAGTTTGTAATGAGAAGGTGAGGCATTGCACCGAGTGCATGACTAGCGTGATGTCTACGACAGAAATCTCTTGTTATATCTTGTTACTTGTTCGTACTTGATTTGTTTAAATTACTTGATGATGGCCATTTCCTCATTACAATTTCCTGTTACACTTGTTACTTGTTATTCTTTTGAAATCCAGATATCTTATATTTCTTGACCTTGCAAGATCTTTATATTACGTTGTTTTCTTCTGTATCATCATTTCTTTTCTTAGCATTGCATATAAAAATGGAATAATTGGTTAATTACGTAAACTTGCCTGTTATTATCCACTGAGCGTCAGCTCATAGTTGTTGTTTTCCCCCCTTTCCAGATAGTTCAGGTGACGATGCGCATACCGATGGGGAGGGACAGGAGTGATATCTCTGAGTGTACCAGTTCTAGATGTTGAGTTGGCACAGTTATCCTAGTCTTAGTTGTCCCTTAGAGTGTGTTTAGCTTCAGTTATGATATTATTGTTAGAGTTGTATTGCCTCAGTTTGTATTAAGATGGTTTAAGGTTATTGTACTAGATTAGGAATGTTTCTTGATCAATAAGTTATCTCTTCATAGCACTTGTGTTTAATGCTTAGATTAGCTTATCATTATTTCTAGCTATTTCTGACTGTACGTTCCGATATTCCGCGTCGGGGTGTGTCAGTTTAGGTGGTATCAGAGCCTAGGTTTCACATTCCTAGGTTTTCTAAGTTCTAGGGGTCTAAGTGATGATACCCATAACCTTGTTATAAGTCTAAGAACCCAACCTGGTGAGATTTGGGTAGAAATTTGGGTTAAGTTCATACCTTAATCGTGTTATTATCTATTTTTAATGAACCTAAGAAATCTATTCCACATGTAGGCCTTTGCAATGGTAGCTGATCGCGCAGAATGGAGGAACTTGCAGCGCACGGTTCAAGGCCTTACTCAAGTTTTACAACAATTGGCCCAAGCAGGAACTGTAAACCATGGCACTGGTGATTTATATCGGAACTTTAGAGGGATGAATCTGCCGAGATTTGGTGGCTCGACTGACCCTGATGAAGCCGAGCACTGGCTAGATGAAATGGGAAGGATATTCGAAGTAATGCAGTGCAGCAATCAAGAACGTGTCCTTCTATCAACCTTTCAACTTGAACGTGATGCTAGAACATGGTGGGATTCAGTGAAGGCTACCCTTGGTGATCAGCAAGTCACATGGGAGGAGTTTGAAGAATTCTTCAATAGCAAATACTTTTCTGATAGAGTGCAAGAGAAGAAGGCAGCGGAGTTCACGGCTTTGAAGCAGCGGAATCTATCTGTGGCAGAATATGAAGCTCAATTTTCTCGGTTATCCCGATATGCTACTCACTTGATATCCACCGAGAAGATGAAGGCTAAGCGCTTTCTTAATGGACTGAAGCTGCTATATATCAACCAATTGGCACTAATGGAAATCTCGACCTATTCTGATATGGTGAGAAAAGCTCAAGTCCTAGAAGATACTCTAGAAATGACGGAGAGAATCCGTGGAAAAAGTGCAAGGAAGGAACAACCTACGGGTCTCGGGAATATCAAACCCGGGTATGGCAAGAAGAGGCCTATTAGTGGGCCTGGTTCGTGGAGTGGTTCCGGATCGTGGAAGGGCAAGATGCCGAGACGTGAAGATAAGAAGCCTGGCCCTATTGTTCCATTCAAAGGAGTATGCAAGTATTGTGATCGTCCAGGTCACAAGATGGAGGAGTGCTGGCGCAAGTTGGGCGCCTGTTTGCGATGTGGAAGTAGGGAGCACCGTATCCCTGACTGTCCTCTTTTATCCGAGCAAGCTATGCCGGTGAAACCACAAGGCATCAAGAGACAACAAGGCAAGCTCCAAGCTCTACAAACAGATGAGGCAGGAACCACTGAGGGTGGTGGACTCGTCGAAGGTACTCTTATTATACTCGACAAGCCAGCATTTGTTCTTTTTGATACTGGTGCCACACATTCATTTATTTCTCGGAGTTTTGCTAAGTCTTTAGCTGTGAAGCCTATTTTGATGGATTCTTCGTTAGAAATTTCAACCCCTATTGGTACTAGATCAGCAATTCAGTATTTCTATCATTCTAGTAAGGTTATGATTGATGAACAGAATTTTCCAGCCGATTTAGTTTGCATGGACATGAAGGATTATGATGTAATCCTAGGAGCAGATTGGTTGGCTAAATATGAGGTAAATGTTCACTGCAGTTCTAGCTCTGTGTCTTTTACTAGGCACCCGAGACTTTCTCTTGTGGGAGTTAAACACCATAACTCTGTATCACTTATCTCGGCTCTTCGAGCTGATAAGCTGATGAAGCATGGATGTAAAGCTTTTCTAGCATTTGTCTATGCAACCCCTGAGCAGCAGATTGAGATTAAGGACATTTCTGTTGTCTGAGATTTTCCTGATGTCTTTCCAGAGGAATTACCAGGACTTTCGCCTGAGCGGGAAGTTATCTTTTCTATTGATCTCATTCCTGGCACATCTCCTATTTCCAAAGCTCCTTATCGTATGTCTCCTGCGGAACTGAGGGAATTAAAGCAGCAGTTGATGGACTTGCTCGAGAAGGGTTTCATTCGTCCTAGTACTTCCCCTTGGGGAGCCCCTGTATTATTTGTCCGGAAGAAAGATGGTTCGATGAGATTGTGCATCGATTATCATCAATTGAACCAGCAGACTGTCAAGAACAAATATCCATTGCCGAGGATTGACGAATTATTTGACCAGATAGCGGGAGCTCAGTATTTTTCTAAGATCGATCTTTGATCTGGATATCATCAGTTACGGATTAAGGATGATGATATCTATATAACAGCTTTCCGCAGCAGGTATGGTCATTTTGAATTTGTCGTTATGCATTTTGGTCTAACGAATGCACCAGCAGCTTTCATGCAGTTGATGAACAATGTATTTCGGCCCTACCTTGATCAATGGGTCGTGGTATTCATTGATGACATCCTGATTTATTCCAAGAATGAAAAGGAGCATGTTGAACATCTGAGGATGGCATTGCAACTATTGAGAGATCATCAGCTATATGCCAAGTTCAGTAAGTGTGAATTCTGGCTGCAAGAGGTGTCCTTTCTCGGACATATCATCACGAAGGAAGGAATTTCTGTTGATCCTTCAAAGGTAGAGGCAGTGAATAATTGGATCAGCCTACCAGTGTGACTGAAGTTAGAAGTTTCCTAGGCCTAGCAGGCTACTACCGAAGATTTATCTAAGATTTCTCTAAGATTGTGGTACCTATGACAAGGTTAACCCTCAAGGAGAACAAATTTGATTGGTCAGAAGATTGCCAGCGAAGCTTTCAGACTTTGAAGGAATGTTTAACTACTACACATGTATTGGCTTTACCATCTGGTGAAGGAGGTTTTGTCGTATACACTGATGCTTCAGGTATTAGTTTAGGGTGTGTACTCATGTAGCATGGGAAAGTGATTGCCTATTCTTCTAGGCAGTTGAGGAAGCATGAAGAGAATTATCCTATTCATGATTTGGAATTAGCAGCTGTGGTATTTGCCTTGAAGATATGGAGGCATTACTTGTATGGAGAAACATTCATAGTGTTTTCAGATCATAAGAGTCTGAAATATTTATTTTCTCAGAAGGAACTCAATATGAGGCAAAGAAGATGGTTGGAGTACTTGAAGGACTTCGACTTCTCGATTGAGTATCATCCTGGAAAAGGTAATGTTGTGGCAGATGCATTAAGCCGGAAGCCTGTAGCTAAATTGTCAAGTCTTATGTTACAAGAGTGGAGGCTACTAGAATAATTAGCTAGCCTGGACCTTAATGTTGATAATGATCGGGTTATGATTGCACAGATGCAACTTTAGCCTGAATTGTTGATGGAAATCAAGTCTTTGCAAGATAATGATCCCGAGCTAGTAGAGATCAAGGGAAGCTTGAGCAGTAGACCTGACTTCATGATGGCTGATGGTGGAAGATTGTTATTCCAGGGTAGAACTTGTGTACCTGATAAAGCTGAAATAAAGAACAAGATTCTTGAGGAAGCACATAGATCTAGATACACCATTCATCCTGGAGGCACTAAAATGTTCAGAGATTTGAAAAGATCCTTTTGGTGGACAAATATGAAAAGGGAAGTTACAGACTTCGTGAGTAGATGCTTGGTTTGTCAACAAGTTAAGACTGAACATTTCAGACCGGCTGGAAAATTGAAACCACTCGACATACCCCAGTGGAAGTGGGAAAGCATTGGCATGGACTTCATTATGGGTCTACCTAGAACTCGTGGTGGACTTGATGCAATATGGGTGATTGTCGATCGATTGACAAAGTCAGCTCATTTCTTACCCATTAAGTCTAAATGGACAGTTGATGTATTGGCTGCTTTGTATTTGAAGGAAGTTGTAAGGCTCCATGGCATACCAGTCAGCATTGTGTCTGATAGAGACCCCAGATTTACTTCACATTTCTAGAAGGGACTGCAAGAGTCTCTAGGTACTCGTCTGAATTTCAGTACTGCTTTTCATCCACAGATAGATAGACAGACTGAAAGAACCAACCATATAGTGGAAGATATGCTTAGAGCATGCATGATTGATTTCGGAGGTAGTTGGAGTGATCACTTGACATTAATTGAATTCGCCTACAACAACAGTTATCAATCCAGCATACAGATGGCTCCTTTTGAAGCATTGTATGGAAGAAGCTGTCGTTCCCCGTTATGTTGGGATGAGATAGGTGAGAAGCAATGGCTTGGACCGGATCTTATTTCAGAATCATCACAGAACATCCGTATTATCTGAGACCGGTTACAAGTAGCCCAATCAAGATAGAAGAGTTATGCTGACAACAGAAGGAGAGAATTGAAGTTTCAGGTTGGCGAGTATGTATTTTTAAAGGTCTCTCCTACGAGAGGGATTCGAAGATTTGGCATTCAGGGCAAGTTAAGTCCGAGATATATTGGTCCGTTCAAGATCCTGGATAGAGTGGGAGAGGTTGCTTACAGACTGGCTTTACCACCTCAGTTGTCTGGCGTACACAATATTTTCCATGTGTCTATGTTACGGAAATATGTGTACGACCCCACTTACATCATTCATCATGTGGATTTTGAATTAAAGGAAGATTTGACCTATGAAGAAAGACCTATCAAGATTCTGGACCGGAAACAACAGCAACTCCGGAATCGTTCCATACTGATGGTCAAAATTCAGTGGAGTCGGCGTGGGACCGAAGAAGTTACTTGGGAGTCTGAAGATACTATGCGGAAGTGGTATCCCAACCTATTCTAGGTGAGCTATCTCTTTCTCTATTTTCTGTATTTAGTGTAGTGAATTTGGAGGACCAAATTCCTTAAGTAGGGGAGGGTGTAATACCCCGGTTTTAAAAATCTGAAATAAAATTGAAATGAATGAATTTCGGAATTTAATATTTAATTCCTTAGTAAATAGAAATAGTGAAATTTTGACGACCATATAAAAATCTAGAAAAATGGTAAATTGATAGAGGATGAGTTATTTAACAACCTTGTCTTCTATGGTCGACCCAGCAAAAATCTATAACTAGGTCTAATCTTTGGTTTGAGTCCAAGGTGCACACTTACCTAACCTTAACTTAAACCGCAGAATTAAGGCTTAATACTCCATCAAATGAGCCCAAATCGGTGCCAAATGAAAGGCCACGATCTAAGGATCATTTCCCCTCTACCAATTAATCGAAACCCTAACCTTAAAACTTGTAGTCGACTGAGCTTTGGGGAGGTCAACTATTGCGGCGCCGTTTCAATCACTCAACTTGCTTCGATGAATTCTCCCAGCACCGAAGGCTCCAGAAGGTGTATGAGCTATAAAAACAAAGCTCTACAACCCTAGAATCCTTTGGTAGCAGCGGCGATCGTAGTGGAGATCGATCTAGGGAGATCTCTGGTGATTAGTGGAGACGTGTCAGTGTCCTTTCTTCTTCCTTTCTTCTTCGTTCTTCATCTAATTGAGATAGGTAATAACGAGCCCAATATAAAGTGTTATATATGGATGGAATCAGCGTCTAGTCCTCTTTCTTTTGAGTCCTAAAGCCCTAAATTCCATTAGGTATCCTGCGTAAATTTAATGGTTTTGTTGAGGCATGTCAGAATTAGGGCAGAACTTGTTCCCCCTTGATTTCAGTAACGATTTCAGGCTGTAAATCTTAAATTGATTCATGCATCTCGTAGAGTTTTTCATGCTCTTTCTATTGGTAGTAAAAGCCCTAAATTCCATGCTGTATACTCTTCGAATTTCAAGTTTTATTGTAACCCTTAAAACCCCCGTCGGGGCGGGTAAGGGTTGGTTTAATCGGGTTTTTACCATACTTGGATGGTCTCACGATAGACCACATATCCTGGATGAACGGTCTCCCAGAGACCACATAACTAGGATGGGCAGTCACTACAGGACCACACATCCTGGGTTGGGCGACCATGCCCTAGACCACATATCCAGTTGAACGGTCTTCAAGTGACCACATATCCCCTGGCAGGATGAACGGCCACCCAGACGACCACACATCTGGATGGCCGGCCATCCCTGTGACCACATAACCCAGGGATGGGCAGTTCTCACCTGACCGCCCAACCCCTTGGGCGGTTCTATACTGACCGCCCGACCCCATGGGCGGTCTGCCCCTGGCCACCCAACTCCTTGCAGTCCAGAAACAACCCCTTGGGCGGCCCCCAGAGAACTGCCCAACCCTTGGGTGTCCCTGCCCTGGCCGCCAAAGTCCCCTTCAGCCCGGTAGCTACAGTGTCAGCCCAGTAGATGTAAGGTCATTCCAGAACCGTTTATCTAGATAGAAAATGACTTAGTGTGAGTTTTACTTGATTCATATTAGTGTCTTAATGGATAATTAGTAAACTAGAAACCCATATGCTAAGTGGTTAATTATGCAAGTAAATTTCTGTAAAATGCTTGCTGTACATTCCCTCATGATCTTGTTCATTATCATTAGCATCTTGTTTCATCTTTTTGGAAAATACATTAATGTAAATTGTGATCCTTGATAAATTAACATGGAAATTAGGACTAAAATGATTATTAGGTTGCTGGACAGCCATTCTACTTCAGTAGAACATTTTGACCAATGGCTGACTTCTAGTAAGTCATTAGCCCCATTAGTGTGCTAGTCTTGAACTTACCCCCGGACACTCCATCCGGCGGACTTACCATCATCGTGGGATCTTTGTATCTCCCTACTAAGAACCTATTGGACCACCAGAACATCGTTTTACGTGACTAAACCGCTGGTTTTAAGTCTTGGATCGAAATGGGCTAAAGAGGCGTGTGCGGCCAGTAGTGGACCGCATATCCTTATAAGCGGCCCGATAACTACCGTTTATACCTGGCTTATGCCATTAAAGTTTGTCGATTAACCTTGATCAATCTTCGACCAAACATTAAGCCCTGGACTAACCAATGGACAGTGTACTAGGCCCTGGTTTAGTTTTACCATGTCTTTGGTAGCACGGAGTCCAATAGGGTGACTTCTTAACTTTCTAGCCAAGTCCGGAGGGTGCGGCTGGAACTTGACCATTCAAGCCTTATGCGGATTCTCTTGGACCGCATATCTTTAATACGGCCTTGTATGGTCCGTATATCTTGTTCATGGGTCTTAAGGTCTTATGGACATGCACGGCCCAGAACTTACCGTTCATGCTTTAGAGCGGCACACTGTCAGTCGTTCATTCTTGACCTCGTGGGCTGAGTATCAGTCCAGCTCCTGTAAGTGCGGCCCCTTGTTAGCCGTATATATCTCTTGAGCGGTTTATGTATGACTGTACATCTCTTAGAGATGAGTTTTATCGTGTTTCGTGCTCTTGAATCCAAAGATGGATTAGTCCTTTAAATCTTGAACTTCTGGACAGTAATTCTTCTGATTATTTGGCCATAAACTTGACTAATGTCTAGACGGAACTTGGGATCTTGGATCCGATAAATCAATGCCAACGCATCATAAGGGCCCAGTCTGGTCCTGGGGAGAGCGCCCGAAAAGTACTTGTGCCCATGGGAGTTTGTAATGACAAGGTGAGACATTGCACCGAGTGCATGACTAGCGTGATGTCTACGATAGAAATCTCTTGTTACATCTTATTACTTGTTCGTACTTGACTTGTTTAAATTACTTGATGATGGCCATTTCCTCATTACAATTTCCTGTTACAATTGTTACTTGTTATTCTTGTGAAATCCAGATATCTTATATTTCTTGACCTTGCAAGATCTTTATATTACATTGTTTTCTTCTGTATCGTCATTTCTTTTCTTAGCATTGCATATAAAAATGGAATAATTGGTTAATTACGTAAACTTTCCTGTTATTATCTACTGAGCGTCAGCTCATAGTTGTTGTTTTCCCCCCTTTTCAGGCAGTTCAGGTGACGATGTACATACCGATGGGGAGGGACAAGAGTGATATCTCTGAGTGTACCAGTTCTAGATGTTGAGTTGGCACAGTTCTCCTAGTCTTAGTTGTGCCTTAGAGTGTGTTTAGCTTCAGTTATGATATTATTGTTAGAGTTGTATTGCCTCAGTTTGTATTAAGTTGGTTTAAGGTTATTGTACTAGATTTGGAATGTTTCTTGATCAATAAGTTATCTATTCATAGCACTTGTGTTTAATGCTTAGATTAGCTTATCATTATTTCTAGCTATTTTTGACTGTACGTTCCGATATTCCGCGTCGGGGCGTGACAGCTGAACCCTGGTTTGGACCAACTCTACCTCAGGCTAAATTGAGGACCCCCTTTTGTCCACTTGAAAGCCTTGATATTACTCAATCTGGAAATGGTCTAGAACTAGACCGTTTGTCTTATCCTAACGGTCCAGGTAATGACCGCAAACCTTAAGACTGAACGTGGTTTCCATGATTTTTTTATGATAGCAGTCGTGCCAAGGATGACCTTGGACTGAGAAGTCTTTCCTTGGCTCATGGTCACTTTGGACTCTCGAGTCATTTCCTATGATATCTTAGTCCAACTTTCTTTGGAATTTCTCTTGATCATAGAAGTAAGTCTCATAAGCTTAAACCTTCGAACTCTTGGCCATTCAATGTGGTGAATGTCTAGATTGGGATCTATGATCCAACCCTTCAATGCCAACACATCATAAAGGGCGCGGTATGGTCCTGAGAGGAGCGCCCGAAAGTACTTGTGTCCGGGGGAGTTTGTAATGAGAAGGTGTGGCATTACACCGAAGTGCATGACTAACGTGTTGGTTTATGACATTCTACTTCACTCAATCACTTGAAAATTCATGACGTACGTGCTTGTTATGGCCAGTTCACATAAAAACTTACTTGAAACCTCATGGAAAGTTCTTGTTATACTTGCGCTTGTTCCTTACTTCAAATATATCTTTCCTTTCTCTTATCTGTTATTTATTGCTTGCCATTTGATTATTATCGTTCTTTTATTGCATTGTTATACATGCAAAAATGATTAATCACTTAAACTGTGCCTGGTGATAGAGATATAAAATCCTACTGAGTTTTTGCTCACCCCTTTCTTTCCAAACCTTTTCAGGTAATACGGATGAGGACGTGCACACCGATAGGGGTGGGAACGAGTGATTATGGAGCGAGCCTTCTAATTATGTTTTGAGTCAATGTCCTAGTTAGTCGTCGAATCCTTATAGTTCAGGGTCTATGTAATTTTCTTTCTTTTGGTTGATGTAAGTGTTAGTGAAAGTCCACAAGATGTCATTGTTGTAAGTACATTACATCCTTATTATCAATATAGTTTGGTTATTTGCATTTTAATTTGGCCTTGAGGTATGGTCTCTTGTGGCAATGTATGCTCTGATTGACATGAATGATATAACAGCTGCGTTCTGATTTTTTTTCGCGTCGGGGCGTGACAGTTTTTGTGGTATCAGTGCCAAGTTTTCTTTAGACCCTAGGTTTCTAGTAGTGTCATAGAACCAGTGACATTAATAAAGTCAAATCTGACCCAGTGAGGTGGGGTAGAGACTCGGGTTAAGTTAATTTACTAACTCTAAGAAAATGAATTCAGTAGAATGTTCTTAATTAATTTCCCTTTTACGCTGTAGGAATTTCCCGCGATGGCAGTTGAACGCGCACAGTGGTGAGACATGCAACGCACGGTGCAGTGCCTGACTGAGGCCTTACAGTAGGTAGCTCAAGGCAGCACACATCACGGAGCTGGCAATCTCCATCGGAATTTTCAAGGCCTGAATCCCCCTCATTTTGGCAGATACACAGACCCAGACGAGGCCGAGAATTGGCTGAAGGAGATGGAGCGTATCTTCAGAGTTATGCAATGTGGTGATCAGGACTGAGTCCTTTTGGCGACTTTTCAACTGGAGCGCGATGCACGAGCTTGGTGGGAAGCTGTGGAAGCCACGCTCGATAATTGGTGGGCAACGTGGGATGAGTTTAAGGAGCATTTTAATAGTAAGTATTTCTCAGATCATGTGTAAGAGAAGAAAGCGGCGGAGTTCGCTACTCTCAAGCAGAGAAATTTATCTGTTGGTGAGTATGAGGCGTAATTTACCCGATTATCTCGCTATGCATCACATCTGGTATCTACGGAGAAGATGAAGGCTAAGTGATTTTTGAACGGATTGAAACGTCAGTACATCAACCAACTAGCACCTTTCGAGATCCACACTTATGCTGAGATTGTGAGGAAGGCCCAAGTTCTTGAAGACACTATGAGATGACAGACTGAATAAGAGGTCGAGACAATAAGAGGGTGTAGACTCCTAGTGTTATGACCGCCAATTGGGCACTAGCCCAATCGGGTATGATTCGGACCCATGAACTCAACGGGCCAGAAATCTGGACAGATTAATTAAGAATTCTTAGAAAACACGTAACTTAACATAGGAAGATCAGAAAAGGATGAAACCAAGCTCGTTAGAAAGCTTGGGCCCTTAGTCCAAACTCCTCTATTGGGGAGGAAGCCCAATTCGCACCAGAACTTGGGCCCAAAACCCTTTGGCTGACAACTGTCACGAAGGGGTGTGACTGTTGGGAAAATTTAAAGGTAATTAATGGGAAATTCATAACTTCGCTTGTGGTTAGTAAAATGACCTAAAACCAAGGTAAAATTTTTGTGTAGGATGTTAGCCAGAACTTCTATGATGGGGTTGAGGCCCAATGCGGACTGGATAATAGAGTTGTGCCTAGATTACCTCGGGCTACCGAAAGGTCACAATTTGAATAAGGGAGAATAAATGATAAACTTTCAAAAATCATAACTTGGGCTAGGGATACTAAAATTCGATGCAACCATGACCCAAAGTTAGATATGGAAGCCCTCTTGATTTTATCTGAAGACATCTGAATCTAAATCCCAACAAAAAAGCGCGCCCACTCGTATTTATGACTAGGTAGATGAAGGGTCACGATTGAAACAGAGGAGGAATAACGTTAATATTGAAAAAAATCATAACTCACTCTAGGTTTGATGGAATCCGATGAAACTAAGACTAGAAGTTAGATCTGGAAGTCCTCTTCATTTCATATGAAGACATTCCAACCTAAATCCTAACAAACAAGCACGCCCATTCGCATATATGACCAGGTAGACGAAGGGTCACCTCGGTTCAAACCGAAGGGGTGCTTAACATTTAACCCCTCCTTAAAACAAGCAACCTTGGGGCTGGGCTGAACCTTGCTAGATGTGAGAAAGGCCTTGGGAGTCTTGAAACCTATATAAAGAAGTGGGTTCCAAGGGTGGTCAGCCTTTATCAACACCTATCCTCAACATCCACCATCTACGGTTTCACTTGAAAGAGAGGAGAGGTGAGGGACCTTGGCCCTGCGAAGGGGGGGCGAACCTACAAGTTCCTAGGACAGCGGGCAAGAGCCTTAGGTTGGTCTGGGGTGTGGATCTCATCCCCGTATTGAAGGGTAAAGCTGAGGTGGATCTGGGGTGTGGATATTATCCCCAGATCATCGGTTAACATCTCAAAGGTAGGCAGCTATCCTCAAATCTTAGGGGGGTCAATGATGCATTAAAATGATTTCAAAGTAGTTTCTATATGCCAAAGTAGGATTAAGGGCATGTGGGATTGACTACCATGCTATTTTCTTGCGTTTCCATCGAGTTATGTGTTTTTGAGAAGATTTCTCAGAATTTTAACTGAAAATACTGGATGTGCTGACACTGCCCATGGATGTGCTGACACTTCCCATGAATGTGTCGACACTTCCCCTTTTGAAACGGCCGGATGTGCTGACACTGCCCATGGATGTGCTGACACTTCCCATGGATGTGTCGACACTTCCCCTTTAGAAACTACTGATGTGCTAACACTGCCCATGAATGTGTCGACACTTCCCATGGATGTGTCGACACTTCCCCTTTAGAAACTGTAGGATGTGTTGACACTGCCCATGGATGTGCTGACACTGCCCATGGATGTGTCGACACTTCTCCTTTAGAAACTGCTGGATGTGCTGACACTGCCCATGGATGTGTCGACACCCTGAGAACCTTGGACCAACTTCCAGAAACTTAGAAAAAAGGAGTTTTGAGAGGTCATTTTAATTCAGAAAAATCTGAAAAATTAGAAAAAGATGGAAGACTAAGTTCCTAACTCACTGTAAAAATTTCATGCTCACATAAATTCTGCACTTGTAGTTATGGGTCATTTTCTACGCATGTGTAGGGTTGACAGGTTGACACTTCCTTTGGACAGGTCGGCACCGTGGGGTTCTGTCTCCAATTTCTAGAAACGTGGAAAAAGAGAGTTTTGAGAGGACATATTAATTCAGAAAAATCTAAAAAATTAGAAAATGGTAGAAGGCTAAGTTAGTAATCCACTGTAAAAATTTCATGCTCACAGAAATTTTGCACTAGTGGTTATGATTTGTTTTCTACGCATGTGTAACCTAGAAATAAATCTGTTCTCTTCAGATAGTAACCTGAACATGACTGTGAAGTATGTTTAGCCCCTTAAACCCATGTAAAACATGTTTGTTATGATAAGTATCATGCTAGTAAAGTTAAGTAAGACTGTGTATGCCATGAGGGGAAAACAACAGCATTCCATGAGGTAATACTTCGGTCCCTTCTGCGGGACGGCGATACATAACGCCGCGGAAGTAAAAGATCCCAGGGGACGGCAGTGCGTAGCGCCCTAGTTTAAAATCTTATTGATTCAGTCTTTGGTCCCATTGTGGGGCGGCCTTTGCGGGACGGTGATACGTAACGCCACTGGGCCACAAGAATCTAGGTGGGAGTTCGCTCTCGGGTCTGCGCAGTACTCTTTCGTTCGTTTGTGTGTGTGTGGGCCTCTTGTGTTTGCGGCAGCTGTCCGATTCCCTGCTTGGCAAAAATATGAACACTCATGGAAATGTGATAATGTTTAATTGCTTAATTAATGGGTTCTTGGTGCATGCTTGGGTACCTTATACATTAGTCAAAGAATCTGTATTTTCCTTACATGAGCTATCTTAAGAGCTGATGATGAAATGGACTATGCTAGTGTTAACATCTGAACTCTACATATAATGGATTATATAGATGCAAAGTTAACTCCGGTTTGACTTGGTTGCCTACTGAGCGTCACACTCATCCCTTGTGACACACGTTTTCAGGGGACATAGAGAAGGAGGTTGAGGAGGAGGCAGCAGCTGAAGAGTAGAGTTAGCCACCGTTCGTCTTGGTATGCTATGGTCGAATGTTTCTATTTTATGTAGGGTTGTGGAGTGGTAAGCCGATGTGGGCTCATGTGTAATCTGGAACTATGAACCTGTACTCTTTTGGAGAATATGAATGGATGAGATGTTTACCTACATTTTTGTAACCTATGGTTTCTCTCTCTCTCATGTGAATGCATGCACGTTTATTTACATTAGTGCTTTCGCGATACGTACAAAGTAATTGCTTCGGGGTCCGATAGAAAAAAAAATATCCAAAATTTGGGAATCGGACCTCGGGGCGTTACAACGTGGTATCAGAGCACGAGAGAAAAACTAGGGTTACAACCATTCCAGATGTTCCATAGAGTAGGCAGGGATAGGTTAGAGTGGGGAAAGGGTAGAGTATGTTTGAAACCATTTTAAACCCTCTCACTTAAACAATTGTATGTTTTTCAGAACTATGCCGCCAAGAAGGCAAAGAGATCTTCCCCAGGCGGATGACAGGGGATCGGGGGTAGATGACCCAAATGGGGCAAATGATGGGGCTGTCCATGCCCCTGCAGTTGGCGGTGGGCAGGTGCCCAATGCGAGAGTCAACCTGGAAGGGTTCATGCAGAGCTTCCAAGGGTTGATGCAGGCCATGCAGCAACAAATGCTGCAGTAGCCCACAGTCGCACCACATCACGGCCTGTCGGCACTTGATCGGTTCCTAAGGTTGGAGCCTCCTATCTTTAAGGGGGAGAGCCGTCCAGAGGTGGCTGAGTCGTGGCTCAGCGAAATGGAAAAGAAGTTCCGCGTAATGCGATGTCCCAAAGAGGAGAAGGTGAACCTGGCGGCTTATGTTCTGCAAGACTAGGCCGACTTGTGGTGGAAGGCCAAGATGCAGACCACCTTCACGGACTACCACGACGGTGACATACTATGGGAGCAATTCTTGGCTGTCTTCCGAGAGAAGTATTTTCCCGAGCATGTGCGAGATCCGAAGGAGCAAGAATTTCTAAGCCACAAGCAAGGGAGCATGTCAGTGGCTGACTATGAGGCCAAGTTTTCAGCTCTGGGCCAATATGCTCCACACATATTCGATGATGCATGTCGGAAGGTGAAGAAATTTGTCAATGGACTGCGTAGCAATGTCCGACGCTTTGTCGCAACCCAAGACCTGCGCTTCTACCCAACGGCGTTGAGGCTTGCTCATCTAGCCGAGCAAGAAAATACAAGGTAATGGCTGAAGCCATGAAAGTCTAGGAGACATATAAGGTTAAATTCTAACAAATGCCTACTATACGTTCGCCGAGGAGCAGAAGTTATCGGGAAAAAGGCCTATGCAGGCCGGAGGGAGGCGAGACAAGGAAAAGGTGGCGCGCCAAGAATCGATTCCGAGGGGTGGACTGGGTATTCCAGTTTGCATCTAGTGCAGATGCAACCATCGGGGACAAGAATGCTGGAGGGCAGAAGGAAAATGTTATGAATGCGGCAAGGCCAGACACTTTGCGAAGAACTGCCCCAAGAAGGCCCAACAAAAGCCATTTTCTCCACAAGAGAAGATCCAGTACAAAGGGCGGGTCTATGCACTAATGCAGGAAGAGGTAGACAACACCCCTACCGTGGCTGAAGGTACGGTCCTTGTGGATAATGTCTATGCAAAGGTCTTGTTTGACCCAGGAGCTACACACACATTCATATCCACCAACATTTCTAATCAACTGAAGAACCGACCCCAAGCCACATTCTTCGGGGAAAAGGTAGTTAGTACACCGACCGGGAAACAAGTCCACACCAAGCTTGTGATCCATACTATTGAGGTAAAGATCTAAGGGAGAATATTGTTGGGGGAAGCCTACATCCTAGACATGGCCAATTTTGACCTCATCCTGGATATGGACTGGTTAGACAAACATTTTGCCCTCTTGGACTACCGTCGGAAGAGAGTGATTTCTCAAGAACCGGGGAGGGAGACATTCTTCTTTCAATGCCTGAAGGACAAGTCGGAAGAATGATGGTATCAGCCATCCGGGCCTCTAAGCTGATCAGCAGAGGGTGCGACTATTTCTTAGCTAGTGTGGTGTTTGAAGAAGGCTCTGTCAAGATTCTAGAAGACTTGGACACAGTCCGATAATTTCCTAATGTATTTCCCAAGGATCTGCTGGGACTACCACCAGCTCGTGAGACAGAGTTCTCCAATGAGCTAGCATCGGGCACCGCACCCATCTCTGTTCCCCCATACCGAATGGCTCCGACAGAACTTGCTGAACTCAGGAAGCATTTGCAAGAGTTGCTTGAGAAGGGCTTCATCTGGCCCAGGGTGTCCCCGTGGGGAGCACAAATCTTGTTTGTGCGGAAGAAGGATGGGACCATGTGGCTGTGCATTGATTGCCGCAAGCTCAACCAGGTCACCATAAAGAACAAGTACCCTCTACCGAGGATTGAAGAGTTGTTTAACCAGCTATCATCTGCCAAGGTCTTCTCGAAGATTGATCTGAGGATAGGTTATCACCAGATCAGAATCAAGCCCGAGGATGTATCGAAGATGACCTTTAGAACTCGGTATGGTCACTGCAAGTTCCTAGTGGTACCATTCGGGTTAACCAATGCTCCGACTGTGTTCATGGAGCAGATGAACCATATCTTCTACCCCTATCTAGATCAGTTTGTCGTGGTCTTTATTGACTACATCCTGATATATTCTACCAGTCAGGAGGAACATCGGCAGCACTTGAGAGTTGTTCTTCAGATCCTCAGGGAGAACAAGTTCTTCGCCAAATTCAGCAAGTGCGAATTTTGGCTTGATCAGGTTATGTTCCTCGGACATGTTATCTCCAGGGACGGTATAGTAGTGGACCCGAACAAGGTGGAAGCAGTGTCAAAGTGGGAAGCACCGAAGACAGTCATGGAGATTAGAAGCTTCCTTAGCCTGGCTGGATACTACCGCCGGTTCATTGAAGGCTTCTCCACCATTGCATCCCCAATGACCAAGCTGACCAAGAAAGTTGCAAAATTTATCTGGTTAAAGGAGTGCGAAGATGGCTTTCAGATGCTCAAGGAAAAATTGAGTTTGGCCCCAATACTGGCACTCCCACAGGGGGTTGATGGCTTCACTATCTACACGGACGCCTCTTGAATCGGCCTCGGTTGCGTACTAATGCAAAATGGCCGGGTGATCGCCAATGCCTCAAGACAGCTGAAGGACCATGAAAGGAAGTACTCCACTCATGACTTGGAAATGGCAGCAGTGGTCCACGCTTTGCGTATTTGGAGGCACTACTTATATGGGGTTCGGTTTGAGGTCTTCACCGACCATCAGAGCCTCAAGTACATATTCACCCAGAAGGAACTTAATTTAAGGCAAAGAAGATGGGTCGAACTATTGAAGGACTATGACTTCGCCTTACAGTACCTTCCGGGCAAGGCGAATGTAGTGGCGGACGCTCTCAGCCGAAAAAACTAAAAAATTAGAAAAATATGGAAGACTAAGTTAGTAACTCACTGTAAAAATTTCATGCTTACAGAAATTCCGCATTTGTAGTTATGGGTCATTTTCTACGCATGTGTAGGGTTGACAGGTTGACACTTCCTTTGGACAGGTCGACACCCAGGGGTTCTGTCTCCAATTTCCAGAAACGTGGAAAAAGAGAGTTTTGAGAGGTCATATTAATTCAGAAAAATTTAAAAATTAGAAAATGGTAAAAGGCTAAGTTAGTAATCCACTGTAAAAATTTCATGCTCACAGAAATTTTACACTAGTGGTTATGATTTGTTTTCTACACATGTGTAACCTAGAAATAAATCTATTCTCTTCAGATAGTAACCAGAACAAGACTGTGAAGTATGTTTAGCCCCTTAAACCCATGGAAAATATGTTTGTTATGATAAGTATCATGCTAGTAAATATAAGTAAGAATGTGTATGCCATGAGCGGAAAACAGCAGCATTCCGTGAGGTAGGACTTTGGTCCCTTCTGCGGGACGGCGATATATAACGCCGCAGAAGTAAAAGATCCCAGGGGATGGCGGTGCGTAACGCACTGGTTTAAAATCCTATTGATTTAGTCATCGGTCTCATTGTGGGGCGGCCTTTGTGGGACGGCGATACATAACGTCACTGGGCCACATGAATCTAGGTGGGAGTTCGCTCTCGGGTCTGCGTTGTACTCTTTCGTTTGTTTGTGTGTGTGTGGGCCTCTTGTGTTTACGGTAGCTGTCTGGTTCCCTGCATGGCAAAAATAGGAACACTCATGGAAATGTGATAATGTTTAATTACTTAATTATTGGGTTCTTGCTGCATGCTTGGGTACCTTATACATTAGTCAAAGAATCTGTATTTTCCTTACATGAGTTATCTTAAGAGCTGATGATGAAATGGACTATGCTAGTGTTAACATCTGAACTCTACATATAATGGATTATATAGATGCAAAGTTAACCCCTGTTTGACTAGGTTGCCTACTGAGCGTCACACTCACCCCTTGTGACACACGTTTTCAGGTGACATAGAGAAAGAGGTTAAGGAGGAGGCAGCAGCTGAAGAGTAGAGTTAGCCACCATTCGTCTGGGTATGCTATGGTCGAATGTTTCTATTTTGTGTAGGGTTGTGGAGTGGTTATCCCATGCGGGCTCATGTGTAATCTAGAACTATGAACCTGTACTCTTTTGGAGATTATGAATGGATGAGATGTTTACCTACATTTTTGTAACCTATGGTTTCTCTCTCTCTCTCATGTGAATGCATGCACATTTATTTACATTGGTGCTTTCGCGATACGTACGAAGTAATTGCTTCGGGGTCCGATAGAAAAAAAAATACCCAAAATTTGGGAATCGGACCTCGGGGCGTTACAATGTGGTATCAGAGCACGAGAGACAAACTAGGGTTACAACCATTCCAGATGTTCCATAGTGGAGGCAGGGATAGGTTTGAGTGGGGAAAGGGTAGAGTATGTTTGAAACCATTTAAAACCCTCTCACTTAAACAATTATATGTTTTTCAGAGCCATGCCTCCAAGAAGGCAAAGAGATCTTCCCCGGGCGGATGATAGGGGATCGGGGGTAGATGACCCAAATGGGGCGAATGATGGGTCTGTCCATGCCCCTGTAGTTGGCGGTGGGTAGGTGCCCAATGCGGGAGTCAACCTGGAAGGGTTCATGCAGAGCTTCCAAGGGTTGATGCAGGCCATGTAGGAACAAATGCTGCAGCAGCACGTAGTCACACCACGTCACGACCTGTCGGCACTTGATCGGTTCCTAAGGTTGGTGCCTCCTATCTTTAAGGGGGAGAGCCGTCCAAAGGTGGCTTAGTCGTGGCTCAGTGAAATGGAAAAGAAGTTCTGCGCAATGCGATGTCCCAAAGAGGAGAAGGTGAACCTAGCGGCTTATGTTCTGCAAGACTAGGCCGACTTGTGGTGGAAGGCCAAGATGCGGACCACCTCTGCGGACTACCACGATGGCAACATACTATGGGAGGAATTCTTGGCTGTATTCCGAGAGAAGTATTTTCCCGAGCATGTTCGAGATCCGAAGGAGCAAGAATTTCTAAGACTCGAGCAAGGGAGCATGTCGGTGGCCGACTATGAGGCCAAGTTTTCAGCTCTAGGCCAATATGCTCCACATATATTCGATGATGTACGTCGGAAGGTGAAGAAATTTGTCAATGGACTACGTAGCAATCTCCGACGCTATGTCGCAACCCAAGACCCAGGCTCCTACCCAACGGCGTTGAGGCTTGCTCATCTAGCTGAGCAAGAAAATACAAGGTATTGGCTGAAGCCCTGAAAATCTAGGAGACATATAAGGTTAAATTCTAACAAATGTCCACTATAGGTTCGCCGAGGAGCAGAAGTCATCGGGCAAAAGGCCTATGCAGGCCGGAGGGAGGCGAGACAAGGAAAAGGTGGCGCGCCAAGAACCAGTTCCGAGGGGTGGACCGGGTATTCCATTTTGCATCTAGTGCATATGCAACCATCGGGGACAAGAATGCTGGAGGGCAGAAGGAAAATGTTATGAATGCGGGGAGGCTAGACACTTCGGGAAGAATTGCCCCAAGAAGGCCCAACAAAAGCCATTTTTTCCACAAGAGAAGATCCAGTACAAAGGGCGGGTCTATGCACTAATGCAAGAAGAGGCAAACAACACCCCTACCGTGGTTGAAGGTACGCTCCTTGTGGATAATGTCTATGCAAAGGTCTTGTTTGACCCAGGAGCTACACACACATTCATATCCACCAACTTTGCTAATCAACTAAAGAATCGACCCCAAGCCACATTCTTTGGGGAAATGGTAGTTAGTACACAGACCGGGAAACAAGTCCACACCAAGCTTGTGATCCCTACTATTGAGGTAAAGATATGTGGGAGAAGATTGTTGGGGGAAGCCTACATCCTAGACATGGCCGATTTTGACATCATCCTGGGGATCGACTGGTTAGACAACCATTTCGCCCTCTTAGACTGTCGTCAGAAGAGAGTGATTTTTCAGGAATTGGGGAGGGAAACATTCTTATTTCAATGCTCGAAGGACATGTCCGGGAAAATGATGTAACAGCCATCCGAGCCTCCAAGCTGATCAGTAGAGGGTGCGACTATTTCTTAGCTAGTATGGTGCTTGAAGAAGGCGCTATTAAGATTCTAGAAGACTTGGACACAGTCCAAGAATTTCCTGATGTCTTTCTTGAGGATTTGTTGGGACTACCACTAGCTCGTGAGGTAGAGTTCTCCATTGAGCTAGCATCGGGCACCGCACCCATCGCTGTTCCCCCATACCGAATGGCTCCGACAGAACTTGCTGAACTCAGGAAGAAATTGCAAGAGTTGCTAGACAAGGGCTTCATCCGGCCCAGTGTGTCCCCGTGGGGAGCACAAGGGCTTCATCCGGCCCAGTCAGTCTTGGTTTTATTGAATTCCATCAACTCTAGCGTGAGTTATGATTTTCGCAATATTAACGTTATTCCTCCTCTATTTCAGTCGTGACCCTTCGTCTACCTGGTCATAAATGCGAGTGGGCGCGCTCTCCTGTTGGGATTTGGATTCAGATGTATTCAGATAAAATCAAGAGGGCTTCCATATCTAACTTTGGGTCATTGTTTCATCAAATTTTAGTATCCCTAGCCCAAGTTATGATTTTTGAAATTTATCAATTATTCTCCCTTATTCAAATTGCGACCTTTCGGTAGCCCGAGGTAATCCGGGCACAACTCTATTATCCAGTCCGCATTGGGCCTCGACCCCATCATAGAAGTTGTGTCTACCATCCTACTCAAAATTTTGACCTTGGTTTCAGGTGGAGAAGCCTTCGATGAACAGGCGGTAGTATCCAGCCAGGCCAAGGAAACTTCTAATCTCTATGACTGTCTTCGGTGCTTCCCACTTTGACACTGCTTCCACCTTGTTCTGGTCCACTGCTATACCGTCCCCGGAGATAACATGTCCGAGGAACATAACCTGATCAAGCCAAAATTTGCACTTGCTAAATTTGGCGAAGAACTTGTTCTCCCTGAGGATCTGAAGAACCACTCTCAAGTGTTGCCGATGTTCCTCCTGATTGGTAGAATATATCAGGATGTCGTCAATAAAGACCACGACAAACTGATCTAGATAGCGGCGGAAGATATGGTTCATCAGCTGCATGAACACAGTCGGAGCATTGGTTAACTCAAATGGTACCACTACGAAATCGTAGTGACCATACCGAGTTCTAAAGGCCATCTTCGATACATCCTCAGGCTTGATTCAGATCTGGTGATAACCTGTCCTCAGATCAATCTTCGAGAAGACCTTGGCAGATGATAGCTAGTCAAACAACTCTTCAATCCTCGGTAGAGGATACATGTTCTTTATGGTGACCTGGTTGGGCTTGCGGTAATAATTGCACAGCCGCATAGTGCTATGTTGGTTTGATGATAGCAATGCTGTTGTGTTTTGATGATAGCAACACCATGAGTGTTTTGATGACATTGTGTTTTGATGATAGCTTCATGATTGTGATTGGTATATCATCTGGAGAATGCACGTGTATGACTGATATATTATTTGTGTTAGACTTCTGGTATGTGCATAGTCTATACATTGCATCGTGGGGTTTATGCTCTAAGTCTATACACTGCATAGCAAGCTCAAAGTCGATACATTGAGCGTCTCATGCATCATTCGTCTAAGTCCATACATTGGACTGTAGTATGCATTTGGCGAAGGCATCGCAAGTCTAGACAGTGGACAGCGTCTCGTGCATATAGCAAGTCTAGACATTGCACTGTAGCATGCATTTCTTTAAAGTCTATACATCGGACTGGTCTGCATAGGCTAAGTGTATACATCGTCCAGTACAATCATGCACTGTTCATGAAGTTTGTACAGCCTTTTGCATTGGATTTAAAGTCTAGACATTGCACTGTTGCATACATCGTCTTCGTGCTATTTTTCTCTTTAACTTCGTGTCACTTACTGTTGTTCCTCGTGTCGTTTCTTTCTGGTCCCACTGCTTCATCACGTGTCGTGATAGCCGTGGCATCTTCTGTCTTCGTGTTGTTTTCACTTCGTGCAGTCTTCTCCTAGTGTTGTCCTAACTTCGAGTCGTTTCTTTGTATTCTGTCTTCGTGTTGGTTTTTCGCTTTAGACTTCGTGTCTTTCTCACTTTGACCACACTCCGTGTCGATTTCAGTTTTCATCTTCGTGTTGTTTTCAACTCGTGTCAGTTACTGTTTTCATCTCCGTGTTGTTTCATGTCTTCGTGTCGTGTTTCTGAAGCAGCTCGAATAGTTCTGATGAACTTCGAGTCGTTACCCTGTAGACCTCGTGTCGTTCCTGTTTAGTAACCACACTTCGTGTCGGTTACTGTTGTTTCTGTGTCCTCGTGTCATTTTTGTTCCACTGCGTGCAGAACATTGCAGCACCTCGTGTTGCTTTCTGTGCCACCTCGTGTCGTTTCTGTGTGAACCTCGTGTCGCTTCTCTCTGTCCTCTAGTTGCATCTCGTGTCATCTTTTATGTCTTGCTTGTTGTTGCAACCACTTCGTGTCGTTCTTCTTTTTACTTCGTGTTGTTTTATAACCTCACTTCGTGTCGTTCTCTTCGTTGTGTCTGTTCTGTCACAGTGTATCTCGTGTCATTCTTTCCTTATTTCGTTTTGTAGTCACATTGTCTATCTCGTGTCATTCCAAGTACAGTGCCATCGTATTACTATTACATACCTCATGCAGCCTTAGTTCCTGTGGCCCTCAGTTTTAATGGGTTGTATCTCCTTGCAGGTCCGAGGAAGAACATTTCCACGTGACTGGGTAGCACGTGATCCGAGACTGAAGGACTGACAGAATGCTGACACGTGGCCAAATATCTGGGTGAAAAATGCGGAGGACACACACGCCCAGTGCTGCCCTCCTGCTGGCTGCTGTTATAAAAGGAAGCCTTCGTCCACAGATGAACGCGATCGAGTTGGCGAGAAGAAAAGCTCATACAGAGAGCCACGATCCAGATAGAAAAAGAAAAGAGAAAGAAGAAGAGCAGAAGGAGAAGAAGAGAGGCAGAGAGCTCGAGAAGAGTGTGAAGAGAAGAAGAAGAGAGAGAGAGTGAGAAGGAGTTCGTTCCTCAGATCTTTGGTTCAAAACCAGATCTGAGGTTGCTCATTGTTAGAGCTATATTTTATGCTTTATTGTTTCAGCTTTCCGTTGCTGTCTTGTTCTATATTTTGTTTTCCATTTTACATTTCCTTTCAAGCTGTTAGTCAGCGGATTGCAGAGGTGCTGCCTCTGGACGGCTAAGCTGTGTTGCCCAGCGGTTTGCAGTGGAAGATTTCACTGGACAGCAAGCTGTGTTGCTCAGCGGGCAGTGGAGGTTTCCACTGGACGGGTAAGCTGTAATCCCCAGCGGTTGCAGTGGTGGATTCCACTGGTCGGCAAGCTGTGTTGCCCAGCGGTTGTTGGCAAGCTGTGTTGCCCAGCTGTTAGTGAAGCCACACTCGGGTTGAGTGTGGGGTGGATGTAGGTCTGCTGGACCGAACCACCTAAAAACCCCTTGTGCAGTGGTTTGATGTTTCTATCTGTTTGCTTCCGCTAGATGTTTGCATAGGGGTGCTGTGGACGCCAAAAAATGACGATGATGATCATGGCAACATTCGCGTCTACACATTCGAGCGCGAGTCGAAGACAGAACTGCCGAATAAACCTCATGCCTCGCCCGATCAGGACGAGAACTCGCTTGGTGGTTCGCTACCCGCTAAGGCAGCCCCCTAAGCAGAAGATACAGCTACAATACTCCGACCGGCCATGCCGAGAGCTGAATCAGAGGAAAGTCAAGAACCCCGACACAGTGTCGGCACGCACCGAAAGTCACGCAAAGTCTGGGACCGAGTTTCGGAGGCTGCGAACGGAATGTTACGGAGGCCACACATCGCAACCGGAACATGCCGGGAATGTCAACATTCATACAAACGGCCTCGACTTTGGAAAGAATCCGTTCAGTACTTAAACCGGTGCGATATGCACTTAAAATGGCGCCACTAAGACCGGCGCGCCCCTTTCCTCTATTCCTTGCATTTTGGGTTAAACCGGCATGGCCTTGGCTAAACCGGCGCGCTCCTTGGCTAAACCGGCGCGCCCCTTTTTCCCCTTCATATGGGTTAAACCGGCGTGGCCTTCATATTGGGCTAAACCGGCGCGCACCTCTTCCCCTTCATATAGCTTAAACCGGCGCGCACCCTTTCCTTGGCATCTCACGTTAATCCGGAGCGCAAACGAGCCGTCCCATCTACATTCCGATGCTCTGTTTCACATCATTATGGCGTGCAGAGAACATTTAATGCCAAGGGCTCTGCTTCCACCTTCGTTCGATAGCACACAAGCAGTAGCAGCAAGGCAAGCTCCGACAGATCCCTGAGCGTCCCATCCTCGGACGAGCAGCAGTGTACGGGACAAATGAACAGCGTCCAGCACAGTCGGTCAACTCCCGACTTCGTTGCGGACGAGGTGGAAATGGCAGGAAGGCTCCCAGGCTGGCTGATGTATATAAGGGGCAGCACTGTGAGGCCGAAGAAAGGATGATGAGAAAGAGAGAGGACGAATAGAAGGGAACAAAAGGAAAAGAGAAGAGGAAGGTTGAAGAAGGAGAGGAGAGAGGTCTTCATGGGAGCTCTCCAGCCTCCGAAGAGAAGAAGCTACAGCCATCGGTTCACGCCTGTAAGGTGAAGAAAGAGAGGGAGAGGGTGAGAGCAAGAGAGGGGAGAGAGGGGGAAGAGCTTGTGCACTGTTCCTCCTTCTCCCCCACCGATGTATCTTCTTCTCCCACCTCAACACTTAGCTTCTCTTTTATTTTCTTCGTTGTATTCTTCCTTTCCTTTCCCTTGAGGATGAATAAAAGAATGGCTTTATGAGCATGCGCAGTATTATATTGCTCTGATCCTTTCCCCCCTTTTCTTCTGTTTTACTTCTCTGGTCCTCTGAATCACCTGGGGTCCTCGGGAGCTTGCCCTTCTGTGGCATGAACTCTGAGGGAACCCGTTCGAAGGGTGAACAGTCATGGCCACCTACGGCCAACATCCGTCCCGTTCCACGAATTCATCACCCGTGAGTTGTGAGAGCTCTTGAAGGCTAGTCCTCGAGCTCTCCAACACTCACATTTGGGTTTTTGGACCGCCATGAGGTCTAGATTTGTGGTGCACCCCGGAGTTAACCATTTGGTGTTCCTTATTGCTCTCTGGCAACTCCCAGTCCAGGGGAGGTGCTGCCCAAATTTCGCCAGGATGAGAACACTCAAGAACAGACGAACAGGATGAGTTCTCTGAACACGAGAGCAGACGAATAGACTTAGCTCTGTGGGGAAAAGAACCGCTTTCAGCCTCAACTTCTGAGTTCCTTCAATCTTCATGCTCATTCATCTTAATAAATGATTAAAAAGCTTTAACCACCTTCTCCATCAACTTAACCCATCAATCAAGTGAATAAACCAACCAAAATATCAATCTGCAAGTTGAAGAAACGAGAAACAGAGCAAAAGAATCAAACAGAGCAAAGCAAAACCTCGTAGAAGCTTAACCCGGCGCGCCTTAATCCGGCGTGGGCTAACCCGGCGCGGTACCCCCCCGCGCCGGTTTAACCCCACACTCAAAACCCATTTCATTTCCTTTGCCACAAACCGGCGTGCCTCCCTTTTTTTAGCCTGTTCCGGCGCGCCCCTGGCCCCTCTTCCTTCTTGCCATATACCGGCACCCCCCCCCCCCTTTTCTTGGCCATTAGCCGGCGCGCTCCCCCTTGGCATCCTTATTCCGGTGCGCCCCAACTTGCCACCTTAGCCGGCGCGCTCCCCCTTGTGCTCCCTTATCCGGCGCCCTCCTTCGAAGCTCTTATCCGGCTTGCCTCCCCTCTTGCCCACTTCAAACTCGGCGTGCCTCCTTTATATGAAAAGGGGGGGGGGAATAATAAAAAGATAAAAGGAGAGAAATGCTCAAGTAAAAAGAAGAATGCAAAGATCAATAACAAAAAAATGAAAGTAACTCTATTACCCCGCGACCTAACCGCACAGGTCGATCCGCGTGTGAGGGCGCACGTTATTGAGCTCGGGCTACGCATTTAACAATTCACTCCCTCGGACTAGGTGCAAAGAGAAAATCAACGACGCCTTATGGTATCGGACGTGGTTTACGGAACTTCCGACATTGCCATAATCCGAAATCATCTCCGACCAATAGTCTATCAACTTGACCCATCCCTACCGGGATCCAATCCCGCATTCTCATTAAACTTGCCTTGTTCATGGCAGACATTCGCGCGGTTTTGCTACCGTCTTTTATGCTACAAATACGGACCTTCGTCCGAACATGAAGTGGCCCATGAGTGGCCGACATAGTCTTAGCATTCACGTCCCGATACGGGTTTCTAGCATAGTTCGTCTTTCACTATCCTCCTGCATTATTAATATTCTCCTTAGGCCGTAGGGCCCTTATTCCCGGCAATCAATCAAGGGTGTTCCCCCGTATGGGGGATGTAAATAACGCCGTGACCTTTACGGCACGGCGGGTTTCGGTCCCGACACGAACTACACAATCGTCTGATTAGTCAGATCGAGCGCACCATGGGCTTCCATGAAGCCCGAATAAATCGTCACTATGTGACTGGCACGCCCTCGCACTAAATAGAAGAATTAACCTCGATCAACAAACGAACGGATCCCCCCTCCGAATTTTAGTGCGTCCACAGGCGCTCCAAGTGTTTGATCACAGGTTCATTAGATAACTTGATCAGATTTTGTTCTAAGTGTTTAATCTGTTGAGTGAGCAAATTCTAATTGAGCGAAATTTTATATTGGGTGAAAGTTTTTTAAACGGGTTATATTCATTCACCCCCCCTCTAAATACTAGCACCGAACCCAACAATTGGTATCAGAGCGGGTCTCTGATCTATCAGATCTAACAATCTGCAGAGGATCCTGCTGGTTTGTTTGGTGCTTTTCAGAGTGTGCTTTCTGTGTTCGTAGCTTTGATTCTCCGACTTAGTGCTTTGTCTTGGTTATTTGGTTTAGGTGCTTCAGTTTATTCCGTGCTTTCAGATTGTTTGCAATGGAGCCAATCGTGCTGAAGGCTAGCTCCAGCAAAGCAAATAGATCCAGCCACAGTGGATCATCAAGCGAGAAAAGTAGCCTCTCGCGGTCTGAAATTGATGAAGACCACATGGGAATGGTGATTAGTAATTTCAGGAAATTTCTGAGAAAAAGAGAAGGAAAGCTTGATGGTGGCAAACAGCAAACAAGGTATAACTCTAATCCTGCCAAGATTGCTGACACTAATGTTTGCTACAAATGTAGGAAGGCTGGCCATACGAAGGATGATTGTCCAGAGTTATTGAAACTCAAAGGGAACACCTCGAACATTGACAGAGAAGGAGGAAAGTCAATATGCTTAATGGCCAACCGGGATGATGAGGAATCCTCATCCAAGGTAAATTCTGAATCCGAATCAGATGGATACACTTTTGATGAATTGATAGAGATGTATGAAAATTTGTTCAAAGTGTCCAAGAAATTAAAATCTGAAAATAAAAAATTGAGAAAAGACATGAATCTTGAAGTCACTCGTTTGAAGGCGGAAAATGAAAACTTGAAATCTGAAAATGAGAATCTCATAAATAAGCACATTAGAGAATATGATTCTTGCAATGCATGTGCTATTTTAGAAGACATGATAAATGAGTTTGATCATGATGATAATTTGCAAAAAGAATCAATCAAATCCCTGAAAGAGGAAAACAAATTATTGTTAGAAAAGAAAACTGAAGCTGAAGAAATTGAAAGTAAGATGCTTGAAGAAAATGCTCATCTGAAGAAACAAAATAAAAAGTTAATGGTTCTTAACACTGTTTTCTCTGAAAGATGGATGACAATTGAAAAATAGAAATCAGTATTGAAAGAGTGTATCAATTGCAGTGATGAAGAAATTGCTAGTTTTTTAATACACACTGCTGATTTGGAAAATGAAATTGTGTTATTAAAAGAAAAACTGGCCAGTTGTGAAAAGGAGAAAATTGATTCAGGAACTCTTATAATCTCATTGGAAAGTAAAATTACTGAGATGAATTGTACTTCATCTAAGATTGCTAAGGATAAAGGCAAAATGAAAATATCCTCTGAAGATGAAGTAAGTGATCAATGTGAAGAGATTGATAACATTTCTGAAATTAAGCAAGCTAAGAAGAACCAGCTGTACACCACTTCTATTCATAGTTCTGGTTTAGCTAGCACTTCAACTTATTCTTCATATGTGCATGCTGTTCAGGAAATTCAAAAATGAAATAAACATCAGAAAACCCCAAAAACTCAAAGGAACTATCTGCATGCTAAAAACTCATCTGATAAGTGCCATGTCTTAAAGAAATTTAATTGTTCTTGTTCGTGTCATTATTGTGGTAAGCATGGACACTTTATGAGTGAGTGTTTTGTGATGAAACAAGATGATAGAAAGTATGCTAGAAAAGTTCTGTTTGATCAGAAAAAGGGTAACCTGAATGTTAAAGAATTTCATGCTAGAAATCATGATTCTAGGAGGAAGAATCTGAATTATTTTTGTTGTGGGAAGTTTGGCCACATTGCTGCTCAATGTTGGCAGAATCCGAGAAAGAGATTCAATTCTGAATTTGTTAATTTCCATGTTAACAAAAATACTTTTGATAGAAATAACCTTGGCTCCAGAGGTAAGCATCCAAGGTGCTTCGAATGTGGAAGGCATGGCCACACAGTCAAAGACTGCTGGCATGCTCAGGGAAGTAGATTTAATTCTAAATCTGTAAAATTTCCTGCTCCCAATGCTGATGATAAGAAGAAAATTGAATTCATGAAAAAGATTTGTTACTGCTTTAATTGTGGAAAACCTGGCCACAAAGCCTCTGACTGCTGGATGGCAGGTTATGGAAAACAATATGTTCATGCTGATAATAGAAAATGTCATGTTAATGCACAAACACATCATGCGAATAACTGTGTGCATAACAAGAAATCAAAGCATGTTGCTTCCTGTTATTATTGTGGGCTATTTGGACATTCTATGGTTGATTGTTTTCTGATGGAATATGATGATAATTCTTCTAAGAAACTATTCAGAACACCTGTCAGGGTAAATGCAGGACCCAAAGCTGCTTGGGTCCCTGCAGGATCAAAATGATCATAATGTTGCAGGTGTGCCTTGGGTCAAAGAATAAACAGGGGTTAACAAACCAAGGCACTCAAATGGAAACCCCATGATTCAACTCTTCAGGTTAGTTCTGAACTTTGTTTTAAATTCATCATCTGAAATTGTTGTTTTGCTTGGTTGATCTTTCTTTTTCCATGTCTAGCTGATCAGTCTGCTTACCAGACTCAGCTATTGAATTCATTTCTGCATATACTTGATGCTCTTCTCTTGCTATATGTTGAACTGAAATTGAATGCTTCGCTAAACATATTCAGTTGATGCACTACATATGCTTTGTGTCAATGCATTGCATGCTTGTATTTGAATGCATACTTGGACTAAGTGTGAATGGTTCATTTAGTGTACACAGTCAATGCATGTGTCTTATGTCTGCATACTTCATTTGCATGACTATCAATGATGCTGTTCAATGCATGTAGGACTGCTTTATGTTGCATTGTCCTTGTTAACCCTGGTATATCAAATGGTAAGTTACTAAAAGGTAGGGAAATCTGCCCGAAGGTTCCTACCATGTGTGAGATGGTCTTTGAGACCAGGTTCTCTGCCAAGTACCAAGGGTCTAGTCCTCATGTAGAACAGTGTACTGCATCATATTTTTGAAAAATCTGAAAAAGGATAAAAATGTGCATGACTTGGATGCATAAACTTGAATTGATTGCATACTTGCCTCATATATCATTGTTGCATAGTCTGCATGTAGAACAGTCTAGTGCATAGCATATCCTTGCATCATGATGTCAGGGGGAGCTGAGAGTTTTTCTGGTCAATTCATTGAATCCTTGCTACTTCTCACTGTCCCCATCTAGTTCTTTCATATCTTTTGACATCAGGTGCTCCAGGAACTCAATGCCTAGTGCTATTATTTCCTTAACCTTCTCTGAACAACTGTTCTGTTTCTGGTTTAGTACATTGAGTTGTGATTATTACAATTGTTCACTTATAAGAATCACATTTACAAATTGAAAAGAACTAAAGGTTTAACCTTTATAAATTGGAGAGTTAAGTGTCTGCACTTCAGAATTTGAGATAAGAGAAAACTTTTATAGCTCTTAATCTTTGTCTCATGGTAAGATTAGAAAAAGTTTTTGTAATGCCTAATGTGTTGATCTGGAAATTTCTAGAACAGGCTAATAAGAGTGTGTACTGATTTTTTAAACAATCACTCTAAAAGAATTAAGGGCAGCAGTAAATAAGATCATAAAAGTAAAGAACTGAACATTGTGACAGAGCAATGGTTAATTGCACTGAGAAACTGTGAACTCCTCCAATGAAGCAGGAAAATTCACATGTCATGAAGTGCCTCAAGCTAACTCTGTTCATAGGGTCAAATCTATAGGGGGAGTCCTCACCAAGTAACTGAGGGTACTGGCCTCTAATCAAGGTATACCCTTAATGTCAATAGTGAAGACTATTCCTTGTAGGTCTTGATCTGAAATAGATCCAATAGTTTATGCCTAGTAACTGGGGGTACTTGCCTCTGATCAAGGTGTACACCTAATGTCAACAGCATAAATGCCACAGGTCTATTCACTTAGTTCATGTTCTGAAAACTAAAAAGTGAAAATCAAACTGCTGTAACCCTGCGAAAATCAAAAGTCATTGAGTGAAAATTGTTTTTCTTAATACATGTTCAAGTTGCCTCTCTTGAATTTCCTTGTTTAGACACAAAAGGGTATTATTTCAGACTTATCTATTAATACCATGTGCCCTAGATTCATTGCTATAAATGGAATCTAAAACTCTTTTTCAGGGGTCAGGTGTTTTACTCTAGATTTATCACTGTTAAACCTGAATTTTTGAAAATTGTATGTTGATGATTCTTATACTTTAACTATTGTTTATAATCAGGCTTATTCTCTGAACCAATGATTCAGCTGTTGTCTAGTGACCCTCCTACCTTTTCTACCTTGGTTATCTGTTCATATTCCTTCTCAAAGGGGAGCTTTTATTTAGAGATAGAAATAATTCAGGGGAGTCTTACATTCAGGGGGAGAATGTTCTAGAGGAATTTGCATGCATATTGCACTTTGCACTCATATTTTTTACTGTTTTTCTCTTTTCGATCATGTCAAAGGGGGAGAAAATTTTGTGTGTGACTCACTGTCACAGTGTGTTGCCATCATCAAAAAGGGGGAGAATGTTGTGCCCCCTAGGCACAAGCATGTGCTATGTTGATTTGATGATAGCAATACTGTTGTGTTTTGATGATAGCAACACCATGAGTGTTTTGATGATATTGTGTTTTGATGATAGCTTCATGATTGTGATTGGTATATCATCTGGAGAATGCACGTGTATGACTGATATATTGTTTGTGTTAGACTTCTGGTATGTGCATAGTCTATACATTGCATCGTGGGGTTTATGCTCTAAGTCTATACACTGCATAGCAAGCTCAAAGTCGATACATTGAGCGTCTCATGCATCATTCGTCTAAGTCCATACATTGGACTGTAGTATGCATTTGGCGAAGGCATCGCAAGTCTAGACACGTGCATATAGCAAGTCTAGACATTGCACTGTAGCATGCATTTCTTTAAAGTCTATACATCGGACTGGTCTGCATAGGCTAAGTGTATACATCGTCCAGTACAATCATGCACTGTTCATGAAGTTTGTACAACCTTTTGCATTGGATTTAAAGTCTAGACATTGCACTGTTGCATACATCGTCTTCGTGCTGTTTTTCTCTTTAACTTCGTGTCACTTACTGTTGCTCCTCGTGTCGTTTCTTTCTGGTCCCACTGCTTCATCACGTGTCGTGATAGCCGTGGCATCTTCTGTCTTCGTGTTGTTTTCACTTCGTGCAGTCTTCTCCTAGTGTTGTCCTAACTTCGAGTCGTTTCTTTGTATTCTGTCTTCGTGTTGGTTTTTCGCTTTAGACTTCTTGTCTTTCTCGCTTCGACCACACTCCGTGTCGATTTCAGTTTTCATCTTCGTGTTGTTTTCAACTCGTGTCGGTTACAGTTTTCGTCTCGTGTTGTTTCATGTCTTCGTGTCATGTTTCTGAAGCAGCTCGAATAGTTCTGATGAACTTCGAGTCGTTTCCCTGTAGACCTCGTGTCGTTCCTATTTAGTAACCACACTTCGTGTCGGTTACTGTTGTTTCTGTGTCCTCGTGTCATTTTTGTTCCACTGCGTGCAGAACATTGCAGCACCTCGTGTTGCTTTCTGTGCCACCTCGTGTCGTTTCTGTGTGAACCTCGTGTCACTTCTCTCTGTCCACTAGTTGCATCTCGTGTCATCTTTTATGTCTTGCTTGTTGTTGCAACCACTTCGTGTCGTTCTTCTTTTTACTTCGTGTTGTTTTATAACCTCACTTCGTGTCGTTCTCTTCGTTGTGTCTGTTCTGTCACAGTGTATCTCGTGTCATTCTTTCCTTATTTCGTTTTGTAGTCACATTGTCTATCTCGTGTCATTCCAAGTACAGTGCCATCGTATTACTATTACATACCTCATGCAGCCTTAGTTCCTGTGGCCCTCAGTTTTAATGGGTTGTATCTCCTTGCAGGTCCGAGGAAGAACATTTCCACGTGACTGGGCAGCACGTGATCCGAGGCTGAAGGACTGACAGAATGCTGACACGTGGCCAAATATCTGGGCGGGAAATGCGGAGGACACACACGCCCAGTGCTGCCCTCCTACTGGCTGCTGTTATAAAAGGAAGCCTTCGTACACAGATGAACGCGATCGAGTTAGCGAGAAGAAAAGCTCATACAGAGAGCCACGATCCAGATAGAAAAAGAAAAGAGAAAGAAGAAGAGCAGAAGGAGAAGAAGAGAGGCAGAGAGCTCGAGAAGAGTGTGAAGAGAAGAAGAAGAGAGAGAGTGTGTGAAGGAGTTCGTTCCTCAGATCTTTGGTTCAAAACCAGATCTGAGGTTGCTCATTGTTAGAGCTATATTTTGTGCTTTATTGTTTCAGCTTTCGTTTCTGTCTTGTTCTATATTTTGTTTTCCATTTTACATTTCCTTTCAAGCTATTAGTCAGCGGATTGCAGAGGTGCTGCCTCTGGACGGCTAAGCTGTGTTGCCCAGTGGTTTGCAGTGGAGGATTTCACTGGACAGCAAGCTGTGTTGCTCAGCGGGCAGTGGAGGTTTCCACTGGACGGGTAAGCTGTAATCCCCAGCGGTTGCAGTGGTGGATTCCACTGGTCGGCAAGCTGTGTTGCCTAGCGGTTGTTGGCAAGCTGTTAGTGAAGCCACACTCGGGTTGAGTGTGGGGTGGATGTAGGTCTGCTGGACCGAACCACCTAAAAACCCCTTGTGCAGTGGTTTGATGTTTCTATCTGTTTGCTTCCGCTAGATGTTTGCATAGGGGTGCTGTGGATGCCAAAAAATGACGATGATGATCATGGCAACATTCACGTCTACACATTCGAGCGCGAGTCGAAGATAGAACTGCCGAATAAACCTCATGCCTCGCCTGATCAGGACGAGAACTCGCTTGGTGGTCCGCTACCCGCTAAGGAAGCCCCCTAAGCAGAAGATACAGCTACAATACTCCAACCGGCCATGTCGAGAGCTGAATCAGAGGAAAGTCAAGAACCCCGACACAGTCTCGGCACGCACCGAAAGTCATGCAAAGTCTGGGACCAAGTTTCAGAGGCTTTGAACGAAATGTTACGGAGGCCATACATCACAACCGGAACATGCCAGGAATGTCAACATTCATACAAACGGCCTCGACTTTGGAAAGAATCCGTTCGGTACTTAAACCGGTGCGATATGCACTTAAAACGGCGCCACTAAGACCGGCGCGCCCCTTTCCTCTATTCCTTGCATTTTGGGTTAAACCGGCATGGCCTTGGCTAAACCGGCGTGGCCTTCATCTTGGGCTAAACCGGCGCGCCCCTTGGCTAAACCGGCGCGCCCCTTTTTCCCCTTCATATGGGTTAAACCGGCGTGGCCTTCATATTGGGCTAAACCGGTGCGCACCTCTTCCCCTTCATATAGCTTAAACCGGCGCGCACCCTTTCCTTGGCATCTCACGTTAATCCGGAGCGCAAACGAGCCGTCCCATCTACATTCCGATGCTCTGTTTCGCATCATTATGGCGTGCAGAGAACATTCAATGCCAAGGGCTCTACTTCCACCTTCGTTCGACAGCACACAAGCAGTAGCAGCAAGGCAAGCTCCGGCAGATCCCTGAGCGTCCCATCCTCGGACGAGCAGCAGTGTACGGGACAAATGCACAGCGTCCAGCACAGCCGGTCAACTCCCGACTTCGTTGCGGATGAGGTGGAAATGGCAGGAAGGCTCCCAGGCTGGCTGATGTATATAAGGGGCAGCACTGTGAGGCCGAAGAAAGGATGATGAGAAAGAGAGAGGACGAATAGAAGGGAACAAAAGGAAAAGAGAAGAGGAAGGTTGAAGAAGGAGAGGAGAGAGGTCTTCAGGGGAGCTCTCCATCCTCCGAAGAGAAGAAGCTACAGCCATCGGTTCATGCCTGTAAGGTGAAGAAAGAGAGGGAGAGGGTGAGAGCAAGAGAGGGGAGAGAGGGGGAAGGGCTTGTGCTCTGTTCCTCCTTCTCCCCCACCGATGTATCTTCTTCTCCCACCTCAACACTTAGCTTCTCTTTTATTTTCTTCATTGTATTCTTCCTTTCCTTTCCCTTGAGGATGAATAAAAGAATGGCTTTATGAGCATGCGCAGTATTATATTGCTCTGATCCTTTCCCCCTTTTCTTCCGTTTTACTTCTCTGGTCCTCTGAATCACCTGGGGTCCTCGGGAGCTTGCCCTTCTGTGGCATGAACTCTGAGGGAACCCGTTCGAAGGGTGAACAGTCATGGCCACCTACGGCCAACATCCGTCCCGTTCCACGAATTCATCACCCGTGAGTTGTGAGAGCTCTTGAAGGCTAGTCCTCGAGCTCTCCAACACTCACATTTGGGTTTTTGGACCGCCATGAGGTCTAGATTTGAGGTGCACCCCGGAGTTAACAGTTTGGTGTTCCTTATTGCTCTCTGGCAACTCCCAGTCCAGGGGAGGTGCTGCCCAAATTTCGCCAGGATGAGAACACTCAAGAACAGACGAACAGGATGAGTTCTCTGAACACGAGAGCAGACGAACAGACTTAGCTCTGTGGGGAAAAGAACCGCTTTCAGCCTCAACTTCTGAGTTCCTTCAATCTTCATGCTCATTCATCTTAATAAATGATTAAAAAGCTTTAACCACCTTCTCCATCAACTTAACCCATCAATCAAGTGAATAAACCAACCAAAATATCAATCTGCAAGTTGAAGAAACGAGAAACAGAGCAAAAGAATCAAACAGAGCAAAGCAAAACCTCGTAGAAGCTTAACCCGGCGCGCCTTAATCCGGCGTGGGCTAACCCGGCGCGGTACCCCCCCCGCGCCGGTTTAACCCCACACTCAAAACCCATTTCATTTCCTTTGCCACAAACCGGCGCGCCTCCCTTTTTTAAGCATGTTCCGGCGCGCCCCTGGCCCCTCTTCCTTCTTGCCATATACCGGCGCCCCCCCCCCTTTCCTTGGCCATTAGCCGGCGCGCTCCCCCTTGGCATCCTTATTCCGGCGCGCCCCAACTTGCCACCTTAGCCGGCGCGCTCCCCCTTGTGCTCCCTTATCCGGCGCCCTCCTTCGAAGCTCTTATCCGGCTTGCCTCCCCTCTTGCCCACTTCAAACTCGGCGTGCCTCCTTTATATGAAAGGGGGGGGGGAATAATAAAAAGATAAAAGGAGAGAAATGCTCAAGTAAAAAGAAGAATGCAAAGATCAATAACAAAAAAATGAAAGTAACTCTATTACCCCGCGACCTAACCGCGCAGGTCGATCCGCGTGTGAGGGCGCACGTTATTGAGCTCGGGCTACGCATTTAACAATTCACTCCCTCGGACTAGGTGCAAAGAGAAAATCAACGACGCCTTATGGTATCGGACGTGGTTTATGGAACTTCCGACATTGCCATAATCCGAAATCATCTCTGGCCAACAGTCTATCAACTTGACCCATCCCTACCGGGATCCAATCCCGCATTCTCATTAAACTTGCCTTGTTCATGGCAGACATTCGCGCGGTTTTGCTACCGTCTTTTATGCTACAAATACGGACCTTCGTCCGAACATGAAGTGGCCCATGAGTGGTCGACATAGTCTTAGCATTCACGTCCCGATACGGGTTTCTAGCATAGTTCGTCTTTCACTATCCTCCTGCATTAATAATATTCTCCTTAGGCCGTAGGGCCCTTATTCCCGGCAATCAATCAAGGGTGTTCCCCCGTATGGGGGATGTAAATAACGCCGTGACCTTTACGGCACGGCGGGTTTCGGTCCCGACACGAACTACACAATCGTCTGATTAGTCAGATCGAGCGCACCATGGGCTTCCATGAAGCCCGAATAAATCGTCACTATGTGACTGGCACGCCCTCGCACTAAATAGAAGAATTAACCCCGATCAACAAACGAACGGATCCCCCCTCCGAATTTTAGTGCGTCCACAGGTGCTCCAAGTGTTTGATCACAGGTTCATTAGATAACTTGATCAGATTTTGTTCTAAGTGTTTAATCTGTTGAGTGAGCAAAATTCTAATTGAGCGAAATTTTATATTGGGTGAAAGTTTTTTAAACGGGTTATATTCATTCACCCCCCCTCTGAATACTAGCACCGAACCCAACAATTGGTATCAGAGCGGGTCTCTGATCTATCAGATCTAACAATCTGCAGAGGATCCTGCTGGTTTGTTTGGTGCTTTTCAGAGTGTGCTTTCTGTGTTCGTAGCTTTGATTCTCCAACTTAGTGCTTTGTCTTGCTTATTTGGTTTAGGTGCTTCAGTTTATTCTGTGCTTTCAGATTGTTTGCAATGGAGCCAATCGTGCTGAAGGCTAGCTCCAGTAAAGCAAATAGATCCAGCCACAGTGGATCATCAAGCGAGAAAAGTAGCCTCTCGCGGTCTGAAATTGATGAAGACCACATGGGAATGGTGATTAGTAATTTTAGGAAATTTCTGAGAAAAAGAGAAGGAAAGCTTGATGGTGGCAAACAGCAAACAAGGTATAACTCTAATCCTGCCAAGATTGCTGACACTAATGTTTGCTACAAATGTAGGAAGGCTGGCCATACGAAGGATGATTGTCCAGAGTTATTGAAACTCAAAGGGAACACCTCGAACATTGACAGAGAAGGAGGAAAGTCAATATGCTTAATGGCCAACCGGGATGATGAGGAATCCTCATCCAAGGTAAATTCTGAATCCGAATCAGATGGATACACTTTTGATGAATTGATAGAGATGTATGAAAATTTGTTCAAAGTGTCCAAGAAATTGAAATCTGAAAATAAAAAATTGAGAAAAGACATGAATCTTGAAGTCACTCGTTTGGAGGCGGAAAATGAAAACTTGAAATCTGAAAATGAGAATCTCATAAATAAGCACATTAGAGAATATGATTCTTGCAATGCATGTGCTATTTTAGAAGACATGATAAATGAGTTTGATCATGATGATAATTTGCAAAAAGAATCAATCAAATCCCTGAAAGAGGAAAACGAATTATTGTTAGAAAAGAAAACTGAAGCTGAAGAAATTGAAAGTAAGATGCTTGAAGAAAATGCTCATCTGAAGAAACAAAATAAAAAGTTAATGGTTCTTAACACTGTTTTCTCTGAAAGATGGATGACAATTGAAAAAGAGAAATCAGTATTGAAAGAGTGTATCAATTGCAGTGATGAAGAAATTGCTAGTTTTTTAATACACACTGCTGATTTGGAAAATGAAATTGTGTTATTAAAAGAAAAACTGGCCAGTTGTGAAAAGGAGAAAATTGATTCAGGAACTCTTATAATCTCATTGGAAAGTAAAATTACTGAGATGAATTGTACTTCATCTAAGATTGCTAAGGATAAAGGCAAAATGAAAATATCCTCTGAAGATGAAGTAAGTGATCAATGTGAAGAGATTGATAACATTTCTGAAATTAAGCAAGCTAAGAAGAACCAACTGTACACCACTTCTATTCGTAGTTCTGGTTTAGCTAGCACTTCAACTTATTCTTCATATGTGCATGCTGTTCAGGAAATTCAAAAACGAAATAAACATCAGAAAACCCCAAAAACTCAAAGGAACTATCTGCATGCTAAAAACTCATCTGATAAGTGCCATGTCTTAAAGAAATTTAATTGTTCTTGTTCGTGTCATTATTGTGGTAAGCATGGACACTTTATGAGTGAGTGTTTTGTGATGAAACAAGATGATAGAAAGTATGCTAGAAAAGTTCTGTTTGATCAGAAAAAGGGTAACCTGAATGTTAAAGAATTTCATGCTAGAAATCATGATTCTAGGAGAAAGAATCTGAATTGTTTTTATTGTGGGAAGTTTGGCCACATTGCTGCTCAATGTTGGCAGAATCCGAGAAAGATATTCAATTCTGAATTTGTTAATTTCCATGTTAACAAAAATGCTTTTGATAGAAATAACCTTGGCTCCAGAGGTAAGCATCCAAGGTGCTTCGAATGTGGAAGGCATGGCCACACAGTCAAAGACTGCTGGCATGCTCAGGGAAGTAGATTTAATTCTAAATCTGTAAAATTTCCTGCTCCCAATGCTGATGATAAGAAGAAAATTGAATACATGAAAAAGATTTGTTACTGCTTTAATTGTGGAAAACCTGGCCACAAAGCCTCTGACTGCTGGATGGCAGGTTATGGAAAACAATATGTTCATGCTGACAATAGAAAATGTCATGTTAATGCACAAACACATCATGCAAATAACTGTGTGCATAACAAGAAATCAAAGCATGTTGCTTCCTGTTATTATTGTGGGCTATTTGGACATTCTATGGTTGATTGTTTTCTGATGGAATATGATGATAATTCTTCTAAGAAACTGTTCAGAACACCTGTCAGGGTAAATGCAGGACCCAAAGCTGCTTGGGTCCCTGCAGGATCAAAATGATCATAATGTTGCAGGTGTGCCTTGGGTCAAAGAATAAACAGGGTTAACAAACCAAGGCACTCAAATGGAAACCCCATGATTCAACTCTTCATGTTAGTTCTGAACTTTGTTTTAAAATCATCATCTGAAATTGTTGTTTTGCTTGGTTGATCTTTCTTTTTACATGTCTAGCTAATCAGTCTGCTTACCAGACTCAGCTATTGAATTCATTTCTGCATATACTTGATGCTCTTCTCTTGCTATATGTTGAACTGAAATTGAATGCTTCGCTAAGCATATTCAGTTGATGCACTACATATGCTTTGTGTCAATGCATTGCATGCTTGTATTTGAATGCATACTTGGACTAAGTGTGAATGGTTCATTTAGTGTACACAGTCAATGCATGTGTCTTATGTCTGCATACTTCATTTGCATGACTGTCAACAATGCTGTTCAATGCATGTAGGACTGCTTTATGTTGCATTGTCCTTGTTAACCCTGGTATATCAAATGGTAAGTTACTAAAAGGTAGGGAAATCTGCCCGGAGGTTCCTACCATGTGTGAGATGGTCTTTGAGACCAGGTTCTCTGCCAAGTACCAAGGGTCTAGTCCTCATGTAGAACAGTGTACTGCATCATATTTTTGAAAAATCTGAAAAAGGATAAAAATGTGCATGACTTGGATGCATAAACTTGAATTGATTGCATACTTGCCTCATATATCATTGTTGCATAGTCTGCATGTAGAACAGTCTAGTGCATAGCATATCCTTGCATCATGATGTCAGGGGGAGCTGAGAGTTTTTCTGGTCAATTCATTGAATCCTTGCTACTTCTCACTGTCCCCATCTAGTTCTTTCATATCTTTTGACATCAGGTGCTCCAGGAACTCAATGCCTAGTGCTATTATTTCCTTAACCTTCTCTGAACAACTGTTCTGTTTCTGGTTTAGTACATTGAGTTGTGATTATTATAATTGTTCACTTATAAGAATCACATTTACAAATTGAAAAGAACTAAAGGTTTAACCTTTATAAATTGGAGAGTTAAGTGTCTGCACTTCAGAATTTGAGATAAGAGAAAACTTTTATAGCTCTTAATCTTTGTCTCATGGTAAGATTAGAAAAAGTTTTTGTAATGCCTAATGTGTTGATCTGGAAATTTCTAGAACAGGCTAATAAGAGTGTGTACTGATTTTTTAAACAACCACTCTAAAAGAATTAAGGGCAGCAGTAAATAAGATCATAAAAGTAAAGAACTGAACATTGTGACAGAGCAATGGTTAATTGCACTGAGAAACTGTGAACTCCTCCAATGAAGCAGAAAAATTCACATGTCATGAAGTGCCTCAAGCTAACTCCGTTCATAGGGTCAAATCTATAGGGGGAGTCCTCACCAAGTAACTGAGGGTACTGGCCTCTAATCAAGGTATACCCTTAATGTCAACAGTGAAGACTATTCCTTGTAGGTCTTGATCTGAAATAGATCCAGTAGTTTATGCCTAGTAACTGGGGGTACTTGCCTCTGATCAAGGTGTACACCTAATGTCAACAGCATAAATGTCACAGGTCTATTCACTTAGTTCAGGTTCTGAAAACTAAAAAGTGAAAATCAAACTGCTGTAACCCTGCGAAAATCAAAAGTCATTGAGTGAAAATTGTTTTTCTTAATACATGTTCAAGTTGCCTCTCTTGAATTTCCTTGTTTAGACACAAAAGGGTATTATTTCAGACTTATCTATTAATACCATGTGCCCTAGATTCATTGCTATAAATGGAATCTAAAACTCTTTTTCAGGGGTCAGGTGTTTTACTCTAGATTTATCACTGTTAAACCTGAATTTTTGAAAATTGTATGTTGATGATTCTTATACTTTAACTATTGTTTATAATCAGGCTTATTCTCTGAATCAATGATTCAGTTGTTGTCTAGTGACCCTCCTACCTTTTCTACCTTGGTTATCTGTTCATATTCCTTCTCAAAGGGGGAGCTTTTATTTAGAGGGAGAAATAATTCAGGGGAGTCTTACATTCAGGGGGAGAATGTTCTAGAGGAATTTGCATGCATATTGCACTTTGCACTCATATTTTTTACTGTTTTTCTCTTTTTGATCATGTCAAAGGGGGAGAAAATTTTGTGTGTGACTCACTGTCACAGTGTGTTGCCATCATCAAGAAGGGGGAGAATGTTGTGCCCCCTAGGCACAAGCATGTGCTATGTTGATTTGATGATAGCAATGCTATTGTGTTTTGATGATAGCAACACCATGAGTGTTTTGATGACATTGTGTTTTGATGATAGCTTCATGATTGTGATTGGTATATCATCTGGAGAATGCACATGTATGACTGATATATTGTTTGTGTTAGACTTCTGGTATGTGCATAGTCTATACATTGCATCGTGGGGTTTATGCTCTAAGTCTATACACTGCATAGCAAGCTCAAAGTCGATACATTGAGCGTCTCATGCATCATTCGTCTAAGTCCATACATTGGACTGTAGTATGCATTTGGCGAAGGCATCGCAAGTCTAGACAGTGGACAGCGTCTCGTGCATATAGCAAGTCTAGACATTGCACTGTAGCATGCATTTCTTTAAAGTCTATACATCGGACTGGTCTGCATAGGCTAAGTGTATACATCGTCCAGTACAATCATGCACTGTTCATGAAGTTTGTACAGCCTTTTGCATTGGATTTAAAGTCTAGACATTGCACTGTTGCATACATCATCTTCGTGCTATTTTTCTCTTTAACTTCGTGTCACTTACTGTTGTTCCTCGTGTCGTTTCTTTCTAGTCCCACTGCTTCATCACGTGTCGTGATAGCCGTGACATCTTCTATCTTCGTGTTGTTTTCACTTCGTGCAGTCTTCTCCTAGTGTTGTCCTAACTTCGAGTCGTTTCTTTGTATTCTGTCTTCATGTTGGTTTTTCGCTTTAGACTTCGTGTCTTTCTCGCTTCGACCACACTCCGTGTCGATTTCAGTTTTCGTCTTCGTGTTGTTTTCAACTCGTGTCGGTTAAAGTTTTCGTCTCCGTGTTGTTTCATGTCTTCGTGTCGTGTTTCTGAAGCAGCTCGAATAGTTCTGATGAACTTCAAGTCGTTTCCCTGTAGACCTCGTGTCGTTCCTATTTAGTAACCACACTTCGTGTCGGTTACTGTTGTTTCTGTGTCCTCGTGTCGTTTTTGTTCCACTGCGTGCAGAACATTGCAGCACCTCGTGTTGCTTTCTGTGCCACCTCGTGTCGTTTCTGTGTGAACCTCGTGTCACTTCTCTCTGTCCACTAGTTGCATCTCGTGTCATCTTTTATGTCTTGCTTGTTGTTGCAACCACTTCGTGTCGTTCTTCTTTTTACTTCGTGTTGTTTTATAACCTCACTTCGTGTCGTTCTCTTCGTTGTGTCTGTTCTGTCACAGTGTATCTAGTGTCATTCTTTCCTTATTTCGTTTTGTAGTCACATTGTCTATCTCGTGTCATTCCAAGTACAGTGCCATCGTATTACTATTACATACCTCATGCAGCCTTAGTTCCTGTGGCCCTCAGTTTTAATGGGTTGTATCTCCTTGCAGGTCCGAGGAAGAACATTTCCATGTGACTGGGCAGCACGTGATCCGAGGCTGAAGGACTGACAGAATGCTGACACGTGGCCAAATATCTGGGCTGGAAATGCGGAGGACACACACGCCCAGTGCTGCCCTCCTGCTGGCTGCTGTTATAAAAGGAAGCCTTCGTCCACAGATGAACGCGATCGAGTTGGCGAGAAGAAAAGCTCATACAGAGAGCCACGATCCAGATAGAAAAAGAAAAGAGAAAGAAGAAGAGCAGAAGGAGAAGAAGAGAGGCAGAGAGCTCGAGAAGAGTGTGAAGAGAAGAAGAAGAGAGAGAGAGTGAGAAGGAGTTCGTTCCTCAGATCTTTGGTTCAAAACCAGATCTGATGTTGCTCATTGTTAGAGCTATATTTTGTGCTTTATTATTTCAGCTTTCCGTTGCTGTCTTGTTCTATATTTTGTTTTCCATTTTACATTTCCTTTCAAGCTGTTAGTCAGCGGATTGCAGAGGTGCTGCCTCTGGACGGCTAAGCTGTGTTGCCCAGCGGTTTGCAGTGGAGGATTCCACTGGACAGCAAGCTGTGTTGCTCAGCGGGCAGTGGAGGTTTCCACTGGACGGGTAAGCTGTAATCCCCAGCAGTTGCAGTGGTAGATTCCACTGGTCGGCAAGCTGTGTTGCCCAGCGGTTGTTGGCAAGCTGTGTTGCCCAGTTGTTAGTGAAGCCACACTCGGGTTGAGTGTGGGGTGGATGTAGGTCTGCTGGACCGAACCACCTAAAAACCCCTTGTGCAGTGGTTTGATGTTTCTATCTGTTTGCTTCCGCTAGATGTTTGCATAGGGATGCTCCAAGTGTTTGATCACAGGTTCATTAGATAACTTGATCAGATTTTGTTCTAAGTGTTTAATCTGTTGAGTGAGCAAAATTTTAATTGAGCGAAATTTTATATTGGGTGAAAGTTTTTTAAACGGGTTATATTCATTCACCCCCCCCTCTGAATACTAGCACCGAACCCAACACAACTCTATACACTCGATTGTTAACCGTCTAGTCTATACACTCGATTGTTAACCTTCAAGTCTATACACTCAAGCTGCATCATGCCTGTACACACTTTGTTAACAGCCTGAACCAAGTATGTACATCCATCTGATATCTTCTTATGACTGTGTGACAGGTACTGTTCGTAAAGCCTATGAAGTGCACGTGATCCGAGGTTGGCACCTGACACGTGAACTGAGGATAACGCCCTAATTGCTACAGCTATAAATACACAGCCGCCTCCATCTGGAGAAGATGGATAAATGATAAGAAAGAGGAAGAGAGTGATGGAGATAGAAGGATATAGAGCTGCAGAGAGGCAGTGAACATAAGAAGAAGAAAGACAGAGAGAGCCTGCGAAAGAGAAGAAAAAGAAGAGTGAGAAGAAGAGAGAGCTAGAGTAAAAGAAGCATCAACTGAAGATCAGTTTCTGTTGGACCGTGGATCAAATCCAGGCCAGCCAGCTCTACGAGAGCCACAGTTTGATATTATTTTTCCAGCTTTCTGTTGCTGCGTTTTTGTTTTTCTTTTTAACCATTCACCAGTTGTTCTTCCGATTCTCTTGTGTGAGGTCGGGTTCCCTCCAGTTGGGAGGAAGAGAGGTCCGAGAGCTCTAGTTTGCAGGTGACTTGGTGTCACCTGTGCTTCCCTTTGGGTTTCAGAGGAAGAGAGACTTAGGTGTCTAGGTTCCCCTCCGGTTTGGAGGAAGGGAGGATTGGTCCTCCGGTTCTGGTCTTGTGGGTTGCAAGACTAGGTGTTCCCTCCTGGTCTGGAGGAAGAGAGACTTGCGTCTCTGGTTTCCAAGTCGCTGGGAGTCACTTGGGGTGTCCCTCCGGTTGGGAGGAAGAGGGGAGGTTGTTCCCTTGGCCAAGCTGTGTGGCAGCAACTTGTTTGCAGACTGAGTCTGCTTTCTAGCTGATTGCTAGTGGAAGCCTCACTCCGGTTGGGAGTGAGGGGTGGACGTAGGTCTGTGGACCGAACCACCTAAAAAATCCATTGTGCAGTGGTTTGTTTGATTGCTTGCTTCCGCTAGATGCATGCTAGGACCGTGATCTGATTGATTGTTCATGTCCTAGAGTTTAATGGGGTTTGCATCTTTTATGTTTGAGCAATAGTTCACTGATCTTATGCTTATTATTTCATACGAATTTTAAATTGGTCAAAACTCATTAAAAGATCCATTCACCCCCCCTCTGGATCTGTGTTTATCTATCGCACCTATCTATCAATTGGTATCAGAGCGGTTCTCTGTCTGATCAGATCCAACGATCTGCAGAGGATCCTGTTGTCTTTGGTGCATTTCTGAATTTACTCTCTGCTGCATTAATCTGCTTGCCGATTTAATCAATGGGGTCTCCACCGATTTTCAATGGCTCTAATTTTAACTCATGGGTTACCAGTTTCCATAACTATGTGAAATTGATGGATCCGGATTTGTGGAAGTTAATTTCACAAGGTCGTCATAGATTACCAAGGAAAGAGTCCAAATGGACTGACAGTCACAAATCAATACATGGAGAGAATCAGAGAGCCTTGAATCTAATGAAAGAAGCTACTGACAAGGCTATATACTCTTGTTTTTATGACTGCATGTCCGCTAAGGACATTCTGGATCAGCTAAAGCTAGCTCAGAGGAGAAATGAGGACAGCTGCCTGATGGCTGACAAGAGCAACCAAGGCAGTGATCAAGATGAATCAGAAGAAAATAAAGAAAAAGATGAAGATGAGGTATCTTCTAAATTTGAAAATTTTGATATAGATGATTGGATTAGAGCGTATAGTGATTTGGTTGATTCTTACAAAAAATTGAGAAAACAATATAAATCTCTGAAAAAGAAGTTGAAGAATCATGAGGATGCTAAATCTCGAGGTGAAACCCCTGAAATTCTGAAAAATGAAAATGACATATTTAGAAGACAGTTAACATATTTTGATTCGATTAGTTCAGATTTATATCATTTGAAATCTGAAAAACAAACTCTTATGAAACAAAGTGATTTACACAAAAAGGAGAATCAAGAGCTTGTTTGCGAAATTACTAAACTAAAGGAGAAGCATAGTTTAACTGATGATGGTCAGGCTCATAACAATGAAGTTGTTCAAATTGAAGAACTGGTGAGAAATTTAGAGTGTGTCAACTCTGAATTGGAAAACATGAAATCTGAAAATAAAACACTCAAAAACCAGCTCAAAGAATCTGAACACAAATCAATAAATCTTGAAAAATAAAATAGATTGATTTCTGAAAAATTAGAGGCTGATAGAGTAACAAACTCAGAGATTTAGAAAAATCTTGACAAACTTCAATCTGAAAAATAACAAGAAAAGTTTTATGAATGTCAGTTTTCTTCAGATGAATGGGCGCTTGATGATGAACTCCTAGAGCAGAACAATAAGTTGAAAGAGGAAATCAACAAACTAAAACATCTAAACACCCAGCTGACAGATAGGCCAATGACAATGGAAAAAGACAAGTGTGTGAGCGTGGATAATTCTGATAGGTTGGTGAATGCTGAACAAAAAATTGAGAGTCTAAAAACCATCAACCTAATGTTGAGTGGAAATGTCAATTGCTGTGAAGACAAGATAGCTAATTATGAGCTCACTATCACATCCCTTTAACAAGAAATTGATGGTCTTAACAAGTCCCTATCTGAAGCTGACAATGAAATAAAATTAAAACAGGAAGTTAAAAAACTCAAAAGTCTGAATGATGCCTTGCATCAATAAGTCATTTCCTGTGAAACAGATCTGTCCAAATATGAAGCTAATATTTGTGGCTTAAATTTTGAAATTCAAGATTTGAAAAACTCCTTGTCAAAATTTGTCAAGGGAAAGGACAATCTGAATAAGCTTCTGGGAAAGAGTGATAACTCTCAAAGAGAGGGGCTAGGTTACAGTTCAACAAATAAAAGGATCAATAGCATTAAAGCTTCAACTGTGTTTGTAAAAGCTTTTGATCAAACCACAACTGCTGGTTCTTCTGTTTTTCAATTTACTGCACAAAAATCCACTGTGAAACCCAAAACTGTGGAACAAACTCCAAAACAGAAAATGGGTGAAAATTCACAGAAAAAGGAAAAAGACACTCCTGTTGCTATAAAGAAGGCTGCACACAATTCACATGATCTCTCACACACTCATATTAAAAAGGGGTCATGTTATTATTGTGGGAAAGTAGGACACATAATGGAAGATTGCAGTTTGATGTTAAAGGATGAGCATGCTAGTGGAACATTACATTCTAGAAATTTTTCTGATAGAAACCATGCTACTAGGAAGCCTGATGTTTCATGTTATTATTGTGGTAAGTATGGTCATCTCATGAGTGAATGTTTTATCATGAAAGAAGATAATAAACTGCATGCCAGGTCTTCCATTCATTTTCATGGTCCATATGGATCTGAACACAATTCTAGTCAGCACATTGTGTGCTTCAACTACAATAAGCCCGGGCACAGGGCTGCTGAGTGCTGGTTTAGATCCACTTGGAGTAAAAATGGTTTTAAAAGTAAGCAAACCAGATGCTTTGAATGTGGGAAAAATGGGCATACAGTCAAGGACTGTTGGTATATTCAAAAGAATTCTGTTAAACCCCATTTTGTCAAATTCTCTGCAAAATCATTTGTGAAAATTTCATGCTATAACTGTGGGAAGCCAGGCCATAGATCTGCTGAATGTTGGCTAAGTAAGAACAAGCATCAAACTGTTCATGCATACAACAGAAAATCTTATCAACATGTTTATAAACATCACCCTGCTATTAATATGCATCATAAGAACCAAAAACCAGTCATTTCATGCAGATACTGTGGAAAATTTGGACATTCTATGGATGACTGCTCACTGATGAAATTTGATGATAATGTTGCTATGAAATTATTTAGAACACCTGTTAGGGGTAAGGCAAGACCCAAAGCTGCTTGGGTCCCTGCAGGATCAAAATGATCAATATTCTGCAGGTGTGCCTTGGAATGAACAAAGAGGGGTAAATAAACCAATGCACTCAAGATGATAAAGCCCCATTCAGGTAGATTCTGAAAAACTCCGCACTCTGAATTTGTGTGATCTGAATGCACTGCATATCATGATAACTCTCTTGTGCATTATCTAACTGAATCTAATTAAAAAAATCTGAAATGCTCATGGGAATGATTGTAGTTTATCTCTGAATGCATTACATATAAATGTCATGATGCATGATATGTCAAACTTCTTATATGTTGTGTTACACTAATTTGCATGACCACTATGGTATATTAAATGGTTAGCTATTAAAAGGCAGGGAAATCTGTCTGAAGGATCTTACTATATACGAGGTGGTCTTTTAGACCAAGTACTCCACCTAGTACCATGGGTCATATCTCTTTATAGGGAAGTCTGAATGAGCATATGCATTGCATTTTCTTACATTGAAAAATCTAAAAAGAAATGACTCATTGCATATTAAACCTTAAAGATCTTGAATCATTTGCATGCATGTACTCAGGGGGAGCATCAATAGGATTGTCAGTTTTCCATTTGATTCTGTCTCTCCTTCTGGTCAGTCTATCAGTCAAGTTTGCATTGAGGATTTCAAATTGATGTCTCCTTGCTGTCTCTCGTATCTTGTCAAAAGAAATCTCAGCTCAATACTCAAATGAGAAGATTTCAATCTGTATATCATGATCATAAATCTGATTTTGCTATCAATAAAGAAATCTCGCATTATGTGGAATTATGAACGTCTAAAAGGACTTGAATTGGTTTAGATTTAATGCATTCTGCAAGTTTGAAGATGAATTTTTTGAAAATATCTGAATCAGACTTAATAAACCTTAACCATGCACTTCATGTCATACTTTGAAAGACCTTCTAAAATATGTCATATTGAGATCATGACTCAATTAGTTGAAAGGCATGGAATCTGTATTGTTTTTAAACAAGTATTTCTTCAACACCTTGGGTAACTATTTAAATAAAAAAAATGATTGTGCTAAATGAATGGTAGAGCAATGATCAAATGCGCTAAGAAACTAGGATCCTTGTCAAAGATAATGGTCCCTAAGTCATGAGGCTTCTTGATCAACTCTGTTCAGATTTTTTTTAAAAAAAATATGATATCATGTCTGAAACAGAATGGGAGTTTCTGCTGAGTAAGCTAGGGGTACTGGCGTCTAACTAGCGTCTACCTTTACGATAAAAAGGCATGAACCATCCCTGACTGTTCTCTAAATGAAGTGAAATTATTTTTCTTTCAGCTAATCCCATTAAGTGTTTATCTCTGAAATGATCTTTTGTTTAACCTCAATACTGATGTATGGTTTTCCTAAAAGAAGTCATTGAATTCAATTGATTAAGATGCTGAGAGGTTAATTGAAGTAGTGTTATGTATGCTTGGTTCATTTCTATTAAAATCTGATTTCAGATGTGAGTATAATTTTTATTGAAAAACTGAGTTTGCATCACTTTTAAACCAAGCTTGACTTGTTAAGTTTCATTCATAAGTCTTCATAATGGAAGTCTCTAAAGCTGTTACATCTTCAAATTTATGAATTGATATCCCATTGAAAACCTTTCTCATTCACTCTGAATGCTCACTTACTTTCATTGGACTCCATTCTAAAATAGATTCATTGTTGTTTCTTGCTGTCCCTATGGTTCATCTGACTATCTGTGTCTCCTTCTCATCTACTCATAAGTCTGCATCTAATTAGGGGGAGCTTTCCTGTCATGCTACATACTCATTCATAAACGGAGAGATCTAATCTGCATCTTTCATGTTGCTGTTGTTTAAAAAAAATGGGACAATGCATTTCATGGCTTAGTCAAAGGGGGTGTTTTTAATTCCATCATCTATAACTAATGCCTTTTTGCTGAAGTCAAAGGGGGAGAATAAATTGTCTATAAATTGTCTATAGTGCTCAGTATGACTCATAGTGTAGTGTTGCCATCATCAAAAAGGGGGAGATTGTTGTGTCCCTGTGGTTTTGATGATAGCAAACACTATAAGTCATCATCTGTTTGAATCTGCATTGTCTGAATCTGCATGTCTGCATACTGTTTGAGTCTGCATATAAATCTATTTGTGTTGCATATGAATGTTTCAATGAACATGTGTTACATATGAATGTTTCAATGAACATCTTATTTGAGTATCATTACATCGGACAGGCTGTGTGCATTGGTGCATTTCATAACTGCCATAAGTCAATGAATGTTTGCATTTCATAACCTTGTTTCTATGAATGTCTAGACTTAGACTCATGCATTTCATATCTACTCAGGTTAAGTCTGTTCAATGGGTGTTGTCTGCTCAGCCAATGTATCACTCTCTCTGCATTATCTATACTTCCTTAGACAGCCTGCCTGAAGCTTGATAGTTGCTGTCTAGAAGTGGGTCGACCCCCTTTCCAGATAGGTCGACCCCCCAGATCTCTTGGTCTGTACAGAGTGCATTGTTCTCATTTCTTCAAGTCTATACATCCACAGTTGAACCTCAAAGTCTACACATCACCTCATTTCTTCAGAGTCTATACATCCATAGTTGTACCCCAAGTCTGTACATTGCTTGCATCTTCAAAGTCCATACATCCATAGCAAGTCTATACATTGACAGCACTGTACAAGTGTATACATTGGCAGCATGTCTGTGTTTCAAGCCATTCGCCAAGTCTATACAATGGCTTCGGCACTCCAAGTCTATACAATGGCTTCGGTACTTCAAGTCTATACATTGTATCTTTTACCTACGTTGCTCGAAACAAAGTCTATACACTGCTGGATGATCAAGTCTGCACATTGGCACCTTTCCCTACGTTCTGGCCAAGTCTACACATCGCTTGCCTAACTTCTGTTTCAAAGTCTATACATTCATTTTTAAGGCAAAGTCTATACATTGGCTCAGGGTCTTCAAGTCTGTACAGAGTTCAAAGCCTATAAATTGTTCACTCAGCTTCTTCAAGTCTATACAATGGTCGGTGGCGAGTCTGTACAGAGCACTGTTTCAGGCACTCAAGTCTATACAGAGTCTTCATCTTCTGAAGTCTGTACATTGGTTTGGGAAGTCTATACATTCATTCATCTGAAGCTTCATCAAGTCTGTACAACGCGGCTTTGTCAAAGCCTGTACATCGCAACTGTGTTGAAGTCTGTACAGCCAGTCTCTTGCCAAAGTCTATACATCGTGAATCTTCAAGTCTGTACAGACTTTGCTTGTTCAAGTCTGTACACGATTCAGTTGTTTTGGCATGTCTACTCATCATGAAGTCTATACATCCGATTGCCTTTGCATTGCTCAAGTCTGTATAGCCCTTTCCCTTTTCAAGTCTACACATTGTGCTTTGTAGCTCACCAAGTCTATACATTGCTCACAGCACACACGTTCAGCCTGAAGTCTGTACAGCCTTGGCAAATGCTCCTAAGTCTATACATCACAATGTCTGTACATCACTGTGTCAAGCCTCCCAAGTCTGTACAACCACTATCTCACTTGGACTTCAAGTCTATACAGTGGTCCATCTCTGTCAGCTTCTCAAGCTGCAAGTCTGTACAGAGTCTGGCAGCCTACAGTGCATCGTCTCTTCAAGTATGTACAGCCTTGGCGTATGCATCTTAAAAGTCTAAACATTGTGGAGCTTTGAATCTTCAAGTCTGTACATCCTTCATTGGCCAAGTTTACACATCGCACTATTCATGCATCAGTTCGTTAAGTCTATACACTCTCTCACATTGTACACACTTGCTTCATTGCTGTTTCTAAGTCTATATATCGGTTGGGTCGTTAAGTCCATACAATGCATATTGTCATGCCCCGAGCACGGAAGATACTCGGATATGCGCGACGAGTTTATATCAATCATGTCAATCAGAGTAGTAGTGTATTCGACACCAAAAAAGAGATGCGCAAAATAGAAAGATAACCCAATCCTTTATTTCATAATGGATAGACTATTACAAATCCAATACTCTATTCAATTAAAAAGGAAAAGTACATAGTTGACTCAAGAAAATAGGAAAAAGACTAGATGACACTTGGAAAAGCTCTAGCTCTTTCACTCTTGACCATTCCCACCCGATTGACTTCCCTCGTCGTCGGAATTACCTGAAAAGTAAGGGACAAACACGGAGAGAGCGAACGCTCAGTAGGAAATTATATCTCAGGAACTAGCAAGGGTTTAAGTAGTTACATCTTTCATGAATGCACTATAGCTATGCATGCTCGCATAAAACGACAAGATAGAGAATTTATCAAGCAAGGACAGCAAGATGAACTAGTCATGAGTTTTCAAGAAAAAGATGACAAGATATTCAAGCAAGTTCTTTTTAGCAAGTCATGTCAAGAACTTTGGCTATCATGTATCAAGCAAGCAAGTAGTTACCCTTTCTCGGGTCACGCAATTCATGTCAAGTCAAGTACGAGTCAAGTACAAGATTTGTGTGGAATGTCCAATCAAGCTAGTCATGCACTCGGTATAATGCCAGATACCTTATCATTCAACTCCCATGGGCACAAGTACTTTCGGGTGCTCCTCCCAGGACCAGATCGGGCCCTATATGCGCAGGCATTTATCATGTATATTTGACATCCACTCTTGTATATATATAGCCAATAGGGAATTTCAACAATTTAAGCTTGTAGACACGTAGGATAACTTTGAGAGAATGGGGTCCAAAAATACGACATTGGACATAGATAGGCGATAACAACGGTACAATCACGATGAACGATAAAACTAGGTGGAATTAGGTTCCCTTAACTCGGGTACCATGACAAACAAGTATGGACATTCTTTATATAGAATTGAGGTCCACATGAACAGTACATCAAAGGCAAGATACCCTCATTCTTATTATAGAATTGAGGTCCACAAGAACATCAACAATGGCATGATATCATCATCCCATTAAGAATTCTCATGATATACTCTTTGCATATCATAAGGGTCGGTATACCATGTTTCTTTAGAGTGACATGGCATTCAATAGTGTAATGGGTTTTTAGGGTACAACCAGCTCAGTCGACCTTGAGGGAATGCAAGGTACGAGGAGTCTTACGGAGGTCTCTATGACTAACTTGCTAGTCCAAAGGAACGGAATGTCCAATGGAGAGCTTGTATGTCAATGAGAGTTGCGAGTGATCGATAAAACATCATGAAACGTGGGACTATACTCACGGAGTGGAGTAATAGTGCCTACATATATATATATACATATAGTGAAACCCTCGGATAACAGCAATCGGAAAAAAATCAGTAATGCAGAAAGTAGCGACTCTGATAAAGTCATTTTTCGTAAAATTAACGCCTTAATCAGGGGCGTTTATATTAAATTTGACGACATATAAAGAGGTCGTCCTTTCCAATATTGCTATTTTACAGGATATTAAAATCCGTAATTTCGTTGAAAACGCGCCTTGGGTAGGGGCGTTACCAGGAAAAAGGCGCCCTAGTCTGGGGCGTTAGTTAAACAAGAGACGACCTGGTCAAGGTCGTGAATTCACAATTTTACAAATTTCGAGGTAATGAATATTTCAGGAACATGGTATATAGTCAGGACCAGAAAATAGCAGGATTACAAGAAATTGACCATGCATTAATTTAGAATCATGTTTGCATTGATAATTAATTTTTAAACAAGCTATTTATTAATTAACAGGAATTAACGTCCGTGTGCAGGGCGTCAAATCTGGAATTGACGACCTGGGCATGGTCGTGTCTTTTAAATTAACGCCCTTGTTAGGGTCGTTTCTTTCTAAAATTCCGTAGAAAATAACCAAAACGCATGAAAACTATATGCATGAACTACCGATGATAATTATCTATAGTTATATGGTAGTTTGGGCTACGTTCCATGAGAAAATCCTACCTTTTTGATGATTAACGTGAAAGATCTGGTGAAGAGACGATGCTCTGTCTGTAGCAGAGCGATCACCGGAAGAAGAAGATGAAGGAGAAGTTGCAGATGATGTACGTGGATGAAGAACCCTCAATTCTTCAATCGATCGGTTTTTCTTCTACAGGCAACCTGTAGAGGCAGAATAAAACGAAGGTATTACTCTTCGTAAGAACTAACATAAGGTAAAGAAGGAAGGAGAAGAACTTACCCGTTCTTCAGATGACAGAAGCTTTCAACCTGTAATCAGAAAATAGATGAAGAATCTTCAGTATTCTTCACAAATTCGATAGACAGAGTAAAGAAAAGAACATGTTGTTCATTACGTACCTTAGAAGAGTCCGAACGCCAAATAGCGTTCTCGGTTCAAGCAGTAGGTTATTTATAGGATTTCTAGAATCCTAATAGAGTTAGTGTTTGATTGGAAGCAATACTTCCATATTAGAGTTATTACTACATTCGAACTCTTTCTCATAGTTATCATCTTACCCTGGATAGACTCCTGGGTCGAACGAAACTCAAACTGAATTAGCGACCTAGGTCAGGGCGTCGAATTTAAATTGACGCCTTGTCAAGCATCGTTTCTTGTTGAAACGCGTCCATGCAAGGGACGTTACACTATCTTGCCCTTTTTATTTATTTTAGTCGTTTGAAATTTGACGCCTTGACGTGTGGGCGTCCTTTCTCAAAACACGCCTTAGGTAAGGGCGTTTTCTTGTAAAGTAGCGCCTTTATCTGAGTCGTTATTTCCATCAGGGTTTTAATTATTTTTATTCTAGGCTCTTTCATTTATTTATTAAATCTTTTAATCTATTTTGATTTATTTATTCTTTTAAATTTATCAGGGTTGCTACACCCTCCGCCACTTAAAAAGAATTTGGTCCCCAAATTCCATATCATATATTTGCATTTGGAGAGTGTAGAGTACGTACCTTCTAAAATAAATCTGGAAATTATTTTCTCATAGATTCCTCGGTCTCCAATGTAGCTTCATGTTCTGAATTCTTATTCCATTGTACTTTTAGCATGGGAATAACCTTATTCCTTAGGGTTCGTACTTCTCGATCTAAGATCTTCATAGGCTTCTGCTCATACGTGAAATCTTTCTGGATCACTAGGTCTCCATATTCAATAATATGTGATGGGTCATGTACATACTTCTTCAACATAGATATGTGGAACACATCATGTACTTCGGACAGTTGAGGGGGCAATGCGATGCGATAAGCAACCTCGCCAACTCTTTCTAGTATCTCAAAAGGTCCGATAAATCTTGGTGTAAGCTTGCCTTTAACACTAAATCTTCATATTCCACGTCCAGGCGATATCTTGAGAAATACATGATCTCCAATTTGGAATTCGAGATCTCTTCTTCTTGTGTCGGCATAAGCCTTTTGCCTTGTCTGAGCTACTTGCAATCTTTCCCTGATTACTCGTATCTTCTCAGTTGTATCCCTTACCATGTCTGGACCTAACAGTTGTTTCTCTCCAACTTCATTCCAGCACAAGGGTGATCGGCAACTCCTTCCGTATAAAACTTCGAAAGGTGCCATTTGTATACTAGCTTGGTAGCTATTATTGTATGCAAATTCGACCAGAGGCAAGTGATCATGCCAGTTTCCATCAAAATCAGTGATGCATGCTCTAAGCATATCTTCAACTACTTGATTTGTTCTCTCGGTCTGACCATCCGTTTGAGGATGAAAGGCTGTACTAAAATTAAGTCTCGTCCCCAATGAATGTTGTAGTCCTTTCCAAAAATGAGAAGTAAAACGGGGATCTCTGTCAGACATGATTGAAACAGGAATACCATGTAATCTGACTATTTCCTTGATGTATAGTGCAGCTAAGACATCAACTGACCATCGACTCTTGATTGGCAAGAAATGCGCTGATTTAGTCAATCGGTCAATGATAACCCATATTCCATCATGTCCTCTTTTTGATTTAGATAAATCCATGATGAAATCCATACCAATATCCTCCCACTTCCATTTAGGGATATCTAGAGGATGTAGCTTTCAGCAGGCTTTTGGTGTTCCACCTTGACTTGTTGGCATGTGAGACAGCGTGATACATAGTCCGCTATTTCTCTTTTCATGTTAGGCCACCAAAAATTTCTTTTCACATCTTGGTACATCTTGGTAGATCCAGGATGAATCGTATACCTTGATCTGTGAGCTTCATCTAAGATCTTCTTTTTCAATTCTGGGTAGTCCGGTATACAAGTTCTATTCTTGAACAGTAATCTTCCCTCAGAAGTTAATTGGAAATCCAATTGTCCTTTTAATCTGCCCTTTATTTCTACTAATGTAGGATCATCATCCTGAAGTGCTTGTATCTCAGATAATAAATCTGACTGTATGCTTACATGAGATAATGTGACACATCTAGGGTCCGTGTCCATGCTTATATTGAGTTCAGAGAATTGTTCCAGCAATTTCCATTCTTGAATCAGACAATTGGCTAACAGTGCTCTCGGCTTTCGACTAAGGGCATCTGCTACATGATTACCCTTTCCGGGATGATATTGTATATTGAAGTCGAAGTCCTTGAGATATTCCAGCCATCGTCTTTGCCTCATATTTAGTTCCTTCTGTGAGAAAAGATATTTGACTCTCTTGTGATCGGAGTATACAGTAAACTGTACTCCATAAAGATAATGTCTCCATATTTTTAGTGCAAATACTACCGCGGCCAATTCTAAGTCATGGACGGGGTAGTTCTCTTCATGCTTCTTTAATTGACGAGAAGAGTAGGCTATAACCTTCCCTTGTTGCATTAGAACACACCCGAGGCCAATGCCAGAAGCATCAGTGTATACCTCGAACTTTTCTCCTTCAATTGGCAATGCTAAGATAGGAGCTGTAGTAAGATGATCCTTGAGAGTTTGGAAGCTTCTCTCACATTCCTCATCCCATTCATAACGGATCTCCTTGCGAGTTAACCTTGTAAGTGGTACGGCGATTTTAGAGAAATCCTTGATGAATCGCCTGTAATAGCCGGCAAGACCTAAGAAACTTCGGATCTCGCTAGCATTGGTCGGTCTTTCCCAGTTCCTTAAAGCTTCAACCTTTGATGGGTCTACAGACAAGCCATCCTTTGATATAACATGTCCGAGAAAAGTCACTTCTTCAAGCCAGAATTCACACTTGCTAAGTTTTGCATATAATTGATTTGTCCTCAATATTTGTAATGCAATCCTCAAATGTTCCTCATGCTCTTCCTTGGTCTTGGAATAAATCAATATATCATCAATAAAGACCACTACGAATTGATCCAAATAAGGCCTGAATATACTATTCATTAACTGCATAAAGGCAGCAGGGGCATTCGTTAGTCCGAAAGGTATAACAACAAATTCATAATGGCCATACCTGCTTCTGAATGCGATTTTATGAATATCCTCGTCCTTGATTCTTAGTTGGTGATATCCGGACCTAAGATCAATTTTGGAAAAGTACATGGAACCTGAAATTTGATCAAACAATTCATCGATTCTCGGCAGTGGATACTTGTTCTTGATAGTGAGATGATTCAATTGTCGATAATCGACGCATAACCACATGGATCCGTCTTTCTTCTTTACAAATAATACAGGCGCTCCCCACGGGGAAGTACTTGGTCTAATGAATCATTTCTTAATGAGTTCCATCAATTGCTCCTTTAATTCCTTGAGTTCAGCAGGTGACATCCTATAAGGTGCCTTTGAAATCGGACCAGCACCAGGGACTAAGTCGATGGTGAAGGCCACTTCTCTTTGCGGGGGTAATCCCGGCAAATCTTTCGGAAATACGTCCGAAAATTCTTGTACTACTGGAATGTCTTCTAGCTTAGCTTCCTTAGCTTCTTTAGCTGTGACAAAGGCAAGGAAAGATGTACATCCTTTCCTGATGAGCTTGCTAGCTCGGAGAGCTGAAATAAGAGGGGATTTGCTCCGACTCTTGGGGCTAGTAAATATTAGTTTTGGAAATTCCTTGAATGTAACCTTACTATTGCGGCAATCAACCATTGCCTGATACTTGGATAACCAATCAACCCCTAGTATAACATCATACTCTTTCAGATCTAAACATATGAGATCAATAGGGAGATTTTGACCATGAATCAATACCTCGCAGTTTTGGTAATGATGTGTAATATCAGTCTCATCATCCAGAGGAGTAGACAAAACTAACTTTATCCATTCCGGTTCTAGGGGTAATGGGTCAGCAAACTTCTTAGAAACAATAGAATGCGATGCACCAGTATCAATTAAGACATATGCATTCCTGGAACAAACTTTCAATATACCTTCCACTAAGCCGCCTCCTTCTACTTGCTCAGTCTCCTTGATTGCATGAAGACGAGCATTCTTGGTTACTGGGCGCTTCCCGTCAACGGCTTGATTGTTAAGTAATGGGCAATCGGGAATCCGATGCTCACGACTCCCACAACGGAGACATGCTCCTAGTTTCCTCCAGCATTCTTCTGCTCTATGACCCGCTTTATCACAATGCTTGCACACTGTATTTGGAGAGGTAGTGGTGATAGAGAAGGGCTTGGTCTTCTTGAACTTTTGGTCTTGTGAGGATGCTCCTCCATTGCTAGGCCTTTTCTTGAAGTTGGGTTTAAAGGAACCCGAACCTGTAACTTGTTCCTTCTTATCCTTACCACGAATCCTATCAGACAGTTCCGTGGCATCTTCTAATAGTTGAGCTCGGCGTACTATCTCTGAGTAGACTTGAATGTCCATCGGCGCCAGTTGAGTAATAGCTTGGGGCCTGAGCCCATTAAGAAACCTCCTAGCTTTCATTTTCTCGGTGCTAACTAGATGCTTAGCGTATCGAGACAATCTAGAGAATTGGGCCTCATACTCGGCCACTGACAAAGATCGTTGCTTTAATGCAGCAAATTCTGTAGCCTTCTTTTCCTGAACTCGGTCCGAGAAATATTTCACGTTGAAGTGTTCAACGAATTCTTCCCACGATACCTGATCTTGATTTATAGTAGCCTCTATTGATTCCCACCAGCATCTAGCATCCCTTTCTAACTGAAAAGTAGCTAATAAAACTTTATCCTGATCCGTGCATTGCATAACACGGAATATACGTTCTATCTCCCTAATCCAGTGTTCAGCGTCATCTGGATCAGTAGAACCCGTGAACTTGGGTGGGTTCATGTTCTTAAAAGTCTGGTGGAGACTTCCTGCTCGTTGTCTACCTCCTTGTGCTACTTGTTGCAGCACTTGAGTCATGCCTTGAAGGGTACGCTGCATGTTGCGCCATTGAGCACGTTCGGCAGTCATTATCCTACAATTACAATAACTAGGTTAATATGTGATTGTATTTAAAGACTCCTATACTATGTTAACTTTAACCCTTGGTTCTACCCAATCTCACTAGTTAAAGGTTTGAACATATCCTTGGACTTGGGTTTTCTTAGGAATTGAATACCCTAGGCTCTGATACCATAAAAACTGTCACGCCCCGAGCGCGGAAGATACTCGGATATGCGCGACGAGTTTATATCAATCATGTCAATCAGAGTAGTAGTGTATTCGACACCAAAACAGAGATGCGTAAAATAGAAAGATAACCCAATCCTTTATTTCATAATGGATAGACTATTACAAATCCAATACTCTATTCAATTAAAAAGGAAAAGTACATAGTTGACTCAAGAAAATAGGAAAAAGACTAGATGACACTTGGAAAAGCTCTAGCTCTTTCACTCTTGACCATTCCCATCCGATTGACTTCCCTCGTCGTCGGAATTACCTGAAAAGTAAGGGACAAACACGGAGTGAGCGAACGCTCAGTAGGAAATTATATCTCAGGAACTTGCAAGGGTTTAAGTAGTTACATCTTTCATGAATGCACTATAGCTATGCATGCTCGCATAAAACGACAAGATAGAGAATTTATCAAGCAAGGATAGCAAGATGAACTAGTCTTGAGTTTTCAAGAAAAAGATGACAAGATATTCAAGCAAGTACTTTTTAGCAAGTCATGTCAAGAACTTTGGCTATCATGTATCAAGCAAGCAAGTAGTTACCCTTTCTCGGGTCACGCAATTCATGTCAAGTCAAGTACGAGTCAAGTACAAGATTTGTGTGGAATGTCCAATCAAGCTAGTCATGCACTCGGTATAATGCCAGATACCTTATCATTCAACTCCCATGGGCACAAGTACTTTCGGGTGCTCCTCCCAGGACCAGATCGGGCCTTATATGCGCAGGCATTTATCATGTATATTTGACATCCACTCTTGTATATATATAGCCAATAGGGAATTTCAACAATTTAAGCTTGTAGACACGTAGGATAACTTTGAGAGAATGGGGTCCAAAAATACGACATTGGACATAGATAGGCGATAACAACGGTACAATCACGATGAACGATAAAACTAGGTGGAATTAGGTTCCCTTAACTCGGGTACCATGACAAACAAGTATGGACATTCTTTATATAGAATTGAGGTCCACATGAACAGTACATCAAAGGCAAGATACCCTCATTCTTATTATAGAATTGAGGTCCACAAGAACATCAACAATGGCATGATATCATCATCCCATTAAGAATTCTCATGATATACTCTTTGCATATCATAAGGGCCGGTATACCATGTTTCTTTAGAGTGACATGGCATTCAATAGTGTAATGAGTTTTTAGGGTACAACCAGCTCAGTCGACCTTGAGGGAATCCAAGGTACGAGGAGTCTTACGGAGGTCTTTATGACTAACTCGCTAGTCCAAAGGAATGGAATGTCCAATGGAGAGCTTGTATGTCAATGAGAGTTGCGGGTGATCGATAAAACATCATGAAACGTGGGACTATACTCACGGAGTGGAGTAATAGTGCCTACATATATATATATACATATAGTGAAACCCTCGGATAACAGCAATCGGAAAAAAATCAGTAATGCAGAAAGTAGCGACTCTGATAAAGTCATTTTTCGTAAAATTAACGCCTTAATCAGGGGCGTTTATATTAAATTTGACGACATATAAAGAGGTCGTCCTTTCCAATATTGCTATTTTACAGGATATTAAAATCCGTAATTTCGTTGAAAACGCACCTTGGGTAGGGGCGTTACCAGGAAAAAGGCGCCCTAGTCTGGGGCGTTAGTTAAACAAGAGACGACCTGGTCAAGGTCGTGAATTCACAATTTTATAAATTTCGAGGTAATGAATATTTCAGGAACATGGTATATAGTCAGGACCAGAAAATAGCAGGATTACAAGAAATTGACCATGCATTAATTTAGAATCATGTTTGCATTGATAATTAATTTTTAAACATGCTATTTATTAATTAACAGGAATTAACGTCCGTGTGCAGGGCGTCAAATCTGGAATTGACGACCTGGGCATGGTCGTGTCTTTTAAATTAACGCCCTTGTTAGGGTCGTTTCTTTCAAAAATTCCGTAGAAAACTATATGCATGAACTACCGATGATAATTATCTATAGTTATATGGTAGTTTGGGCTATGTTCCATGAGAAAATCCTACCTTTTTGATGATTAACGTGAAAGATCTGGTGAAGAGACGATGCTCTGTCTGTAGCAGAGCGATCACCGGAAGAAGAAGATAAAGGAGAAGTTGCAGATGATGTATGTGGATGAAGAACCCTCAATTCTTCAATCGATCGGTTTTTCTTCTACAGGCAACCTGTAGAGGCAGAATAAAACGAAGGTATTACTCTTCGTAAGAACTAACATAGGGTAAAGAAGGAAGGAGAAGAACTTACCCGTTCTTCAGATGACAGAAGCTTTCAACCTGTAATCAGAAAATAGATGAAGAATCTTCAGTATTCTTCACAAATTCGATAGACAGAGTAAAGAAAAGAACATGTTGTTCTTTACGTACCTCAGAAGAGTCCGAACGCCAAATAGCGTTCTCGGTTCAAGCAGTAGGTTATTTATAGGATTTCTAGAATCCTAATAGAGTTAGTGTTTGATTGGAAGCAATACTTCCATATTAGAGTTATTACTACATTCGAACTCTTTCTCATAGTTATCATCTTACCCTGGATAGACTTCTGGGTCGAACGAAACTCAAACTGAATTAGCGACCTAGGTCAGGGCGTCGAATTTAAATTGATGCCTTGTCAAGCGTCGTTTCTTGTTGAAACGCGTCCATGCAAGGGACGTTACGGTATCTTGCCCTTTTTATTTATTTTAGTCGTTTGAAATTTGATGCCTTGACGTGTGGGCGTCCTTTCTCAAAACACGCCTTAGGTAAGGTCATTTTCTTGTAAAGTAGCGCCTTTATCTGAGGCGTTATTTCCATCAGGGTTTTAATTATTTTTATTCCAGGCTCTTTCGTTTATTTATTAAATCTTTTAATCTATTTTGATTTATTTATTCCTTTTAAATTTATCAGGGTTGCTACACATATGTTCATCAAAGTCCATACATTGCATTGTCTTCATCCAAGTCTATACATTCTGTTCCTTTGATCAGCAAGTCTATACACACTTCAGCATATGTGCATCTCCTTCAAAGATGAAGTGTATACATCCTTCCAAGCATTCAAGTCTACACACTCATTGTTAAGCCTTTGCATCAAAGTCTATACAGCATGTGTCTTGTATGAAGTCTATACAGCTTGTGGCTTGTACATCAACTGAACGTTCTTTAGCAGAGTATATACTCTTCAGAGGTTAAAGTCTGAACATCCTTCTGTGAAGACTGTACACACTTCAGCACATGTGCATCTCCTTCAAAACGAAGTCTATACACTCGTTTCCAAAGCTTTAACTCTATACACTCGATATCACCCTTCAAGTCTATACACTCGATTGTTAGGCCTTCAACTCTATACACTCGATTGTTAACCTTCTAGTCTATACACTCGATTGTTAACCTTCAAGTCTATACACTCAAGCTGCATCATGCCTGTACACACTTTGTTAACAGCCTGAACCAAGTATGTACATCCATCTGATATCTTCCTATGACTGTGTGACAGGTACTATTCGTAAAGCCTATGAAGTGCACGTGATCCGAGGTTGGCACCTGGCACGTGAACCGAGGATAACGCCCTAATTGATGCAGCTATAAATACACAGTCGCCTCCATCTGGAGAAGATGGATAAAAGATAAGAAAGAGGAAGAGAGTGATGGAGATAGAAGGATATAGAGCTGCAGAGAGGCAGTGAGCAGAAGAAGAAGAAGAAAGACAGAGAGAGCCTGCGACAGAGAAGAAAAAGAAGAGTGAGAAGAAGAGAGAGCTAGAGTAAAAGAAGCTTCAACTGAAGATCAGTTTCTGCTGGACCGTGGATCAAATCCAGGCCAGCCAGCTCCTGCGAGAGCCACAATTTGATTTTATTTTTCCAGCTTTCAGTTGCTGCGTTTTTGTTTTTGTTTTTAACCATTCACCAGTTGTTCTTCCGATTCTCTTGTGTGAGGTCGGGTTCCCTCCGGTTGGGAGGAAGAGAGGTCTGAGACCTCTAATTTACAGGTGACTTGGTGTCACCTATGCTTCCCTCTGGGTTTCAGAGGAAGAGAGACTTAGGTCTCTAGGTTCCCCTCCGGTTTGGAGGAAGGAAGGATTAGTCCTCCGGTTCTGGTCTTGTGGGTTGCAAGACTAGGTGTTCCCTCCTGGTCTGGAGGAAGAGAGACTTGCGTCTCTGGTTTCCAAGTGGCTGGGAGTCACTTGGGGTGTCCATCCGATTGGGAGGAAGAGGGGAGGTTGTTCCCCTGGTCAAGCTGTGTGGCAGCAACTTGTTTGCATACTGAGTCTGCTTTCTAGCTGATTGCTAGTGGAAGCCTCACTCCGGTTGGGAGTGAGGGGTGGACGTAGGTCTGTGGACCGAACCACCTAAAAAATCCCTTGTGCAGTGGTTTGTTTGATTGCTTGCTTCCGCTAGATGTATGCTAGGACCGTGATCTGATTGATTGTTCATGTCCTAGAGTTTAATGGGGTTTGCATCTTTTATGTTTGAGCAATAGTTCACTGATCTTGTGCTTATTATTTCATACGAATTTTAAATTGGTCAAAACTCATTAAAAGATCCATTCACCCCCCCTCTGGATCTGTGTTTATCTATCGCACCTATCTATCAGAACGTAGTATTAACTTGGTATCATGAAATTGTAAATTCGATTTTCCACTATCTACATGAAAATCTCCTTTGATTGTCACTGTTGGTCAACTATGTAAATTGGTAGAATAAACTTGGTTATTAATTTCTTGATCTTAAATTTTTGCCACTTTAAAATTACTGATATTATGGTTCTGGTGTCATTGTTTAACAGTCATGCCACTCCGGTGGGATTGACTGACCGCACCGTTCACATTTTCTGTGTTTTAGATAGCCTCAATCTTGTAATAGTCGGGACTCTCTGCCGGATACTCCTTCCGTCAAAGTAGGACCACTATTATGAGACCTCCGTAAGTGTCACGCCCCGAACCGATAGCAGCGGAACGTGTCGTTTGCTCGGAATGTGGCAGTTAAACAGTCGTGAACGATCAAGAGCAATGGCATGAGATCAAATAATTTGTAGCAATAATAAAAGTTTATTTCTAATATAAGTCTCTTATAATTTAAATTTTCAAAACTTGAAGACTCAACCACATCACAATGAAAAAAAAAGAAATGATGCTCTAACAGACTTAGACAAGATAACTAAATAAGAGACACCATGCTAGACTCAAGAAAGATAAAAGACATGGGTTCACTAATTTTCAAAGCTCGCTTGCACAATTATCCCTCCCGTGTGAGTCTCGGTCTCGCTAGTCACCTGATTACCTGAAAAATGTTGGAACAAACTGAGTGAGCGAAAGCTCAGTAGGAATTATATCTCAAGAATAAGCAATTGGTTTAAGTAATTACATTTTTACATGCAAATGCAAGTAATGCTATGCTTTTAGAAATAACCGAGCAAGTGAAACAAAACTAGTAAGAATTTGACAATTTCATGTAAAAACTTTCAAGTAAGAGATATCCAAGAGAGATGAATATTGGCTATTTCACGCAAGTACTTACCCAATTCTGGGCCACGCTAGTCGAGTCACGCAAGTCAAGTTACGCACGCAAGTAATATCACGAAAGAGAGAGAGAGTGTGTGGAATGTCAAAGATCAAACTAGTCATGCACTTCGGTGCAATGCTAGACACCGTGATCAATATAACTCTCATGGGCACAAGTACTTTCGGGTGCTCCTCCTAGGACCAGATCGGGCCCTATATGCGCAGCATTAAAGATAGATCTAGACATCCACGATAGTTCATAGCCAATAAGGAGTTTTAAGAACAAGCTTTAATAGAATGATAAGGTAAGATTTTCATGGAATTCAAGGGCAAGGCCCTTGAGTAAGGACAGACTTGCGATAAAATCCACGCGAAGCATAGAAACCATGACATGTCGATAAACTGGATGGAATTGTCACCTAGATGGGTTGCCATGAATAACTTGAATAGATGACTAACAAGATAGTCACCAATTCAATGGACACGAAGCAAGCTGAAGAATTGGCACCTAACCATAGGATATCCAATTCAATATATCGCATAGTGGAATGATCACTCATTCCACTGGCTAAGAGAATTCTCTCATGGGCCAAGAATAGCACCATGAAAGGGACGGGTTACCACGTTTCTCCAGAGTGACGTGGCATTAAAATGGGTACAAGGTGTTTAAGGTACAACAGCTCAGTCGGTCTTGAGAGAATCCAAGGCTACGAGGAGACTTACGGAGGTCCCGATGACTAACTTGCTAGTCCGAAAGAACGGAATATCCAACGGAGAGCTCGTATGTCGCCGAGAGTTGAAGTGTATAACGTGAACCAATCATGAAACAGGGACTCCATCCACGGACGTGAGATGAGAGTGCCAGAAGACCCGCGGTATGGGTCAAAATCAGGTGAAAATGGTGAGAACATGAATGCGTTAATTATAGACTTCATGTCCATCCAATTCTATAATTAACTATAATTAAATAAACTTATATTAATTAATACCCATGAGTGACGTCATTTATTAATTAGCATCTACATAGAGAGACGTTCATTTTATGATTTTTAACTTAATTTATTTAACAAGAATTCACGTCAATATCTATTTAATTGATTAATTTCAAAAATATACATTCAAAGAGACATTAATTTATATAAAATAATTTAGAAAAATAGAATATATGATAATTAGGAGAAAAATTCAAGGATTCCAAAAATATATTTTTTTGATTAACTTTTGGCGGAAGTTGGCATTATTGACTTTTGGCGGAGGATGACCATTGACTATTGACTTTCTACGGACGTGAGATGAGAGTGCCAAAAGACCCGACATATGGGTCAAAACTGGAAGAAAACAATGAGAACATGAATGCGTTAATTATAGAATTCACGTCCATCTAATTCTATAATTAACTATAATTAAATAAACTTATTTGATTGACGTCCGTGTGTAATGTCATTTATTAATTAGCGTCCACTTGGAGGGACGTTAATTCTATGATTTTTAACTTAATTTATTTAACAAGAATTCACGTAAATATCTATTTAATTGAATAATTTTAAAACATACATTCAAAGACACATTTATTTATATAAAATAATTTAGGGAAATATAATATATGATAATTAGGAGAAAATTTCAAGGATTCCAAATATATAATTTTTATAATTTTCTGTTACATATCTTAATAGATATGAATTTTCAAAGATATATTTACAAATATATATATATATATATATATATATATATATATATATATATATATTAAAGATATGACGACATTGCAAAATGTCGTCAAAATGAATCAATGACATTCTCAATGTCGTCATTTCAAAAATATAAATTCTAACTTCTTCGAACCTCTTGTTCTCGAAGTACACACGTCGGAATCACGCGTTCTATATATCGAAATGACGGGCTCGAAAAACTCTACCTAACCGGACGTTCAAAATAATTTTTCGTTGAGAGATGTGGGATCTTGAGATAGGAGGCACAAAAAATGGTGCAACCACTCTCACTATCTCGATCTCGATCCACTAGTACGCCCATAAATTTTCATGGCCAAAGGAGACTCCGATACCCACGTACAAGTTATTAAGGCGAAAACTCCATAACTAACTTCTATAGTATTAAACCAAAACACGAAAGAAATCATGTAGTAAAAATCATGCAGAAATATCATGTGAGGTTTAATCTAATTATAATCTTTGGCATGAAGAGAGAACACCTACGATTATGAATTAATTTTTGTTTGGGCTACGAAACTTGAGAAGACCTACCTTTCCGATGTGCAGAACGTGGTATAGGAAGATGAATAAGAAGAAGGGGAAGCCATGGGATGCCGCTTTCTTCACAGTAGGAAGCAGATGGATGCAGCAAATGATGAAGAAGTAGGGGAAGATGATGCCCCTTTACGCAACAGCAAGCAGGAAGATCAAGAAGTGGATGGAGAAGGTGCTGCCTTCTCGTAACAGCCAGCAAGGAGGAAGAGGATGCAGACGTCGCCCTCGTTCGGCAACGGCAGTAGCAGGACGACGATGCACGCGGAGGAGAGGGCTCGAACGTAGCAGCAGCAGCAATTGTGGTTACTATGTTCGATGGGGAGAGGTTTTTTATAGAGAAGTGATCTTCTAACGGGGGTGGTGAGCAAATGGGAGCAAGATTTTACGATCATTCCGGGCATTACTCCATTTGGTTAATCTCCTGCTAATAAGACCGCCGCCTGCCCATTTTGGTTTTCACAACCCTAAAGATAACACAAAGCACGTCCGAGCATGCACCTAAGGGTTGGCTTTGTGAGAAACTCACGTGGTTTGTTTATGGGTAGGGGCCAATATATATACATGTGTATTAAATGGGCTTAGCATGAGGGTTTGGGTGTATACATGGGCTCATGGGTAGTTAGTTTATAGAAGAAGTGGGCTTTAATATATATATATGGTTTGGTCTGTGGGTGAAAGCCTTCGAGTATCATGCTTTTATTTTAGGTAAAATATAACTTATGTTTTAAGGCCTATTAAGTGTATATATATCTAGGGGTTGTATTAAAGTGGTATTTGTAACCCAATTATCATACATGAATCGGAATATTTTGGTTAATGTTTTATTTTTTATACAATTAACTAAATGGCTGTTAAAATACAAATGTGTATCAAGCCCATTAAGCGTATAATTATTTAGTTTTAATTTATTTAGGAAAATTTTTTATTCCTTTAATTGTCAGGGGTGCTACAGTAAGCCCCCGTGAGCCTGGGATTCCCACCAGGACGCCGGGCAGGTTGTACCACCAAGACTAGAACCCACGGATTTGATTTGATTCGCGTTTCAGGGGTAGTCCAATATCCGAATTGTTCTGAACCTCTAGCGGCCCTCTTGGAGACCACTAAGCATCCCTTGCGGCCCAGGGTTAGACCGCTGGGTTTTCCTTGGCCTGGTTGGAAGCTGGCTTGGGTTAGTCAGATTATTCTTAAACCCAGTCAACTCTGACCTGACCATATAGTCGCTCTTGACCTTAGCTTTGTGGGCTGAACCCTGGTTTGGACCCACTCTGCCTCAGGCTGAATTGAGGACCCCTTTTTGTCCACTTGAAAGCCTTGATATTACTCAATCTGGAAACGGTCTAGAACTAGACCGTTAGTCTCATCCTAGCGGTCCAGGTAATGACCGCAAACCTCAAGACTGAACGTGGTTTCTGTGATTTTGTTGTGATAGCAGTCGTGCCAAGGATGGCCTTGGACTGAGAAGTCTTGCCTTGGCTCATGGTCACTTTGGACTCTCGAGTCATTTCCTATGATATCTTATTCCAACTTTCTTTGGAATTTCTTTTGATCATAGAAGTAAGTCTCATAAGCTTAAACCTTCGAACTCTTGGCCATTCAATGTGGTGAATGTCTAGATTGGGATATGTAATCCAACCCTTCAATGCCAACGCATCATAAAGGGCCTGGTCTGGTCCTGGGAGGAGCGCCCGAAAGTACTTGTGCCCCGGGGAGTTTGTAATGACAAGGTGTGGCATTGCACCGAAGTGCATGACTAACGTGTTGGTTTATGACATTCTACTTCACTCAATCACTTGAAAATTCATGACGTGCGTGCTTGTTATGGCCAGTTCACATAAAAACTTACTTGAAACCTCGTGGAAAGTTCTTGTTATACTTGCGCTTGTTCCTTACTTCAAATATATCTTTCCTTTCTCTTATCTATTATTTATCGCTTGCCATTTGATTATTATCGTTCTTTTATTGCATTGTTATACATGCAAAAATGATTAATCACTTAAACTGTGCCTAGTGATAGAGATATAAAATCCTACTGAGCTTTCGCTCACCCCTTTCTTTCCAAACCTTTTCAGGTAATACGGATGAGGACGTGCACACCGACCTGGACGAGAACGAGTGATTATGGAGTGAGCCTTCTAATTATGTTTTGAGTCAATGTCCTAGTTAGTCGTCGAATCCTGACAGTTCAGGGTCTATGTAATTTTCTTTCTTTTGGTTGATGTAAGTGTTAGTGAAAGTCCACAAGATGTCGTTGTTATAAGTACATTCCATCCTTATTATCAATATAGTTTGGTTATTTACATTTTAATTTGTTTTTGAGGTATGGTCTCTTGTGGCAATGTATGCTCTGATTGACATGAATGATATAACTGCTGCGTTCCAATTTTTTTTTCGCGTTGGGGCGTACATTAGGATTGTATGGAGTTCCAAACTATGATAAAAAGGTTAACATTAAGTTATGGAATTTAATGAATGTACTATTATGCTGTCGGATTGCCGCCGTAGCATAATGTCCTTTTAAATCGTTCTTTGAAATCATATCCAATTTTGCTACGTTCTATACCTTGGTTACTTGATCATGAAACTTGTTATTTGGAATTGAATTATTGGCCAAAATTATTGTTATATCTCGTAGAAGTAGCTAGATTTATAACTTGAAGATGCAAGATCGGGCACGGATTGTGTCCAAGGGCTCTATGCTAGTCCTCACAGCCGATGGTCGGAAACGTGCTATAAACCATAGGGTACGATGATACTGGCGTCGCATTGCGCTGGGAGTACTTTCTCTTATAAATGAGTGAAAACCGCGAGGCTCGTTATGAAATTTACATGCTTGTTAATGCATAGCCTTTGCAAGGTTGTGTAAAGTACTTTCTAGTTACGTGCTCGTACATTCTTGTTCATGAAAGGTGAAATGTACGTCTACATGATTAATCTTGCTTGTTCTATACTCTTTCAAGTCTACTTCCTCAGTTATTTCATGATATTTGGTTATCTTGGTTTATATCACTTATTTCTCGCATTCTTATTTTTGCCTTAATTCCAGAGCTAAGACGTTAATCACTTAAATATTGCCTTCATGTTGATACAAAAATACCTACTGGGCAAGTGTGCTCATACCTATTTTCTTGTCTATTTCAGGAAGTACTAGTGAATCAGATTCGGATTATGCTAGCAGCGGGTCCGAGAGTGAATGAAGGTTTTCAAGATGAGAGAAGCCTTAGATGATCAAAGTGTCTAGTCTAGTTATATTGTATTTTTTTCTATTTTCTTGAGTCTATGATGTAAGGATGTTTGAAGTCAGGAATTTGATGTACTTTTACTAGTATGGAATAAAGTTGGAAATTTGAGAAAAATTACTTGTGCAATTACTTTTATGTGATTGTCTTGCACTCTAATTTTTTGCTTGTGAGAGGCTTATCATGCCGGCTGTTCACGTTCCGATATTCCTTCCGCTGTATTAAAAGCTTAGGGTGTGACACCGGGCAATGGCAGCTTGGCCATAGAGTCAGAGGAGAGTTCGAGCTCGAGCTCTTCCTCTTCTGGGGCCTCTTCCACCGAGGAGGCTGAGATGGGGACTACTTCTGGAGGTATGTGGGGGTTGTCCCTTTCCCCATTTGGCATTTGTTTGCACTTTATGGTGGAGTGCTGACGCTCTTGGGTTGCATGTAGCGTCAGAGTCTATAGAGGGGCCCGCATCGGCTCCTGCTGAGAGCGGGCAGGAGGAGCCTCCTGTCTCACCCGTGGTTGCTGGAGATAACCAGGTCGTGGAGGAGTCACTGCCCTCTTTGACCCCGGCGGGTGATGCCACCGAGATGGAGGAGAGGTTGCCTTTCCCGACCCTGGCGGAAGATGCCACTGGCGCGGCGGGCGTCAGACTGGGTAAGGGATGAAAACTTATTTTTTTCTAAGGTTTTTCACCTTGTTCATTACGGGAAATTTTGGATGTATCGCTCATTTCCCTTTGTTTTTGCTGGGATTATGCAGGCTCTGGTGACGTGCTGGTTGAGAGGAGCGACCCTTCCCTGAGCTTGGGGATCGAGTGGCCCACGTCTGCCTCACCGCCAGAGCCGTTGTTGGATGTGAGCACGGGTGCAGCCTTGCTCCAACGAGCCCGGGGCTACCTGTAGGGCGACCCTCTTCCTTCTCTGGAGGGCCTGAGACAGCGACTAAGAGAGTGCACCCAGGGTTACCACGTGCTCGGCTTCCCACGTGAGCTCTGGATGTTCGGGTTAGCTGGGATTTGGGCGAAGTACTTGCGACTCTACGAGAATCAGGAGTAGAGGACTCGGAGGCTGGCAGCCATCCGAGAGGCGCAGGAGCAGAGGACCCGGCTTGTGTCGGCCATAGCGGAGCAGAGGGGCCATGCCGAGGAGACCACGTTGGTGTCTCAGGATCGTGCCGCACAGTTGGGAGAGGTGGAGAGCCAAGTTGAGGCCTTGAGGAAGGCCTTGGAGAAGCAGCAGTAAGCCGCCGAGCGCGCCCAAGCTAAGTAGCGGATGGCCGAGACGATGGTCGAGGCTAGCGCTCAGCTTTTGTTGACCCTAGAGGCAGAGCTTGTGGCTGCTGACTCTCGCCTTGCGGCACTAGAGGGGATCAAGCCCGGGGCTTGATTGTATTTCTTTACCCCTTTTTGTTTTGTGTCATCCAGACTGTATGGGTTCTGTCACCCCAGGGGCATGTCTTGGGCTCCTTTTACAGAGTATTAATGACAAACTTGCCGGATTGTTTGGTTGTTTACTGAGTTGTTCCCTACCTTCTCCGGTGGAACGATGTTGTGTGCATGGACTGGTGACCACTTGCTATTAGTAGTGCTTATTTCTCCCGCTGCGTACTGGTGTAAGAGACATGGGACTAGATATACCCGCTTTAGGGCGTAAGAGCAAAAGGGGGTTGCGTATGGAGAATAGTGTAACTGGATGGCGGGTATTGGGTCCCTGGGGACAGAGTGTGGGGAACTAGCCGCTGAGCACTAGGCAGTAGGGGAGAATGACTGTATGTTGGGGCTAATCCTCGTGAAGGATAAAGGCCTGTGTAACATGGAGCCGACATGGACCCATGGGGTATGATGGTCTACAAAGTTTAGGGCTACTGAGGTGGTTCTGGGATGTGTCGGTCGAAGACCGAGTGATAGAGTATTGGCTAGTATCATTTTGTTAGCCAAAAATGTAGTCCCTATTAGCCTGGGGGACCGGGTCCAAGCTGGCAGGATGGCTCGGGGAAGCCGTTTCGGCCAAGGATTGGGACTGGGGCAGGGCCAACCGGCTGGCCTATAAAGGCGTTGTAGCCTGTGGCTGAGGCTAGTGGCTGGTTGGCTGGCCTGTGAAGGCGTCGTAGCCTGAAACTGGGACTGAGAACTGGGCGGCTAGCCTGTGGAGGCGTTGCAACCGAGAACTAGAACTGGGGACCTGGCGGCTGGCCTATGAAGGCGTTGTAGCCGAAAACTGGAACTGGGGACTGGGCGGCTTGCCTGTGAAGGCGTTGTAGCCGGAAACTGGAACTGGAAACTGGGCGGCTAGCCTGTAAAGGCATTGTAGCCGAGAACTGGGGCTGAAAATTGGGCGGTTGGCCTGTGAAGGTATTGTAGCCAAGAACTGGAGTTGGGGACTGGCGATGGCCGACCCACGGGGGCATAGTGGCCACCGGTGTTGTGGAGTGATGTTGAGGTCACCGTCGGTGGGATGTCACGGTTGACGGCTTCCATCAGTGAGGAGTAGAGAGGGAGAGAGTTTTTTTTTTATTTTCTCTTTGCCAGCTCTACTGCCCTTGTGGGTTTTTGCCAGAGCTGGCCCCCTTTTACTTTTTCCGGTGCGCCCTTGCGGGTTTTCACACCGAGGGGTTATCCGATTTTGCCTGAGGTGCCCTTGGGGGTTTTCACCTCAGCTGGGTTGGTGGCAAATTTTGCCCCCATACGTCTCTTTGTAATTAGGATGACCAAGTCTGCCAGGGTATCTCTATTTTTAACCCCATTGTTCATTTTTGTTATTTTTTTTTTGAGGAATTGTCGTCCATAGCATGTCGCTGTCAGGGGACGTAGCCTAGAGCTGGAGGATGTGGGTAACTGGGTATGGCTTCGCCCTTAATAAGGGTTCTTACAAATTGTCAAATTATGGTGCTGAGGGCCACCTCGTCATGGCAGGATGTGACTAGAGTTATAGTTGGTGGGTCAGGGATTACAGGGGGAACTGGGTGCATACTGAGACTCGGGGAATTCTGGATTTGCAGGAGATGTAGGATGTAGTAATGTAGAATGATAAGAGTCTGGGAATAGGCTGAGACTGGCATTGATCGGAATGGCAACTAGGATGTCGTGTAAGCGCTGGAACTTATCGGTCCGCTGCGACGGAGCGACAGCTGAAACTAGAGTGGGCTAAGTAGGGTGATATAAGGCTAACTGGAGATTATAGGGTTAATGGTCTGGCACTATGGGTTAACCAAAGGCCGGTATCTGGGGAGGCCTACGACCTATTGAGGAATGGGCGGAAGGCCACCCTGACTGGTGGGGAGAGGAAGATTTTCTCCTTATCGGCTCTACCGCCCTTTTCGAGTTTTCGCCAGAGCCGACCCCCTTTAGCTTTTTCCGACGCGCCCTTGTGGGTTTTCACATCGAGGGGTTTCCCAATTTTACATGAGGTGCCCTTTCGGGTTTCAGCCTCAGTCGGGTTATTGGCTTTTTTGCCCCCAGTCGCCCCCTTGCGATGAGGGTGACTGGGTCTACCGGGGCATCTCTATTTTTAACCCCATTTTGTTTGTTTTTTTTGCTTACTTGGGAGCTTGACGGCTGGATTGTTGCTGGCGCAAAGGTGTCCTTGCTCTTGTTGTGGAAAGGACGACGGTGGGGAGCTTAACCCCCAAGAATGCCTGGTGGTGGTTCTGGGAGAGCTTGGCTGGCCCTGTTGCTTGGATGGGAATCGAAGACTGGAAGGAATGGTTGGTTAAACCCTTCGCAGGGAAAGGCTGAGTTTACCGATAGTAGCTGGGACGTGCGCCTTAGTCTGGCTAGCGCACGAACTCGTGTTCAGGTGTATAGTACAGCTTCATATGGTTGCTATTGAGAGGTGGGAAGGGTCTGTTGTGGTCGACGACCGTGTAAGCCCCACCCTCATAGACGTTGTGAATGATGTATGGACCTCGCCAATTCGGTTGTAGTTTTTTACTGGAGTGCCCCGCCATGACTTCCTTTTCCTTGATCATGACGAGGTCACCTTGCTTGAAGGCTCGCTACTTGACGAGCTTATCATGGTCTCTCGCCATACGGGCCTGGTATACCAGTAAGTGTTTGTAGGCTTCGAGCCGTTTGCCATCTAGATCGGCCAACTCCTCTAGCCTTCTCTGGTATTCATTTTCGTCTGGGCCGGCAAGGCCGGTGTGGATCACCACACGATAAGAGGCTAATTGGACTTCGATGGGGGTAACGGCTTTTGCCCCGTAAGCGAGGGAGAACGGCGAACATCCCGTAGGGGTTTTGTAGATTGTCTGGTAGGCCCATAGTACCTCGAAGACCTTCTCACCCCAATCACGTTTCCGGTGGCTAACCATTTTAGCCAGGAGCTTGCAGAGGGTTTTGCTGAAGGCTTCCGCAAAGCCATTGGCCTGGGGTGTAGCACCCCGAAAATTTATATAAGAAATAAATGAAAATAACTATAAATATTAGTCGTTGAAAATTATAAAAATTTAAATTTTGATAAATGAAAAGTGATAATTAGCTAAAATAGTTAATGGGACTAAATGTTAATAAATGGGCATCAATAAAGGTATAAATAAATAATTGAGAAATAGAAATTGAACATATCCTTTATCTATTCGAGGCTTAAATTAAAATACAATTTAAGATATATGTATATATATATATATGTACATACAAATATATAAAGACTTTCATAGGACCGAACCCGACTCGGATACCCGAGCCAGCGGTAAAGATCTAATAATAAGGAATGAGATCCTTATATATTTATATATATATATATATATATATATATAAGAAGTCCTACTAAATGATTTAGTTAAGCATATGGTAACTTTAAGTCACACACACACACACACACACACACACACACACACACACACACACACACATATATATATATATATATATATGGGAGGCGGTGTTGGGAGAATGTTGTGCTCAAGTTGGGCATGTGTGGAACGTGAGTGTTTCTATTGTTTTGATGATGTCCAACTATGACTCAACTAATGATTGGTTCTATTGTTTTGATGTGATTCCAACTATGACTCAACTATGACTCATTTCTAGTGCTTTGATGATGTATGTCCTTAGAGTCATTTTGCTATTTATTATGCTTTTGCTATGCATTTGATAAAATCCATTTGCATACATTTCAGGTCATCATATTGCCAACTCAACATATCAAGAATGGCTTGCAACGCTTAACCAATTGGCCGCATAGAAATCAAGAGAGATCCAAAGGCGCCAAGATTACTCAAGATGCAAAGTGGAAAGGAAGTGCAACAAATCACTCAAGACTCAAGATGCAAGTGCAAAATATCACTCAAGATATAAAGTGGAAGCTCAGCAAGATAGAAGCTCAACAAGATAAGCCATATGTCAAAGGTGAAAGCTCGTTGAGCTAAGCCAAAAGAAATGGAGTGAAGATGTCAATGTGAAAGCTCAAGGCAAACGTGAAAGCTCAATGCAAACGTGAAAGCTCAATGCAAATGTCAAAGCTCAATGCAAATGTGAAAGCTCAATGTTGCGCCCTCGCACGCGGATCGACCTGCGCGGTCAGGTCGCGGGGGTCAAGGGGGCAGCGCCCCTTGCGGAGGTTTCCGGGGGCGGAGCCCCCGGAACAAAAATTTGATTGAAGACTCAATAATAAAATCTTCAAGACAGTCAAGGAAGATGTCACGGACATGACTGGGCTGCTAAAGAAGTTGAACGACGGAGCTGACGTGGATAACGGACCAACCCGGGATGGGCCGGGTTCTGCCCAGCTGGCGATCGACCGCCAGCACAGGGGCGGTCGACCGCCCCAGCCAGAGCCTCACCATCTACAGGCTTTTTCAGTAGCGGTCGACCGCCAGCCAGTGGCGGTCGACCGAAATTCCCAGGGATCATCCGAATGAAAGTTTTACAGTAGCGGTCGACCGCCAGGAACCTTAGGTCGATCGCCAGCCCCGAGCCAACCTTATTTGACTTCGAAATCCACCTCGTGGCCAGCCCCTTTCCATGGTTTTGTTTAATCAAACCTCACCTAACTTCCCATGATTTGTGGATCTGGTCTGGGGCTTGTTTATAGACCATTCAAAGTCTATAAAACCATTACAAGAGGGTTAGAAACCCTAGTTGATGGAGTTGATGAAGTGAATCAAGGGAGGCCATTTCGAGAGCACTGTAGCACCTCCGTGAACAGTACTTCGGCTGGAGTTCTTCATCCTTCCAAGAGATTCAAGCCTAGATCTGAAGCTATCTCAATCTCCAAGGAAGCAAGAAGCATTCAAGCCTCTCAAAGGTGATCAAAGCTGCATCCATAAACCGCTTCATCAACTCAAGAGGATCAAGAGAAGATCAAAGCTACATCCAATATCCTCTCCATCAACTCAAGATGATTCAAGCTCATATCTCAATCCAGCATCCTCCAAGAAAGAGTAGAAGCAAGTAAGGCTAAGAGGGAAGATCAAAGGAGGCTTCAAAGGGGTGTTCAAAGCAAGAGGAGTTCGAGTTACTGTTCACGTGAACAGTACTCCGTGAAGAACATCTTCATCCAATCCAAGGTATTCAAGCTCATATCAAAGAAATCATCTTCCAAGATCTGTGAAGAAGGAAGCAAGGATCAAGGTAGCATCTATTCATTTCTTCATCCAATCAAAGAGATCAAAGAGAGAAGATCAAGAGAGGAGATTGGAAGAACAGTTACTATTCACATGAACAGTACTTCATGAAGAACAATCATCCATTCAAGGGTGATTACAAGAAGATTGATTTGCAAGAAGAAGAGATCCCTGCTGCTGATCAACAAAGCATATCGATACAAGGGCCAATTCCTTCTTACTCAATCTCTTGTTTTAACTCCTTCACATCTGTTTTACTTTCAATATTGTTAAACATTGAAGTTGTGATTCGTCCCTACCAGGTGGTTAGTAGGAAGGCAATTGGAGGGTGTTCCAATTTGCGGTTGACGTCCCTACCAGGTGGTTAGTAGGAAGGCAATCGGGAGTTCTCCGATCTGCGTTGTAGCCGTCCCTGCCGGCTTTGTGTGTAGGAAGACAGAAAGAGAGTTTTCTCTGTTCTGTGGTTTGGGGCGTGTCCCCGGGTCAAGCTGTGAGTCAGCAAGGAAGTCTTACCGGGTTTTGGTGAGGGGTGGACGTAGGTTGCGGGGTTGCAACCGAACCACCTTAAAATCCCTGTGTTGTGGGTTGTTTATTTTGTGTGATTGCTCTATATCTTCTAACCCCATTCGCAGGTTCGTGTGCTTCTATACTTGGTTATCTTGCTCACATACATATGCACTTTGAGTGATCAACATAGCATACACACACACACACGGTTGTTCCAAGCTATTGCATGTTCATCTATGTGTTATGCTTTGTAATTCACTTAAAGAAGTGTGGATGTTTCATAGCTTGTAATTCAAGTCTTTTTATTTGAGCCACTCTACTTAATTCCGATGTGCATTGTGCCTAAGTGATTCATTCACTTTATAAGAGTGGTTTAAGCTTCCGCTAGCTAAGAGTTTTTAAATAGGCCAAAACTTGTGAAATGATCTATTCAACCCCCCCTTCTAGATCCGTTTACACCTCACGGGACCCAACAGGCGGCTGATGTTTGGGAAAGAAGTGCATGGAGGGAAAGGTGAAACTTAGAAGATAAATACGTGAGGCAACCGACCCGAGTAGGACTCTGGACTTCCCCGTGAATGCCCTCATCCCTATAAATAACCAGGCCAACGAACGAGCATCCGATTTGATGCTGTGTTCGCGAGTACCAGTGAAGGAGATCGTCTTCCCTTCATCCCTTGTTCGTTCACAAATTGCCGTGGGCTACTGCTACTCCCTCTTGTGCGTGATGTGGTCACTTGTTGCTGCCGTTGCTGTAGCGAAGAGGCCAAGCTCTCCCCTTCCTCCTTGTTGCTGTTGCAGTTGCAGGAGCCGCTACGTGATCTTCTTCCTCTGCTATTGCATCTTCTTCTTCTGCAACTTCTTTGACCATCTAACCATCAAGAGGTAGGCAATCTCCCAAGCCAAATTCGCTTAATCACCTTGCATGTTCTTTATACGTTTGATGTCATGACCTCCTGCACGCTTTAAGTAGAAAATCATTAAATGAATAGAAGTAAATCATGATTAAATATTTTATAATCATGTAACTAAAATTCTTAAAATATATATATTTGAAATCCCCAAGATTTACTATAAATTTTCATGTGATTATACGGTGTGTTAACCAGTTAATGATTTTCTTTATTAAGTATATGAATTTCCAATAGTTACACGGCGAATTGCAGTGTTTACTGTAGCACCATAGTTACATGTTTTTGCTTTGATGGCATGTTCGGGGGTGCCGGAGTGTTCTTTGGCCATGAAATTTTACGAGCGTGTTATTGGGGTAGTGACCGAGGTAGTAGAGTTGGTACCTCCTTTTTTCGATCCTCCTAACTCAAGATAGCCCTACGCTCAAGTAAAAATATTTTTGAACATCAAGTTAGGTAGAGTTTTTCGAGCCCTTCATTTCGATATATGGATTGTGCGATTCCGACGTATGTACGTCGAGAATGAGAGATTTAAATAGTTGACACTATTCATTATTTGAATGACGACAACACGAGCGTCATTGAATTCTTTTAATGACCACTTGCCATGTCGTTAAATCATTTAATATATATATATATATATATATATATAACGTTAAGTATAATAATATCGTTTATCCGTATCTTTAAAAAATTAATATCTTTGAAACTATGTAAAATAAAATTATAATATATATATTTTTAGAATCTTTAGATTTTTCTCTTAATTATCATATATTTAGTTCCGACAATTTATTTTATTTTAAAAATATTACTGGTCATCATGATTAAGTTAAAAACTACTTATCATGTTTAAATCCTAGATAATTCATATCTTATGATCAAAGTCGGTAAAAATTACAAAATATATATAGTCGTGATCCTTGTAAATTTCCCTTAATTATCATGTAATTAGTTCTAAAAATAGTATCCGTCCTTTTAAAGAGATGCTATTCTCTAAATTATTAGATTAAATAGAAATTAAGATATGAATTGACACCTACTTGCATGGACGCGATTTATTCTATTTTCTCGAGATTTGATCTGTATCGTGGATCATATTGGCACTACGTCTCAGTCCGTAGACGCAGTCCCACGTTTCACGTTGGTCTCCCGATACACGCTCAACTCTCGGTGACATACGAGCCCTCTGTTGGACATTATGTTCCTTCGGACTGACAAGTTAGTCATTGGGACCTCCGTAAGTCTCCTCGTAGCCTTAGATTCCCTCAAGGCCGATTGAGCTGGTTATACCACAAGAACCATGGAACCCTATTAGTCATGTCACTCTAAAGAAAACATGACACCCGGCCCTCATAGAACGCTGTTATGGCGATTCTGTGAGAGATATGTCTCTATCTGACTTATAAGGTGCCAATTAGATTAGCAACTACATTGGTTATCATCATTTTCTGTCGTGAGCATGTTGAAGGGGTGACCTTATTGACTGGCGCCTAGTATAAAAGCAACCATATTGTAGAGGCACCAATTCTTCAATGCTTTGCTCAGAGAATGAGTGACCACCACTGTGGGCACGACTTCTTAAATATACGGCTCTCTGACAAGACGCCAATCTCCCATGTTTCTTGAATTATCTCAGTTTTTGTGTGCCATTGTACTAGACTTGTCGAGGTCTATATTGAATCTCTGTTCAATGAAATCTACCCTATTGTTCTTACATGCTTGATCCTTGGAATTCTTGGGCTTTAAAGTGGAATTAGTCTAGTCGAATGTCAGGGGCTATGGGTCCCAAATAAAAGATATTTTAAATGCTACGGGTCCTGATCTGACCTTATTGGGCGAGGCAAAGTCCAAACGTGTACCGGTATCATGATGATCGGGTGCTACCATTCACCAACTCGGTCTACGGTAATTAGGGGCAATCATACAGTCGTGAGAACTCCTAAGTGTGTGACCAAATACTACCTAGTGCTATTTCCATGAGGGACGGTCATATCGTCGTGATTTTCCCCTTAGTACATTGGCCAATCCTTTATAGTAATCTAGTGTTCACCATGAAAGATCCTGAATTGCCATGTTGAGGGGCTATCATATCGTCGTGATGTCCTCTTGGTGTCTTGGCAAATCTTCATAGTGCTAGTTACATGAAAGCTCTCATGATAATGTCGACATAGAGAGAATATTATGCTAGTTTCATTAACCGCTCTCGTGATAGTGTTCGTCATAGAGGGATGATTGTGCTAGTTACATGAAAGCTCTTGTGACAGTGCTCGTCATAGAGAAAAGACTGTTATTGTTTTCTCGTGAATGCTCTCAAGTTATCTTATGAAAGATACTTGATATCCCGTCATGGATGTTCCTGCCGTACTCTCTTGTCTCTACACTTCATGAATGTATCTAGCATCTTGCTTACTCGTCTTTATGGTTTTAATTTATCATCGCTTTATCATTATAACTCGTGCCATTATAGTTCTCGATTTCTATATCTTGCATGATCTGCATGAGCATGATAAATCGTAATTGACTTAAACCTAGCTTGGAGCTTGAGATATTAAGTCCTACTGAGCGTTTGCTCACCCTGCGTTTTCTAATATTTTTCAGGTAATGACCTTAGTGACGACGAGACCGAACATGATGGGCAAGGGCAAGAGTGAAGAGAACTCTGACATCTAGATGAACCGTCTAGTCTGGTTATCTTGCGTCTGATGTCTCATTGTAATTTTCCTTTATTGAGTATTTTATTTTATTGGGTCCAAATTGTAATGAACTTATATTTGAAATGAAATTTGTTATTTTGTCCAAATTGTGTTTTGTGGAATGGCTATGCTCCGATCGACTTGTCTGTTTAACTGCCACATTCCGAGCAAAAGACACGTTCCGCTGCTATCGGTTCGGGGCGTGACAGAAGGTGGTATCAGAGCGTAGGCTTTCTAACTCCTTAAGTCATCAAGTCCAAGATTGAGTTCTCCCCGCCATTGCCCTATAGGAACCCAGTGAGATTGGGTAGAGCTATGGGTTAAACAATAAAATATGTTACGTCCGCGTTAGATAAAATACCAAGATATGATTAATCATTTATTTAAAACTCGTTTTGTAGGCTAAGTAATGGCCGCTGAAAGAGCTCAATGGAGGGAAATGCAACGAGCGGTCCAAGGATTAACACACGCTCTACAACAAGTTGCACAAGGTGGAGCACAACGTGGAGCTAGGGATTTGCATAGGAAGTTTCAAAAGATGAATCCCCCTAAGTTTAGTGGGTCTACCGACCCAGATGAAGCAGAAAACTGGGTGCAAGAAATAGAAAGAACCTTTAGGGTTATGCAATATACCGATCACGAAAAGGTATTACTGGGAACCTATCAACTGGAGAAGGATGCTCGAGTTTGGTGGGGATTGGTGGAAGCAATTTTGCCAAATGATCAGGTGACTTGGGGAGAATTCTTGGAATACTTTAATGATAAATATTTCTCGGAAAGGATTCATGAGAAGAAGGCCATGGAGTTTGCAGCTTTGAGACAACGTAGTCTGTCCGTCACGGAGTACGAAGCAAAGTTTTCTAGGTTGGCCCGCTATGCACCGCACTTAGTCTGCACGGAGAAGATGCGAGCGAGAAGATTTATGAATGGTTTAAAAGTGGAACTCATTCCTCAATTAGCTCCACTAGAAATCCAAACATATACGGAGATGGTTAGAAAGGCACAACTCTTAGAAGATGCCATAGACATGATGGAACGAATTAAAGGAAGGATCGCCAAGAAGGAGCAAGCAAACGGATCCAAGAATACGGAACTGGTGAATGGCAAGAAGAGACCTAATGGAGGGAACGGTTTCCGCAAGAACAAGAAACCCCTGAATGATGAACGATAAATTGTTCCAACCAAGGAAAAATGCGAGCATTGCAAGAAAGGAAGGCACAACCCGAACGAGTGTTGGTACAAACTCGAAAAGTGCATCCGTTGCGGAAGCGGAGATCATAAAGTCACTCGTTGTCCACTCTTAAAGAAAGAAGCGTCGCAAGTATTGGGAGGTAACCCTATAAACCTATCTCATCTATAAATTGCATGAATCGAAGATGGTGATGTTAACACTTAGCATGTTATGAGAATGAGCTAGCTAAAATACATGTTTTGGACATGGTGATTTTACCCCACTGCTATGGAAGGAAATCATGAGAATTTGGGGACCAAATTCTTTTAAGTGGGGGAGGGTGTAGCACCCCGGAAATTTAAATAGAAAATAAATGAAAATAACTATAAATATTAGTCGTTGAAAATTATGAAAAATTAAAATTTTGATAAAGGAAAAGTGATAATTAGCTAAAATAGTTAATGGGCCTAAATGTTAATAAATGGGCATCAATAAAGGTATAAATAAATAATTGAGAAATAGAAATTGAACATATCCTTTATCTATTTGAGGTTTAAATTAAAATACAATTTAAGATATATGTATATATATATGTACATACAAATATATAAAGATTTTCATAGGACCGAACCCGACTCTGATACCCGAGCCAGCGGTAAAGATCTAATAATAAGGAATGAGATCCTTATATATATAAGAAGTCCTACTAAATGATTTAGTTAAGCATATGGTAACTTTAAGTTACATAATTATTTAATTATATATATATATATATATATATATATATATATATGTGTGTGTGTGTGTGTGTGTGTGTGTGTGTGTGTGTGTGTGTGTTGATCGCATGGGCTTTACTTTATTAAGAGTATTTAATGGGCTTTATAGGAAGAGGCTTTACATGGGCTTTAACGTGAACGGAAGAGTACAACAGTCAACCCATGCATGTTCGAAGGGGGTTAGCTTTATGGTTTTTCTTCTTTTCAAAGCAAAACATGGGAGGCGACTGATGTTTGGGAAAGAAGTGCATGGAGGGAAAGGTGAAACTTAGAAGATAAATACGTGAGGCAACCGACCCGAGTAGGACTCTGGACTTCCCCGTGAATGCCCTCATCCCTATAAATAACCAGGCCAACGAACGAGCATCCGATTTGATGCTGTGTTCGCGAGTACCAGTGAAGGAGATCGTCTTCCCTTCATCCCTTGTTCGTTCACAAATTGCCGTGGGCTACTGCTACTCCCTCTTGTGCGTGATGTGGTCACTTGTTGCTGCCGTTGCTGTAGCGAAGAGGCCAAGCTCTCCCCTTCCTCCTTGTTGCTGTTGCAGTTGCAGGAGCCGCTACGTGATCTTCTTCCTCTGCTATTGCATCTTCTTCTTCTGCAACTTCTTTGACCATCTAACCATCAAGAGGTAGGCAATCTCCCAAGCCAAATTTGATTAATCACCTTGCATGTTCTTTATACGTTTGATGTCATGACCTCCTGCATGCTTTAAGTAGAAAATCATTAAATGAATAGAAGTAAATCATGATTAAATATTTTATAATCATGTAATCATGTAACTAAAATTCTTAAAAAATATATATTTGAAATCTCCAGGATTTACTGTAAATTTTCATGTAATTATTGTTGTGCCCCTGTGGTTTTGATGATAGCAAACACTAAAAGTCACCATGCATCAGGTCGATGATAGTATGGCTATATCCTAACTAAGGTCAGTGCATGTGCTCATATGGTCGGTGCAACTTTTGTCATTGCACTAACTTTAGTCGGTGCATAGTCAGGTTTCATGCAATAAACATTCATGAGGTCGGTGCATACTTCAAAGATTCAAATCTTGCATGTCTGTGCAATATTTGCATTAGGTAGACACAAGTCGGTGCAACTCTTGCATCGGTGCAAGTTTTGCCTCACGCTCGGTCTTGTGCACATGAGGTTCTAAGTCTGTGCAATAACCGTAGTCGCACGCATTCGAGTCGGTGCAATATTTGCACCATGCACATAGAGTCTGTGCATTCCTTCTTGAGCTAGTCGGTGCATTGGTTACGTTACACATAGCTAAGTCAGTGCAACGCCTCTTGTGGCATGTCATCAAGTCGGTGCAACACTTGCACGAAGCACAATAAGTCTGTGCAACTCTTATCTTCGCATTGTCGTAGTCTAAGCAAGGCCACTCATGGGATGACCAGGTCTGTGCAACACTTGCACATTGCATATACATAGTTAGTGCATCCGTAGGCCTTGTACTGAAATGAAGTCTGTGCATCTGCTTGTGCATGAATGTTGAGTCTGTGCATGTGTGTGTGAACACCACTTTGAGTCGGTGCATTGCAGTTGTCAGAATATTTACTCCGTGCAATTTCTTTATAAATCGTACAACTATCTGAAGGTGACTTTATGTCTGATGCCTTAATAGATGTCTTTTCGTGAAGATTAAGAATGGCACGTGATCCAAGATTGGAGGAGGTGCCAGGATCGTGACACGTGTAAAGCAGTAAGCTGGGATGCTGCCACGTGACCAAGGTGTTTGGGCGAGAATCGTGGAGAGCACACGCTGTAGTGCCCCAAAATTTATATAAATATTTTTTGGATTATTTTAAGCATTTTCTAGAATTTATTAGGAATTTACGAAGCTTAAATGAACTAATAAATTGATATTGGGATTATAAGGCCCAATTATGTTAATCCAGCTTTGATAAATAAAGCCCAAAGGAGTTAAGGACCAATCCCATTAAGTTTGGCCCATATTCTAGAAGGTTAATTAATTTATCCTCAGAATATAAGGATACATACCTTTTTGTATAGATAATTATGTGGATAAAACAATAAAAGAGTTTTATTGAGTTTGAATTCTGCGCACAGCAGCTATCGCGGTCTATCGTGCGACCGCCATAGGGCTATGACGCCCCAAGACTCGACCGTTACGTTCTGATTAATTCCGTGAGTGGAAGAACAAGTAAAAAGATTAGATCCTTGGGATCTTATCTGCTAGAGACCTAATTGGAAAAACATGTAAGGTAACTAAGGACTCTTAGGGATCGGGTTTTGGCAAACTAAGGACTCTAGAATCGACCTAATCCATGAAACCCTAGCAAAGTTCTATAAATAGGACCTAGATTGGACTGGGTGACCCTTACTTTTAGCTCGTGAAGAATCAAGGTAAGGAGTCATAATTTTGGGTAAGTTGTTTAGAAGCTTTTGTTTCTAATACTTTGGACTAATAGCTCCCAAAATTTCATGCTAGGAGATCAAGTATCTAAGGAGTTAGAAGCTTTTAAAGTTGCTGGTTCAACCATAGCGACCCAGGAATCTCAACAAAAGTCCACTGAAGAACAGGAAATTGGGACGTCTAAATGAGGTATTTAGAAATTGGTTCTTTAGAACTTTTTGTTCCTAATAGTTTCATCTTTATACCCTCCAAATTTCACGTCTTTAGGTCAAGAGATTGAGGAGTTAGGATGACGTGAAGTTGCTTAAAAACCACAGGAAGGGAAGGATTAGGACGTGCTTTGCAGACCCAAATTTGAAGTATAGAAGCTTGTAAAGGGGTAGGTCATCTCATGAACGGCAAGAATATCATGTTAGGGATAAAAGCCCTCTGATTTTACTTGATTTCATGTAGTATAGGCCAAGAATTTTATGTTTTAGTAGGTCTATGAATACATGCATATCTTTAGCCTAAATTAAAGATAAAAGATACTCTCTTGTTGATTAACTGCAACCTATGCATCTAGACGGCCTTTACTTCGTTTTGTCATGACTAGAGTAGTTAAGTCTTTTTAAACATGACATGTTTCAATCATAGTCTTTTATTTTCTATGTACTATCAACCGGGCTCTAACGGTCTATAGTTCGACCATCAGAGACAAATAACGGTCTTACGATAAGCAGTCACACCCCCTGTTATACTTGAGTTTCCATGTAAACTCTGACGGACTATAAGTGGAGCGTTACAACACTCTGACGGCCCCACGATAAACCGTCACAGCACTATGACGCCCCCATATTAGACAGTCAGAATACTGTGATCTGTCAACCCAAGATAAAATTGAAAACAGTCAACTTAGCTTATAAATAAAGCCTAGATATCTAAGTTTTGACCTATTTTTCATGACTTTGAGTTTATTTATTGATTCATGATAGAAATTGCATGACTAAAGCACCTTGAGTTATTTTAAGCATATGTTAATTTCATTTGCTAAATTCGATAGTTCTGTATTAAAACCATGATTTTAAATGTTGTATTGACGGAGTTTATCATGGTTTCACATCGTTACATATTCTTTCTCATCTATAGAGTCATTTTCTTTAAGTACGTGACGTAAACTCCGGTATGTGTCCACTAGTTACACTTTTGCACTATAGAAATACATTCTTGAACTTGAGGACCTCTCTATTGGATATTCCTTCCAATAAACTAGGAAATCTTGTTTCAAGGCCTCCGTAAGTCTCCGTGAGCCTGGGATTCCCACTAGGACGCTGAGCTGGTTGTACTATTAAAGCCCAATTGTCTAGAAAAGCACTACCGAAGTTTTGAATCTTGTCCATGTAACGGCCTATTACTCGACCGTCAGGCACATCTAACGGTCCAGTATACAACCGTCATGTTCATGTAGCGGCTCATTAATTGACCGTCACAATTCCTGAGTACTTTAACCCGAGGTTTGACCCAAGGGTTGATATTCCAAAGTTCCTAGATGGATTATTGATGGTCTAGGACTTGTCATATTGTTCAAGATACTTAATTTTAAATTATGAAAGATAAGGAATGTACTGTTATGCTGTCAAATTGTTTCCATGAGCATAACATTGTTTTAAGACATTCTTGATCCTTCATATTTTTAATCGAAGCGTTCATTCATTGAATTATTGTTATCATGAACTTATTGAACTTGTTATATTGATTGGCCATATTTTATTGCTTGAAACATGGAAGTAGCTTGATTTATACTTGAAGATGCTATCGAGCACTGATTGTGTTGAAGGGCTCTATGCTAGTCCCCTCGGCTGATTATCGGAAACATACTGTAAACCATGGGGTATGATGCTACTGGCGTCGCATTGCGCTGGGAGTACTTTCTCTATAACTGAATGAAAATCCACGGCACGACATATACACGTACATGACTTTCTTGCTTGTTACATGATATTCCACAAGAAATTCACCAAATACTTGCTCATAAGCAAAAGATGTTTGGGTGATGATTACGTGGCTTGCTAGTATATTCTCGATACATTCTTGATCATGAAAGGCCATATCATGTTCTTGTTGCATTCTTGCTAATTCATACTTGCTCAATCTATCCTACGTGATCGTCTCGTTACGTTGGTTATTTACATGTGATTTATCGTATTCGCATAATTTTAATTTATTTTCTTTAGAGCTAAAATGTTAATCACTTTAATAGTACCTTCATGTTGATGTGAAGATACCTACTGGGCAAGTGTGATCATTACCTATTTCCAATCTATTCAGGAAATGGAAGTGATTCGAATTCGGATTCGAGTTATACAAGTAGCGGGTCCGAGAGCGAATGAAAGTCGTATCAAAATGAGAGTGAAGACTTAGGAAAGTCAATCTTGTTAGATCGAGTCTATGTAATTTTCCTTTTTTCTTGAGTCTGATGGATTGAAGAAGGTCGAAAAGTTATTGTATTTGAATATTTTAATTATTAATGAAATAAAGATGGAGTTTGAGTAAATTATTGTGCAATTACATTTTGTTATGTGTGGTTGTCTTGCGCTCTGATCATTCTTGCTTGCAAGAGGCTTACCATGTCGGCTATTCACGTTCCTCGAGCTAGTCTTACGCTGTAATAAAGGCTCGGGGCGTGACACACACCCTACCTCTCTGTTGATACTATAAATAAGAAGCTTCTCCTTCGAGAGAAGACTGATCGTGGCAGAAGAGCAGATTGCGTTATTAAGAGAGCTAGCGCATGTACGATCCAGAGAGAAAAAGAACACAGAGAGAGCTGAAAAGAAGAGGAGTTCTGAGAAGTGTTTCGAGAGAATTGAGAGAGAAAAGTTGTTCTTCAGTCTCCTGCTTCAGAACCGGAGCTGAATTCGCTCAGTGTGAGCTACATTCTCTTCGTGGGTTTTTGGTTTTTCACTTTGTTTCTTTTTCATTTTAGAAACTCTTTTTCAAGCTGTTTGTCAGCGGAGCAAGCTGTGACGCTCAGCGGGCAGAGGTGTGGTATCCTCTGGACGGGTAAAGCTGTAAGCCCCAACGGTTGCAGAGGTGTGGTATCCTCTGGTCGGCGTAAGCTGTAAGGCCCAGCGGTTTGTAGGGTTTTTACCCTGAAGCTGTGAATCAGTGGAAGTTGTGTATCAACAGTTAAGCCACACTCTAGTTTGAGTGTGAGGTGGACGTAGATCTCGGGTTTGAGATCGAACCACCTTAAAATTCTATTGTCCACTGTGCGATTGTTTGTGGTTTGCTTTTGTCCTTTATCTTTGTTCATCGTTCACTAGACGATTGTTTGGGATCGCGTGAGAGCTAATCTGTTTGATCTGTTTCATTTTGGTTGTGATTGAGTGCCTTCCGATCATCCTACAACAGTTTGATTATTTTCCGCAATTGTTTCTACTGTAGTAAATTTTAGTGGGTGACTGATCTATTCACCCCCCTTTAGATCGTCTATAGATACTCCATCTATAGGTTTAAGGGCGTACATCTATTCTATCACTTGGTATCAGAGCCTAACTCTTCTGCAGGGATCAACGTCCTGAAGAGTCAACGGCCATGGATGCGAAAGGGATGACAGCCTAGGGACACTCCACTGCCATGCCCCCATACTTCGATGGATCCAACTATGCATACTGGAAGAATCGTATGCAAGTATTTCTGAGGGCGAAAGATTATGAGATCTGGAAAGTAGTCAGCAAAGGTCCGTTCGAGCTTCATGAGAACGAGGAAGTTTGGACAAGAGAGGAGATCTACCCTTAATTGGAGCGCAATCAATGCTATTCAGTGCACACTTCATCCCACCAAGTTCTCCCGGGTTTCGTCGTGCACCACTGCAAAGAAGATGTGGGATAAGTTGGAGGTTATCTATGAGGGAACCTCTCAAGTAAGGGAGACCAAGGCAAACTTGCTGGTCTCAGAGTATGAAGCCTTTCGAATGAAGCCCAGTGAGACCATCACAGAAATGTATGCTCGCCTCATGATCATTACTAATGGTCTCAGGAGTTTGGGAAAGAATTATTCAGACTATGAAATTGTGAGGAAGATCCTTCGGTCCCTGACTCCAGTATGGCATACAAAAGCTACACTTATTGAGGAGTCAAGGGATTTGCAAAACTTGAAGGTTAACGAGCTTATTGGTTCACTAATGACTTACAAGGTGAACCTTACCAAGACTGAGGAGCTCGAGAAGAGGAAGAAGCTTATTGCTCTGAAGGCCAGCTTCAGCAGATCGAGCAGATCCAGCCATAGTGGATCATCAAGCGAGGAAATCCCCTCTGGGTCAGAGATCAGTGGAGACCAACTGGCCATGCTGACCAGAGAATTTAGGTAATTTCGAATGATAAGACAATGTCTGATAAACTTGCCTGTTTACAGTCTGAGAATAATAGGCTAAAAAATTCTTGCTCTGAATTTGATGATTTAAAGCATGCTTTGATTGACTGTAGAAAAGAAAATGAAGTACTAAAAAATGTTATTGATGATTTGAAACTGAAACTGCAAAAATTTGAAAATGAAATGAAAGTTGTTGATGAAAAATATGAAGCTGTCCTAGGTGTCAATAATGAATTAAAGAATTCAATCGAACAACTAGAAAAAGAAAATGTTGACAAAGTGAAAATAATTGAGAATATGACCCAAGGATCTGATAATCGTAATGCTTTGTTGGGGTCAAATGTCAATTTTAGGAAAGAGGGTCTCAGGTATAATCGTACAGCTAAGAAAAGTTTTGATGTCAAGACAATTTCATTTGTAGTAGAAAAGGAGAAGAGACCCCTTATCAAAATGAATAATAAAAATTCTGCTGCTAACACTGCTAATTTCAAAATGTCCAGTGCTAAGGACAAGGGTAAGCAGAAAGTTGGTGAGCCCAGCAGAGCCGGCACACCTAGTCCCATTTTTAGAGGGAAGTCTCAGGTTAGGGGTCAGCCTACACGCACATCCAAACCCTAAGCTAAGGCCACCAAGTCTCCACCACCACCAGTAGCCAAGAAGAAGACTCAATATACACAAATGAACAAGCCAGGTGAGTCAAAGGTGCAGGGGAGACAGAGTTCAGTTAGAGGTCAACCAGGCCAGTTCCACCGACCCAGTGTCCAGACCTACCATTATAGACAGCCACAACAATCCTATAGGTCTGGATGGAATAAAGTTCAAGGGAGGTCTAGGTATCCGTCTTTTCCCACTCAGTCTTATAGACCTCAGGCTAGAAATTGGGTTGGTCAGTCTAGGACATGGGATCATAGTAGACAATCTTTCTTTGGTCAGCCTAGGACCAACTATGGCCACCATTTTCTGAATACCTAGTGGCCTAGGCGCTGGCACAGAAACACCAAATTATCTAATAACAATGGTGCCAGGACACAGCACCAGAAAAAGAAGGCTCACTCTGTTGGTGCTGAGAAGAAAAGAAGCAATGAAAAGAATGTTGGGAAATTCACTAAGCCAACCATGTTTAAACAAATGTGGATTCCCAAGAGTTTATTATCTTGTTTGAATTGTTTTGCTTCTGTTTCAGAGCCCAAACACTTTTGGGTTCCAAAATTTTCTCCCTGATTGTGTTTGCAGTTATGCCTGGCAGCCAGGAATAACATGTGGTACCTGGATAGTGGCTACTCCAGGCATATGACAGGAGACAAGGCCAAGTTTTACTTGCTGACAGAAAAGAATGGAGGCCATGTCACCTTCGGTGGTAACACAAAGGGTAAAATCATCGGATCAGGCAAGGTAGGTAAGTGCACTACCTGCTGCATTGATGAAGTCCTGCTAGTGGATGGTTTAGCATATAATCTACTTAGTATCAGCCAGCTTTATGATAAAGGACACAAGATAGTATTTGATGCTCTTAATTGTAAAATTTTTGAACCTGATTCCGATGTTGTTAATTTTTTTGGAAAAAGAATAAATAACATTTACATGGTAGATCTAGATGATCTTGCACATTCTAACCTATGTCTCATTGCTAATAAAGAGGACTTAGCATTTTTGTGGCATCGTAGGTTAGGCCATGCTAGCTACACTATCTTGCACAAATTGAACAAACATAGCACGGTTAGAGGACTCCCTGAAATATCATTTAAGAAAGAAAATAAAGTATGTGATGCATGTACACAGTCCATGCAGACTAGGAAGTCATTTAAATCAAGAACTGAAAATATGTCTTCCAAACCCTATGAGCTGATACATATGGATCTTTTTGGACCCACACGATCAGTCAGCTTATCAGGTAGGAGATATGGATATGTCTTAGTTGATGACTTCTCTAGGTATACTTCGGTCTTTTTCATCACTCACAAAAATGATGCATTTTTAGAATTTCAGGAGTTCTATTTGAATATCAAATAGAAAAATGAAAATTTAATTAAAAATATTTTGTCCGATCCTAGAGGTGAGTTTGAAAACTCACAATTTGATGATTTTTGTAGGGACAATGGGATTACTCATCGGTTCTCTGTTAGGGTGCTAGGCCCGGATACAGAGGGGGGGTGAATGTATCCCTCTAAAGATAAAGCACAAATTAAAACTCTAAAGCCCAGATATGCGGAATAAAAACTAATGAGCTTTCCAAGATGAGATGATAGTTCAACAATTGATCAAACAGTTGGACTGCAACAATGCAGCCACCTGATCACACCAAAAACGCAGGCAGAGCTAAACAAACCAAACACACTTAGCAGAATATAATGCTCAAACTTTACACCCAAGATAACACAATTAACCAAGCATGCAGAACCTGTGAATGGGAGGTAGAAGGCAAGGAACAAACGCACAAAGCACAACCACTACACAGTAGATTTTTAGGTGGTTCGGTCACCAAGACCTACATCCACCCCTCACTCCCAACCGGAGTGAGGCTTCACTAGCCAACGCTAGATACCTGCAGACTCAGTCTGCGATAGAGTGCTGCCACACAGCTTGACCAGGGGAACAACCTCCCCTCTTCCTCCCAACCGGAGGGACACCCAAAGTGACTCCCAGTCACTTGGAAACCAGAGACCGAAGTCTCTTTTCCTCCAGACCAGGAGGGAACCCACCAGTGACTTCCAGTCACCAGCAAACCAGAGGTCGAAGACCTCTCTTCCTCCAGACCAGGAGGGACCCCTGGACTTGCAACCCACAAGCCTAGAACCGGAGACAAGTCTCCCTTCTCCTGAGTCCACAGGAGGAACCCGACCTCAGTCTAGAGGATCGGAAGAACACAGTAAATCAGATCAAATAAAAGGAAAAATAAGAAACAAAAATAACACAGCAAACACAAGCTGTAAATGAAAGAACATCAGATGTGGCTCTCATGGAGCTGACTGGCCTGGATTTGATCCACGGTCCAGTAGACAGATCTTCAGTAGCTTCTTCCTTCTTCTCCACGAACTCTCTCTCTCTCTCTCTCTATCTCTCTTTCTTTCTCCTCTGCTCTCCTTTTCTCTCACGCTGTTCTCTCCTTCTTTGTAACTCTTTTTCTTCTGCTGGCTCACTCTTCTTCTATTTCTTCCTACTTCTGCTCAAGGCTTCAGTCCTTCTACTTCGATCACTCTTCATCTGAAGACGAAGGTTTCTATTAATATCAGCAGTAGTAGCAGCTAGGGCGTGTGGTCTCCACAGCTCCCTCCCAATAGACTCTGCCACATGTCAGCATCTCAGCTCCTTGGATCACGTGTCAGACACCTGCAAGACAAATGAGGAGTTCAGTCGATTAACAAAATCAACTTAAGATAGTGTATAGACTTTATAACTCATACTGTAAAATGTAGTGTATAGACTTTATAAGCAGTAAATGAGCAAGTGTAAACACTGAGTGAGTGTATAGACTTTGAGTCTTCATGCGAGCTCAGTGTATAGACTTGAGGAAATTCAAGCAATGCAACACAATGTATATACTTAGAAACAGTAAGTGAGTAAGTGTGTACACTGGGAGAGTGTATAGACTCGTGAGACTACATGCGAACTCAGTGTATATACTTGCTGAAGAATGCATTATCATAACAGGGGAAATGTGTGGACTTCCGTGAAGTGTATGAAGCCACCGAGTGTATAGACCTGTTGAGGGAAGGGTTGTACAGACTTTAGGACCTATGAAGATGATTGAATAGACTTTACCTTAGAAACGAGTGTTTAGACTTTGAAGCAAACGCCAGGTAAACGAAGTGTAGACTTGGCCAGAAAACGTAGGGAAAGGTATGAGTGTATAGACTTGGCCAAACGTAGGGAAAGGTGAGGAGTGTATAGATTATGCTTCACTTCGAGCAGCCACAGTGATGTATAGACTTAGCCTTTGAGATGTGGCTGTACAGACTTGGAGAGTTGAAGCCAATGTACAGACTTGATGATATCAAACTGATGTACATACTTGCAGATGCGAAGCCGATGTACAGACTTTAAAGGCTGTGAACAACAAGGCATGCTGTACAGACTTACTCAATCAAACTGATGTATAGACTTTGAAGGATTTGAACGGGAGAATGTATAGACTTTAAGAACCGAAGCTCACGTTGTACAGACTTTGTTACCCAAACGATCAATGTATGGACTTGAACTTCTGGAAACGAATGAATAGACTTTGCCATAGTCTAATGTATAGACTTCCGGTGTGAATGAAATGTTGTACATACTTGCTCAAACAGTCTGATGTATGGACTTGGAATTCCAACAGAAGGATGTATGGACTTTGATAAGAGAGTGGCTGTACAGACTTCAACACAGCTGCGATGTACAGACTTTGACAAAGCAGCGATGTACAGACTTTAAGTGAAAGTCCGATGTACAGACTTTAGCTAAATATCACTGTATAGACTTCGAATATGAAGACCAATGTATAGACTTCCAATATGAAGACCAATGTACAGACTTCGAATATGAAGACCGATGTCTGGACTTCGAATATGAAGACCAGTGTATAGACTTCAATTGAGTGCATTGGCTGTATAGACTTGGAAATCTTTGAATGCGATGTACAGACTTGGACTCAAGGAATGGCTGTACAGACTCTGAGTGAAGGCATGAACAGTGAATCAATGTGTAGACTTCACTTCAAGCAAGCTACAGCCCAATGTATAGACTTGCCACCAACGTAATGTGTAGACTTGACTGCTGCGAGCACAGGCTGTACATACTTGGTGTGAAGAACACAAGCCAAGTGCAGTGTATGGACTTTATGCAAGAAAACAAGTGTGCATTGTATAGACTTGAGTGATGAGTGGACTTTTAATGAAGAGGCTGTACAGACATGATGAAATCACGATGTGTAGACTTGCCAAATATAGCTAGTCGATGTACAGATTAGAACAAGGCTAAGTCTGTACAGACTTGAACAAACACAGTATATAGATTTTGGCAAGGCAACGTCGGTAACACTACCAATGTGCAGACTTTCAAAGCTGAACGTAGCTAAAGAACCCAATGTGCAGACTTGGAAGTGCAACGTAGGAACAGATGCCAATGTACAGACTTTGGCAAGCAACGATGTACAGACTTGCACAGTTCCAGCTGAAGGATGTATAGACTTTACCTATAAGTCCATTGTACAGACTTGAACTGAAGACCAATGTATGGACTTCAAAACAGATGCTAAGGCCAAGAGGAGTGTATAGACTTTCACGATGTATAGACTTGGTTTTGTGAAAGTTACAGTGCAGTAAGATGTACAGACTTCCTATATGAAGGCAATGGCTGTACAGACTTCACCTCAGGCTATCTACAGTGCATCAAAGTATGGACTTAGCTTCGTGCATGCTACAGTCCAATGTATGGACTTTGAATGTAAACACCATGTCTGTACAGACTTCACTTGACACAGTCCGATGTACAGACTTCACATGTAGAGATTTTGAACGTGTGTGCTGGCAGTGTACAGACATTGATGAACTGACTAAACAGCAAATTAACTGAACATATGAGAGACTGCATTATGATCAGAAAATGACTGAATAACAGCATGATGACTCACACAGTAAGATGACTCACAGTGATTAACTCACATCAAAACCAATCATCAAAAGATTAACTCACAGAAAAGTCAATCATCAAAACCACAGGGACACAACAATCTCCCCCTTTTTGATGATGGCAATACTACACTGTGAGTAATTCTGATGACACAAACTATTCTCCCCCTTTGACTTCATCAAAAAGAAAATAGTTTGAAAAGTTAAAGCAAACCAGCATGCAATGATTGAATAAAATTCTCCCCCTTTGGCAAAAATCTCCCCCTTTGATATAATCAATATGAATGCAGATGCAGAAGGAGATACCAAAATGCAAGAGCTCCCCCTAAAAATATGAATGCATGAACACAATTCTCCCCCTTTAAGAGTTTCTAGGCAGCATGATGCATATGACATGGAACCTCCCCCTCAATAAGTGGAATCTTATGAGATGGATAAGAAGGAGAAGTTCAGGTCAATGAATCAATGACATTGAGCAGAAGAGTTTTAAGTAGCAGATTTTCAAAGAAGCTCCAATCACAAGAAATTCAGTCAGATTTTCAGAGAGATATCAATCTCATAAATCCAAAACATAAGTTTTCAAAGTCTTCCATTATAAGGGCTTATGAATGAACTTTATTATGCAGCATGGTTTAAACATAATGTATGCAGAGTTTATCAATAAAATTCTGTATTGATATCTAAAACCATGGTTTAATAAAAATGAACGAAGCCCTCATATTTATCTTGATTAATCTCCCTTTCTCTTACACAATCAAATCTATTGACTTCTTTCAGAATTACATGCACTAGTATTGAGATCAAGCAATTATGAAGTCATATGATTTTATCTAGGGTTGTAGCAATTTGATTTTAGCATCAATATTCAGATATTGAGATATGTTCAACAATTTTTCATGCTACAAATTTTACGAGCACTCTAGTTCAGTGCACACTTTCTAACTAGAGGATATACCTTGATCAGAGGCCAATATCCCTAAGCACTTAGTGTGACTAACTGTCATGCTATATATGAACAGAGATAGCATTTACACATCATGACACACTACAAATTATTTCTTGATGAGTGAGTTGTATTTCTCAGTGTGCATGCCATTGCTCTGCCTGATTTTTAATGAATTTTATGCAGAGTTAACTAAGGCACCTCATGACACAGTCCTTTGGACATGGTTTCTCAGTGACCAAAGTCATTGCTCTGACAACTCTTTACCCTTTAGACATTTCAGACAAATTCATTTGCTTCAAGTCAATAATAATTTCATGTACTTAACCAATTAAAGCCATGAATTCAATAATGCAGATTTCAGAAGATTTTACAAGACACAGCATGAAATAGATGGTTAAGATTTATTAAACATGCTTCAGATATTTTTAAGAGATTTTAAAGTCAAACTCCATGAACATTAAACTTAAACCACATGAGTTATTTCAGACATTCATAAAAACGTATAATAGAAGATTCCTAGTTCAAGTGTTTTCAGATTTATGATCGAGATAGTCCCATTGAAATCTTCATGAAAGACTGATGGAATTCTGAAGCCAAATGATACCAATTGATAAGAGAGATTTTGAAGCCCAGTGATTGTTTTTCAGAGTATGATCGAGGTTTGTCAACCAAATGAATAAGAAAGGATATGCAATGAATTTTGACAAATGTATGCATTTGACAACCTATATGTAATGAATTTTGACAAATGTATGCATTTGACAACCTATATGCAATGCATTGACTCCCCCTGACAATATACATTCAAACAAACTTTTTGGCATTTTTCAAATTATGGAAATGCAATGTAATTAACCATATGTATGCAAAAACATGCAAAGTTTGCACTGAAAACTGAACATATGATTCCAAATGATATTGACTTGTGCACATTCAGACTGTCCTATCCAGCAGAGTGACCCATGGTACTAGGCGGAGTACTTGGTCTAAAAGACCATATCTCACATAGTAAGAACCTCCAGACAGATTTCCCTACCTTTTGGTAGCCTACCATTTGATATACCATTGAGGTCAATCATGATAATTCAACATGGGTAGCATGCATGGATCAAATTTCAGCTTATCAGATTTTTCAGAATGCAATAGTCAGATTTCAAACAACATACATTAGCAGTTCAGATTTTCAAAAATTACAAGTTTATTCTCATTTCAATATCTAAACAGCCAATTCATATGAGCATTAAGAGACACGAATTCTCATAGTGTTCAAAAGATGACAGATATGCAAGAACACATCAAACCAGATATGCAATGAGTTTCAAAATAGGAAATGCAGAGAATTTACCTGAAAAGTTCAGAAGGGGTTTTCATTCTTGAGTGCCTTGGATTAATACCCCCTTTTATTCCATTCCAAGGCACACCTGCAAGGCAAAGTTATTTTGCACAAATAGGTACCCAAGAGGTCTTGGGTCCTGAATTGACAATGACATTCGTAGCAGGTTTTCTAAATAATTTTCTAACTGCTTGGTCATCAGATTTCATCAAGTAGCAATTATTCATTGAATGACCAATTTGTCCACAGTAATGGCATGAATTAGCAGATTTCAAATTCTTCTTATGCACATTACTTTTGTCATGAAGTTTATTGGCAGAGAGAGTTCTGTTTACTATAATGATAGTACGATGCATCAGGTTTCAGATTTGATCTATGCACATTCTTGTTAGCATGAAATCCATGTGCATATGCATGAAACTTTTTGTTGTTGACAGAATTAAAATTCTGTTTACTAAAACCGGCCAGCCAACATTCAACAGCTCTATGGCCTGGCTTCCCACAGTTATAGCATGAAAAGCTCACAGATTTTCTGGCAGAGAATTTGATAACATGGGGGTTAAAAAAATTCTTCTGAATGTGCCAACAGTTCTTGACTGTGTGGCCATACTTCCCACATTTGAAGCACTCATTGTGCTTGCCTCAAAAAACATTTCTTCCAAAAGTATTTCCATTTGTAGGGAGTTTAACAGTTTTAGAATTGAATTGTCTACCCTGAGCATGTCAGCATTCAATGGCCCTGTAGCCCAATTTGCCACAGTGATAGCATTCAGTTTTCTTTTTGTTCTGAGCAGAGACATGTTTCCTAGCATGCTTTTTGTTGTCTTGTTTCAGAATGAACCAATTATCCATAATGTGGCCAACCCTACCACAGTAATGACATGAATTCTTGTTTTTATGTGCATGTGTATGTGTATTCATGTCAAGCACAGATTGAACTTTCTCAACATATTTAAAATCAGTCTTTTTCTTGGTGGCAGGAAAGTTCGAGTGATGTACAGCATGCATTTTTTCAATGTGATTCACTTCTTTCTTCACATGACTGACCATTTTCATTTTTTCAGTTTGTTTCTGATTCTCCTGAACATTTGGTTGTTTATTTTCTGAGGTGGTGGCTACATCTGATGCTTTCATAAAAGATGTCATTAGCTTGTTTTTGAAAGCCTTTTTATTGACATTGTTGTAGCCTAACCCTTCCTTTTGAGTATTGACCTTAACTCCCAACAACCTGTCCAGATTCTCTTGTCCACTCACAAACTTTGACAGAGATGTTTTCAGATCTTGAATTTCATTTTCTAATGAGGAAATGTGTAACTCATAACTGGCAATCTCTTGCTCACTGCAATTCATAGCTTCATTCAAAACTTTGTTAGCAGTTTTATATTTCTCAATTTCATTTTCCAGATTGCTCAGTTTATCAGAATCTTCAATGCAAACAGTTTTTCTCTTTTTAAGGCTAGAAGTCTCTCAGAGATAGTGGAGTTCAGCATTTTTAACTTCTCATTTTCTTCCTTAAGCTTGTCATTCTGAATTAACTCATTTATTAGAGTCTGATCATCTGAGTTAACTCCAAGTTTTCTTTCAGCCTCAAATTCCTTTAATTCTTTTTGCTGTTTCTCCAGATCTTTCTGTAATTCTATATTTACAGATTTTATGGCATTGAATTTTTCAGCAAACAAGTTTTTCTCCTACTCAAGTTTCTCAAATTTTTCATCATTTTCATTAACAGATTTTCTCAGGGAATCATTTTCAGATTTTAGCTTGTTTAAATCTGAGTTCACACTTTCAAAGTTTTTCAGCAATTTTTTATACTGGTCATGATAGTTAACAAGAGTCTGATTATCATTATCTGACTTGAATTTTTCTTTGAGTTCAGATATCACATTTATATGATCTTGATTCTCAATTTTCAATAATGAAATTTGTTTCTTCAACATTTGAAAATCAGACATATAGGCATCATGAACATTTTTCAATTCAACACAATTTCTACATGGAGAACTTGAACTAACTGACCCAGTACCCTTCTTCAATTTTGTATACTGTTTTCTTAACAGTTCATGAGATTCAAGTAGCTCAGAATATGCATTTTCCTAATCATCTAAAGTATAGTTTTCAAAGGGATTTACCTCATCATCATCATCATCTTCATCTTGACTGCTGCCTTGATTATTTCTGTCAGCCATCATGCAGCTATCCTCATTTCTTATCTGAGTTCGCTTCAGCATGTCCAGAATATCTTTAGCAAAACTACAATCAAAGAAACATGAATAAAAAGCTCTATCAGTAGCTGCCTTCATTAGATTTATAGCTATCTGATTCTCTTCATGCATTAATTTGTGACTGTCAGTCTATTTGGACTTTTTCTTTGGTAGTTCATGAGGACCGTGTGAAATCACTTTTCACAGGTCTGGATTAACAGATTTAGCATAATTTTTCAGACTAGCAGACCATATACTAAAATTGGAACCGTTGAAAATTGGTTGTTCACCCATGAAAATAGATCAGATATAAAGCAACAGGAATATTGATGCACCAAAAGCAAATTAGCACCTAAGACTGCAAGATCGGATCTGCAGGTCGCTGGACCTTCTAAGCAGACACAGCTCTGATACCAATTATTAGGGTGCTAGGCCCGGATACAGAGGGGGGGTGAATGTATCCCTCTAAAGATAAAGCACAAATTAAAACTCTAAAGCCCAGATATGCGGAATAAAAACTAATGAGCTTTCCAAGATGAGATGATAGTTCAACAATTGATCAAACAGTTGGACTGCAACAATGCAGCCACCTGATCACACCAGAAACGCAGGCAGAGCTAAACAAACCAAACACACTTAGCAGAATATAATGCTCAAACTTTACTCCCAAGATAACACAATTAACCAAGCATGCAGAACCTGTGAATGGGAGGTAGAAGGCAAGGAACAAACGCACAAAGCACAACCACTGCACAGTAGATTTTTAGGTGGTTCGGTCACCAAGACCTACATCCACCCCTCACTCCCAACAGGAGTGAGGCTTCACTAGCCAATGCTAGAAACCTGCAGACTCAGTCTGCGACAAAGTGCTGCCACACAGCTTGACCAGGGGAACAACCTCCCCTCTTCCTCCCAACCGGAGGGACACCCAAAGTGACTCCCAGCCACTTGGAAACCAGAGACCGAAGTCTCTCTTCCTCTAGACCAGGAGGGAACCCACCAGTGACTTCCAGTCACCAGTAAACCAGAGGTCGAAGACCTCTCTTCCTCTAGACCAGGAGGGACCCCTGGACTTGCAACCCACAAGCCCAGAACCGAAGACATGTCTCCCTTCTCCTGAGTCCACAGGAGGAACCCGACCTCAGTCCAGAGGATCGGAAGAACACAGTAAATCAGATCAAATAAAAGGAAAAATAAGAAACGAAAATAACACAGAAAACACAAGCTGTAAATGAAAGAACATCAGATGTGGCTCTCATGAAGCTGATTGGCCTGGATTTGATCCACGGTCCAGTAGATAGATCTTCAGTAGCTTCTTCCTTCTTCTCCACGAACTCTCTCTCTCTATCTCTCTTTCTTTCTCCTCTGCTCTCCTTTTCTCTCACGCTGTTCTCTCCTTCTTCTCTGTAACTCTTTTTCTTCTGCCGGCTCACTCTTCTTCTATTTCTTCCTACTTCTGCTCAAGGCTTCAGTCCTTCTACTTCGATCACTCTTCATCTGAAGATGAAGGTTTCTATTTATATCAGCAGCAGTAGCAGCTAGGGCGTTTGGTCTCCACAGCTCCCGCCCAATCGACTCTGCCACGTGTCAGCATCTCAGCTTCTTGGATCACGTGTCAGACACCTGCAAGACAAATGAGGAGTTCAGTCGATTAACAAAATCAACTGAAGACAGTGTATAGACTTTATAACTCATACTGTAAAATGCAGTGTATAGACTTTATAAGCAGCAAATGAGCAAGTGTAAACACTGAGTGAGTGTATAGACTTTGAGTCTTCATGCGAGCTCAGTGTATAGACTTGAAGAAATTCAAGCAATGCAACACAATGTATATACTTAGAAACAGTAAGTGAGTAAGTGTGTACACTGGGAGAGTGTATAGACTCGTGAGACTACATGCGAACTCAGTGTATATACTTGCTGAAGAATGCATTATCATAACATGGGAAATGTGTGGACTTCTGTGAAGTGTATGAAGCCACCGAGTGTATAGACCTGTTGAGGGAAGGGCTGTACAGACTTTAGGACCTATGAAGACGATTGAATAGACTTTGCCTTAAAAATGAGTGTTTAGACTTTGAAGCAAACGCCAGGTAAATGATGTGTAGACTTGGCCAGAAAACGTTGGGAAATGTATGAGTGTATAGACTTGGCCAAACGTAGGGAAAGGTGAGGAGTGTATAGACTATGCTTCACTTCGAGCAGCCACAGTGATGTATAGACTTAGCCTTTGAGATGTGGCTGTACAGACTTGGAGAGTTGAAGCCAATGTACAGACTTGATGATATCAAACTGATGTACAGACTTGCAGATGCGAAGCCGATGTACAGACTTTAAAGGCTGTGAACAACAAGGCATGCTGTACAGACTTACTCAATCAAACTGATGTATAGACTTTGAAGGATTTGAACGGGAGAATGTATAGACTTTAAGAACCGAAGCTCACGTTGTACAGACTTTGTTACCCAAACGATCAATGTATGGACTTGAACTTCTGGAAACGAATGAATAGACTTTGCCATAGTCTAATGTATAGACTTCCGGTGTGAATGAAATGTTGTACATACTTGCTCAAACAGTCTGATGTATGGACTTGGAATTCCAACAGAAGGATGTATGGACTTTGATAAGAGAGTGGCTGTACAGACTTCAACACAGCTGCGATGTACAGACTTTGACAAAGCAGCGATGTACAGACTTTAAGTGAAAGTCCGATGTACAGACTTTAGCTAAATATCACTGTATAGACTTCGAATATGAAGACCAATGTATAGACTTCCAATATGAAGACCAATGTACAGACTTCGAATATGAAGACCGATGTGTGGACTTCGAATATGAAGACCAGTGTATAGACTTCAATTGAGTGCATTGGCTGTATAGACTTGGAAATCTTTGAATGCGATGTACAGACTTGGACTCAAGGAATGGCTGTACAGACTCTGAGTGAAGGCATGAACAGTGAATCAATGTGTAGACTTCACTTCAAGCAAGCTACAGCCCAATGTATAGACTTGCCACCAACGTAATGTGTAGACTTGACTGCTGCGAGCACAGGCTGTACATACTTGGTGTGAAGAACACAAGCCAAGTGCAGTGTATGGACTTTATGCAAGAAAACAAGTGTGCATTGTATAGACTTGAGTGATGAGTGGACTTTTAATGAAGAGGCTGTACAGACATGATGAAATCACGATGTGTAGACTTGCCAAATATAGCTAGTCGATGTACAGATTAGAACAAGGCTAAGTCTGTACAGACTTGAACAAACACAGTATATAGATTTTGGCAAGGCAACGTCGGTAACACTACCAATGTGCAGACTTTGAAAGCTGAACGTAGGTAAAGAACACAATGTGCAGACTTGGAAGTGCAACGTAAGAACAGATGCCAATGTACAGACTTCGGCAAGCAACGATGTACAGACTTGCACAGTTCCAGCTGAAGGATGTATAGACTTTACCTATAAGTCCATTGTACAGACTTGAACTGAAGACCAATGTATGGACTTCAAAATAGATACTAAGGCCAAGAGGAGTGTATAGACTTTCACGATGTATAGACTTGGTTTTGTGAAAGCTACAGTGCAGTAAGATGTACAGACTTCTTATATGAAGGCAATGGCTGTACAGACTTCACCTCAGGCTATCTACAGTGCATCAAAGTATGGACTTAGCTTCGTGCATGCTACAGTCCAATGTATGGACTTTGATTGCAAACACCATGTCTGTACAGACTTCACTTGACACAGTCCGATGTACAAACTTCACATGTAGAGATTTTGAACGTGTGTGCTGGCAGTGTACAGACATTGATGAACTGACTAAATAGCAAATTAACAGAACATATGAGAGACTGCATTATGATCAGAAAATGACTGAATAACAGCATGATGACTCACACAGCAAGATGACTCACAGTGATTAACTCACATCAAAACCAATCATCAAAAGATTAACTCACGTCAAAGCCAATCAACAAAACCACAGGGACACAACATTCTCCTCCCCAAGAAAACCTGAGCTGAATTGAGTAGTGGAGAGGAGGAACCGGACACTTGTGGAGATGAGACGTACACTACTTGTTGAAGGTGGCTTACCAAGAAAATTCTAGGCAGAGGCAGTGAACACTGCATGCCATGTAATCAACAGAGCTATGGTAAGGCCTTTCACTCATAAAACTCCTTATGATATTTTAAAAGGTAAGAAGTCTTCAATTGCTTATTTCAAGGTCTTTTGCTATAAATGTTTCATTCATGTTAATGATAAAAGAGACCTTGATAAATTCGAACCTAAAAGTGATCCAGGAATTTTTCTTGGATATTCTGAAAACACTAGAGCATATAGAGTGTACAACCTTAATTCTAAAACTGCTGAGGAATCTCCACACATTGTCTTTGATGAGTCCCTGAATAACTCTGATGTTGGTCAATGTAGGAAAGAAGATGATGGAGAAATCCTTAAGGAAGAAAAACCTGAAGACCAATCAGATCAAGAAGAAGAAGCTGAAGAGATCAATGCTGAGGAGCCTGCTGTTCAGGGGGAGATAAATGAAGGTCAAGGTAACCAAGTTATTAATGTCAGATTTTTAAGAGATCATCCTGTTGAAAATGTCATTGGTGACTTGCATGAACCCCCTAGGACTAGAGGCTTCCTTAGAGCACAAAATGAGTTGAATAATTTTGCATTAGTCTCTCATGTTGAACCCAAAACCATTGACAGCACTCTCAAAGATGTGCATTGGATCAATGCCATGCACGAGGAGCTTAATCAATTTGACAGGAATAAGGTGTGGCACCTGGTCCCACCTCCTGATCATGAGATTGTCATTGGAACAAAATAGGTTTTTAGAAATAAAACTAATGAGCTAGGTAATGTAGTGAAGAATAAGGCTAGACTTGTTGCTCAGGGGTACAACTAGGAATTCAGAATTGACTTGGAAGAGTCATTTGCCCCTGTAGCCAGGTTAGAGGCAATTAAAATTCTTTTGGCTTATGCTTATTCTTTTGGAATAACTCTCCAGCAGATGGATGTAAAATCTGCATTCCTCAATGGAAAAATAAAAGAGGATGTCTATGTCCGACAACCTCCTTGTTTTGAATGCTTAGATTTTCCATGTTTAAATTGAATAAATCTCTTTATGGCTTGAAGCAAGCTCCTAGAGCTTGGTATGACAGGCTCAGCAGATTCCTTACCGAGAAGAAATATACAAGAGGTGAGGTTGACCAAACTTTGTTCACCAAGGTAAGTCATCCTGACATTCTCATTGTTCAGATTTATTTGGATGACATAGTTTTTGGTTCAACCAATCCTAAATTATGTAAATTTCCCTTAATTATCATGTAATTAGTTCTAAAAATAGTATCCGTCCTTTTAAGGAGATGCTATTCTCTAAATTATTAGATTAAATTAAAATTAAGATATGAATTGACACCTACTTGCATGGACGTGATTTATTCTATTTTCTCGAGATTTGATCTGTATCGTGGATCATATTGGCACTACGTATCAGTCCGGAGACGTAGTCCCACGTTTCACGTTGGTCTCCCGATACACCCTCAACTCTCGGTGACATACGAGCCCTCCGTTGGACATTCCGTTCCTTCGGACTGACAAGTTAGTCATTGGGACCTCCGTAAGTCTCCTCGTAGCCTTGGATTCCCTCAAGGCCGAATGAGCTGGTTGTACAACAAGAACCCTGGAACCCTGTTAGTCATGTCACTCTAAAAAAAACATGACACCCAGCCCTCATAGAACGCTGTTATGGCGATTCTGTGAGAGATCTGTCTCTATCTGACTTATAAGGTGCTAATTTGATTAGCAACTACATTGGTTATCGCCGTTTTCTATCATGAGCATGTTGAAGGGGTGACCTTATTGACGGGCGCCTAGTATAAAAGCAACCGTATTGTGGAGGCACCAATTCTTCAATGCTTTGTTCAGAGAATGAGTGACCACCACTGTGGGCACAACTTCTTAAATATACGGCGCTCTGACGAGACGCCTGTGGATGCACTTTTCATTGAGATCATTATTTATTTGTTTATTGGGTTTATTTAGTGCGTGGGCGTGCCAGTCACAAAGGTGACGATTTATTGTGCGCTTGATCTGACTAATCAGACGATTGTGTAGTTCATGTCGGGACCAAAACCCGCCGCGCCGTAAAGATCACGGCGTCATTTACATCTCCTCGGAGAGGGGAACACCGTTGATTAATCGCCGGGAATCAAGGCCTCATGACCAGGAAACTATATCGAGAGAAACAAGCCGATAGTGATCTCGGATCAGTCGGAAAGCCCGATGTTTAGGGAAGCAAGCATTTGAAATATGTCGGTCACTCAAGGGACCATTTTGATATTCAGACGAGCGTCCGGCTTCAAAAAATCTTGTTCGTTACGGGGAAAATCGGAGCATATGTATGCCGGGGTATGGTAAATTTATTGTTCGAAGGGATAGGAGACATTCGGTTGAATCCCGGTTAGAGTGGTCGGGAATCAGCGAGTTTATTGGCCCAGTGCGAGATCGAGTCAGGACCATTTCGGGGGCGCCTCCCGCGGTCCAAACGAGGCTTGCGTGGGCATCGTTAATATTTCCGGTGCCGAAGGGCAGCGGGAAAGTGTCCCGAGACTAGATTCTAAAACAAAGACGTGTACAGAGATAGTTGGCTATAGGCCTAGGATGTGGGTCAGGCAACGACCATGGTTGGGGCCAACCCGAGGTCCAAACGTGACTCACGAAGGTCTTATTGATATTCCCACACGTAGGGTTCAGGGAGGACGAGAGCCATCTCGTTCCATTCAGATTTTGTTGGTCATTCATGGACCACTTTATGTTCGGACAAAGATCCGTATTGAAGGCACGACGTAAACGGAAATAAACCCGTACAAATGCCTGCCGTGAGTACAGCATGTCTAATGCAAGTGCGGGATTAGATCCCGGTATATATATGTCGGTCACTAATAGACCATTCGTCGTTCGGACGAGGGTCCACATTTGAAGCATCGAAGACAACGACAAAGCCATACGAATGTCTGCCGTAGGTACGGCAAGTTTAATGTGGGTGCGGGATTAGATCCTGTTATATAAGTGGGTCAAGTTGATGGACTATTGGCCCGAGATGGTTTCAGACTATGGCCATGTCGGGGATTCTGAGGTCCACATCTGACACCATGGGGCATCGTTGATTTTCTCTTCACACACAGTCCGGGGAAGCGAGTTGTTAAGTGTGAAGCCCGAACTCGCCAACATACGCCCTCGCACGCGGATCGACCTGCGCGGTCAGGTCGCGGGGTTCGACATGCCCGGTCAGGTCGCGGGGGTCAAGGGGGCAGCGCCCCTTGAGGGGGTTTCGGGGGGCGGAGCCCCCAGAACAAAAAAAATGATTATAGCAGGGGCAACTTTTGATCATCGGCTTCAAATTCCTTTCTTTGTTCGGTTAATTACACCCTTTTTTTTTACTTGGAAGGCACGCCAATTTAGGTGGAACAAAAGGGGGGGCGCACTGGTTTAGGATGCAGCATGGGGGCGCGCTGGTTAAGGTGGAACAGAGGGGAGAAGGGTGCGTCGGATTAGCCCATGGGGGAGGGCGCGCCGATTTAGGATGTGAGTAAGGGGTGGAGAGTTGTTTTAGTGAGTGGGTTTAATCCGGCGTGCAAGGGGCGCGTCGGTTTGGAGCCAAAAGGGATAAAAGTGTTTATGAGTGTGGGGCTAAAGCGGCACGGGGGGGGGGGGGAGCGCGCCGGATTAGGCTGTTTTATGCTTTTCAAAGGCTCGCAGGCTAGCAGATGGTTAAGTTGTTTGTTCACCTAGAAAAAATAAGTGGATTTGAAGGTTTCAATGTGTTTTATTCATCTGTTAACATCAAAGTTTTAGTGGTTCATTCAAAGGGTTCAGGAACTCCAAGGTTCAGTTCGTGTTCTGAGGGAACTTAGCTCTTTCTTATTGTCCATGCCCCTGACAAAAATTGGGCAGCACCTCCCCCGGATTGAGGTTTGCTGGGGTGAATGGGGGATCATCAAACGGAATACTCCGAGACGACCTCCAATATTCGGAGTGGCCTAACGGTAGTCCGGTGTCCCATAGTTGAACGCAGAAGTCCCGGGGACTTGCCTTCAAGGGGTTCTAGCAGTTCATGGGTAGTACCTGTATGAGAGCTCCGATGGGATAGATATTCGCCTTGGGAGGCTAAGAATGTTCATCCCTCACATGGGTTCCCTCGAAGACCATGCCACAGAGAGGCAGGCTTCAAAGGGCCCTGGATGAGCAGAAGATAAAGAGAGGGGGAAGGAAAATGCTAATGGAAACGAACAATATATGCATAGTGCGAAAGCCCTTCTTTCTATTCATCCATGAAGGAAGGGAGACAAAATTACAGAAGGGGGGGGTGTTTACCCCAGAGCAGGAGGATACATCAGAGAAAGAAAAAGAATACATCGGTGGGGGAAGGGGGAACAGAGCACAAGCTCCTCCCCCTCCGAACTCACCCTTCTTCTCTCACATTCACTCTCTTCTTCTTCACCTCACGGGCGCAGGGGAATGGAGCTTCTTCTTCTCTTCGGAGGGAACTCCCAGCTGAACCAGACTCTCTTCTGGACTGCCTCCTCTCTTTTTTTCAATCACCCTCCGGGGCTTCGAGCCTCTCTCTCTCCTTTCTTCTTCAGTGAAGCATGCCTTTTATAGAACGGACAGTGGGGAAGAGCATTCCCCCCACCTCTGCCACGTCTGCAATGACATTGGAAGATAACGCATTGCGCTGGCTGCTGCTGGTTAGTGTCGTACACTGCTGTTCATCCGAGGACAGGATGTTTGCGGATTTGCCAGGAAATCTACTGCTGCTGCTGCCCCCATCGATGCTTGCCTTCGCCATTGATGCTGCTGCGTTGTCGAACGGAGGTGGAGACAGGGCTTCAGAGCATTGAATGTTCTCTATGCGCTCACTGTGCGCTCAGACTGATGCGAAATAGAGTGTCGGAGCTTGGAATGGATGGTTGACTTGGCTAAAATGGCGCGGGGGGCTGAGCACTCCAGATTAGCAACAATAGAGCAGCGCGTCGGATTAGCACAAAGAAGAGGGGCGCGCCGATTTTGGGGATATTGGAAAGGGAGCGCCGATTTAGGGCCATATAGGCACAGCCGCATCGGTTTAAGTGTCAAGGGATTTCACCTCGATTCCGAACTAGCTCAGACATACGTTTGACCTCCAGTACTGCCTTAGTTTTAATGCACTGCCTCGGGCCGTCAATTTCAAAGTCTCCTGAGACTCAGTTTGCAATTTCGAGTTATTTTCGACACGTGCCGAACCCGCGTCAGGTTACATGGTTTCTTCTTGATTCGGCCTTCGACGCCGCCGACTGGGGAGCCGGGGCCGTCTCTTCTACTTGAGGGACTTCTTTGTTGGGTGGCAGAGCGCCGGGCATGTATTAGTCCTGCTGGGAGGAGGTATGGAGTTTATTCGGCCTTTCCGTCTCCGTCTTGCTCTTGGGTGCATAGACGTGAGTGTCGTATGATCATCATCATCATTTTTTTGACGTCCACAATGCCAATCTCCCAGGTTTCTCGAATTGTCTTAGTTTTTGTGTGCCATCGTACTAGACTTGTCGAGGTCTATCTTAAATCTCTGTTCAATGAAATCTACCTTCGTACATGCTTGAGTCTTGGAATTCTTGGCCATTAAAGTGGAATTAGTCTAGTCGAATGTCAGGGGCTATGGGTCCCAAATAAATGACATTTTAAATGCTACGGGTCCTGATCTGACCCTATTGGGCGAGGTAAAGTCCAAACGTGTACCGATATCATGATGATCAGGTGCTGGCATTCACCAACTCGGTCTACGGCAATTAGGGGCAATCATACAATCGTGAGAACTTCTAAGTGTGTGACCAAATACTACCTAGTGCTATTTCCATGAGGGGCGGTCATATCGTCGTGATTTTCCCCTTAGTGCATTGGCCAATCCTTTATAGTAATCTAGTGTTCATCATGAAAGATCCTGAATTGCCATGTTGAGGGGATATCATATCATCGTGATTTCCTCTTAGTGTCTTGGCAAATCTTCATAGTGCTAGTTACATGAAAGCTCTCATGATAATGTCGTCATAGAGAGAATATTGTGCTAGTTTCATTAACCGCTCTCGTGATAGTGTTCATCATAGAGAGATGATTGTGCTAGTTACATGAAAGCTCTCGTGACAGTCCTCGTCATAGAGAAAAGACTGTTATTGTTTTCTCGGGAATGCTCTTGAGTTATCTTATGAAAGCTACTTGATATCCCGTCATGGATGTTCTTGCCGTACTCTCTTGTCTCTACACTTCATGAATGTATCTAGCATCTTGCTTACTCGTCTTTATGGTTTTAATTTATCATCGCTTTATCATTATAACTCGTGCCATTATAGTTCTCGATTTCTATATCTTGCATGATTTGCATGAGCATGATAAATCGTAATTGACTTAAAGCTAGCTTGGAGCTTGAGATATTAAGTCCTACTGAGCGTTCGCTCACCCTCCGTTTTCCAATGTTTTTCAGGTAATGACCTTAGTGACGACGAGACTGAACATGATGGGCAAGGATAAGAGTGAAGAGAACTCTGACATTTAGATGAACTGTCTAGTCCGGTTATCTTGCCTCTGATGTCTCATTGTAATTTTCCTTTATTGAGTCTTTTCTTTTATTGGGTCCAAATTGTAATGAACTTATATTTGAAATGAAAATTATTATTTTGTCCAAATTATGTTTTGTGGAATGGCTATACTCTGATCGACTCGACTATTTAACTGCCACGTTCCGAGCAAACGACACGTTCCGCTGCTATCGGTTCGGGACGTGACAGAAGGTGGTATCAGAGCCTAGGCTTTCTAACTCCTTAGGTCATCAAGTCCAAGATTGAGTTCTCCCCGCCATTGCCCTATAGGAACCCAGTGAGATTGGGTAGAGCTATGGGTTAAACAATAAAATATGTTACGTCCGCGCCAATCTTCTTTTTCTGGAGGGGTGTTCTAGTCAAGTCGTTGACCTCGTAGACGGTGAGACCGGCATCGCCCTCGAGTGAGCTCGGCATCAGTCTTCTGTGCTTGACCATGATGTCAACTTTGCCCTCGAGCATGAGCTTGATAGCCGCAGCCAACTTGGCCAGGGCGTCTGCCTGGGCATTACTACTTTTGGGAATATGATCTATTTCAAAGAAATAGAATTTCAGGGTCAATCTGGTGACGACGGCGTGGTATGGAACCAGCTCTGGCTTCCGCAAGCCATAGATGGCGAGGACTTGCCGAACTATTAGTTGGGAGTCCCAGTAGGCTTTGAGGCATTTGATGCTCATATCGAGAGCCACCCGAAGTCCAATGAGTAGAGCTTCATATTCGGCCTCGTTGTTGGTCAGGGACTTCATGAGAGAACATGAGTTGTACAAAACTCCACCCTGTGGAGTCAGGAAAACAATACCGGCACCTGCCATGGTGGTTGGATCCTGGTTGCTCCGGGTAATCCCTCAGGAAGCGCCATCGAAGTAGAACTCCCAGCAAGGTACACTAGTTGTGAGAGCATTTTGATACTAGTAATGCAAGACATCTCCGCTCTGTTCAATTGCTTGTTGTGATTGGACAGCAAGGGACTCCTCGTCAGGGAGCTCCGTGTTGAAGGGTGAGTCATCTGGTACTAGATGAGCTGCCAAGAATTCCGCCATACCCTGTCCCTTGATTGCCTTTATGGGGATATAATGGATGGCGTACTCCATTAGTAAGAGAGCCCAATTTCCCAGTCGGCCTGAGAGGACGGGCTGCCTGAGGAGGTACTTCAGGGGGTCGTGCTTGGATATGAGCTCGACTCAATGGGATAGGAGATAATGCCGCAGCTTCTTGATAGCGAATACCAATGCCAAGCAAACTTTTTCCATGGAGGAGTAGTGGTACTCAGCACCGATCAGTTTTCGGCTGAGGTAGTAGAGCGGCTACTCTTTACCTTCTTCGTTGATTTGCGCCAATAGAGCTCCTAGCGAGGCGTCCATGGCAGCGATGTAGAGTATAAGGTGTTTACCCTTGACTGGTGCCCCCAGGACTGGGGGAGTGAGGAGGTACTCCTTGGTTTGCTCAAAAGCGGCATGGCATTCCGAGTCCCATATGAATGGGGTGTCTTTCTTCATCAGCTTGCTGAAGGGTGCGCATCGACCGAAAACATTGGAGATGAATCTCCGAATGTAGGTCAGTCTTCCTTGGAAGGACCGGAGTTTGGTGAGGTTGCTGGGTGGTGGAAGCTCTCGGATCGCTTTGATCTTGCTGGGGTCCACCTCAATTCCTTGGTATCGGACGATGAAGTCGAGAAACTTGCCACTGGATACGCCAAAGGCGGATTTCATGGGGTTCATCTTGAGCCCGTATTGCCGGAGATGATTGAAGACTTGGCGAAAATCGTGCAAATAGTCTTCGCACCTTTCAGTCTTGACGACGAGGTCATCGACGTAACACTTGATGATATTGTGCAACATCTCATCGAATATTTTGGTCATGGCCCTTTGGTAAGTAGCGCCGACATTCTTTAAACCGAAGGGCATGCGCTTGTAGTTGAAAATCCCTTTGGGGGATCTAAAAGCTGTATGGTTCTTGTCTTTGAAGGACATCCGGATTTGGTTATAACAGGACGACCCATCCATGAAAGACAAGGCCTCATGTCCGGTGGTCATGTCGACCATTGTTTCTGTGATTGGAACTAGGAAGTCGTCCTTCGGACAAGCCTTGTTGAGGTCCCGAATGTCGACGCAGATGCAGACTTGACCACTTTTCTTCTTGACTAGGACTATGTTGGCGAGCCAAATCGGATAAAGACATGGCTCATTGAAGTCGACCTCTGCCATTTTATTGACTTCGGTCGAAACCTAGAGCTCCAGCTCATGGCGCATGCGTTGCTGTGGCTGTTTGACCGGAGTGACTGAGGGAGAAATAGCTAGCTCGTGCTCTGCTACGGAGGGGTCTAGCCCTGACATCTCCCTGTATGTGTAGGCGAAGCAATCTTTATACTCATGCAGGAGTTGCTTGTAATCCCGCCTTTCTACCTCAGTGAGGAGAGCACTGACGAATGTGGGCTGGGGGGCTTCATCTTCACCCAAGTTGATTTCAACGAGCTCATCAACGGTCACCTGGCTGCCGTCCTCCAGCTCGGGAGGAGCGGGTTGGAAGTCGATGAAATCCTCATCATCTGTGTCGGCTTCGTGCATTTCTTGATTCTCGAAGCTACTGGTTGATGCCGATGGGACTGGAGAGTGGTTGTCGCTGGTATCCATCAGGGACTGATCAGGGCCACAAGCTTCTCGCCAGCAGTTGGCAACTGGGGCTGTTGAGGTTTCACTGGAGTTGCCTGCCAAAGCTGACAATCCTTCACAGCTAGTATCAGGGATTTCCCCCTCACCAGGAGAGTTTGTTGAATTAGGTCCTTCGACTGGCTTTGTGGCAAGAGGAGCTTCCTCGGCCCGGATATCTTTGCAAGGAGGCGAGGAGGGTTCCTCGACTGCTTGGGCTGGAGCACTGGCTTTGAGGGGGATCGAGATTAGGTTCTCCTCCTCCTCGTCCCCAGAGCTGTCGAATTTGGCCTCAACTTTAGCCCGGTCGTCAACCAGCTATGTCAAGCCTATGACATTGACCGCGTAGTAAACACGGAAGTCCGGGTCTTGGTCGTAGCCAAGCCCCTTGGTATCCTTATGAAAGGACGGGGGTTGCTTCCGGACCTGGGAAGGGGTCCATAGCTGGCGAAAATATCTCCGCTGTGCGGAAGCTTGCCATTGGGGGATGTGTTGCTTCATACACATTTCCCAAATGTGCGGCAACAGGTCATCCAGTACCTGTACTGCTTCAGGGGTATCATCGGCTCATTTGGACCAGCCGAAGTCATCATCTGGCGGGGCTTGAGGAACCATGCCTCCCTTATAGAAGACAATGGGTTTGTCCCTGTTAGCCTTCATGTTGTTTCTGCGTTGTCCCTTGAAGGTGACAACAAATGTAACGACCCGAGAATTCGATTATCGAGAGAGACCTGATAACCCGAGACTCGAACCGCCGCCCACGAGTTGGAAGGGCTCAAAAGGGCTAAAAGGAGTGTGGAGGCACAAAGAAATAAGAAATAAAGCAGGACAACAATTAACAGAAATAAATAAACAACTACAGCTACAACAGAGTCCAGTCCAACAGAAAGTATAGTCTAAAGCAGTAAAAACGTACCACATGCCGAGTGAACACTCGGCCCGGTGAGCTGGCAACAGAGAACCTCCGCACCGCGCCCTCGAATCTCGAGGAAGAAGAACCGCAACACCTGAAAAGTAGGGAATGAGTCTCCAAAATAGAGACTCAACAGGGATCCCACGGAACCCCAACCAGAAATAACGGCGGTAGCGGAAAGGAAGGCTACAAGAGCAACCGGAACAGTAGGAATAGTAAACCCAGTGGCCGGTCGAAACCCGGCACTACAACTACTCCTACTGTATCGAAAACACACCCCGAGCTCACGGTCGGGCCTACCGAACTACACTAGTACCGCTTACCGAAGTAAAAACCCACGGCAACCATGCCATAGAGGCCTGTCTCTCAGAACACGGCCAACCTGGACACGCTGTCCAAAGTGCAACCCTGACACCTGGTCACGGGTACCGCATGACAAGACGCAACCTTGGTAAAGCCACTAGCACTAGTCTCACGGTGCGAAAACCAACACACGCGCCACGGTGAAACAACCGAAAACTCAACGGTCGACATGACCGAAAACCCGAAGGTGAAAGTCACAGAAACTGACAGTCTGTCACTCTCTGTCCAGAATAGGAATACCTCCCACTAGAAGCATGGCCGAATGCATCCACTGACGTCTTAGTCCGCACCTCAGGTGTCTCCCTCCGGCCCAGCGGGAACTGAGACACCGTACAAGTAACCACAAACAAGTGACTAGCTGGGGTCACGCCCGTCGACGTGGGTCCAACCGCCCCCAACCACGTGTGCACACATCGGCCATCTGCTCTAGGTCGGGTCCTCTAGCTGGTTTTCCCCCCCATCGGACTCTGGTGGCAAAGGCAAGGGGCCCTACGGAAACCAGCCTAAAAACCATCCTCAGGGTAGCCTCTCCACCACTCCCTGGTGGGTCCACTCGCGTGTAGGCAGGCTATGACTAGTGGAGGGTCAAGGAGTAGACTCTCAAGTCAACGAAAAACAACGTCCGAACCCGACGAAGTACGGGGACCGTCCTACGTATCGGCACCATCGCACGGTGACCACAGTCGGAGAAGAAACGGGACTCACAGTCCACGGGCCGCACGCCCGGCCACACAGAAACGCAGAAACATGGTTCCCAAGGCAGCTCACAGGCCGCCAAACAAAATCCCACTCTCAGGGAAAGGCGGGAACCCTCCAACCCCAGGCTGGGCAACTGGACTTGTAGTCCAAGGGCATACGCGTGGCCTATGCGGAAAGCACAGAAGCATGACTCCCAGGGCAACGCACAAGCTGCCACGCCGATAACTGGACTCACAGTCCAAGGCCAAACACATGGCCCACTCGGGAATCATCTTCCAGGAAAACTCACGGCATGCGGGGGAGACCCCACCGCACCCCCACTGACACACGGTGACTCAGTCTAGCGTAACACGAAAGCCCTACACACGAGAAGTCACCCAGACTCTCAAACCCACGGGCATGTTAAACGAGGTAGCACGGTCCTCCCGACACCCTCAAAACACGGACACAGAATCCCACAGGTGTCTGGGGCACTCACGAGACTGCGAGTCGACGACTGGGTCGCGACCGGGTCGACTAGGGACCGACACAACGTGAAACGATCGCGGAGAACACGAAAACTCATCTCGGCACCACACAAAGCCTGACGGTCTAACCTTGGGCCGTCACAGTCTGTAATGGCCCAAGCCTCGACCGTCACAACCATTTTGACACACCAACAAAGGGCCGTCAGACGCTCGGTGCAAAGTTGGGTGTGACGCGCCTAGCCCGGTGCGTCACAGTCTCTGACGCCCCAGCCCTGGTGCATTAAAGCCTGTAACGCGCCAGCCCTGATGCGTCACAAGACAAGATGAAACCAACTGTGACGCGTCCCGCTCAGTGCGTCACAGGCTGTAACAGACCAACTTTGGTGCGTTACAAGGTGGGTACGCATCCGCTCTGATGCACCCACACAGGGGCGTTACAAGGCTGTGACGCGCCAGCCTTGATGCGTCACACTCCTTGACCCCAAACGGTCAAAATCAACGAACGGAAGCCAACGGTCAGATCATCCCTGACGGTCCAACCCAGGCGCGTCACAGCACCGTGGCGATCTATCGAGGGACCGTCACACCTACAAACCACCAAAAGGCTAACGGACCCTGTGACGCACCCACCCTGGGGCGTCACAGGCTGTGATGGTCACTGGAAGGACCGTCACACCCGTCCGAGCACGAAACGGCGGGAAACGACCCGAAAAATGTCCCACGCCCCCATACCTCCACGGGAGAGGGAGAAAACAAGGGGAAGCCCCCAAATAACCCCTAGCATGCATCTACGGCCTTGGATCGGCCAAAAACGCAATGAAACGGTAGATTGGCTCACAACCCCAAAACATGGAGTTTTTCCCCAAATCGCCCCGATTAGCCCGCTCGGCTCACCACGGCCTACGAAACTTGCGGGAAAGGAAGAGCACGAGCTGGGGGTCCATCTCCCTACCTCCACCGAAGAAACGACGCGCCGTGGACGCCGATCCACGAAGAAAATTCCGTGAAACCCTCGCCGCTTTACGAACCCGCGGCCGAGCTTCCATGCGCCACCGGCCCTCGATCCTCGACCCGTTCCCCGTTCCTCGCCTCCCGCCATCACCGCCTCGCCCTCCTCGCCCTCCTCTGCCACCGTCGGCCCCCTGGGGAGAGGGGGAGAGAAAGAGATGAGAGAGAGTGAGAAAGAGAGAATGAGAGGGGGAGAGAGAAAAGGGTTAATATATATAGAAAAATCCAAAAATTCTAGAAATTTAGAAAATTATGAAAAATTACCTCCGCGATCCTTGGGAGGAACACAACGCAGTGGTACTGTCCCGGAGTTGGAGAACGTCACGGTTCGCCCTGCACAGAGTTCCGAAGGCACATCAGGAAAAAACACGTGTAAATTACAAAATACACTCCGAGACTCACTAAAATAATCCGAAAAAAATCCGGGGCATTACAACAAATGTCGTCAGCGACTCAACTCTGTGTTCTTCGAATGCACATGGAAACTAGATGCAGTCTGGTGGCAAGCATATACTCTTGCCAATAGCTCGACTAATGAGGTTATCCTCAAAGTCGATTTTGTGCCTCTCGGGGCGATCTGGGGTTGACTTGGAGCTGAGGCATAGCCGATGAAGCTTGGCCTTCTCCTCGTCAATAGAGAAGAGATCATCATCATCTTCCTCTGAGAGGCAGCCATTACTTTTGCTCTTGATCACAGGGTATGGACTAATCCCCTTGAAGTAGAGTGCAACATCAGCTAGATTACATTCCGCTGGAGTGAATGGTTACAGGTCTGCGAAGATCGTGTGTTGCTCCCCACCCTTGGCATACTTGATGCATTGGTGGAGAGTTGACGGGACGACCCAATTTTTATGGAGCCAGGGTCTGCCCAGTAGCACCTTATATGTTGTCTTGGCATCGATGATGTAGAATATCACCGTGGAGGTGAAATCATCGAGCACCAGATCGACATCCACTCGGCCGAGGACATCCTCAGTGTCCTGGTTAAAACCAAATATCTTGACTATTAGGGTGCTATGTGTAGATATATTTTCTCCTCCCGAATCTGTTCCTTTTCCAAATGTATTCCCAAGTGTCTACTCTACCACCTCTGATAGGTCCAGAGGGGGGTGAATGGACCTTTACCCGTAAAAACAATGAGGATTAAAAAATAAGTTCTCAATTAGGAGTTTCCGAAAAAGATCTTAACGGTCAAACACTAACCGTGCAGAACGATCAACTAGGAAGATAGAGATGGATCGGCCTAGACAAGCATCTACCGAATAGATCCAAAGCCAGAATAGAAACCAAACACACTGCGCCAGGGATTTTTAAGGTGGTTCGGTCAGACCTCTAGTCTGCCTACGTCCACCCCTCACTTCAACCCGAAGTGAGGCTTCCACTAGCACCGGCTAGCCAAGCAGACTCAGTCTGCGACAACTGCTGATTCACAGCTTCACCAGGGGAACACCCTCCCCTCTTCCTCCACACCCGGAGGGAACCCTAAGGACGCCAAGTCCCTAGAAACTAGGAAACAAGTTCCTCTTCCTCCAACCAGAGGGAACACTAGTGATCTGCAGTCACTAGACCCAAAGACCAAGGTCTCTCTTCCTCTGAAGCCCAGAGGGGACCCACAAGCAGCACACGGCCACTTGCAACTGGAGACAGCCTCTCCCTTCTCCTGAACCCACAGAACAGGAGGACCACCGATCTCAACCTGAGACTCGGAGATAAAACTAGAACAGTAAAGAAAGATCAAAAACAAGAACCTAAAAAAGATACAGCAGACTGAATGCTGGAGCGATGAAACACGGAATATAGCTCACAATAGAGCAAACTGGTTCGGATTTGATCCTGAAACCAGAAACCTTCTTCTTCTTCTTCTTTCTGAACTCTCAGCTTCGAGCTCTCTCTCTCTCACTCTCTTTGCTATTCTTTCTTCTTCCTCTACTTCAGTTTCTGCCCTCTATTTTCTTCTCTTCTTTTTCTGGATCGAACTCTCTGCACTTCTGCTTTTTCTTTTCCCCTTTCGATCAACCTTCATCTGTGGACGAAGGCTTCAATATATAGCAGCAGCAGGTGGATAAGGTATAGAATGCGTGTGCCTCCCATACTCGATCCAGAACCTTCTTGCCACGTGCCCTTATAGCATTAGTTCCTTTAGTATTGGATCACGTGCAGCCCAGTCACTGGGGAATATTCTTCCTCGGACTACCTTCTTCTTTTTGTTTTTCTTCTTCTCCTGTAAAGAATTAAAACGATTAAAACTCAGGGCCACAAAAACTAAAACTGCACGAGGTATGTGGTAGCAATACGAGGTGCACTATTCTGAGAACGACACGAGATACACAAGATTACTATAGTACGAAATAAAGAGAGAATGACACGAGATCAGATGAAAATAGCACGAGGTGAGAAGGAAATAACACGGAGTAAAACGGTAGTAAAACACGCGATCAGAGGAAACCTGGACGAAGATAGAAGGAGGCAACATGAAGACATAAAAATAACACTAAGACACAAACACAGAAATAGCATGAAGACTCAAACACAAAAGTAACACGAAGACACAAGCACAAAAGATAATACGAAGACACAAACACAGAAACAACACGAAGACATAAACAAGGAACAACACGAAGACATAAACAAAGAACAACACGAAGACATAAACAAAACGACTCGAACACAAAATTGCTCGAACTTACGAACGACTCGAAGACGAGGACGACACGAAACGACACGGACTGAAACCAACTCGAAGATGAAAATAGAAACCGACACGAAGTGTGGTCACAAAGCAAGAAAGACACTTCCAACGTACAGCCTTCATATGATGTGAGGCGATGTGTAGACTTTGCATTCAACTGGATGTATAAACTTGGAACGGTCTTCAAGGCAACAATGTACAGACTTTGAAATAAAGAATGTACAGACTGAGAGTTCAAGGCCACGATGTAGAGACTTTGCCCAAGGAAACGAATGTGTAGACTTTGGCTTGGAACGAAGGTAAAGATGAGGCTGTATAGACTTGGCCAGAACATAAGACTCGAAGACATAGGGGTGACACAGATAGAGCGACACGAGGTGGCACAGAAAGCAGCACGAGGTGCTGCAGTGTTCAGCACGCGATGGAACAAATAACGACACGAAGACAACCCCTGAACATAAATGAAGAAACTCTTTTTGTTCTCCACTAAGGCTCATAGTGTTGTCATCCTCAAAACATGTAAAGACTCAACAATCTCCCCCTTTTTGATGGAAGGCAACACTATGAGTCTTGAGTCTTTGCAGGAATAATTTTCAACCTGTTCAAAGCTAAACGTCATCAGCACCATCATTAATCATCATTAAAGAATATTAAAGAATCATTAACAAAAAAAATCATTCATTCTCAATCGTAGTAGTAGCAAAGACTTGAGTTCTCCCCCTTTGTCAACATCAAAAAGAAAGAAACAAAGGAGGCAGAAATGCATATGATATGAAGTGTAATTAGCAAGTCCAAGAGTGTGAGAGAGCCTCAAAATGGACAAAAGATACAGAACACTATTTTTTAAGGAGAAAAGAATCTGGCATGTCTACTGGAAGAGCCACGCTGCCTATCTTGTGGTGGTCTACCCCTAGGAGCAACAGAGGAGAATTCTTGAGTTGGACCTCTGCTGGAGGATGCCTGACCAGGGGCTGAACCCATGACAGAGTGAAGATCCTTCAAGTCATTGGATAATTCAGCTAGCCAATACACAACGGAGCTTCTGACATGTGCCACTTCTGAAATGATGTCTTCTTGGCAAATATTAACAGATTCATATCTGTCAGTCAGAGTTCTCACTTCTGCTAAGAAAGCAATCAATTTGTCATAGATTTTCTGGACATCTGGACCTAGGGCACTAAATGACCCCTTCAAAACTTCTAAGGATGTCCTGATCTCAAAACAATGATCTATAATGCTGACCCATGACTTAAAAGAAGAAATATGAGCATCTTGTAATTCACAAAGTGCTGTTGCTATCTTTGAACATACCATCTGCAAGCTTTCCATCGAGGACCTGGTGGCATCATCTGAAGCTTTCTTGTTTAGCAGGAACTTTTTCCATTCAATCAGAAGAGAAATTTCAAGCTTCAGTAGCCTGGAATGAACTTGATTAATATTTAGAGTGACATACTTGAGCAGATCATCCATTTTCTTATCCTGTCTCTGCATCTGCTGAGTCAAATTTATAAGGAGTTCTTCAATGTTGGGCGCCCGAGCAGATAGAAGTCGAGGTGGACCTAGGGGTGTACCATAAGATTCACAGCCAGGTGCTGTTCTCTCATCTGCTTCTTCTTGTACTGGCGTTTGGCTGTCTCCTGCTGGAACTCTATCTTCATCTTCATATTGGATTTCTTTTTCAGGAAATACATTTTCAGGTGCTTCTTCTTCACTTGATGATACTGCTTCTTGTTCTATGTCAGTAACTTTCTCCTGACACTCATCCACTCTTTCTTCCATGAGATCATCATCTGCAGAGTTTTCAACAGGTGCCTGTTCTATAATTTCAGCTGTAACCACGTTGTCAGCCTCTTCCAAGCTTTTCTCCACAGTCTCTCTAAGAATGAAATTAACAAACTCAACAAGCTCTTGCTCATTACTTTCTTGCTCTTGGGCAGGCTGTTCCACGGGCAGTCTCACTTCTTCTGATGTCTTCCCAAAGGAATCAAACAAACCACCAATATTTGTATCTAGTTTAGTTTGAATGCTGTCTTCAGACATCCTAACTTCTTCAGATGCAATCTCAACAAGCCTCTGAAAAGATAGAGATGCTTCAGTAGGTGCAGCGGAAGTAGCAGACAGTGGTTGTTCAGATGGTGTCTCCTATAAAGCAACCTCAGAAGCTACTTCTAAAACTGTTTGGGCAGATTCTTGAGGGTGTTCCATATGCTCTCTCTAAGCTTGTAATTCTTTGACTTTCTGGGCCTTAACCTGCCCCGTGAGAGAAGAACCCTCCAAGCCTAAAAATACTGAAACAAAATTCATGTTAAATATGTTTCGACCCCTAACTTCAGACATGGCTTCTCCATCCAAGGAAATCTTTGAATACTTGAAGATGTCTGTCAGATGGGCGGCGTAGGGCAGGTGTCTTTTGGACCCAATACACCCCTTCATGACAGAAAAAATAATTTCAGGGAGACAGATCTTTACATGCTGAATCAGACAGAACAAAAGAAATCTCTGAGTGTCTATGATTCTTCCTCTAGCTCTAGTCTGTGGGGTGACTATAGAGGCAATGATGTTCTGAAGAAGCTTGTGAAGAGGGGGAAATGATAAGGTTTGGTAAGCTTTCAGCTTCAATTGCCCCTTGTCATGAATGTTACTGGGTTTACCAGTAATGACCGAAAACGCTTCATGCAGACTATATCTAAACCCTCTCTCCACCTCCCCTTTTTCTGGAATACTGAGAGCTTTGTGGAGAGAGTCACACGTTACTGCTATCTCAATCCCCTTAACAGACGAGATTAGAGCAAACCTATCTCGGCTCAAAGACAAATTATTATAAAATTCCATTACCAGGCTAGGGTAGTAGACACGGTGATTTTCTAGGAATTTCCTCCAATCCTGAAACTCAAAAATCTCCAAAAGTTCTGGAAACTTCAAAACCATGGATTCATCACCGAAATCTATTATCCTTGGAGGAATAATTTTCCCACTCTCTAAAAACACGATAGACTGAGAGGGCCTGGTACCTTGTGCAGAAGAAATATCCACCGCTATTTCTGGTTCTACACATCTTTGCTGCTTGGACGAAGGCTCCTCAACTGTTTCTTTTCCCTTCCTCTTCCTTTCAACAGGAGCGACGGATTCTAGCTGATCCATTTGCCATAACTCCCAGAGTATCAACTCTTTCTTGTTGGTTACTGCTGGAGATGAAGCTAGAACCAAGAACGGAAGAGAACTCTGTGGGAGAGATGAGATTTTCGTGAAGAAAAATGAGCGGGAGAGAAGGGTTTGAAGGAGCATACGAGACGTATCGGCACGAGGAGGAACAGGAAGCGGCAAGGCCACACGAGGGTTTTTGGATGTAACCTTGAGGAACAAGAAGGGTTTTGGGGGGTCACTTTTCACTCTTATCGAACTTTTCAGGAAATACCCAGACTACCCTCATTTAATATGTAACACAGCCATAGCCCGTTAAAGTTCGCTCTTCAATATATGGATTTATTATATTCTTCCGAAAACCTTGGTCAGTTACCTCAAGACATTAAATCAACAAGATCACAAAACTAGCTGTTAAAGGTACTTAGCCTACAGAAGGTCACGATTAAAATACTCCTTATGTTTGTTAGGCAAAGAAATAACAAATAGATAGTCAAGCAAGGTTCATTACTTCATTTAAAGGACAAGAGAGGGCATACAGAGTCAACCAATTTGTTGAGCACTTAGGTAGAATTGTCCCTTTTTACACAAGGAGACATATTTATAAGACACCAGAATCCCTGGTTACTCAGGACAGGCTACCTTTATGCCAATGAAAACCAATGAATTTTTGTTGACTTTTCTTTCCCCTTTTTTTTATTTCAACTTTTCTATAAGAAACAGAGATAGCTAATTGTATCATGACAGAAACTCTAGACTTCTTTGATCTCGAATATCTATTTCTCCACAATTGCCATTGCTCTGCCACAAAGTATGGCGTATTCCCTGGTAGCACCTCTCATGATCTTGGACAAAAGACAAAGCCCTTACTTAACAAATTTTTTTTTTCATAGCCCTCTTCACATAAGTTTCAGTTAAAACGAAATCCTCCGCAAGGTTTTTCCATTTAACAGAAAGTTTTACAATATGTTGATCAACAATAGAGAGGATAACTTAGAAGGATTAAAGGACAAGATATAACCCCCATACATTAAAGTTCTTTATTAATAGGTGTAACTTGTTACAATAGATTTTGGGTGGTTTAAGGTATTCAGATCAAATCTGATAAGAGTAACAAAGCTATAAGAAGGAATTTTTCTTCAAGAATATTCCTGAATCAAAGGGGATAAGAAAATGATAAGAAGGTGACAAACAGAATGGAGAGAGATGAGATGAGAAGCACTCCTAACAGCAAAGCAGCAAGTAAGAGATTACTCTAGAGAGTAAAGACCAAGGAGCTCACAAATGAAATCTTCCTGAGGAAATTCAATCTTGTAACCAGAGAATGCTCTTGTGCAATAAGCTGCAACCTCATGAGATGTCTGAACTCAACACCAACTAACCACATCGGCAGACAAAGGTTCTTCAGATACCAGATGACCTGACAAGCTCCTTTTCAGCCCACACAAGGACATCTCACACACAACTCTTGGAAATATTAATTATTTATTGAATAACATACATGCTATCAACTGAAATGCAATACGTTGAAACAAACTTATGGTTTTTCAAATAAATGGAATGTGATGCAATGAGCACGAATCAGTAAGTTGACACAATAATTGTATGCCTCCCCCTGACTATGAGCATGAATTACAGCGTGATACCAAGTGTCCAACCAAGATAGATTTTAGCAAAGTAGTCAGAGGAGGACACTCGTGATCATGGAATATTTAGTTGCACACAGACTGCATCACAGAACCAAATTTAAATCACAATAAAACAAAATTAAAGCAGGTATTGGGAATTGACCTGAATATTAAGATCCTGGTTTTTTTTTCCGAGTGCCTTGGCTTATTACTCTTCTTTTTTTTTTCTTCAGCTTCCAAGGCACACCTGCAGGTTAGCAAACTATTTTGCACGAATAGGCACCCAAGAAGTCTTGGGTCTTGAGTTAGCAGTGACATTTCTAGCAGGTTTTCTAACCAATCTCCTAGTAGCATGGTCATCAGATTTCATCAGATAGCAATTATTCATTGAATGACCAATTGTACTACAATAATAGCAAGATGCAGCAGGTTTCAGATTGGATTTATGCACATTCTTATTAACAAAATCTGTATGCACATATGTATGAAAGTTTTTGTTAACAGAATTGAAATTCTGTTTACCAAAACCAGCATTGCTTTGGTATCCTGCCAGCCAACAGGTTGCAGCCCTGTGACCTGGCTTTCCACAGTTAAAACAATGAGAAGAGTTCATTCTCTTAAAATTCTCTTTTCTACCCTGACCATGCCAGCATTCAATGGCCCTGTGACCTGTCTTTCCACAGTTGACATAAGCAGAGTATTTTCTATTTGCAGCAACTTTATTCCTATCAACATCATTATGGTTTGCAGGAAATTTAGCATGATGTGAAGAATATATTTTCTTACCATTTGCAAACCAGCATTGTGCGATGCTGTGTCCTAGTTTGCCACAGTGCAGACATTCAATTTTCTTTTTCTGGAATGAAGAATTTTTATCATGAAGTTCCTTAGCATTCATTATCCCGGCTCTCATATCATCTTTCTCCATCAATTTACACTCATGCATTAAATGTCCAAGTCTATGACAGTAGTGGCATGGTATTTTCCTTTTAGATGAGTGTGTGTGCGGACTGTGATCAACATGCACAGATGAGCCCTTTTTATTCATTTTTGGTTTTTTATCCTGTTCAGATGATTTAACAAAAATAGTTTCCAAATTTGATCCATAGACCTTACTCATGACTCGACTGTAGCCCAGTCCCTTTGTCTCAAAAGTAGAGCTAGAAACAGAATATGTCTGAATTTTATTTTCAAAGATCTTTTTATTTACAGGGTTATAACCTAACCCCTCCTTCTGAAAATTGACTTTTACTCCCAGTAGTTTGTTCAGATTTTCTTGCCCATCAACAAATTTAGACAAAGATTTCCTTAAGTCTTGGATTTCTTCTTCTAAAGAGGCAATATGTAACTCATAACTTGCAGTCTCTTGTTCACTGCAATTGACAGCCTCATTCAAGACTTTGTTGGCAATTATGTATTTCTCAACTTCCTTTCTCAACTCATCAATTTCTTCTGAATTATTGGACACCACATGTTTACCCTTTTCAAATGTCAGCAATCTCTCTGACAAGATGGTGTTCAACTGTTTTAGTTTCTCAATTTCTTCCTTTAGTCTGTCATTCTGAATTAATTCGTTTATCAAAATCTGATCATCAGAGTCAGTTTCAGATTTTCTTCCATCCTTAAAAGCTTTCAAGTCTTTTTGCAGTTTCTCAATATTTTTCTGTAATTCAAAGTTGACAGACTTAATGGCTTCAGATTTTTCAGCAATTACTTTATTTTCAATCCTGAGCTTCTCTAAACTTTCCTTGCTTTCAGCTGAGGATTTTCTCAGGGAATCAATCTCACTCACATGATTCTTATTTCCATTGATTAGCACATCATTTTGTTTTTTCAACATTTGTAGATTAGACACACAGGCATCATGAGAACTCTTCAATTCAGCACATTTTTTACAGTCAGACCTTGAATTATCTAATCCCTTATTCCTTTTCAATTTTTTATATCATTTTTGCAATTTTTCATATGACTCAGATAAATCGCTGTAAGCATTTTCCCAATCTTCTATAGAAAAGTTCTCGAAGAGGTTTACCTCTTCTTCATTCTCCTCCACCTCTTGGCTGGTACTATGGTCACTTCTGCTAACCATCATGCATGTGCTTTCATTTCTCCTGTGGGCTAGCTTCAGCTGGTCCATAATATCCTTGGCGGATCTGCAATCATGGAAACAAGAATGCAAGGCTTTATCAGTCGCTGTTAACATTAGGTTTAAGGCCTTTTGATTCTCTCGGAACATCTGATTCTCACTGTCCGTCCACTTGGACCTTTTCTTGGGCAGTTCATACGGACCTTGTGAAATCAACTTCCACAAGTCCTTATCAGCTTGTTTAACAAACATGCGAAAAACGCTGAACCAAATGTCAAAATTAGATCCCTTAAAAATCGGTGGATTAGCCATTGCCATCAGTTCAAACGAACAGATATCAAACACTAACTTACAAGCAAAACAATGCACACAGAAAACACGTAGAGGATCCTCTGAGAATCGTTGGATTCTGAACCAGAGACTGCTCTGATACCAATTGATAGGTCCAGAGGGGGGTGAATGGACCTTTACCCGTAAAAACAATGAGGATTAAAAAATAAGTTCTCAATTAGGAGTTTCCGAAAAAGATCTTAACGGTCAAACACTAACCGCGCAGAACGATCAACTAAGAAGATAGAGATGGATCGGCCTAGACAAGCATCTACCGAATAGATCCAAAGCCAGAATAGAAACCAAACACACTGCGCCAGGGATTTTTAAGGTGGTTCGTTCAGACCTCCAGTCTGCCTACATCCACCCCTCACTTCAACGCGAAGTGAGGCTTCCACTAGCACCGGCTAGCCAAGCAGACTCAGTCTGCGACAACTGCTGATTCACAGCTTCACCAGGGGAACACCCTCCCCTCTTCCTCCACACCCGGAGGGAACCCTAAGGACGCCAAGTCCCTAGAAACTAGGAAACAAGTTCCTCTTCCTCCAACCGGAGGGAACACTAGTGATCTGCAGTCACTAGACCCAGAGACCAAGGTCTCTCTTCCTCTGAAGCCCAGAGGGGACCCACAAACAGCACACGGCCACTTGCAACTGGAGACAGCGTCTCCCTTCTCCTGAACCCACAGAACAGGAGGACCACCAATCTCAACCTGAGACTCGGAGAAAAAACTAGAACAGTAAAGAAAGATCAAAAATAAGAACCTAAAAAAGATACAGCAGACTGAATGCTGGAACGATGAAACACGGAATATAGCTCACAATAGAGCAAACTGGTTCAGATTTGATCATGAAACCAGAAACCTTCTTCTTCTTCTTCTTTCTGAACTCTCAGCTTCGAGCTCTCTCTCTCTCACTCTCTCTGCTATTCTCTCTTCTTCCTCTACTTCAGTTTCTGCCCTCTATTTTCTTCTCTTCTTTTTCTGGATCGAACTCTCTGCACTTCTGCTTTTTCTTTTTCCCTTTCGATCAACCTTCATCTGTGGACGAAGGCTTCAATATATAGCAGCAGCAGGTGGATAAGGTATAGAATGCGTGTGCCTCCCATACTCGATTTAGAACCTTCTTGCCACGTGCCCTTATAGCATTATTTCCTTTAGTATTGGATCACGTGCAACCCAGTCAATGGGGAATATTCTTCCTCGGACTACCTTCTTCTTTTTGTTTTTCTTCTTCTCCTGCAAAGAATTAAAACGATTAAAACTCAGGGCCACAAAAACTAAAACTGCACGAGGTATGTGGTAGCAATACGAGATGCACTATTCTGAGAATGACACGAGATACACAAGATTACTATAGTACAAAATAAAGAGAGAATGACACGAGGTCAGATAAAAATAGCACGAGGTAAGAAGGAAATAACACGGAGTAAAACGGTAGTAAAACACGCGATCAGAGGAAACCTGGACGAAGATAGAAGGAGGCAACACGAAGACATAAAAACAACACTAAGACACAAACACAGAAATAACATGAAGACTCAAACACAAAAGTAACACGAAGACACAAGCACAAAAGATAACACGAAGACACAAACACAGAAACAACACGAAGACATAAACAAGGAACAACACGAAGACATAAACAAAGAACAACACGAAGACATAAACAAAACGACTCGAACATAAAATTGCTCGAACTTACGAACGACTCGAAGACGAGGACGACACGAAACGACACGGACTGAAACCAACTCGAAGACGAAAACAGAAACCGACACGAAGTGTGGTCACAAAGCAAGAAAGACACTTCCAACGTACAGCCTTCATATGATGTGAGGCGATGTGTAGACTTTACATTCAACTGGATGTATAGACTTGGAACGGTCTTCAAGGCAACAATGTACATACTTTGAAATAAAGAATGTACAGACTGAGAGTTCAAGGCCACGATGTAGAGACTTTGCCCAAGGAAACAAATGTGTAGACTTTGGCTTGGAACGAAGGTAAAGATGAGGCTGTATAGACTTGGCCAGAACATAAGACCCGAAGACATAGGGGTGACACAGATGGAGCGACACGAGGTGGCACAGAAAGCAGCACGAGGTGCTGCAGTGTTCAGTACGTGATGGAACAAATAACGACACGAAGACAACCCCTGAACATAACTAAAGAAACTCTTTTTGTTCTCCACTAAGGCTCATAGTGTTGTCATCCTCAAAACATGTAAAGACTCAACAACCTCCACACGAGGAACAAATGAAGTCAGAAGAAAAGGGGAAGTGTAACAAATTGTGATCGCCACCAAAGCGCCGAACGTGATGGACACGCCGTGCCTTGGAAAGGGGGAGAGACACTCGCCTGGTTGCAGTGCTAGTTAGATGAGCGGTCCAGGAAGGACCGCCTATAGCTTGCACGGTCTTACGATAGACCGCCTAAAGACGCTGCAGAAGATGCGGGAGGAAGCGCTCCTGGAAGTTGAATGGCTCAGTAAAGACCGCAGGAAAAAGATGGACGGCCCAATCTGCACCGCACGTCCTCTTGAACGGATTGTGTAGAACCGCGCAAGACCACCAAGCCAGAAGTCGCAAAGGGGTCCAACCTCCACCCTCTCCAGCCGGCCAGAGGGGATGGGCCTCGTGCTAGGGATTGCTGACCTGCAAAAACAACGTGAAAACACACAGAAACAACCTAGATTAGGACTGAATGGTGTAGTAAGTGTCAAAATAATAAGTAATGAACGTGACTAAGTGGAAAGAGGGATACCTGGGGAATTTTAAACCCCTAGGGTGCCAAAAACGCAGGTGGATGTGTGCATGGTGATGAGAATGAAGAAGAACGTGGGGAGAAAGTAATGCATGCGATGAAAAGTGACGAAAGCTATGAAACACAAAGGACTCAAAACTCGACTACTCCCTGAACCGGAGGCTTGTATGGACGTATAAAGCTTCCCTCCTTGGTGCTAGGTCGCTCAAGAATGCGGCAGGGCTTCGCCGTCGACCAAAAGTCTCCCCCCCTTTTCAAACCCGGCCTTTAGGGTCTATTTATAGAGCCTAGAAAGCCTAGCTCGAAATTAGGGTTCCAATGGATATTAATCTGAGATATCAAAAGATAAAGTAAAGATAATATCCTAAGCTTTCGTTAGGATCAAATCTCATCCGATTTGGTTGAGAATCCATGGAGAAAGTCAAGGACAAAGTTGAGGGTTTAACCACGGATAAAAGGGACGAAATCTGTCAAAATTCAACAATCGACGGGATGAACGGTCTTACGATAGACCGCTCAACTGGATGGGCGGCCATCTACTAGCCGTCCAACCCCGTTGGTGGAAATTCAAAGTAAATTATTAATAACCCAAATTATCCGTTGAACTGACCGAAACCTTCGCCATTGGACTCTCAGGGATGAACGGCTCAGATGAGACCGTTCAAATGTAGACAAACAGTTCTTGTCCTGTCGGTGGAAAATCAAAATAGATAAGATAATTAGATAATTATCTGAGAAAACTCTTAAGCGTAGGACTCTGAAAGATGAGCGGTCACCATCTGTCCGTTCATCAAGTTGAACGTCTAGGATAGGGCCGCATAAAGGCTTGTCGGTGGAAATTCAGAAAATTAACCAAAATACTCCAGAATATATGAACGGCCCATATTCAACCGCACAGGGATTGAGCGGCCAGGGATGAACCGTACATGCACATGGGCGCTTGAAACTTAGAAAAAAGCCCAATCAACCAAAACCAAGGCCCGTTAAGCCCTGAATTAACTTGGACCTACCCAAGGAGGGAGGCAACCCATAAAATTGGCCCAAAACATGCCTGAGAACAGCCCCAACGAGTGATGGACAACTTGAGGCATCAACAAATGGGAGTAAGAGGAACGACTCAACTTTTTGGCATAAACCGGTGTCAACAAATGCCCCTCCTTAACGTCCTTTTTGCAGGGGAGTGAGCGGAGGTGAAGCGGAAGTGACATGGAACATGGAGATGAAGCGAAAATGCAGCGGAGTGGACTGAAAAAGTGGGCGTTAAGGTAAAACGACACCCGTTTTTACCAACAAGTGACAGGAATCTTTCGGAAAACTCTGAACCAAACACAAGAAATGATAAAACCAAAAGCGACACCAGTCTGGAGGAACTAAACTAAATGAAATAAATCGACAAGACCAACCTCATGGGGGACACAATCCCACGGTCCAATGAGGAGGCCAAAAGCAGGCAGCAAAAGTAAAGGAAACAGGCTAAAGCTTCAGACGGGGACCTCTTAATCAACCAAACCAAGCGAATCGACCAAAGAGAACCTTCCAACTCAGAGTGGAATTAGTTCCTCTTACTCAAACACTGAACGCATAGCTAACATTCACTGATGGGACATTCTTCAAGCAAGCCATGGGGCATGAAAGCTCAAAAGATGCGTATGATGCATGCTGGGATAAAAATAAAAGATACCGTTAAAATAAATGCAAAGAAAGATTAAAATATAAAATACTCGAGAATAATATTGCTAAGCTGGGAAAATCAGAGTCAAGATACCATCCGCAACCACAGCGTGCAGGATAGAACCATCCTCCCCGTGACATCCCAACCTAACGGCCTATCCAAAGATCAAATACGTGAATCTGGATCATCATCATTTTTGTTGAAGGGGAACATCAGATCTTGGAACACGTAGATAACCAACTGGTTCTCGAGATAATATATTATAATAGCATATAGTAATGCAGTAAGGGTGATAAGGATAGAAGGCCATACCTGACTTACCTGTGCAGGCGAAACGGCAAATGAAAGCTTAATTGCTGCACATGAAATGGTTAACAAGATTTGCAATAATATCAAAATTTATCAATTAAACATTAAGTGCAAACAATCTTCAAACATGAACGGTTAGGGAACAACCGCCCTACGGAGAACGGTCATATGCGAGCCGCATATATCATGGAATTTGAACTGACTTAAAAAGCTTGCCGTTGACGATGAACGGCCACAGATCAACCGCACAATCCAAGAACGGACTATCTCTACACCGCACATCCTCTGCAACCTCGAAAAGCAAAACCCTTCGCCTCCCTCCACCGTAACCGACGGTGGGGGAGAACGAAGGGAAACCGAGGCCATTCCCAACCCCTCTCTCCATCTCTCTCACCCCCCCCAAGCTCTCTCTCTTCTCAAACCCCCCCTCTCTCATCCTTCATGCGTCACAAGCACCAAGCCCGACGCCCCGGGATGGCCAAAGAAGGAGAAACCTTGCCGCCGCCACCGACCGCCGCCGTGACGGTGAGCACCGAAGGACCACCGCCGGCGGAGGTGCCTATGACGTCCACGGCCCGTGGAGACGCACCCCCGCCACCGCCCGAAGCCGTGGAAGAGCCGGGAGCGGACGCAGCCGACCAGGAACTTGCCGGAGAGGGGCCATCGGCGGAGAAGCCGGCCAAGAAGCCACGGGACCCCGAGGTAGGTGCTCTAACCCCCCCCCCCCCTCATTTCCATTTTTCTTCATGCATGTTAGTTAAAGGGGGATTAGAGGGCTTAAGGGGGCCCGTTTGGGGGGCCACGGTGGCCTCCCTGCCAGTGGGGAACCGCCACCATCGTTGGGGAAGACGACAGTGGAGCGGTTGAACAGAAACTGCGGAAAAAAAATCATACGGCTCACATAGAGCCGCTCAAACTTCATATGGCCCAGGGATAGCCATTCAAACTCACACAACAACAGAACCGAACCAAACAACGACGGTAAGAGTCTCACCGTACAAACAATCAAACGGGCCTCATCGGTCCGTGCCAAAATTGGTCAACAAAGAACAATGCGGTCCCCATAGGCCCGCCCAACCTTCCTGCGGCCCAGGAGCAGCCGTTAGACGCTAAGCAGCATGAGGAAAGAATGGTGCAAGATCACCCGTTCAAGATAGGAACGGCCTACATCAGCCCGTTCGAAACACAGAACCTGGGGAGTAAAACGGTGCACATGGGACCGTTCAAGGGGACGAGCGGCCTGTGAGGAACCGCTCTTCTGAAACAAATTAAACTTTAATGGTTTTATTTAGAAATGAAACAAAATGCTTAAACTAATTTACTAAAATGCATCTAAAATGAATGAATGCAGGGAAAGCGCAGGACCCGCACCTCGTGGCTACAGGTCCGCGCAGTGTACTTAGCACTGTCGGACTTCCAGAGGGAGCGGTTGGCTGCCATGGGGTTTGCCCCATTCCTGAGCATTGAGGTGTGTCGTTTCGATGCATCTCTGCTCTACGCCCTGCACGACCGCTGGGACCCAGTGAGTTCCTTTTCCCGTGGGGCCATATGGTCCCCACGCTGGAGGACGTGGCCAGGCTAACTGGCCTTCGAGTGCACGGGGCACCGGTTAGTGGGACCACTTTTCCCGACTACCGGGGGATGGCTCGAGGATTGCTGGGCTTAGAGCTACGATGCCCCGAGAGGCAGTCGGCCCTCCTCCCCCGGGCTAGTCTCCAGGACAGCCTGGGATTAATACGGGCGGGAGTTGCAGTCGGCGAGCAGCCGGAGGAGCACTTGCAGCAATTGGTGGAGCTGGTGCGGCCGAGAGTAGCTGCAGGGCCGGGAGCGGAGGTAGACAGAGTGCTGAGACGGTTCTTGATGCTGATGTTCGGGCGACTCCTCTTCTTCACCAGAGCGGACGTGATGAGTTGCCGGTTCCTTCCTTTCCTCGAGGAGCTGAGCCACGTGAGTGACTACGCGTGGGGAGCAGCAGTTCTTGCCTTTCTTTTTGACACGTTGAGTTCGACGGCCCGTCGGACGATGCTCGGGGGCTTCTCCCCCTTACTCCAGGTACGACCCTTACCTTAGACTTAAATATGCAACTCTATATGTTTCCTAAAATGTTGATGCAATTCTATGATGCAGGTGTGGGCCCACGTACGCCTACGTGGGCTGGGCAGAGGCGAGGAGACCCGTCTTGGGCTCCTGCCGATCGCACGGAGGTGGACAGCACCTCGGGAGACCGCGGCCCTGAGACGGTAGGTCCGAGAGCTACAGGACGACCTGAACACTCTACCGTTTGCCTCGGTATGCTTCTAAACTCAGACTCTTTAATTAAATGCAGTTCTTATATGATGCTGATGTGACTTTCTACTTCTTGCAGGTACGGTGGACACCTTACGCAGAGGAGGGCCAGCCTTGGGTGGTCGGCGCCCTCGCCTTCACCGGACGAGATGTGTGGCTTCATTGCGTGAATGTGGTGGAGCCACTGCACTACAGATTGGTGATGAGGACCATCGGGGTCCCTCAGCCCGCGGTGGAGTTCCCGACGCCTGAGAAGGCAGGGGAGCGAGTGACGAGGACTACCTGGGGCCTAGCGGCAGCATTTGATTGGTCGACGAGGAACGCTGCGCAGGTGGCCGACTGGACAGCTCGGGGGTGAGGGGTGACCGCCCGAGCGGAGAGCGACTCAGCGTACTACACCGCGTACGCCAGACACTACCGGGACCAGGTGTTCCGGGGTGCCCACCGACCGGTACGACTTCTAAACTCAAACTCTACCTATTATGCTTATGATTCCTATATGATGATGTACTGACATATGAACTTCTAAATGCAGATTGACCCTGAGGGATGACTAGCAGAGCTGTAGGGGCTCCTGCACTCCACCATCAGGGAGCGGGAGGAGGCCCGGCAGGCCCTGGCCTTACTGGTGAGTTTTCTGAACCCTAAACTCTTTAAATTATGCAAATGCTGATGATTATGATTATACATGTGACTGACCTGGAGTTTTGGATGCAGCGTGCTGAGGGGACCCAGAGACAGGGGGCCGATGCTCCTTCTTCCTCTTCTACCCAGACTCCTGCAGATCGGGCCGGGCGGAGGCTGACTTCACCAGGATGGTAGCACGGGCCAAGGTGGTCGAGGTGGCGCTCACCGATAGGGTACGCAAATCACTACACTTCCTTTTGATATTTATGCTATGATGTGTATGAAATGCAATTGATTGACAATGATGTGTTTATGCAGACGTCCGAGTTGACCCGCCTTAGGACCGAGCTAGAGTAGAGCCAGGCAGCGGCTCGGGAGGAGGTGGCCGGTGTGCAGGAGGAGGCAGCACAGAGCCGACCAACAGACGTGCTGGAGACGGCACTTCTGCGGGCTGAGCTGGAGCGACTACGGGCCAGTGCTGCCGAGGCGGAGCGCTACCGATCTGAGATGGAGCGACTTCGAGCCAGCATGACCGAGGCGGAGCGCTACCGGGCCGAGGCGGAGCGTTACCGGACTGAGGCAGAGCAGGCCCGGTTACAGGTTGCTAGGTTGGAGGGAAAGGTGGAGGGCATGAGAGAGGTGAGTCGAGAGCACAGCCGAGCGACTCCGAGCGGCAGCCACGCCACTCATGGCTCTGTTAGGAGCTACTTCACAGATTCCTCTGGCCACCGGAGGAATGAGGAGGAGGAGAGACGCCGGCGACGTCAGCGTGACGAGGCGGCTTCAGCGATGCCTCCACCAAAGAGGCACAAGGGATCATGGGATAGCGATGGGGGCCAGGGAGAGGGACAGGCTTGACTTTGTACTTGGCCCGACTTTTGTACATGATATGATAGTGATATGCATGTTTTTATTTTGATTTTGTATGAATGAATGAATATATGAATGAATGAATGGATGAATGCGACTATTGACTCGACACGAGTGCGTGAGTGAGAGACGACGACTACGGGTGAGGCACGACTACGAGTGTGACGCAACATGATCATGAGTGAGATAGAGACGGACGTCGACCCTGAGTGAGAGAGAGTGAGATGAGTGACGTCAAATGAGTTAGACGAGAGACGCCAAATGAGTGAGAGGAGAACGCCAAATGAGTGAGACGAGAGTGCCAAATGAGTGAGAGGAGAGACGCCAAATGAGTGAGATGAGGGCGTCAAATGAGTGAGACGAGAGATGCCACGACTATTAGTTGGATAGGTTGACAAAGGGCTTCAGATCAGATGAACGGTTCTCAGTGAGCCGCTCAAAGCAATACACGATTCATAATAGACCGTTCCAAGGAGAAACGAACGGTTTTACATTAACCGTTCTGAGTGCTGAACGGTTTAACATAAACCGCGTAATAAGAAGAACGGTCTAGGTAAGGCCGCCTAAATTCTTGCCCTCGAGTTCTTTGGAGGATGATGAACGGTCTGCTACAGACCGCTCAAAGAGATGGGCGGTCTATCGTAAGACTGTCCAATGGGGTACCCTGTGAACTCAAAGGGGACTCTCCTGAGAGTCCTCAACCCGAGGGTAAATCGCTTTGAACCTATCCAAACCTCATCTTAACCCGTCCCAGACTTATCCAACCCAATCTCAAGAAGCCTAGGCTTCCTAACAAGCCCTATAAGTGGGAGGGGAGCCTAATTTCACGATTCACACATCCTCCTCCTTCTAAGCCCTGAAACCCTTGCTATTCACCACCAAATCATCATGAAGAGGGCCCTAGAGGGGAGTTCCATGGAGGGAGCATCTTTTGAAGGGCCAAAGCTGGCTAGGAAGGAGCGGGAAGTGCTCCAAAGGTTGACCGCGATCCCGCGACATCTAAGCTCGAGCCCTCTGAGAGGGGTAACTTAATCGTGATTTCATCCAATTCAAACCTTTCATTTACTTACATGCTTTTCCTTTCCTCTCTCTTTTCTTCCATCTTCTTTCTTCCCACCTCAGCTTCTTCCTGGCCCCAGGCGATATTCCACCTTGAAGTGGTTGGCTCCCATGGTCCGCGCCTTGCCCCTAGGAGTGACATCTATCCTGAGATCTTGGCACTTACAACCTCTCCTAGTGTTAGGTAAGAACTACCCAAAGCTTTCTCTTGATTGGCACAGCATCTCAGCCTTAGTTGAAATTTGGCATCCTCAAACCCATACATTCATCTTCCCATCATTCGAGGCCACTATCCTACTAGAGGAGGTGGAGACCTACTTCTCTCTACCCAGGTCCCAGGTGGGAGGGGAAGACTTAGTGTGTCATACTGTTGCCCCCATAGATCCTAGACTCATCTTGGAAGGGTTCATACCAGATAGCAGGGAGGTCCATACCTTCGTAGGCCCACGTCAGATTCACCTTCTTCCTCTCAGCCAGTGGGTAGTGGAGCATTGCAAGAACAAGTGTGGGTGGGATGAAGCCATAGCTAAGGCTGCGTCCATTTGCTTGTGCGGGGCCATCTTGTTTCCTTCAGTTGACCACGTTCTAGAGATGCCCCTTCTTAGTACCATTAGTGGCATATGGCAGGGACTTTCCATCTCCCAGGCCATCCTCGCTTACTTGTACGAGGGCCTCACTTCAGCAGCCTTAGGAGGTCCTCTGTTTGGCTCTATGATCCTTTTAGAGTGTTGGATGGGTGTTAGGATGAAATTCATCTATAAGGAGGATGTCACTTTGGATAGCAAGATCTTCGGGAGCCACCCCCTCTTCTTCATTGGTGGCACGTTCGGATTCTCTCCGTAGGTAGAGTGCAGGACAGCAGAGATGAAGACCAGGGATGAGTGGCGACTGTACATCAACAGATTGCCCCTGGATCGGTTTGTGATGCGCCCGGGCTTCCTCCGTGATAGTACCGTCAGAGTTCCCAGGAGGCCAGGCTTGGACTTGAGGCTCGTGAACGACACCGCACTGGTGATGTACAGCCCGCACCGGTGCTACCTACAGGTTGGACTACCCCGGACTGTTCTACCAGCACTACCTCATCTTCCCGCACTACAGGCGAGGAGGATCGGTACAGAGGAGGACGAGCAGGCGATCAGGGGTGCCTTGATCATGTGGGAGGTGAGCAGGGTGCTTACCCTACTAGCAGAGGATGCTGAGATCTCGGCGACGCGCCAGGCCTATGTTAGAGAGCTGAGAGAGATACGTCCCCGCGGGGATGCCCAGCGGAGGACTGAGTGATTTTCTTTTGTGTTCATGATGATGTTGGATAGGACTTGTGTTTAGAAGGTTTGATATATGAAATGAATAAGATTGATGATTGGATTGATTTTGAGCTTTGTTTGGGTTATGACATGATTGCGTAAGTTGGGATAAGATTTCAACATTCACATGGTTATGAGCCAACTGCACTTTTCAGCTTCCAACTGCCCCTGCACACATATAAATACAGAAAACATATTACATATGTTTTAGGCTTAACCCCTTGCCTATAATAAGTTAGGAGACGACCAGTTCTTGATTTTTGGTCAAGGGGGTAAGCCTTATTAAAATAGGTAAATAGCAAATGTCAAATGAATGCAATGGATGCTATGAATGCAAATCAAGAAAAAAATTTTGGAGTTTTGAAAATATCTAATTTTTGTTTAGTTTTCAAAATATTTGATTTTGTCTTGGATTTTGAACATATTTGAATTTTTTTCTTGGATTTTGAAGTATTTGCTTTTTTTGGATTTTGAAATATATGATTTTTTTTTTAGATTTTGAAATATTTAATTTTTGTTGGATTTTGAAATATTTGATTTTTTTTGGATTTTGAAACCAGCTCAGATCTGACGACAAGGAACATCCCACCTCACCAGGGGCCTCCCGGGCTCAATGTGCAATATAAAGGACCGCCCGTGGCCAGTGCTATCTTTGCTTTAACGGTGCCTCTGCCGAGGTCATACCCGGGGTAGGATCCATTCCTTGGAAAATAAAACAGATTTAGCAGGAAAGCTGGCGGTAGGTATAGAGATTTTTAGGGCTTGAGTTCTTCTCGCGACACCCCCTTTTCAAAGGATTTGGTCTGTTGCGCCGGGGCTTTGCGTCCATTATCGAACCTACTTCCGCTCTAGGCACACATACGACTGGGCTCATAACGTCCTGCGGGGAAACTGTACTGCCACTCTTGTCGTGCCTAGTTTCATTATTTGGGGACTTTCAAATTTTTGAGAGCTTCGAGCTTTGGGTGAGCTTTTAGCTTTGATTTTTGCCCCTTTTTTTCATCTCTTTCTTGTTCTTTTATGGAATAAGGTCATCATGGACTGCCCCTATTTGAGACCTCTTTTATTGGAGGTCTAGATCGGTCCTCGCCCCCTTATTCACCTTTTGCCCCTATTTTCAGCCGAGAGAGAAGGAAAATACAAGGACTCTCACCCACCCCAAAGCATGGCCAAGGAAAGACGGTGTTATGCACAAGAAGGAAACCAACCCACGGGGAGTCGTGTAGTGTGTGAAAATGTTGAACCAGGGATTTCCTTTCGTGATCAAGTGAAGGTGCACCCTGCCACCAAGTCGTTGCTGGTTTGACTCTATGGATAAAAGTGTTTTAAATATAGCCCATTCCATGGATTTGGTAATTCTTCGCCCTCCGTGTTGATTAAACGATACGCGTTACCCGGATAGACTTCCTTAACTACAAACGGCCCTTCCCAGTTAGGGTGCAGCTTAGACCTGGGACCTGCTGATCTGATAAATTTACGTTTCAAAACCATATTACCCACTTGGAATTTTCGTTCGATAACCTTCTTTTGAAAATACCGCGAGACACGCTTTTGATAAACCGAGACATGATTGGGCGCGTTAAGCCACTTCTCGTCTAAGAGTTCCAGTTGGACTAGCAACGCCTCTCGACGCTCGTCGAGATTAAGTTCTTTATCCAGCTGCACCCTTAGGGAAGGGATCAGGATCTCGTACGGGAGTACCGCCTCCATCCCATAGGTGAGAGCAAAAGGAGTTTGCCCCGTGGGAGTACGGACGGAGGTGCGATAAGCCCATAGAGCTTCTACCAGTTTATCGGCCCAATCAGCAAATTTGTGTGATTCGCATGTTTTCTTGATAATTTAAGAAGGGTTTTATTTGTGGCCTCAGCCTGGCCGTTACCTTGAGGGTAGTATGGTGATGAATGATGCAATGATATATTAAACTTCTTACAGAGGTCCCGGAGTTCTTGAGAAACAAATTGAGGCCCGTTGTCGGTGACGATATCACTTGGCACTCCAAACCGCGAGATAATATTCTTCATGATGAAGCGGCATACTGTGGTGGCTTTGATTTTTGCATAGGCTTCAGCTTCCGCCCACTTGGTGAAGTACTCCGTAGCCATCAGGATGAAGGACTTCTATTTGACTGCGGAATTTGGGTCACCGAGAGGTTCGATGATATCAAAGGCCCACATGGAAAATGGCCAAGGAGCAGAGAGAGGATGGAGAGAAGAAGCAGGAGCATGGATCTTGTCAGCATGGAGATGGAATTCAAGACACCTACGGACATAGGTGGAACAATCTTCTTCTAGGGTTGGCCAGTAATAGCCCTGCCTAAGAATCTTCTTCGCCAACGCCTGCCCATTAACGTGCACTCCACACTCACTGGAGTGAGCTGCTTCTACCACCTTCCAAGCGTCATCATCATCTAGACACCTCATTAGAACTCCATTAAGAGCTCGCCTATACAATTCTCTAGCAACAATCGTGTATCTGGCAGCAACTCTTCTAATGGCCTTTCGCTGTTCGGCATTCGCCGTCTCTGGAAATGAACCATCCCTACAATACTGCTCAATCTCATAATACCATGGGAACTCTTCTTCTTCTATGATCTCCTCAAGCTTAGTTAATGAGACTTCCTTCACCTCTTCTCTTTCTACCTTCCTTTCTACAGATTTCTTAAGGTTTTCGAACCAGGGATCCTGAAGAGAGAGAGCGTCTAATCGCTGGACCACAATGGTCTCAGTGGCACGACTGAGGGGAAATGAAAGAGAAGAAGCTAGTGATGCAAGGGCATCAGCCAAAATATTCTGAGAACGAGGAGTGTGAATATAGATAAGCTTTCAGAATTACCTAGCCAAGAGCGTGACCTGATTTTGATAGGGCTTAAGCTTAGGGTCACGGGTGCGGTAAGTTGACAGAACTTGACGCAGCACCAACTGAGACTCTCCTATGATGTTAAGGTCTCGCGCGCCCATGACGTAAGCGTGCTTCAGACCGGCAAGGAGAGCCTCATACTCGGCTATATTATTGGTGGCAGGAAATGAGAGTTGATAAGCGATAGGGATGGTTACCCCCTCCGGAGTAAGGAGAACGGCACCAATTCCATTGCCCTGGGAATTGAGAGCACCATCAAAATGGAGAGACCAAAAAGGAAGATGAGTGATTACTGCCAAGTGTTCATCAGGGAACTCGTCCTGGATTGAATCAGTGCGAGGGATGGGAGAATGAGCGAGATGCTCAGTAATGGCGTATCCCTTGATCGCTTTCTGGACGACGAAGGTGATGTCGAATTGGGAAAGAAAGCTCTGCCAGCGAGCTAATCGGCTAGAAAGGACAGGTTTTTCTAAAAGATAACAAATGGAGTCCATTCTAGAGATCAGCCTAACCTCGTGGGCAAGAAAATAATGTTTGAGCTTCTGAGCTACCCACACTAGCGTTGCACAGGTCTTCTCCATGGCAGTATACTTAGATTCAGCGGGATTAAACAACCTCGAAAGATAGTATGTTGCTTTTTCCCTTCCTTCATCATCTACCTGTGCCAGGACAGCTCCTAGGGAGTCCCCAATCACAGAAATGTATAGAATCAGGGGTTTCCCCGGGACGGGTGGTTGCAGAACCGGGGGATTAGAAAGATAAATCTTCAGCTCCTCATAGGCCTTTTGGCATTGTTCATTCCATTAAAACTTTGCGCCCGCCTTTAACAATTCATAGAATGGGCGGCATCTCTGCGAGTGTTGAGATATGAATATCCTGATGAATTGTAAACGCCCAATCAAACCTCAAAGTTCAGTGATGTTCTTAGGCGGTGGCATTTCTATAACGGCCTTTGTTTTGTTCGGATTGATCTGAATCCCCCGTTTACTAACTATAAACCCTAGTAACTTCCCCGATGCAACTCCGAACACGCATTTCTTTGGATTCATCTTTAATTTATATTCCCTAGCCCTTTGTAACACTTTTGCTAGAATGGCAGGGTGTTCTTCTTGAGACCTCGACTTTACCAAAATATCATCCACGTAAGCTTCTAAATAAACATGCATCATATCGTGGAAGATAGCCATCATTGCCCTCTGATAAGTAGCACCTGCATTCTTTAATCCAAATGGCATGACAACATAGTAGTATGTGCCCCAGGGCGTGGTGAACGAGGTCTTCTCTTGATCCTTAAGAGCCAGACGGATTTGGTTATATCCAGAATAACCATCCATAAACGAGAGGCTTCATATCCAGCTGTGTTATCAACCAATACATCAATGTGAGGAAGCGGGAAATCGTCCTTCGGACATGCCTTATTTAAGTCCCTGAAATTGATACAAATCCAAATTTTGCCATCCTTTTTCATCACCGGGACTATGTTTGCCACCCATTGCGGATATAAAACAACTCTAATAAACCTAGCCTTATGCAATTTGTCGACTTCTTCCTTAATTCTTAAGGCCATCTTTGGGTGGAATCTTCTTGCTTTCTGTTTAACGGGTGTTGCCCCTGGTTTGAGAATTAATCGATGTTCAACCAATGTGGGGTCAAGACCCGGCATGTCCTCGTAGGACCAGGCAAAAGAATCATTGTACTTTCTCAAAATTTTGATGAACTCCTCTTCAACCTGAGGAGTGAGATTAGCAGAAATAAGTATGGGCCTGGGGTCCTCTTCGGTTCCCAGATTAACTTCTTTAGTGGGTTCATCCACTGCCGAGGATGGTTCATCAAACCTCTTCAAACCTTGCGCGTACAGATCGGCAGCGTCATCCACCTCGCTTTCCTCATCATCAGCTGGGTTCTTCTCATTCATGATTTCATATACCCCTAATCCGTCATTGATCCACTATCCTTCCAATTCTTCATCATCTTCCAAAACAATTGCGGTCTCCACAAACTCCGGGCACCTAAGAAGGGCATGGCACCTCTCGGCCAAATCTTGCAAAAATATATCAGGGACGGATTTACGACGACGCACCACAGGGTGTGCTGCAGGCGAGGATGGGCTGACTAGACTCGAACTAGACTCTACCCCAATTGACTCTACTAACCTAGGAGACTCTGCACACTGTACATCTAACCTAGGAGACAGAAAATCTGCTGGAAAAGGAACAGGGGTCTCGTGCCCCTGGGAATTTGAGTAGAACACAGTGTAATCTTCCATTGAAACCTCAGTTTTGAAATTGGCATTTTTTTTGGAGGCTGGAGGAGATCACGCAATAAGAGGAGGAAGAAGACGGAGGAGGAGGTAGTTGCATGGGGAATAATTCAGGGAATATGCAATCAAAGAAAGGATCCGAAGATCGAAACCACATCTCGTGGAGTTGAGCACTGGGGGGAGGAGGAGTAAACAAGGTTGAGAGATCAATAGGCGGGCAATGCCCGCAAGCACAGGGAATGAATAAAATTTCAGGTGGTCTCTCCGTGAAGTACGGGTCGACCAGGATTGGAGGGGAACGGGGGACAAACCCCAATTGTTGAAACCAAGAGGCAAGACGGGATGGGGATAAAGAATAGGTAGTGATAGAGCTCCCCACTTCCCGTGGCCCCTGGCGGACCAGTTGCATTGGAGGACGCTTCACCAGCTGCGTCTCCTTCTTCTCCGGACAGCCTTTTCTTTCACTGAACAACTTTTCAAAACAACCCGCAAAATCTTCCACATCACCAACCAACCCCATCAGCGGCGGTGGTGGGTCAGCATCATCACAGGCATCATCAACCCTCACAGGGTAGGGTGGCGGCTTTTTCAAAGTGCCGGGCTGCAACGGGCCTTTCACAAAATGTTGACGATAGTCCCACGTCAGTGGCCCGGAGTCTCCCAGAATGGACAATGCCGAATCACGGTAGCCAAGGCCTCAGCGGCCCATCTTCCTACCTTTAGGGATGGGCTTAGTCCGCCCCTGTAATTATATGCCGAGACCCAGGCCCGACTGATAGCCCAGTTTCAGGATCATGCACCACCCCTTTGAATCTCTAATCTTGGACTTGATCTTGACATTTGTTGGTGCAGTAGCGGGCTTGCGTGACGCATATGCCCATGAATAATTCAAGTCCATAACTGACAGAACTAGCCTATTACTCGGCCATAATGTAGGAAGAATCTTGGCTGCTATCGCATCAACATTCTGGACCGTGGAAATGCTTTTCACCTTGACCACCCGCCCCTGGAATGGGAATTTCAAACACTGGTGGGCAGTCAAGGGCACGGCGTTCAGGCTGTTTATCCATGGATGACCCAGAATAGCTTTGAACATTGGGTCTATGTCCAATACATAAAATTCCATGTCCATAACCAACGGCCCTAGCTCAGCCTGTACAGTCACGACCCCGTGACAAGCACGCCTGGAATTGTCATATGCTGCTATGGTGGTGGGTGTTGGCTTGAGCATATCCTCTGAAATGTTGCAGGCACGAAGGGTACTCAATGGACACACGTTTATTGATGCTCATGTGTCCACTAGGGCAAACTCCACAGCCACTTTGTTCAAAGAGATGGTAATACACAGCGGCATCTGCCGTGCCTTAGGGGGTGCTAGCTCTGACTCAAAGAATGAAATAGAAGGCCCCTTTGTAATTGTTGCCAACACCGTAGGTAAACTATCCACTGCCATATCTTCATTCACCATCACTTTTTGTAAAAAAGTCTTCAAAGCATCTTGATGTAGCGGCGACCTTTTGATCAACTCCAATACTGAAATCTTGGCCGGCATCCAGTCCAAGTGCTGCAATAGGTCGTACTTCGTGCCTGGCATGGGGTCTACTTCTTCTGTCTCCGCTGTAGGGGAGGGAACTTGGAGGTTGGGTGTAGACGCACCAGAGGAAGGAAAAACTCTTTGGAAGGGACGTCCACTCCGAAGGGCGCAATGCGATACCAGCACGGCCAGAGATGGACCCCCGCTCGACCCGGTGGGGTAGGTGGAAGGCGTAGAAATGGGGGTGAGGATGGCGGAAGTTGGTCTAATGGGCCCTGGTGAAGGGGAGATGGGCGAAGGGTTAAGCGGAGGGGTGATGATGGAGGGTATGGTGGGTGGTGGCGAAGGGACTAGTGATGTGGAGGGGAATGCGGTGGGCCTGATGGGTGATGCTGAGGGAATAATGGGTGGAGTGGTGGTGAGAACGGCGGGCCTAAGAACGGAGGGGATAGCAAGTGCGGGGGAATGGTTGTGGTGGAAGGCCAAGAGGTGTGCGGGGGTTTCATCATCAAAAGTCCACCCAACATTGGGGGCTGGGTGCTGGACAATGTTTACTTGTGCTGGTGCCGGTGCCGGCGGCTGTTGTTGTTGCTGAGGAGCGGGTTGATGCATCGGCATGGGATTCTGATGGATCCCAAGGTCCTGTTGCTGCTGCTGTTGCTGGGGTTGCTGTTGTTGTGGGGGTTGCTGTTGTTGCTGTTGCTGGGGTGCCGCCTGTTGTGACCTGGCTTGTCTCTGCCTCTGCTTGATGTCCTCGATCAGCTGGTGCATCTGGGCCCAATCAATCCTCTGGCCCTCGTGTAAGTCATACACTAGATCTCTAAACTTGATAGCACCGTTCTATCGTGTGCCCGGGTTGCCGATGATATATGAAATATCGGGACTGATCGGTGGCCGGATTCCAATTCTGACGCTTCGGAGGTAATTGAATATCACCAGTATACATCAAAGCAGAGAAAATATCAGGTAATGTCTCAGGAAGAGGAGGGTAATGGGTCCTCTTTGGGCTCGGTCGAGCAGATCCTTAAGCGGCGGGTGGAGGAACATTATTATATTGTGGCGGCCGCTGAGGCTATTCGGGTGGTGGTGGTTGTTGTTGCGGGTATTGGGGAACCTGGAAAGTGGGTTAGAGAACTTGTGGAGTGGCGAACTGGGGGTTGCGTGGAGGCTGCGGGAAGCGAGGTGGAGCGGCTTGGTGGGGGAACTGAACGGCCTGAACCTGCTCATTGATTTGTAGTCCCTCAGTGACGGGGCCCTGGGACTTTCTGGCGGTTTTGGGTTTTTGGGCCTCAAATAGTGAATGAATAGGGGAGTCTTTAAATTGGCTTTGTATGAACTGAGCTCTACTGTATAACTGGTGCATATTTGAGATGTCATTCATCGCCAAAATATTTCTGAATGTTGGGGTGGCGTTGGAGATCAATAACTTGACTTTTTCTTCTTCCGGGATCTACTCGGGCACACGCGAGGCCATCTGCCTCCATCGATCTGCATAGGTTGCAAAGTACTGTTCCAACTTCATCTTCTCCGCTACCAGGTCGGTGAAGGAGTATTCGGGACCGACCAGATCTTGGAACCTCTGGATGAACCTCTCCTTGACGGTCTTGAAATTCTCGGCCTCTTCCATATGCAAAGTATAAAACCATTCCAGGGCGACCCCTTCCAATGATCGGCGGAATAAGTAAGCCATCAGGCGATCATCATGCTAGAACTGTGTTGACTCGTAAAGAAACTCCCGAACATGGATGAACGGGTTGCCGTTCCCGTCATATTTTCGGTACACGGGGAGCTCTGATTGAGGAGGAAAATGAATGTCCCTGAAGTTAGGAATAGGGACATCTGCCAGAGATTGCTGGCCAACCCGCTTGTGGAGGAGGTCAATTTGTTGCTGCATAGCACCCATTTGTCAAGAATTTCCCGTTCTCGGGATGGGGGAGGAGCAGGAGGAGCAGTACTTGGATACGTAGCCAAAGGAAAAGCTGACTGAGGGGGCAGCCCGTAAGATGGATAATGTGCCAGGGAAGGGCCCAGATCCGCATGAGCCAGTTGGGCGGCCCTTGGTTGCAACCGAGTGAAGTCTGCCGGGGCTACGAGGGTCTGCGGCGATGGAGAAACAGTGGCATAGGGATCAAAGTAAGGAACAGAGGGGATTTAAGACTTACCCTTATCGAGTGGCTGATCGGCCGAGGTGGAAGCCTGGCCCATTTCCATGTGGGAGTACCTAAGGACCTGAGGACGAGTGGGAGTAAGGTCAATAGGGGCCATAGAGGTGGTCCCGGTAATAGAAGATGTAGTGGCAACAGCGGTCATGCCATGAGAAGGGATTGAGGTCGGGGCATCGGCCCCTTGCAAGGCTTGCCGGATTAGATGGAGCTGGGTAGGGTCCAGCTGGGCCATCATGTTCAGAATCTGATTGGCCGGATTCTGAATGGATGGATTCAAAAGAGAGGGTTGGGAACCCTCAACGAGAACGATCGGGAGTGGAGGGGCAGTCCCCTCTCCTCCCTGCATATGGGTAACCCTAGGTGGGTCCTCAAGAATGCCGTGAGGAAGAGAATCCTCGTGGGACTTAGAGAAGTCGTATGACGACATGATAGGTGATGAATCAAACAAAGGATTGAAGTATGAATGGAAATGTGAACTGACCCTAGGAGATGATCCTGAGGGAAAGAGACAACCCCACATACACCAAACACCTAAGACTAGGGCAAACAAACCTAACTAAAGCAACCTCAAACAAACAAGCATCCAAGGGAGAGGAGAGATGAGAAGAGAATCAAGCATATGAGCAACCAAGTTGTCAAATGATGCACGACAATTTTTTTAAATTCCCCTTGTAGGACCTTAGTGGATTAATTAATATATGACTCTGCTCGACCACAAGGTACCTAACTAGGATGGGAAATGAGGAACTGGGTGACTCTATGGGGATCTCTCACTCGCGGATGCAAACCCTAGACTGGGGGGTGGATACGGTACAACCTGCCCGGCATCCGTGTGGGAATCCATGGCTCACGGGGGCTTACGGAGGTCCTCAGCAAGGTTCCTAGTCGGCTCCAAGGAGTATGGAGATGAGACGAAACCCTATCTCGGTAGGAATGCAACTACTATGAAAGAGATGGATGGTCCTATGTGCACCGGAGTGCATGCAAAATCTAGCCTAGCAACTATCAAGCAATAATCAATCAAATATATAAGCAATGAAAATAATGATGCAACAATGATATGGGAGCAGGGGGGAGATCAATAACTAGCACCAAAGCTCATAAATCTCATGTAATATGGCAATCAAAATGAACAATGAGTGCACTGCGGCACCATAAGGACGGTCTGTGTGAGACCGCTCAAAGGGACAGATGGTCTGTAAAGGACTATATCAGCCAGGGAGCAACCGAACAGCAGAATAACTGTAGAAAGAATCATAGAATGCTGGAAATATGGCAGGGATGAAGAACGTACCAGGACGCACGGTCTGGCGACAACCGCGTATGCTTTGGGACGGCTCTCCAGCAGCCGTGCACCTACAATCAGAACAGCCAGAAGCGTACCTATGCCAGAAAGATGGACGGATAACAACAGGCCGCTCAGAATGTTAGACGGTCGATGGAGGGTCGTCTGTGACAGAACACTGGCAGGAGACCTGGCACTGTTCGCAGGGACGGACGGTGGAGGATCATCCGCTCAGGGAATGAACGGCTCGGGGAGAACCGTTCACGCTCTAGAAGGCAGAGGACGCGCCCAACCTGCAATCACTCGAAGAAGAAAACTAAAACAATGAAAAGGGGGGGTCAGCAAATCACAAGCACGATGGGCACTAGGGGTCCCACCGTGATCGCCACAAAAGAAGGGTGTAGATATATTTTCTCCTCCCGAATCCGTTCCTTTTCCAAATGTCTTCCCAAGTGTCTACTCTACCACCTCCACACGAGGAACAAATGAAGGCAGAAGAAAAGGGGAAGTGTAACAAACTGTGATCGCCACCAAAGCGCCGAACGTGATGGACACGCCGTGCCTTGGAAAGGGGGAGAGACACTCGCCTGGTTGCAGCGCAGGTTAGATGAGCGGTCCAGGAAGGACCGCCTATAGCTTGCACGGTCTTACGATAGACCGCCTAAGGACGCTGCAGAAGATGCGGGAGGAAGCGCTCCTGGAAGTTGAACGGCTCAGTAAAGACCGCAGAAAGAAGATGGACGGCCCAATCTGCACCGCACGTCCTCTTGAACGGACTGTGTAGAACCGTGCAAGACCACCAAGCTAGAAGTCGCAAAGGGGTCCAACCTCCACCCTCTCCAGCCGGCCAGAGGGGATGGGCCTCGTGCTAGGGATTGCTGACCTGTAAAAACAACGTGAAAACACACAGAAACAACCAAGATTAGGACTGAATGGTGTAGTGAGTGTCAAAATAATAAGAAATGAACATGACTAAGTGAAAAGAGGGATACCTAGGGGATTTTAAACCCCTAGGGTGCCAAAAACGCAGGTGGATGTGTGCATGGTGATGAGAATGAAGAAGAACGTGGGGAGAAAGTAATGCATGCGATGAAAAGTGACGAAAGCTATGAAACACAAAGGACTCAAAACTCGACTACTCCCTGAATCGGAGGCTTGTATGGACGTAGAAAGCCTCCCTCCTTGGTGCTAGGTCGCTCAAGAATGCGGCAGGGCTTCGTCGTCGACCAAAAGTCTCCCCCCCCCTTTTCAAACCCGGCCTTTAGGGTCTATTTATAGAGCCTAGAAAGCCTAGCTCAAAATTAGGGTTCCAGTGGATATTAATCCAAGATATAAAAAGATAAAGTAAAGATAATATCCTCAGCTTTCGTTAGGATCAAATCTCATCCGATTTGGTTGAGAATCCACGGAGAAAGTCAAGGACAAAGTTGAAGGTTTAACCACGGATAAAAGGGACGAAATCTGTCAAAATTCAACAATCGACGGGATGAACGGTCTTACGATAGATCGCTCAACTGGATGGGCGGCCATCTACTGGCCGTCCAACCCCGTCGGTGGAAATTCAAAATAAATTATTAATAACCCAAATTATCCGTTGAACTGACCGAAACCTTCGCCCTTGGACTCTCAGGGATGAACGGCTCAGATGAGACCGTTCAAATGTAGAGCGGCCAAAGACAAACCGTTCTAGTCCTGTCGGTGGAAAATCAAAATAGATAAGATAATTAGATAATTATCTAAGAAAACTCTTAAGCGCATGACTCTGAAAGATGAGCGGTCACCATCCGTCGTTCATCAAGTTGAACGGCTAGGATAGGGCCGCATAAAGGCTTGTCGGTGGAAATTTAGAAAATTAACCAAAATACTCCAGAATATATGAACGGCCCATATTCAACCGCACAAGGATTGAGCGGCCAGGGATGAACCGTACATGCACATGGGCGCTTGAAACTTAGAAAAAAGCCCAATCAACCAAAACCAAGGCCCGTTAAGCCCTGAATTAACTTGGACCTACCCAAGGAGGGAGGCAGCCTATAAAATTGGCCCAAAACATGTCTGAGAACAGCCCCAACGAGTGATGGATAACTCGAGGCATCAATAAATGGGAGTAAGAGGAACGACTCAACTTATCGGCATAAAATGGGTGTCAACACTATGCACTGATTCAGAGGGGGGTGAATGAATCCCCTTTAAAAACTATTGTGAAATTAAAATCTCAGATGGCTTAATCAAATTAAAGGCTCTCCAGTTAAAAAAAATGGAAATGCAAAATGACTAGCTCACACTAAACCGTAATCATGTCAGACACAATATCAAATACTAATCATGCACATAGATTGATATATCGTTGAACATATTAACAAACCTTCAAGCATCAAATAGCGTGCTTTCACAGCAGATGAGAACTACGCTAAACTGACTCAATCAGCAGAGCATATAGCTCTTAAGTAAATTTCAGATAGAAAATAAAAATGCTCAGATAGCCTGAGAATGGTGATAGAGGATATGGACTGGAACGCAAGACAAACCACTGCACAAATAGTTTTTAGATGGTTCGGTCTGCTACCACAGACCTACGTCCATCCCCCACTCAAACCAGAGTGAGGCTTCCCGCTGCCTAATAGCTTGAACTGTTGAGCATCACAGCTTGCTTCTGCTGATTCACAGCTTCAACAGCTGAGCATCACAGCTTGCTTACATACCGCTGAGCATCACAACTTGTTGTTCGAGGTATCCACCTCGCCCGCTGAGCATTACAGCTTAGCTCGGCTGACACATAGCTTGAAAGTAGATGATTAAGAAAAACAAGAAAGGAAATGAAAGATGGAAACCATATCTGACTCGAAATGCAATGTAGCTCATTAAGGAGCAAATGATCCTAGATCTGATCTAGGGATCTTGACCTCCAACCAGCTCTTCAACTCTCAAATCCTTCTTCAGAAACGATACTCTATTTTTCTCACTTTTCTGGAGTTCTCTCTGTAACTCTCTCTTCTACTTCTCTTCTCGCACTGTCTCCCTTTTTCAAACTCTTTGGATCACTCCGTATGTTCTCGCTCAATCTTGCTCAATTCAGGGATCTGATTCCTTCTCTTGAATAATAAAGGTCTTCTATTTATAGAGCTTTTGAGATTCCGTGGTCCTCACAGAGTTGTCAGTTTGGCGCGTGGAGGGAACATTCACGCACATTCCTTTCAGAAAAATAACTTAGGAAAGCATCTCTAGATTCCACGTGTCAAATGCTAAAAGTGTGCTGTCCACGTGACTGAAACTCCAGTCCATACTAGCCTTGGATCACGTGCCTACAAGTTAAGAACTCGAGTCACGTGATCATGCCGAGTATAAACCTTCCAGCATTTTATGTGTTTGATTCTGGGTCCCATAGTGACTTTATCCTGTCAACAAGAAGGCAGGGCATTTCATCAAACACCTTATAGTCATAGCTTTTGAAAGAGTATGTGCAGTCCTTTTATTGCAGTTGCACTGACCTGTGTTGAACACAGATAGACCTTAAAAAAGAAAGTATAAATATGCTCATACTAGTGAAGCACACATGTAGATTTACTGTGCTAAACAATGAGACAATGCACAGACCTTATAGTGAACTTGATGAACACAAGCATTGACCTGACCATGCAATTTTGTGCATGTGCACCGACCTGCGTAGATAGAAATCTATGCATGTGCTCAGACTTGCCTAATGCATGTGCACCGACCCTAGTATGCTGACTGATAGAATGTGCACAGACATTCTATATGGTCAATGCAGATGTGTACGGACCTTTGAAGATAGGATGCAGAAATGTGCTTTGACCTTAGTATGACTAAGGCAAAACATGCATCGACCTTAGTATGGCTAAGACAAAACATGCATCGACCTTAGTATAGCTAAGGTAAAACATGCATCAACCTTTATTTACACTACACTAAACATGCGTCGACCTTTATATGCAACGCAGTGAACAAGCATTGACCTTTATATGCACTACAGAAAACATGCGTCGACCTTTATTTACACTACACTAAACATGCATCGACCTTTATATATTTTAAGTAAAACATGCATCGACTTGTATGTAGGTTAAGTAAAACGTGCATCGACCTGTATGCAGTTTAAGCAAAATGTGCTTCAACCGTAGTTAATCACAAACTAAGAATACATCGACCTTAGGTAACGAAAGACTTGAATTTGCATCAACCTTACAAACTTAGTGAAAATATGCATTGACCTCTGACACTTCAGCCTGAAACTTGCACTGACTTAATGAAAAAAATAGAGTGAATGTGCATCGACCTTTGGTTTGACACTAAGACAGTAAACATGTTTCTTCAGTATGAATGTACTTATGCATTTCAGTCCTAAACATGATTCATAGACTGTCATTATCAAAACCAGGGTTCCAACAATCTCCCCCTTTTTTATGATGACAACTATGAGTCATGTATGATTGCACAAAGTGAAAATTACACAATCATTATTTTCATTCTAATCAAACCAAGATTCAAACCTAGATATATGGACTGACATGCATAACAAGGACATTCAAGACAAAGATGCACCACTGACATTTCTGTGTACAATAAGAAAAACAAACTGATGTTTGACTAAATATCACGGCACACAAGTGATTTAAAACAAGAAATTCAGAAGCCTTGTCCTTTTCTTTCTCATTCAAACCATAATTCCAAAGTTCTCTTCCCCAAACAAACATCTCCAAAATCTTCAAGTCAAAAGTTTTCAAAAGAAGATATACATGACACTCTCTCTCCCCCTTTGTCATTATCAAAAGTAAAACATAGCAAGAGTGATCTCCCCCTGATTGTGACAATCATCAATTATCAGCTGGAGAGATTCTACTAACTGTAGAAGGTCCACCAGCTACATAAGTTCTGCCACCATGTCGGCTTCGTCTTTGAGCAATTGTCACAGTTGGTGATCTACTTGAACTGCCTTGTTCTCTTAATGGTATGACTTGTGGAAACCTCTGGGGAATTCTTTCAACTTTGGTGCCCAATGCAGCAAACTTGGCAGATAACTTATGATCTGTCTGTTGTACTTGAGCATACAGTTCTTTGACGGAGGAAGTCAGATCTACAAACTAACTGTTTAACATAGTAGTTACATTGTCTAACTGAGTAGTCTGTTGATGATGGATCTCTGCCATTGAAGTCGAGGTGCTGGTAGCTTGTTCAGTGACAATGTCTCTGCAATTATAAGACATATGTTGCACCTTTTCTTGGACAATATCAAGCTTGGCATAAATGTTTCCCAGTTGAATAACACTTCCATGAACTTCATCTGACAGATTGTTAATCCTTTGGGATAGAGATTGCTGCACTTGACGAATGATATTTAATTCTTCTCTGACTCTTTGCTGTTCTCGTCTAATATCAAAGGCATGTACGAGTGTTTGTGTTACCTTCAAATAGGTTTCAGCTTGATTTGCTTTTAGATCATTCATTATGGTTCCTGCCTGTTCACAAACATGTAATAAATAATTTAAAAATTCATGCAATCTTTTATCTGATTTATAATTGTCATAAACAAACTTCTCCCACTGGCTATTCACTGTTTGTTCCATATGAACCATCCTAGCATCCAATCTCTGAACAGTAGAGTTTAAATGCATAAACTGTGCATTCATTATTCTACTCTGGTTCATTAGGAGGTTTACCAGTGTGAGATACATCTCTGCAGCTTGTGGTTCTGAGCTAGGTCCAGCTGAAGTAGAAGCCTGAAACTATGGTAGAATGAAGGGTTCTTCAGGTGACATTGGTGGCTGAATGCCAAATCCCATTATTGGCCCTTGATAGGGTCTGTAGTAATCTACAGGACCAGGGTACTCTTGTTGTGGAACTTCAGCCTATGCTTCTAGTGACTGTTCCACCCTCTGCTGTTCAGGCTGTTCAACAAATGGCTGCTCTTGCTCTATGTTTTCATTCACATTTAACTTCTGCTGCTGCTGTTGTAACTGATCAGTGAGCTGGTCTATATGTTGATCAATATGTTGCATGACTTGCTCATCTAAAAGGTGTTGTTCGTCCAGTTCATGAAGTTACTGTTCCAGTTCTACTCCTCTTGGTTGCTGCTCTTCATGAACTTCCTCTTCATGAACTTCCATTTCTTCCATTTCTTCCCTTTCAACTTCCTATTCTTCCCCTTACATTGGCAAAGTCTCAACATGTACTTCTTCATCAGCCTCCTGCTCTGCATTTACTTGTTGTGTCCCCTGTGGCTCTATGGTTTTGATGATGACAAATGTTATGGGGTTCTATGGTTTTGATGATGATAACTGTTATGGCTCATTATGTATTGATGATCTAATCCTGATGAAATATGAGGAACTATCAGAACAGGTTTAAGGATGACTCACACTCATGAAGTCAACCTATGTCAAAGTCAAATCTCTGACAGGTACAGTCAATGCACAGTTAGATAAGGTAATGTTCTATGCATTTCACAGGTTTACACATTGCACACACATACAAGTCTACACACTCAAAGTTTACACATTACAATGCAGAATGCATGTAGAGTCTATACATTACTTTGTGTTGTGTTTGTGCATCGTTTAGAACACAAGTCTATACATCCATTGCTTCAGTTCAATATCTGCTCTGTGCATATACTGCATCAGTGCATCCATCAGGCATACAATCTATACACTAATGCATGTGAGGTCCTGTCTGCACGATAATGTCTATACATGCATGCAGGCAGTCAAGTCTATACATTGCAGCTCACACATCCAGCAAGTCTGTACATTAAGTTTGCTTGTTGGCTTTCAAAGTCTACACATTGTGGATGCAGAGTCTATACATTCATTTACCTTGCATTGCATGGAGTCTGCACATTCCACGCCAGCAAGTCTGTACATTCGTTGTAGTTTAGTTTCTCATGCAAGTCTATACAATGCATCAGATTAAGTCTATACATTGAGCGTCTCATGTTGCGTCTCATGCAAGTCTATACAACGCATCAGACTAAGTCTGTACATTATGCACTTTACATCAGACTAAGTCTGTACATTGCATGCACTACTATGCTTGCACGAGCTGAAGTCACACATTGTCCTGTTGTCAAAGTCTGGACATTGTGTGCTGCATGCTTATAAAGTCCATACACTGCATTGTGGCATGCATACTAGCAAGTCTGTACATTAGGCATCTTTACCTACGTAGGACTTGCAAGTCTATACATCGTGTAGTTTGCACGTTGTGGGTAGCAAAGCCTGTACAACGGTGTGTCAGCAAGTCTGTACATTGCTCACCGTCTCACTGAGTGTCTCAAGTGGACACCAAGTGTGTACACTGCCATCTTGCAGCACAGCATAAGTCTATACACTGGTCCATCTCATCCAGCGTCTCAAGTGGACTTGAAGTCTATACACTGGACCGTTTCTCTTAGCGTCTTGTGCATGAGTCAAGTCTGTACAGCCTGTGTTCAGTAACATCAAGTCTGTACAACGCATAGCTGCACGCATGACTAA